>JAFIDM010012231.1:28076502-28114402 GCA_023159025.1 Thereuonema tuberculata
ATGGAAATATCGAATAATCATTTTCAGAATCACTGTGCTACAGAAACCTAAGATCATTAGCTTATGACCAAATTAACTATGATCATTGCTTTAATACGACATTTAATTATTTTAACGATCACACTAATAATAATAAAAACAACGAACATTAATGACAGAATTAACAGCAATAGAAATGTTGTTGTTTTTTCTGTGTAAGCACTAGCTTATCAATTTTTTTTTTTTCGCGAGGCCTTTTTTTTAACCAATACGAAAGTTAGACTCATCAAATCAATCAGTCTGTGTAGGTGTGTGCACCCGCCTCCCTTCCGTAAAAACTTAGTTAACATGGAAAAGAAGAAGGATCTTCTTGAAACTTGGTATGGATATTATAGGACTAGAGACTGTCTAACTTTTATATGAAATCTTTTAGAAGTAGGTCCTTAGAACGAGAAGACGATCAAAATTCCCATAGAAAAGCACTGGAATCTAAACAGTGGATTTCTATCCAATTTCTGCTATCACATTGTCTTAAACAAAGAATATTAAGTCCTTAATCCATTGTGCGTGGTTTGATATGATTAAAAGTAATCCGATTTAAGTAATTAATGCGGATCTATTTATTTATTTATTTACTTTCAGGAAATACAGAATTCGTACTTTTTGGACAAGATGGCCGGGAAGTTCCCGTAGCCCCTACTATGTTATTATATTAGGAGAACTTCCTGGCCACCCTGCTAGTACATACACTATCAGTCAGTAACTGTCGATATTGAATCTCTGAAAACTCCTTTATTCTTATCACGAATTTGACATTTAGATTGAGACTAAAACAGAATCTAGATGTAAACAGATGAATTTATCTTTTGGTGAGTCCAGACGCACTTTCTGATGATGATATCCTATGTTACAAATGCTTTAAGAATGGGACGATGATAACTTGTTTTCTGTTAGCTTTGTATCTTTAAAGACAGATCTTGAAACAATTAAAAACTTTTAAGATTTGAAGTAAAGAAACTACGGGAAGCGATTTCTTGGAAGAAAAAGTGGTGCGTGTATGTATTGGATGCATCCTACAAAGGGTCAAACTTTCCCAAACAGATAGGCTATATTCAAGTGATATTGAGGTCATTTACTACACAAAAGAGAAGTATCATAATCTAATTATGTTGTCCGTACCCCTTAATATAATAATAGGGGTACGGGAACTTCCCGGCCACCCTGTAGATTATAATTTCAATATCAATATAACCATTCCGTGTTTGTCGTTTTCCCAACATAAAAAAAAGAATAATAAAGGAATTTTAAGAAATAATATTTCACGGAAAATAGGTTTTAAGTGGTTTCTTGTTTGCAAGTGTTTTATCTGTAGGAAACATTTTATGAAGTATTCAGAAGAGAAGTAAATCGTAATTAATACAAGTTATGTAACTTTCAGTGAATCTGAAAAAACTTCTTAATGATTTGATATCTTCGACTTCTTCTGAAAACTACTCATACCCAAATCACTTATTGATCGAACATTAAGAATTGTCCCCTTAAATTATGAAACAATGGAGAGAAAACAGTAAATGACGTCTCTTAAATGGAATTTTGAAAATCTGTATCTTAGATTTCAATTATATGACGCAATTTTGTAAGGATATTGTAATGCGGTGCTACGTTATTATACATTTCTTTTTTTTATAATGAGTCCGCGAATAATTAAAACAATTTCATTCAAATTTTAATCTATAGGATCTAAAATTATTCGAGTTTAAAGTTAATTTCAGTTCGAAATTCTTTTAACTTATCCATTTTTATTTCTGTTCAATTTTTTAAATCGTTTTAAATCACGTGATCTCTTATTTGGAATGGAGTAGGTTGGGGTTAAAGAGTCGTTGCCCGTCGTTCCAAAAAAAAATAAAATAAAACCTTCGGAAAGGGGATTACAAGTAAAACAATCGCTATCCAACCAAAGAAAAAAATCAAAAATGTCTGCTTTTATTCCTTTGTCGGATGCCTTCCTCCATGGCATCAAAATGCACAAATGTGCTTTGATAAATAACGGTAACTTTACTTTTTTTATTTCCTTTATCCTTAAATTCGTCGAGCGTGATCGTTTACATATTGTTACAAAGTTGAGAAGTCCTCTCGATTGGCCGAATCGGGGGACCAATGAGCGACGTGTCTTGTCCTCTCACCAAGTGGCGGACCGATCAGACAGCGTCGCAACTAGCGCTCTCCGAGTGTCGGACCGAATAGAGAGCTTCACAGAGATTTTTGAAATCCGATCCCATTTATATATAAACCTGTACATAATTGTAAATAAATGGTGTGTGTGCGTTAGACTAAACCACGGCGTTAGTCTCTGTCATTTCGACCCTACATCAATATTAAACACTTTCACGATATATCACAAATCTTTATTAAAACTCCAAAACACTGCACCACAGACCAATATTTCGTCTTATTTTTCAAAGACTTCCTCAAGGTTTTTTTTTTTTTTTGTTTTTTTTTTTTTATGTAAACGTCAAAAATTGAAGGAAACCTACAGGAATCGAAAATTCCGGAAATTAAAGACAGGAGTCTATACCTCTTAAACTACTATAGTACTACTATTACTACAAACAATAATAACTACAAAATTAACATACAAAGTTAAATACTTTAAAAACATATATTTATTACTACTAAGGAAGTACAGTGAGTTACGTAGTTTATAACTTGAATCAGGGCTTGTAATTTATTTAGTCACATCGAACTCTACAATCACTCCAATCAATGGATTGAAATTCGATTCCAGCTCCTTTGGATTTGAAGAAATCCACAATGGATTGGTATTTGTCAGCAGAAAGGTCACGTTTTCTGCTGCTGATGCCACCGCTCTCTAAAAAAAAAGCAGAATTTGAGATAATATAAAAAGACTACATAAGGAAGCCTACTTAACAAATAATTATAAATATGGATAGTAAATTCAAATTGTGTTCGGCCCTACATATGGCTGAGAATGAAACTTTTTCTAATATACCATATATTTGTAGTTCACATATTTTTCAACCAAACTTTCCTTCTATTTCACAAAATCCATATTTTGTTTCATTAAAAGAAGAAAGAAAAAACTATGAGATTAAATCAAAAATGGAAAACATTATCATTAGGAGAATGAAAAAAAAAATCTTATACTGAATATGTTATTTTCAATTATTATTATATTTTGTTATTAAGTAAATCATTCACTAAATCTAATAAAGTGAATTTATTTCCTCGTTTTATCAATACTCATGTTAGATATTTACTCAAATTTTACTACATGATCAGTGATTGAAAGTCTACGTATCTTACTTTAGAATAACTTTCCTTTAAAAAGCTTGGTAGATTTAATAAACTGAACGTTCTTTTGTCAACCGATAGAAGATTTAAGTTTAGAATGTTTCTATTTTATTTATCTGATTTACTTTACGTAAAAGACTGTTATGTAGGGAATTACATGATAAATGAATGAATAAAGAAAGTGAAATTTTACTAATTTCTTATATTACTAACCAGAGTGGGAATCGGAGACCTCATCGTAAGCACAACCCCAAACAACAATGTGAGAATCATAATCAGCCTGGACCACTTTGATTTCTACTTTGCGCCACCAAGGAGCATTGACTGTCACTGTAAACAATAAAGATCTCAATTACATATATTGAAAACTAGATAAAAGATATATTTCTTTTACTATCTCATGTATCACCATTTGCAATTTGTATAGAAAATCGTGGTTCACATTTTACAATCTTTGGTACTGAAGATTCTGGAATCAGTGATATCGAGGACATATTATTATTGCTATTACTATTCGCTTTTTGGTTTGTATGAATGAATTCGTAAAACTAAAGGCTTTAGGAAAATTAGGCGAGAATAATCTTTCATTTAAGTAAGTTTCGAATAACATTATTAAGAATGCAATAGGTCAGATTCTACAAAGATAAGTAAAACAAAACTATTAAGTATAAAATCCTTTCATTCAATATAATCAAATTAAGTTTTCAAGCATTTGATATAATTTCTATAGAAAAGAAATTTCTATAAATAGAGAAAACTCTGGCTTTGATTATCTTTTAAGTTAAAATCACACGGAAGAAGTTTCTGTGTGAGTTTTCTGCCTTTGTTTTATGTCATGTTTCTGCTATTGAAATAAAATTGAATAGCATTCAGACAATAAGAGAATAAGAGACAATAATCAAAATAGCCAAGATCAAATAGCCAAGAAAAATAACGCATTTTACTGAAAAAAACTGTGCACTCTTTTCCTGTTAATAGTAACTCTTTTTATTAATTCCAGTCAGTGATTTTCTTTTTATGGCAATATCGCACCTTTCTTATATTGCAATAAAAATTCGAATATATATATTTTTTTTAATTTGCTGCATTTTTTTTTTGTCCATCTCATATTTCTTTAGACCACATTAACAATGACCTTCTCGTTGGCATAGGTCCAATAGTGAATAGTCTATAATCTGTCCAAAATTTGGTGGCATCTGAAGAAATCCTCCTCCCTTCGCACCGCCACGCCCACAAGCAATCAGTCGACCGCTAATCCTACCATCGGCATGTCTTCTTCCTTTTTTTATCTACTGGACCTTTTTCTACAAAACTACGTTTTTTTAAACTGTTGCCTTTACTTAATTTTTATTACAATTATTAAATTCTATATGTCAGTCCGGACAAAAAGAGTCCAAACACGGAGCAATTGTGATAATTTTAAGCATTTTTATGGTCAGTGGGTAAAAATATAATTTTATAAATGTATCGTTTATATTTTTTAACCCACTGACCATTAAAATGCTTAGAATTATCACAATTGCTCCGTATTTGGACTCTTTTTGCCCGGATTGACATATAGAATTTAATATTGTAATAAAAATTAAGTAAAGGTAACATTTAAAAAAACGTAGTTTGTAGAAAAAGGTCCAGTAGATAAAAAAAAAGGAAGAAGACATGCCGATGGTAGGATTAGTGAGGATTAGCGATCGAGTGATTGGTTGTGGGCGTGGTGGTGCGAAGGGGAGAGGATTTCTTCAGATGCCACCAAATTTTGGACGGATTATAATTAAAATACAATTGTTGATGATCTATAGTGCATTCTCTGTAAATCTGAAGACATGTGACTACTCCTTATATGGTAAACGATTGAGCATTAGTTACTCCGCATACTTCCGTTTTGAACGTGGTTCTGGTTCATGGCGTCTGCTGAACACACACCGTTGTTCGTTTTGCCAACAAAACTTTGAAGAGCCAATCAAGAGGAATCATTTGGAATGTTATTTTTTGTTTCAAGTTGTCTATCTCTATCGTAAAACGGCTGAAGCAACAGGCATTTCATCTTATTCAGTGCTCAATATTGTTAAGGAAATTGCTTGAAACGTCGGGCAAGAAAAGAGAGCTGCCGGCATCGATAACAGAAATGAACGACTAAAAACAAACCTACTAGGCTTAAAAGAAATAAAAACAAACAAACAAAGAAGAAGCAAGGGTACCAATGTGCATGAAATTACATTCTGAAGTTATATTTTTATATTTACTTGTCTTAATCATCCTATTTTCTTCTTTCTATTTTCTCATCCTATTTTCCTTTCTAGTTTTTTACCTTCCCATTATGACAACAGATGCTGAATCATCACTTAACATAGATACATGTTTTCTTTTTAAATGAACTTCTTTTTAAATAAAGTTCAGATCATGAACTTTAACTATCATTAGTCATTGATATTGCAGCCTAATAGATTGAAGACATGTCGATAACATTGTTAGTTAACAGTAGTCCACAGATCTCTAAGACGGATTTTCGTTGAGTTTTCTGGAACATTCTAAATGAAAACTAATCATCTTCAATAAATCACTGATATTGTTAAAAGTCTTATTAACTTTGTAAACTGTTGCAACACCAAACTACTAATTACAAATCAATTTAAACGATACTTAAAATTTTATAATCATCTGAACATCATATACAAAGCCACACCTAATGGACCACTTGAGGTTTACGCCCCTACTGACGTCCCGTATGACGTGTAAGCACATGCTGAGAGATCTTGTTGGATAAACAAACAGAAAGTCCATAGGACGAGTATATAATTTAGTGTGAATTACTCAAAAAATCGTCGATTTTTGATATTTCAAGACGGAATGGTTCAGTACTGTGCAGTTCCTTATTGTAATAATTCTGTAAAAACGCTTGGAATATCCTTCTTTAATATAATATTTCCTCTATATCTATACGGATTAAAACAAAGCACAAGGCTTTGTTTATCCCACAAGCCAAGCAGTAGCCTGGTGGGATATTTTGGAACTATGAAGCCCTGCCTATCCTCAAGTGGTCCATTATATTAATTTAAAACAACAACTATAAATGAATTAAGGTATTTATTAGTGAATTGCTTGCTTTTTTATTTGTTGTAATTAGATATTTTTATCAACAAAAGATTATTTTAGGAAAAGAATTCCAAGCATTTTTTTTTCCTTATCTTTTTCTCGCTACGTACATTTGAAATAATTGAAAATTAATGTGTAGTAAAGATAGAATGAGTAGAAAAAATAAATGATTACCATTAGCAGGAAATTCATGTTGAAATTTTCCTGGAGAATCTTTGATAATCTTCATAGTACTTTCACCCCAAATAGGAATACTGAAAAAAAAAAAAAAAATCAATAAATAGACTATAATTATATTTACTAGAACACACTTCCAAAGCATTTCTAGCAATTTTTATGATGTGATTTATTTTCTGTTTTTTTACGAAATAATTACAAAAGATAAATGGAAATTATTCAATGCTAATTTGAAAATTGGCCTGCCTGGATAATTAGGGGCTTAGACATAGAAGTTTTAGGGCCTCAGAAATTTCACGATTGTTATTTAATCCCGTTTATATATCGACAGCTTCTAAGCGTTGTTGTTTTGGCTTTTTTTGTTGGTTTTTTTTTCAATTAATATTATATAAACTTATTTTACTAGATAATTGTAATCCATATTCAGACCATCTGCAGAGAGAATCGGTAGCGAAACGCAGCCAAACGCGTTAGGTTTTGTCCTTCTAGCAGCTGACTAGTTCCCACTAAGCTAGTATTTTGTCGAATGGTTAGTAATTTAGGAACTAAAAAAGAAAAGGAATTTAACGTGCTGTAAGAATCAGTGAATAAATAGAAAAAGAAATTGTCTTTTTGATTCGATTACGGGAAGGAATTGGGAACGGCCGTTTCGTACTTCTACGGACTCATCAGCCCAATCCTCGCCTTCCCTTAACAGAATCAGAAAGACAAGATCTTGTTAGTGAAAGCCACCGCCGACCAGGCAGTGACCCCACCAACAACAAAAGGCAAGAAAAAAAATTGCTGCGTCTCGACCACAGCAAAAACCTTTCTCCTACGAGCAGGCCCCCCACATCAAATTCCGGGCCCAGGTACCAAATGCAATACCGGGCCTTTCCCTCCTCCTCGCATGTTATGAACAAATCAAAAAAACAAAACAAAAAGGAAATCTCCAAATCGACAACTAAAAAAAAAAAGGAATCTCCAAATGGACAACCAAAAAAAAAAAGGAATCTTCAAATCGACAATCGAAGAAAAAAGGGAATCTCCAAATTAACAAGCCCGGACCCCTTTCACACCGGGCCCCTGTACTGAGGGACCAACAGACCCCCCCTCCCCCTGTGGGAGCCCTGCCTACGAGAGTAGGCTGAAAGGAAATAAATCAGAACAGAAGGTTCAAAAAGAATTTACAAAGTAAAAAAGAAAAGGAATTTAACGTGCTGTAAGAATTAGTGAATAAAGTAAACAAGAAAGGAAAAAAACTGCCCAAAAAATCGTTCGCACTACGGTCGAGTACAGTATACAAGTGAATGCTGGTTTGCTAATGAACTCGCTTGTTTAGTCGATGAACAAGTGTATAGTGACGAGTGGAGTGGGTATTACTCGTCCGAAAAAATAAAGTACGACTAAATCATTTGATTAAATCACTTACTAAACTACTCGACTAAATTGTTGCAGTACCATGCATGACCCGTCCAGGATGTTTATAAAAATTACCTTATCTGGATCTTGATAAAAATTCAGTATTACCGTATTCTTAAAGGAAGGCGGAAGTCAGTTTGGACGATTTGGAAGTATTAAGTTCAAATCGTTCTGTAAGTGTTAAAAATACAAGTAAAAAACTGAAAATTTAAAATATTACAGTTTAAATATGAATGAATCATACTGTGCTATTCTTGATTTTTATAGGATAACTGAATTAATTACATTTAAGCTCAAGACATATTTAGTTACTAAATTACTCGCCACCCGACTAAATTACTAGCCTAGTGTGTAGGGGCCTTAAAATCCATAAATTGGCATACATGTTTTATATTGTGGGGACTTAATATTCCAGAGGCACTCAATCTGTAAATACTTCGACACAAATTTCATAGTTGTTTCCTCGCCCCAGCGAAACGACATTGTTTGCTACTAGCAAATGACTTACAGGTTGCTAATGTTGGTAGTTCAAGTACTTTTGCTAATAGACTCAGGTGCGAAACTATAGACATTACCTTCTGTACGCAACTAGACTTGGTACAGGGATGGCACGTCTCTGACGAAGCATCTCTTTCAGACCATAGTTACATTATGTTCAATTTTGGAGGTACACTAAAACCCCAATCGTATCGTAATCCTAAGAAAGACATAGAGCAAGTAGCTTCTGCATTAAATGAAGCTATAATGGAAAGCTTCAAAGACAACTGCCAACTTGTGGAAGGATCCCGATCCTTCAACTTAAAATGGTGGACAAGAGATCTAGATTGAAAGTGCAAGGCAGTCAGAAAACTATTCAATCATTCCAAGCACACTGGGGACTGGAGGGAATATCACACAGCCCTCACAGCCTTTAGTGTTGCAATAAGGAAAGAAAAAAGGAAATCATGGAGGGAATTTACGCAAGTCGAAGATAGCCTCAAAGAAGCTGCTAGACTTCATAAAGTTCTTGCAAGCAAACCTATTAATCCTGTTGGTTCTCTACGAAAACCCAACGGAGAGTGTACAACCTCAGCAAGGGAAACGCTTGAACTTCTCCTCAAGACTCATTTCCCTGACTGTGTTATTACAACAGATAACGAAACTAGCGGTTACAGCATTACTGGCAAAGACCCAAGGCCATGGGCCGCCATATCGGACTGGAACCTTGCAAGGCAAGTTATCACAGTATCTAAAGTTAGATGGGCTTTCAGTAAATTTAGCCCATTTAAATCTCCTGGGACTGACGGGGTGTATCCTGTCATGTTGCAAAAAGCACCTCAGTCAGTCCTCAAACTTCTCTGCGAACTATTCAGAGCTAGTGTGGCCTTAGGGTACATTGCACGGGCCTGGAGGGTGAGCAGAGTGGTTTTTATTCCCAAAAGGGGTCGCACAGACTACTCCTTTGCGAAGGCGTATAGACCAATCAGTCTCTCCTCATTCCTCTGGAAGATTATGGAGAGACTGGTGGATAGACATATCCGAGACAAGGTGCTGCTTGGACAGCCCCTTCATCGGAATCAACATGCCTATCAGCCTGGCAAATCATGTTTATCTGCCCTAAACGATCTTGTCTCAAGGGCAGAAGATGCGCTGGACTGTAAGGAAATAGCACTGATTGCACATTTTTAGACATCGAGGGTGCTTTTGATAACATCTCTCATGATACTATTACACGTAGGGCTAGAGAACGAGGCATACAAGCCACTGTTTGTAGGTGGATAAATGCTTTACTCCAAAGCCGCTATGTCATGATACGATTTACCGTTTTGCATGATACGATTGAAATCTATACTAGCAAGGGTTGTCCACAAGGAGGCGTACTATCACCCCTACTGTGGAATTTAGTGGTCGATGACCTCCTTACTCAAATCCCCAATGATACTGGAGTTCATAT
The DNA here is from genome assembly GCA_023159025.1 of Thereuonema tuberculata. Taxonomy (NCBI): domain Eukaryota; kingdom Metazoa; phylum Arthropoda; class Chilopoda; order Scutigeromorpha; family Scutigeridae; genus Thereuonema; species Thereuonema tuberculata. The sequence continues at coordinate 28,086,395 of JAFIDM010012231.1, forward strand.
ACAGGGCTATGCAAATGACATAGCTCTAATGGTTACAGGTAAGTTCTGTGAGACAGTGGTTGACATCATGAATGACAGACTCCAGAAGATCTGCACATGGTGCGAGAGGGAGGGACTAAAAGTCAACCCCTCAAAAACTGTCATAGTTCCATTCACTCATAAGAGGAATTTAACTGCATTAAGCAGAGTTAAGCTGAATGGAGTCCAGTTGGAAGCTTCGGAATCAGTAAAGTTCCTCGGCGTGACCTTGGATCAAAAGCTGAACTGGAACGCACATCTGGACAATGTCATTCATAAGGCCAAATGGGCGCTCCTCACGACAAGGCGTGCCGTTGGGTCAAACTGGGGACTTAAGCCAAATATAGCTTACTGGCTGTATGTTTCGGTTATACGCCCTCAGATACAATATGGATCTATAGTCTGATGGCGTAAAGCCACACAGAAGACTTCTGCCAACAAACTAGCTAGTCTACAAAGAATGGCTTGTTTGTATATTACAGGTGCTTTTACTAGCACCCCAACTGCAGCCCTGAAAGTGCTACTAGACCTAACACCTCTAGATTTGTTTTTACAGCTAGAAGCTTGGAAAACAATCTATCGGTTACAACAAACAGGTTTGTTGAGACATGGTCGATCTTTTAAAAGTCATACCAAACTCAACAATAACCTGACAAAGTTATTTCCATTCTCGATATGTCTTCAGACGTAATGAAGAGAACATTAGTATTTACAAAACCATACACTGTAACCATTGAATCACGATTACTTTGGGAGACTAGGAAGAATAATCTTCCAACTAAGGAACTCGTCTGGTACACAGATGGTTCTTTAATTAATCATAAAGCTGGATTCGGGGTGTTCTGTAACAAGCCTCGAACCACTATAAAAGGTAGCCTGGGAAGTTATTGTACAATTTTCCAGCAGAAATCATAGCTATTTCGGAATGTGCTTTTAAAAGGCTACAGGAATGCAAACATTTCCATTCTTTTGGACAGTCAAGCTGCCCTTAGAGCGCTGGACGCCGATGTCATATCTAAATTGGTGTGGGAATGCCACCAAACACTCTGTGCTCTTGCCCAACTCAATGCAGTGACACTGGGATGGATTCCAGGGCATAGGGATTTGATGGGAATGAAAAAGCGGACCAATTAGCAAAAGAGGGGGCTGAAACTCCCTTCATTGGTCCAGAACCAGCTTGTGGAATTAGCTGGTCTCTAGCTAAGAGCACAATGCACAATTGGGCCAAAAGAGAACACAAACTAAGATGGAATCTCTTTCCTGGCCAAACCTTGGGGAAAAAACTAGTGCAAGGACCCTTACTGTCTAACAGATTTATTTTGACGATCACGTTTGCGCGAGAATTACCAAATTCTCGAGATCTCGCCATTAGCCTCTTCAGCAGGTCTCAAGAAATTTAGTATTTTTAATGTCTGTCACTAGGAAAATGCTACATAATGAATTTATTGTTTGTTTATTGACTGATTTCAATTTATTAAAACTGTATTAAAATGTAGTAAAAGTCTCATGCATTTTCCCGTATTATAATTCATTTAAATGTTTCAATATTTTGTGAGAAGATATGGATAGAGACTATTCTCGCGTAAATTACGTGAAATCACGAAAATACGGGATCGTCAACTTCCATCTGTTAGACATTACCTTCGCTTACAAAATCCTTGACTAGACTTGACAAAGCTAATCTTCGATTAGCCGTAGCATTTATTACTGGACATGGCCACTTCAGGAAACATCTGACAGTAGTAGGTCTACTTCAAGAAGACATCAGCTGCAGATTATGCGGGCAGTCGCCGGAGACAGCCAAGCACTTGATCCTGGACTGCGAATCCTTGGACCCTAGGAGAAGAAGGGTATTTGAGGGCAAACAACCCTGGAGATGAATTTGACGCAAGATGGGAAGTAAGATACTGGAACTTATAAAGTTCACCGGTATCGGAACTCCCTAACAATGCAAATGGGAGCACAATAAATCTTTTAGGTTGACGTGCACGGGGTCTAGAACCCCAATCCCACCAATAATCTAATCTAGGGGCCTTAAAATCCATAAATTGGCACATATGTTTTTATATTGTGGGGACTTAATATTCCAGAGGCACTCAATCTGTAAATACTTCGACACAAATTTCATAGTTGTTTCCTCGCCCCAGCGAAACGACATTGTTACGGCAGCTAATGAACTCGCCTAAAATGGGAGGTTCGGACTTGTTTAGTCGATGAACAAGTGAGTAGTGACGAGTGTAGGGGGGGGGTTGCTACTCGCCCGAAAAAATAGAGTACGACTAAATCTCTTACTAAACTACTCGACTAAATTCTTAATAAGAAGAGGTTATAGAAGCTGTCAACGATTAAGTTGTTGAATGTATTCTGTACAGAGGAACGCCAGATAATTGATATGGATTGACGTTTCGTACTCATCTGATTATGGCAAGGAAGACATGGAGGAACAATCTTGATTAATCTTTCCTCTTATCGATAATTGCACTATTAGTAAGGTGACCATTTTTTCTAAAATGAAAAGGAGGACGCAAATAATTTGAAGCAAAAAAAAATGTTATCAGGGATTTCAGGGATATAAATCTTTTGGTCTGTTCAACCAAAAAAAAAAAAAAAAATATTACTCTTCAAACATCAAAAAGAAGGACAGAATTTACTAAAGGAGGACATTTAGAAGGACACTTCTCAAGGGAGGACAGAGCTTCAAAAAGGAGGACTGTCCTCCGTAATGGAGGACGATTGGTCACCTTACTAATAGATAATTTATTGCTTGTCAATATTAGAAATTATAACCGAAACTTAAATTGTAAGTTTATAACTTATGTAAAGGTATTATTTCTTTCAAAAATTAATTTTTAAGGTATTCTACTTATAATGTTTTCATTATCTGCACCTTTCATTTTAAAGCTAAAAATAGCCTAATAAGAAAAACCTCTTTTAAAATTCAAGGTTATAGCGATCCCTCATAGTGTTATTCGTTTAGGTCTATTCTTCCATTTATTAGGGACGTAACCCCTGTGCTAAGCAGGGTCTTAATGTATCGCAATTTTGTTCCAACCTTAAAACTTATAATTTATTCATAATACATAATATCAGTTAAGATTTCCGGACTTCATCACCTTTTTTATTTTTAGTATTTTTAGGATTGTACTTTTAGTACAAATGATTCACTTCCGGTTTCAAGAGAACCACTTCCGGTTGTGGTTGTTATAATCTATACTTGAAGTGTTTGATTGGTTGAGACTTATCACGAATTTATATATCTACTCATCTAGTGGCGCTTTTGGGGAGGGCTAAGGATATTGTAAAAAGTCCATTCAGATGTAGGCCTATTTAAAAATAAATTGTTTCAAAGATCACTTTCCAAAATAATAAGATACAGACACGTCAGTGTTTTAATAAAGGTTTTCTTCTCGTCTTTTCTTTCTTTCTTTCTTTATTTTTTTCTTGTCTTTATCTTTATTTATTTTTTGGGTGGTTTTATATCTGTGGGTTTTTTTTCCTCATTCATTTCAGTTCTTAATTCAAGCAGTTTTTTTGGAAAAAAAAATACTTTGCATTGATGACCAAACTGTGAAGCTTCCAAATATAAATAAAATTAAGTAAAAACTTAAAAACGTAGTATTCACCTGTTTTTTAAAGAATATTTGTCGACTCCAACTTTGTCTCCATTTTTGTCGACTGTGTATCTCCTTTCTACGCATTTAATTGATTCATTCCAATGAACTTTATCTGATTGGGAAGAAGTTGCCCACACTTGGTACCAAACACTTTCTGTGAACTAAAAAGAAAAAAGAAATTTCAAAAGAAAATAAGCAAAAACAAGGGAGGATAAGTTAATAATGTAAAGTTCTGATTAAGGCTAAGACATATTAACTCAATTTTGAAATCCTTTATGGAAGATTCTTCGATGATGCAAGTAAGTAAGTAAGTAAGTAAGTTTATTTAACTTCAATCGTGGTTTTACCCTTTAGAAGTTATATGATTCCAAAGCTGTTAGACTATTATTTTACATTATAAAATTTTTTAGTTTTTAATTACAACAATATAAGTTAATCCTAAATTAAATTTGATTTTAACTTTATCCTCCCAATCAGAATAAGTAATTAACAATATAAATGTAAATATATCCAAATAAATAATATCAATCCTAAGAGAGGAAAAAACACACACAAAAAAAAAAAATCTGTATACAAAGTACACACATACACAATTTCATTAATCGAACAACGCTGCACCATAAAACAAAATTATAACTATTTTACACATATATAATTCCTTGATGGCAAATTAAAAGAAGTTAAAAAAAAAAAACAACCTACATTTCCAATCAATTCAATTGCAACTATACTAATTCCATTTTTTCCCTTTCTCAATAAATATTATCATGAATTTACATAATTTTTTATTTACATATTGAGAGGACAAAATTTTATACCACCAACCTCTTCTATCCTTAACATTCTTAATTTCCAATCTTTCCCTTTCTTCCGTCAATTTCTCGCAATCAAAAATGACATGTTCCCAACCCTCTATGACTTTGCATCCCAACCTACAAAGTTTATCTTCTGTTTTCTTCCAGTATTTGCTTTTCCTCCATAAGCATCCCATTCTTAATTTAATATATACTTCTTTTATCGATGATGCAAGTAAATATATGAAACAAATCAAAATGTTCAATTTAATATGAAAATAAATTCTTTCTAACTTAAAGCCCAAATGTTATTAAAAGATAGTAAAATCTAATTGATGAAAAAGAATGGGCTTCTCTCTCTCTCTTCTTCATTATCTTCCGAAAGATTAGCAAAGTGTCGCATTTAAGGTTTTACTTGTCTCAAGGTGAAATTCTTGGTGGCTTAAAACATTAAAGGGGGCATTTGTCCGTTGCAACACTAAAGTTCCCATCCAATCCATAATTGTGAAACTTCCTCTTTATCTCACAACAAATTTTATTAGATCAGTATGTTATGTTGCCTGGTCTTGTGCGCAAAGCGACAGTCTCGCGTGAGGCAGATACGTCGGAACCTGGGTTCAAATCAAATGGTTGTTTTTGAAAAATTCTTTCCTGTGTTTGTCTGCTTCTTCCTCTTTCTCTTCGGCTCTGAATTCATTCCTTAATGATTTCCTGAGGAAGGCAAGGGGAAACCACCTCAGTATCTTTCTGAAATTCTGTGGAGTCTTCTAGGGGGTCTTGGGAACACTAGAGATCCATAGAAGACGGTCCTTTGGCTACGAAGATCGCGCTTCGGTGCGAACCGCACTTAACAACAAATGTTTAGTAATCTTTCACTAACATTATACTTACAGATAGCGTTGCCAGACGTCCCACTTTTCTCTGACCCAATTGAGCAGGAACGTTAAGGTAAAAATTCAGAAAGTATTAAAAGACGCCAACTAATTAGTTCTTAGGATAAAGCGTGATTTCTTTTCTTACTATTATTATTATTAATGTAAGCAGTGACAATGTTAATGTGTGTAGCATCTTTGATTCTTCTTCCGGGTTTTTCAGTTACAAATCTGGCAACCGTACTTACAGATACGATTTAAGATTTAGACAATCGTGTGAGTTCTGTCAATTAATTGTGGTAGCCTCGTGGTAAGGTTCGCTTGACTGCGAACTAGAGGAGCCAGGTGGAGGTCAGAGATGTTTTTCACATTGAATTTTCCTCCAGATGGATTCTAGATCTATCTAGCCCTCTGAAGAATGGGTACCATTTTACATTACCTGGGGTTAAAACGGACTAAGCCAACGCCATCTTGTTTTCAAGATCACGGTTGATCACGGAACGCGGAAAATCTTACCTTCCGTGATCCTAAAGCAGGGCGCACACGATGCAACTTTGTGCCGAATTGCATGTGCAACTTGTAACCTAGAGCGTTTTTTGAGCTGCTTGAGCAAAGTTGCAACCGGAGTTGCCTGCAGAAAAAGTTGCAAAGGCGAGGATTTTTGTCGAGGTGCAACTCCGAAAGCTGCATGGAAATTACCCAATTACAGCGCAGCGTTGGAACACGTCAGTCGTGACGTCCCGCCCACGGAAAAACATGGCGTCGAAACAGATTTCCGTCGCTTCAGATGGGCGGATAGCGAGTACACAATGAATAAAAAGAGTATTGAGAGTTTCACTCATGCAGAAATACAGTTTATGTATAAATGCAGTAATTTAATGTGGCAGAATGTATCAGAGCGTTTGAAAAACCGCGATTTATTTAATTTTTCACATCACAAGCTGTGATCGCATTGACTTATGGGATTGCCGCTCGCTGTTTTAGAGCAATCTCCAAATTCGTTTGTTGTCCGCACGGCGGCGCAAACCATGATGCATCGTTTGCGCCCCTGACTGTCATACCGCAACCTTCATTTGTGCAAATAATTGCACCGAGTTGCACAGCGAAAGCTGCATCGTGTGCGCCTGCTATGAGGGCCATTAAGATTTGTATTGGATGCTTTTTTTTTAGGCTTCTGATAGGCTTCCCGGTTTGTCCGACTGTCTGTGGACAAGTATCCCACAATGCAACGCACAACAATCGCAACAATTGCACCTTTTGCATTCGCAACAATCACATCTACAATACAGCTCAGCAACAATCACAAAAATAATAATCGCAACAATTGCGCCTTTGACATTCGCAGCAATCACATTTATAATAATAAGGAAATTAAAGGAATAATGCAAAATAAATGACGTATCAGAAGCCGTTGCGAAGCACTGTGATTGGTTTACTAATCGCTATCCCTACCTTGTCTTTTTTCTTTTCTGTCATTAATTTGGGGGAAAATGTGATAAAACGTCCCATAGAAACGCATTGAGAAATGAAACAATTAATTTATATCGATATCTAACACTGTCTATTTATCCATTTATCAATCCATTGCCATCTGCGCAATGATTTATTATGATTTAAATTAAGTGGATTTAACAATTACTGGAAAATGATAGATTCCTCTTTTAATTGGAAGCAGAGGCTGCTTATCGTCCCGCCATCTTCCCCTCGGCACCCAATACATTAGATAACGTGTATTGAAAAACTTATTTAATTTATTTAAATGAAAAATTTTATTTAATTTAATCAAGAGTCTGGTAAAACTCTAAATTAATGAGGAAAAAGTTCACGGAATATAATAATGTTAAAAACTCAAAATCAAAAAAAAGGTTTAGGATCTTGATAATTTAACGTTATGTAATATGAACACAAGTAATGCCATTAAGGTAAAATTAAAAAAAAAGCAAACAAAAAATTAAAATAAATAAACTATAACATAAACATGTTTTCGAAAGTTAACATGCCACCTATAATTATTATTAAACTACGTATATACAGAAAATATAATTTATCATCAAGTAATTAGACAATTTCAATTTTCATTAGTATAGGGCGCACAATTAAATGATATTTCACTAAATTTGGCAATTATAAAAAAAAAATTCACTTATCCAAAGAAGTCATATTTATGATTTTGCTTGATAATAAAATATTTTAAAGTAGTAAAAAAAGAGATAACAATATTATCTGTTGATATTTCAACTATAAATATAAAATTAAAAAATTATCTAGGAAGGCTTATCTATTGATAATCAGTTGGATTAATTATAGGTTTATTATTTGCCCATTCAGTTTTTATTACGAGGCTAATTAAACTTCCGTTTTATGTATGATTCCATCACTGTCATGAAACCCTCAGTTTATTCCTAGAAGGGGCTCTGTAAGTGGTTTCATTTGATATTATTCGTTTTGAAGAGTAAACATTTAACAAACAAACAAAATAAGTATTTACAATTCATTTTCAATAAAAAAAAAAAAACCGAGATTAGATTCAGAAAATATTTAAATGTTTTTTATGTAAATAACAAACAGTCATGGCTTAAGTACAAATGATACATCTTGAAGCATACATGACTTGCGCATGCGTCGTATGCCTCGTTATTGAAAAAAAAAATTAATAGCACAAATTTAACGTGTGTCAAAATATGAACTTTAAAAACATTACTTCAACGAAACACACTTAAAAAATTAAAAAAATACAGATTTTTAATTCTTTGTTTTTTTAATTTTTTAAGTGTGTTTCGTTGAAGTAATGTTTTTTAAAAAATTATTATTTCTTAACACAAATAGCAAGTCTGAGAAGGACTGATTTTTTTAAACATTTTGAATGAAGAAATATTTTTTTCTTTTTAAAGTAATTTTAAATAATAAATATGTCGGGCATTATTTTATAGTACTGTGGAAGTAACCAGAATATTTTGGTGCAAATATAATAAATTTTGCTGTGGGAAGTTGAGATGGAATCAACTACGATGAACGTAAATGTAAGAACAGAACAATGTTTAAAAAGAGCCTTTACATTGTTAAATTCCCGCAAACTGTGATCAAGAAACTTAAAACTATTCATTCTATGGTTCTGAATTTTACTTGAAGTTGTGAAATTTTGTAACTTACGTAATATATTTAATGCAATTAACGCAAACGGCACCAAAAGCACTCTTTGTATGTTGCCATTAAATATCTGAATTGTGGTAACTCTCGTATGTTCCAGAAATTTAAGTTTAATTATAGGATTAGGTTACTTCATGTAAACTACTATTGATTTTTGCACGCTTTGATCCCGTTGATAATTGACCAAAAATTATCATTGGGCGGCAACATCAAAGCATCATAGTATTAAACAAGATAGGGATAGCGATTAGTAAACCAATCACAATGCTTCGCAACGTCTTCATATATGAAAATACAATTGATATTGCCTTAATTTCCTTATTATTATAAATGCGATTGTTGCGAAAGACGCAATTGTTGCGATTGTTGTCATTGTTGCTAATGATATTTTAATGATACTTGTCCCAGACAAAATGGGAATATAAGTCTTCTGATTTTCATCAGAAGACTAAAACTCAAAATAAAAAAAAAAAGGTTTAGGATCTTGATAATTTAACGTTATGTAATATGAGCACAAGTAAAGTCATTAAGGTAAGCAAAAAAAAATTAAAATAAATAAACTATAACATGAACATGTTTCGAAAGTTAACATGCCAACTATAATTATTAAACTAGATAAATACGGAAAATATGTAATTCAGTTCGTATAATTTATATTAATATTATTAATTTAATTCAACTGCCTTTTCGTTTCTATTGTAAATTCGTTTACTGTGTAATAGAGAATTTTGAACCCGCCAATGTATTTATTTATTTATTTTTTTAATTAAAAAAAAAGGGAATTTTTTTGGAGGATAAGAAATTGTCGGGATTCCTTTTGCACGGGTATATTTACAGCATAAAAACTTTTTAAAGATGTAGTTTTAAATATTTCTTCATCTTTTCCAATATTCCTTCATTGAAAGAAGCAATATATACCGTCAGCCAAAATTTTTAAATATACAAGGTAGTTATGATTAAAGCTGGCCTATTTAGAGCATCCTGCAGCTGCAACCAATAGTCGGAGAGATATCAAAAGTTGTGTATATATTATTCAAAGGATTCGCTCAACGATTCTGCAAAAAAAAAATAATAATTACAAAATCGTCCGCTAGAGGGCGCTTTTTGCTACAACAATTAAAATAATTATAGAAAAAACATTCAACATGCAATGCTATAACAACAGAGCACGGTTTTGATTGTAACGTTTCGTTTTTTTTTTTATTGTAAAAGTGGTCCAAATATCAACACAATTGCACAAGGTTAATCTTTATGCAAAGAGAAAACAATCTGATTTGCATAGACACCAGGAACGCAGTCAACATCGGACTATATATAATAGGTGTGAATGAAAACTGAAGCCGCGATGACGATGACTTCACAAGAACGTGCGTTGATGGTCAAGTTTTATTATGAAAGTCATGATAATGCTGTAGCTGCGATTCGTGAATTTCGTCGGGTTAAAAAAAAACACTGTGGACAGATGTCACCACAAGCTGTGAGAAAAATGATGAGAAAATTTGAAGAAACCGGATCTTTAAGTCTGCAACGTTGCAGAGAACGAAAATGCATAGGTGATCACGTGATTGAAGACGTTGCCACATCAATCGTTCAACAATTGTTGGAGAATGCTGCAGATTCAGGTACTGCCCGAGCCGCATCATGACAATTAGATCTACCCTGGAGCATAGTTAGAAAGATCCTGAGAAACTTAATTAATTTTTTTTCCATACAAGATCAGTCACAGACAAGAACTGCTTCCAGGCGACAAGGAGAAACGACTCACTTTTGCATTGACCTTTCTGGCGAGGATGGAAATTGATACATCGTAGCCATGGGACATCCTAAGGAGCGACGAAGCACACTTTTATTCGAATGGCACTGTGAGCACCCAAAATTGACGTCTGTGAGCCAAAGAAAATCCACACGTTTTCCAGGCAATGCCTATGCATTCACCTAAGCTTACAGTCTGGTGTGGATTCACATAAACTTTTTCCTGGATCCTTATTTTTTTGAAGAAATTACTGCTAATCGTCCTCAGACATGTTCCATGACTGCGGCTAGATATCGTGACATGATCCAGAACTTTATGATACCCCAGCTGCAGGAAAGACAGTGTCATGATTCAATCTCTTTTATGCAAGATGGTGCACCTCCTCATATTGGAAGGTTCAAGCAAACTTTGTTGCGGTCAACACTTTATCAATGATCGTGTAATTAGTCGCAGGTTCCCTACTGCCCGGCTACCACGTTCTCCTGACCTAAACTCCATGTGATTTTTGGTTGAGGGGATATCTAAAGGATATGGTGTATCGTGGTAAAATTTCAACATCAGCAGAACTAAAAGACAATATCATGCTACACGTGCGAGCTGTCACTGGTGATCACCTACGGTCAGCATACAGGTTCATCAGCATTAAGTTCATCGTCTGCAAATGACACACATTTGTCGGGGGATATTGAACAATATCACATGACTCAATCAAACGTCTGATACTGCTTGTGTGAAATAATAGTGTTTTTTGAAGATTCTATTTTCATTTTCCATTCATACAGCTGTAAAAGCACCCTCTAGCAGACAATTTTATAACTATTTTTTTTTTGTTTTTTGTAGAATCATTGAGCGCATCCTTTGAATAGTATTGCCGCGCTTCGATAAACGCATCAACTAAGGTTTTTGGCGAAATTGAGTTTTATATATATATATTTGAAATCAGGAAAACGAGATCTACAACTTTCTCAAAGTGAAATTGCAAGATTTGTTTTGGTACAACTTTCATATTGATATCTCTTGTAGTTCCGGAGATACAAGTAATTTAAAAAAAAAACTTTAAACGTGTTTTTCTTGAAAAGTGTCAAAACCTAGTTAGTGCGTTTATCATAAGCGCGGCAGAGTATGTGAACAATTTTTGGTGTCTCTCCGACTAAAATTGCAGCTGCAGGATGCTCTAAATAGTCCAACTTTAATTAAAACCGCCTTGTATATATCGAATAAGCAAAACTCTTAAGCATACTTTTCGAGTTTCGCAAAGCGAAGATTTCAATCAATTTTTTGCAATTTAGAAAAAGTATAGAATATAAGAATAAAATTAACTTACATTATCTAAACCAAATAAATTTTATATATATATATTAAATACTGGTTTAAATGTCTTTCAAAGATAAATTTTAAATTACGTATAACTGAGAATTACTTACAACTGAGGTTTAAGTTTAGTTTTAATTAAACTTAAATAAGAACACTCGTAATAAACATTTGTGTATTAGGTACATATTCTTCAACATATGATATGCATAACTGTAAAAACTGTCCATTAAAATAGTGTGTTAATTTTCATAGAGGTTTTATGATTTCGTATTTTAAGAAACTTTAAGAGATTGAATAAAATACTATATACCCACTACAAAATTACATTTCCAAGATAAATGAAAACTAAAGACTTACCAAATTTTTCACTAATTTTCCATCACATTGTTACTCACTTTTCCATATCTGCAATTTTCCCTTTTGTTGACGGCTGCGCTTTTCAGATTTTGAACCTAACTTTCAACATTCTTCTAAAATTAATTGATTCTTACTAATGGACTGAACAAGAAGTATAACTTATATTTAAGCTGCTCGCTATTTCTGCTTTTTATTTTTGCGGGTTGTCGTAAACTAAATCTCACTTCCCGAATAAATTTTACTTTTTCTTCTAAAGAGTAACTTTTATTCCTTCTACTCCCCAGGGCTGCAAGAGAGGGACTGAAGTAAATGAAGGGAACACATGTTTCATCAAGGCGAAATCCATTCAGTTGGATTCCCTCAGTTTTTATCTCTGATCAATCTTTCATTAATCAAATGCCGCCCAGAGACATTACGAACGCCACGATTATGTATTTATACGGATTGCCGAGATGTATATCGGTGTACCTGGATAATATCTATAGCTGAAAATACGTACAATTCAATCTCGTTTTCAAAATAAACTACGTATAAAGGCGAATTACGTGTAACTCAGTTACGTACATCTCAGAAATAATTTATATGTATTTAAATACAATTTTCGCCAAGACCTACAAACAATTACGCTCAAACCAGAACTACGTACAACTGGGTAACGTATAAACCGGTTTTTAATGTACATATTATTGTTAAAATATTAACAATAATTGTTGTCATTGTCTATAAAGTAAAGAAATTTAAATAGGGAAAGTTTTGTTTTAAATTTAGAATAAGTTAAAAGTTCAAGTGTCCCTCTACATGCCTGGACAGGCCTTTGGGGCGCAGGAGGTCAGGCTCCCAGCGTTTCGGGACCAACGGGACGAAGTTGAGGTCTGGTGGTCAGCTCGACGCCTGCACGCCGTTAACTCCCGGGAAAGAAACCCGGTACCCATTTCATAGAGGGCTGGTAGACCCTAGGACCCGTTTGGAGGTGAAAGGAGCGTGGAAAAATCCCCGCCCTCCGCCGAGGCAGGGAATCGAACCCCACACCTCCAACCGCAACCAAGCGCCCTGACCACTCGGCTACTGGGCCCACATTTAGAATAAGTGGATTTTAAACGAAACATCGACTGAGAAAGACTGATTTCCATTGTATGTATTTCTGTGCAGATTACAAATAAGCCTTAAAGCTATGTATTTAAGTAATTATTAAATAAGGATAATTATAGTGTATGTAAATTTAATAATCCTTCCTTTTCATTAAATACTTCTAACTTCTCGTGTAGTTGTCGAGATGTTAGGTATGATCCGAAATTATGTTTGTATAGACCAGCAATTTGCAACAACGCTTTCATTGTACCTTACAGTTCCATGGAAAATCGTGGAAAAAATATCGTCAATAAATATTGCATAAAAAGTTTAGAATGACTCAGATGTTTAATAATAAAATCATTATGTACAAGAAAATTTATTTAATATCCGATTACTAGTTTTCATGTATTTTTCTAGGAAGGGTTATTCAGAATATGAGCAGTTTTGTAGGGTTCTACAAAATGGTAAAAACAAAACAAGGTAGGGATAGCGATTAGTAAACCAATCACAATGCTTCGCAACGTCTTCTGATACGTATAAGAAAATAGAATTGATATTGCTTTAATTTCCTTATTATTATAAATGTGATTGTTGCGAATGCAAAAGGCGCAATTGCTGCGATTATTGTGATTGTTGTGATTGTTATAGAGCTCTATTATAAATGTTGCGAATGCAAAAGACGCAATAGTTTCGATTGTTGTGATTGTTGCTAATGATATTTTAATGATACTTGTCCACAGACAAAATGGGAATCATGGACTTAGGCTTAATGAAGTTTAAATACAGCGCTTTATTGTTTTTGATCATTTGTTGAGCTTCTTATGTCTTTCATTGCACTCTGGTTGTTGTCCATCAACTGACCTTTTGACAACAGCAGCGATTCCTAACCATTCGCAGTAACTATATCCTCATATAGTAGACTCCCGATTATCCGCGGAGTTGGGTGGCGCGGCAATCGCGGATAAGCGAATTCCACGGATAATCCGAAATAGGACGGAAAAGGACGAAAAATCAACACAAAAATGCTTTCAACATGTTTTATTTACATTAGAGTGGCAGTACATACATTGTAAACAATTACTTTATTTTAATTTACTTTAATTTCTTACTTTTTAATAAAACAAAATCGGTTAATTGTCTTTGTTTTTTCGTGTCGAAATACGAAAACCCCCTACTTGGACGTCGCTAAATCTGCCTCTTTTATTGTTTACCTTATTCTAGTAATTTTTTTTTTTGTTAATTCCGTAATTGAATGTAGAGTAAAAAAAAAAATGGAAACCGGAGAGGTCCGCGGATAATCCGCAAAGCGGATAATCGGGAGTTAACTGTATTTTGTAAAGTACGAACCTTTCTAACAAATATAGTTATAAGATTAAGTTTAATCAGCCTTTTTTATTTGAAATTTACCTCCTTCTTACTTTCTCACTCTCTTTAATAGTATTAAGGAAAAAAAAATCTATTTTTGTTTTGTTTTTTGCAAACGACTCAAGTACTTATGTAAGATTTAAAATACAACAGTGTTCCTGAAGTTCGTAATTGATTGTTATATTGATTCTTTGAATTAATTGAAAATTCTTTGAATTTTCCTATTTATTTACTTTAAAGACAGAAATTCTGCAACAACCTCTTCGCTTGCTTGTAGCTCTGTAATTTAGACACTTCTTGAAAGTCTATGGTTTGTCCATCTAATTACATGATATTTCTATTTTTCCTGTAAATTCTTTATTGGTTCGGTAAGGCAGTCAACACGAAGCTCTTCGCTGGTGTTTATAGTCTCTTTGTCTATAGTCACTTCCTGCTCAGCAAATTCATTTCTTCTGCTCCAAGTCGTTTTCTTTTGACCTTGGAATTACTGTCATGTTTGCCACAAAGAACTGACATTGTTTCTTAGAATCTCATCAATGTGGGATTTGAATATTTGATATTCTATATGTATAACAGACCACATTTTGAAAGTAATTATTTTTTTTTCTATCTTTGATCTACTTTATGTCAGCTTGATATGATCTACAACTCAGTAAAATGTATTATTTTTTTTATTCTATTGTTATAACATTTTTTTTTTATTATTTCATCCTTAAAAAGTCCCTTAAACGCAACTAACTTCATTCTTTCTTTTTAACTTATCTTAAATAAAAAAATATTTATTAAAAAAACAAAAAATAACAACATACATTTACAGAAATACAACTGTACATTGCAGGACATATTCCACTGCATATTTCACATTGGGTGATGCTACACTTTCATCACAATCTGGTCTTCACTAGCACCACAATCGATCTTACGACAAACCAGAAGAGTAATATTTTTATGCATAGAGATGCGATTTTCAGGAGGTTCATCTTTAGTATTTTGTATTCTACATTTGAAACCTAGACCTAAATGGTAATAAAAGTCACTAGGACCTTTAATTTGATATATTTATATTTACATAATGCTAAGTTCTAACTATCTAGAATAAACAGTTTTGAGCAGTCGTTGTCACGATGCAAAGTAATTTAAGAGCTTAGGACACCGACCTCCTTACAAAATTGGCCCCAAAAATCAGTAGATTCTTCTAAAATGAGTTAATATGTTAAACTGATCCCTTACTTCTCGGTTTCGTAAGCAAATTGTTTTTGGATTATCTACTACATACGGGCAGTTTTGATTACTTCGATATATAATGTTGCTTTTAAACATTTTTTTTTCAATCCCCTTTTTTACCTGTAAACTCTTTTTATTACTCGTTGATGCAAACAAGAAGAGGATATCAAACCTACGGTAACTTTTAGAAGTTACGGTAACAAAATTAACCAATGAAGCAAAATTCTTTGTCAAGTTCCAATCCCCGGTGAAGGTAATGTTTTGTTTGTTTGTTTTGGAGACGTCAGTACAAGTTTAGCAACAGAATGAAAAATAGTCCACAATCACAAGAGGCTTACGACTGCCAGAATTCACGAAATGAGTAATAATGAGTCTATTATTAAAGAACAGAAAGGATTGTTTGATATTGATCAAATAAACATGTGATATTTTGTTTTTCGAAGAAGGATACAAAATAAGAATATTACCTCCAATCAAACACATGGTTCAAAATTTTGGGATTTGAAATATGAGCTCATGATCAAATAAGATTTTTTTTTTCCATCAATATTTTTTAAGTAAATTAAAATGCAAATGATTAAAAGGTTTTTAAAAGAAATTCATTGGGTGAATTCATCTAATTGATAGCTATGCTAACTGTCTAACAAAACCAAAAGCCGAAATGGATCTTAAAAGAGCTATTAAGAGATTTTGAAATCACAAAGGTCATGAAGGAAAATTTTATGTTACTTCATGTAATATTGTTGATATGTTTTAATCAATTTTGTTTACCTTTAAAAATATATTTAAAGAGATGATGTAAAGTTTGGATGGAAAATTTGAGGTTATTAGATACTAAGGAAAGAAGGAGAAGTCGTACAACTCTTTATTTAAGACTCCCCAAATCCTAGCTATGCTAGTACTAGTTTCACTTAATTTAATGTCTTCATTCAATAAATAGGGGGAAAAAAGCCATTACTAATATGACAAAGCCAATTTTGTGGAGGTATTTGTTTGGAAGAGAGGGGGGGAACTTCAATGCTCTCTCTTTCATGATCTTTCGATAGCCAATTACTCATCACACCTACAATATTTAAAAGAGTTAATTAATTTACTCACTTTTGAAAGGTCGAAGTTCTCAACGGGTGGTATATCTGGACATCTTCCTGGAATTCTAGTAAACAGGGATTCTGCGTCCTTTGTTGAACGACTTTGAACTAAAGTTGTCAACAAAGAAATTACAATGGTCAGGTAAGCCGCCATCCTTTTCACGAGAGCAATAAACGGTTTGAACTGGGTTTTATAAACACAAGCCACACCCACTGAGTAGCCTCAGGAAGGATAATGGTGCCTGGCACTTAGTGAAGTTTACGGGCTTTCTTTTTTTTTTCGTTGCACTGTCATTTTTCCACACCCTCATCAGCTTTAGGCACATGACATAATTACCTTGACAAGGCTTTCTTCTTAATCTTAACTTTCCTCGTTAGAGCACGAGCAGTTTGGAATTGCTTTAAAGTTAATGTATCCATTAAATCAGTGAAAACATACGTGGATTCGAATTATTAGGATTCAACAAGAAAATATCACTTCATTTAAAAAAAAAATAGATAAAAATTGTCGTCGAAAGAGAATTCATAACTTGGATTTTGGTGAAAAATAAAAATAACAAGAAATCCTTTTGATACCTAATAAAGAAAAAGTTTTAATTTACTAATTAATTCAAAGAAAATAATACGAAACCGCACAATAACTACACAACAACAACACAAAAAACGAAAATCACTGAGCTGGGTTATGTTGGGCAGGATCGGACTGAAGAAGGTGTAGAAACCTGAAACGGTTACCGTATCCGATTCCCAACAAAATATCCAAAATAAGCTCAGTGATTTTCGTTTTTTTGTGTTGTTGTTGTGTAGTTATTGTGCGGTTTCGTATTATTTTCTTTGAAGTTTTAACTTGGTCCGCACGTTAATTTTGATTTATTTACTAATTAATTTACACAAAAAGATATGGTTACTGTATCAACTTTAAAACGCATATATGGTAAAGTTCCATAATTAAGTATTTAAAAAGAAAATAAATAAACTTAATACTTACCTTCAGCCTTTCTAAACAGTTGCCTATTTGTAGTGATTGAAGTGTTTTACTTAATTTGTGCATTCATGGTTTTTTAACCTGACATACTCACATAGAGGAATAACTTATGCTGTAAAAAATCTATTTTGTACCGAAATTTATTTCAAAATAACCACATTCAGTAAAACTTTTCTGCCAAGCAAAAGTTTCAGTTTTTGAAGTAGTTTTGAATAGTGGTTGTTATTATTACTTCAATGACAATTACACAGAATGCAGAAATTATTAGATTTTTTTTTTGTTTTGTTTTTTTAAATGAAGTAGAATTTTGCATTCATAAATATAATTCATATAGGACTGCTGAAACCCTAATAACATAAGTAGCACGAAAAGAACAATTTTTTTTTTCTCCAGATGCTTGTCTTTCTTTCGTCAGTGATACTTAGGCCCCCTTCCCCCACAACAAATTCTGAGCCCAGCTACCAAATGCAGTAACGGCCCCCTCTGAAGTTATATGGTCTAAATCATAGATTTTTAGCCAAAAATATTTATAAATGGCTAAAATATTTTAGCCATGCGATTTCATATTTTTCTATCAAACATGCCCTACACAGTTATTAGTATTAGAGTAAATTAATTTGACACCAACATCTATGTTTTCAGCTCTATCCAAAAAATTCGCTCTATGCAAACATTTTAATGCAGAATAGCTCTATGCAGACGGCTAAAGCAGAAAAGTCGTTTATAAAAAATGTAGACTTAATTATAAAAAAAAGTCTAGAAGTGATAGACTAATTCATATTATTTTTGTGAAGATCTCAGCCCCGGCTCCAGTGCTGAGGGACCAACTGACGCGCCCCCTCGTGGGCCCTGGTGATACTGCTGTATCTGTTATTTACAATTTTTCTTTCTTTGGAAAGATGAAAGCAAGTACAAGTCATGTAGAGCTTGCCAATCTTATTGAATCTATTCAAAAGCGTCGAATCAAGGCTACGGTGACATTGCAAGGTATAGGATAAAATATCTCAATGTCACGTGATGTTCTAAGGTCAACCACGATCTACAAGTTGAGGATTACCTACTCTGTCGCTGTAACTGCAAAATTGCATGTCAGTTCGTCAATTCTTTTGGGAGCCTCAGAGAGGAACCAGTTGTGGATCAGGAATCAATTGCGGATCAAGTCGTTTACCATCTTAATTACCACACTTATCAACAGATGACGCAGGTATATAGAATCCCGATCCCTTCATGAGCTTCGTTTTGGTTTTACAGCATGTTTGGAGTTTCAAGTGGAGCCATCCTGTGAATTTGTTAAATAATTTGTCAGAATTTCAAAAGAAAATTAAGGTGAGTTAGCCTGAAAGTTATTTGTAGTTATTCTAGAATGGATATAGGTTAGTATTAATGTATGTATGATAGTACAAGGTTTAATATAATCGGGAAAAAATAAAACATAGTTTTTTCTGCCTCTGGCCATGTTTGCTGGAAATTCTGTAGCCTTTTGTTCTGGTGGAAATTCAGCGGTTCGTGGGGTCCAATTGTGGATCAAACGTCACAATACAAATGAAGACTGTGAAAATGCAGTAAATATTTATTTATCGAACTGAGATAATACAATGTCAATTATAAGAGCTTAATAAAGGAATAAATGCAAAACTGAAAATTATTTAACGATTCCTCGTGGTGAAAACCAAGTTTATGCTTAGGCCGATCCACAACTGGTGCCTTTACCCTTCATGAATAGTAATATGAAAGTTCACAGTATCCAGAAGTAGTCAATAAAGTGGCTTTCATACAACTTTCTAGATATCTGGTTAGCAGGACAATTGTTTTCAACTCTCTGGAATTCCACGAGAACAGATATTTAAGATTAATATAATGGGAAGATATAAAGAAAAGAGAAAAGGAACAGAGCTAAACAAGCTATTAAGCATTGGGATGTTGTTAATATATGAAAGACTTATGTAATACTCGTCCTAAATAATTACAGCGTTGTATTGCTCAGAGTAAGCAATGCTTGCAGATAATCTATTTTAGAATCTATTTTGGAAGATCTTTCATAAGTTTTGTCGTTAAATGATGAACTTACCTTAATTGCCTTCAAAAACCTAAACGACATGTTGGAAGAAGGCTCATTTTTGGTTCATGCACAATTTGGACCAGGCCCATTTTCATCATCAACCTTACTTTCCTCAACGTAGCTCGGTCAGGGTAGACCTGGCCTTCACGGTCCCCAGATTTAAATCCTTTGGGTTTTTATATTTGAGGCCATTTGTAAAACATTGTTTATCAATCGGATGTGTCTATAACAGGAACAAAGGATAAACAACTGTTTTCAATTAATTCGGAACATATCGGAAATTTGTCAGAGGATCGACGTTTTCACGCCTGTAATGAAGTACCGTAGGTGGTGGACATTTCAAACATTTACTTTGAGACCTATTGTTGGTGGAGGCTTCGTTGACCACTTTTTTTTTCAGTTGTTACCTGGATGTAACTGTTATGTTACATTATTATTATTATCACATAAATAATAAAAATTAAAATCTTTTTCTTTATAATTTTGGAACGTTGTAGAGAGTAATGTACACACTATCATTACTATAGATATCGGTTCCGGTGGGTATTATGCCCTCATTAATGCATCATACATCTAATGTAATAATGGGTAGAAGAAATATCGGGAGGTTTTTTTTATTAGCTCGTAGATTCCGCCTAAATAGAGCAATATTCCGAAATTTTGCGTCTATTGCTTTTAAATATATATTAGATGGTATTGTGATGTATTTCCATTCGTCTTTACCATTAGTTTTTGACAAATTAAGTTAGTATTTTAACAAATTAACAAATTTAACAAATTAGATTAGTATTGACATACTAATAAAAACATGAGATCTCCCCATATTGGGAACAGGGTAGGTGAGGTATAATATGGGGAGGTAAATGTTCTCAGTGTGGGGTAATGTTTTATAAGGGTAAAATTTCGATTATGAATATTTTTTAATGGTTTTTTTTTATTCTCTGTTATTTGAAAATTTGTAGCATGCAGTACAATAACATCATTCTAGACTTAAGTTATAAATTAAAGATAAATATTTCATAATTAAGATTTTCATTAGCGCCATAAATTTTTTAATGAGCCCCATAATAGCGACTGGTTACCTCCCCATAATAGGCACACAACATTTCATACAAGTGTTATTATTCTTGTAACACACGTCACCAAAGATTTTAGAAAAACCACGACAACAAAAGCTTATGAAATTGTGATTTTAAAAATGTAATTGATAAAATACAAATGCTTACCTTTCAAAAGAAACGATGAAACACAACAGAACGTACAAAGTTTTCTCAACACATCGACTCTCAATACAGTAATGGTGACCGGAATGCGTCTGGTTCTTCATGTATAAGGGGAAAATGACATAACTGTACTAGTCACAACATTCGCCGATAGCGTACACCTCTTGCTTGGTAAGATATTAGGCCTCCCCATATTCGGAACCCTCCCCATTAGGCAACTTTCCTCTATATTTAAATAAATGAAAACATCGATCATTAAAACTTCAAAACATCTTTATATCTTCTCGATATTTCTATACACTCAACGAGTATTTTCTTCAGGAGAAAAAAATAAATTCTTTCTTACATTTTAAAAAACAGTTATTTTCAAAAAATGTGATTGCAATTAATTAATAACGATACGAAGTTATGTTGTAGCGTTATTATGTTCTTTTATTGTGATTGCATTTTATTTCATTGTTTATTTGTAATGATAAGATATTATATTGTAACTTTATTGTATTCTTTTATTTTGGATTATTATGCTTCACTTCTGTTTTTTAAAATGTAAGAAAGAATTTTATTTTTTTCTCCTGAAGAAAATACTCGTTGAGAGTATAGAAATATCGAGAAGATATAAAGATGTTTTGAAGTTTTAAGGATCGATGTTTTCATTTATTTAAATATAGAAGAGTTAAGATGTTACAACTTTCCTCTATTAACTCGTGAACGATTCATTTCTGGCCTTTTGTTTATTGGATTTATTTCTGACCTTGTATTTATTGGATATTTTTTACTAATCTGTCTTATGTAGAATCGATCACTGACGTTTGTCGATACCTTTAAACAACGCCTTGTATATTACCATTCAATTTGTTTTTATTATTTTACACTGCTGGCCATTAAAAGGCACACTACGAAAGACAAGAGTTATCAAAGTCATATTTATTTTACAGTATAGTCAAAGATAGCGAAGCAATGGCGCCCTTTGCAAAAATTTCCTGATGCTGCAGACGACGGCGAACCGTACGTGGGGAAACTGGCTGGTGTGCGGCACACTCATTCTTGAGCTAGGGTTTGTGATGTGACTGCACGATCCGTCATAGCCATGAGCACGAGATGTCTGTGGTATGAAGAGGCCGTCGAGATCCTTCACGACGATAAGTTCGTCTCTCCTTGACCCACCGATTCCGTATTCGCATCACTATGGCCGCGCTTCGTCCAATACAAGAACCAGTTTCTCGGGAGGATAATCCGCAGTCTCGATACGCCGCAATTCTCCCGCGATCAAAGTCGCAAACTTGCTAGTATGGCTGACGTATTCTTCGACGAGGCATGCTGAAGCCGTCTGTGCACAAACACAATTCCAATACTTCACAGCGGCTCTCTTTTCTCCTCACTTATACTGCTTCCAGGGGGTTTACTGGCTCGCATTATTTGCATACGTGCTGCGCTGATAATCATTTACATGTGCTCCTACTTATCAAGAAAACTTCGGGTCGATAGATACTCCTTCTTAGCATTATTAACGGCCAGCAGTATATTTGCTTAAAAATATTGCATCTATCTTATTCATGAGTAATCCATTGAATTGTATCAAATTTGATCTGGCTGTCTACAGTTGATTAATTTTGGGGTTCATTGACCTATTTATGAGTTACTTTACAAAGCGAGTCTAAATTTTACACATAGAACAACTTAAGCATTATATTTTTAAATTTCGAAATATTTAAAATTACGTAAGGATGGATAAAATTACATTGCTGTGAATACCCTGTGAAATGTAGTTTTAATTCTTTCTCATTTCAACATTTTATTATTAAAAAAATAATGAACCTCTTCAACATCAGTATAAGAAAATGTAGGCTCTTTTTATCTTTTGTTAAAAAAAACAACGGAATCTCGTATTTGTGAAGCCCAACTGAAATAATAATTAAAAACAAAAGTTTCCTGAAAGAATTTAGAACCTACTTTGGATATTTATATATTAATGGCTTATATATATAAAGCTATATAAGATTGTCCATAAAAGATTTTAAAAAAATATTTCTAGTCCGATGATGTGGTACGAGAATAAGATAATCTCTCCAAGTTTTTTAAGTACCGTATATCTTATAAAGACTCAATATGTGCACCATTCGTGACGCGACAGATTTCTAATGGATAGTCCATTTCTTCCCACACTCGAATCAACATGTTTTCTGTAACAGCAGCAGGTACAACGATCCCCTCTTTCACCTCCACGAGATCTCAAAAGGCAACGCTAAAACAAAAACTCCGTTCTTGACGAAGCCCCACAGAAAGAAATCGTACGTTGTCATATCTGGAGATCTCAGGGGGGGGGGGGTCCATCTCAGCAACGTTCATTGTCAGAAGTAATGCAACCGATTCACCGTTGTGAGAGAGGTTCATTGGATACCATCTCATTGAACGATGTGAGCTCCATGTTGAAATGCAGAGTACTCTTCAAGTTGGGTACATCATCAGATTCGAGAATCCAGTAACAGTTTCTTCAGCAAAGAATAGATACATTCTTTTAAATAGCCCGTAAAACTTTTTCTGACTTTGGAGATGCTCAATGACTGCACGAGGGATAAGTTACGTATCCCAGATACATTACGTCTGTTGACTCTGCTATTGATGTGGAAGGACGTCTCATTACTGAACACCAGCCTCTTTCCTAAATCATCATTCTCAAGCAATTTCTGAATTTCTCCCTGAAGGCAGTGCGAAGTGCTTTGTCTGGTTGACTATATTCCTCCACAAGTTACAGCTTGATAAGCATTTTCAAACGCTTACGAAGCACTTTCCGTACGATTCTGGGGAGCATTTCGAACTCATTCCTCGCCCTTCGACCCGACTTCTAGGGGCTGCGCTGGAAGGGTTGCCGAACTCTTATCCTCTGCCTCCTTCTAACACTATAGACAACCGGTGCTTTTGCCTTTGCACTGGCAATCTTCCTTTAGGAATTTCGTATACCATTGCTTAATGGAGTTCTTATCAGGTCGGTCAATCTCAAACTGTCGCCGAAAACTTCATTCCACAGAGTTGTTTTCTCATTCCACAGCACACCTTCTGTTTGTTTAGTCGGCGCCATTTCGCAAAAGTAATTTGCATTCCCACGGCAGATATTTCAAGTTACTTTATCAAGTAAGATGAATTGCAACGGATGATTATTACATGTATCTCCCCACACTGGTCACCTAGGAGGAAAAAAAGAAATAGATACATTCCTTTCACATGGACACTGCATATAAAAGGAGATACTCTATCGTTTATAATACATTTTCAGATGTGAAGAAATTATAGACTCATTCCAAACCTATTAAGGTTTGTTTAATCGCACATACATATCAATGTATGATTTTAAATGGCTCAAGAGCGATAGAGGCTAAGCTGCTCCAGGAAAAAGGTATGAAAAAGAACAAATCGTTTGAAGGAAGTGTAATACATACAGAAGAAAGAAAGAAACATCCGAACTCAGATTCGGGCGTATCAGCCGCATGATTGACGCCTTGACCACTTAGCTGTGCCCGAACGAAACATTTTGCATTAACAGTACGATTTCATCTAGTGACCATTGCTTCAATTTTAACGTTTGAAGGAAAATGTTTTTACTTTGCAGTTTATTGATTTTAAAAGATCTGCCGGTATTTCGAGTTTATGAACATCCATTCATTGGTACAATTATTTAAGCAAGATACATATACTGTACAGTGGTGTCTTACAGTCCCTACGCTGAATAAAGATCCTCCCAGAATGCAACGTAGCTTATAGATTGAGCTTTCCTGGCCGACCGCTAACATTGAAAGAGAAGAGAAGCGACCTCTTCTCTTTCAATGTTATAGTAAAAAAAATGAATGATGGCCGCCCTGTTTTTGTGAGATCTGCGCATGTATCATCGATTAGTTTGGTCAGGCACTTCCGTCTGATTGTAAGACGGACGCCGCCATTGTGCGAATCGCTTGTTACTTTGCAAAAGAGCATTGTATTTATAAATAATATATATTTATTTATATAAATACTTATTGTTAGCAACTGGTATTGAAATAACGCTAAATAGTCGAGAGAACATGCGTTATCAACATGTCTTTCTCAGTGAAAACAGACTACGTCATCTATTGTGACAGGAAAACATAATTGATCAGCTACCGGAAGGGCTGCGCAGTTCAAACTTCCGCCGGTCATCATTCATTGGGAGGACAATAGCGGTCGGCCAGGAAAGCTCAATCTATAAGCTACGTTGCATTCTGGGAGGATCGTTATTCAGCTTAGGGACTGTAGATTGCGTTCCTGAATCGAGATTTCCAATGGATTTCATCTACTAATTCAAATAATTAGTAGATTCAGGAAAGTTTTAATTTAAATTCATTCCTCGTTGAACCTAAAATCAATCACTGCAACGTTAAGCCTCTTTTGTAGCTTCATATTTTTATACAGTAATTCTTTCTCTGCTAAATAAACATGATTAGTGTTTTTTCATTTTAATCACATTTAGAAACTGTTGGAGACAGTTTTTTTTTAATTTTTTTGTCATTAAAGTTGTTTTATTTTCTTTAAAAAGAACTCTACTATCTATTAAAAGTTTTTGGATGATAGTAAAGCTGCTTTAAAAGTACCGATGGGAAAGAGTTTTCATCCAAGTCAGAACGAAAATACACGATAAGCAAATTATCCTAACGAAATGTAATAGGTTTCACTGTAGATGTCTGGACATATATTGGTAATACGACGAAACGATTATCTCTTTCCTCTCTCAAATACTTACTATTTGTAAAAAGTTAACCAATCTAATGATTTGGCCTTTCCTGCAAGCTTCATTTTTATAATAATAATTTTATAATCGAATTAAAATTTATTGGATAACAATTCACTGAAATAATAATTTACGTTAATGCAATAGAGATTATTTTAAATGTTCAGTTCTGCTAGAATATACAACACCCCTGGTTCAAATTTAAAGTTGGATTTTTATTCATCGGTTCAATCTAATTATTTACTTGACATACATATCGTTTTACTTTTTGATATTCCAAACTAAAATTAGATTTCGTTTTCTCTACAGAACGATGATCCCATTCCGACTTTCTAAACCGTACAGGAATCTCAAGAATGGTATATTCTTGTCTTCACTCATTAAAATATTATGTTTCATTTTTATTCTTGTTCTTTTAAGTCACCAGAAACTTTCATTGTGGAATATTAGAGAGAGAGTGTCAGAGATATCGCACAACATAGAGACTCATGATGCAACACATCAAGTAGTTCATTATTCGTACATCAAACGACATGTTTGCTACTTCTGCAAAAATAACAATTTGTACACAGTCATCTGTGTTCATCAGAAATTACAATATCTTCGTGTTCTAGAATTACAATAACTTCATTCCCTTTTGTAGCTTCATTTCAAAAACGTACAATTCATTTTTATTGTTGTGCAAATCGATGGAAAATAATGCAGAATTCCAGTTTCCTACAATATGAATTGAGCAAAAGTTTTCGAAGATCACTGCTGTCTGTCATGCTAAATGACCGTGCATAGAGTTTCTTTAGTTTCCAATCATTCTATCAACGTTTCTAATGTTCGAATAACGCATCTCTACCATAGTTACAACTGTGATCGGTTTTGTCGTGAGAAAATTCTCCCCTTTCGAACTGTTGATATAAAATCATATAACAATTTCATTTCCTGTCTGTAAATTTCAGAGATCCAAGTAGTTTTAAAGTTGTTTTTATTTCCAATGGCAGATACATTGATATATATATCCTTGCAACAAAGAAAAAAAAAAAGAAAGAACAAGAGAAAAATAAAAAGTTAAAAAACCGAAAGCATTACATAAGCATTAAAAACATTTTCCCAATAGCGATCACACTCAAGATTCCCAAGTTAGAGAGTATATTTTCCCAGTGACTTCTGTCCATAGCCACCTGTTGATTACACAGCATACAGTATGGGTTAGAGTGAATGGCGATGCGGTGAAGATGCATGTTCAGGCAATCATGTCTATTACATAGACAGCTACCGCCTTCCCGCGGGGCCAGTCTGGGACACTTGCAATTTCCTGTTTCATGATTTTAAAGTTAACCATAAACTTGGGTGCCAAGTAGTTCTACCTTCTCGTGGTGCACTTGGGCAATGTTTTTTGACGGCTAAGTGATTACATCTTCTTTCAAGCGACCCTCTTTGTTGTAGTTTAAAGTTCATTCAAGCATTTTGTAATTGGCTACTGAGAAGAAATGGTAGGAATGTAAGATTCGAGAAATCTTTGAAGTTTGAATGTATTTATTAATTATCTCTAGATTACTTCACCAAAATCGTGTATTTTTAGCTTTTATGATAAATTGTTAATTTGACTGTTAATGTACAGATAGTATATTACTGTACTATACATTAAGGTCTGTACAGTACACAAACGGTTCTGGTGTCGAAAAATCTTTGAGGTCTGGAAGTTTGATGTTAAGTCGAAACATTTTCAATACGAGATATTTTTGCTTATGTTTAACTCCAAAGGCTAATGCTTGTTGCACGTTTAAATTGTGTCTAATAATATTGACCTTACAGGTATTCGTTTAAACCTCAGTGTTTGAATCAGTCGTATCTTTTCTGTAAATCGGAACTCGGAACTCAATTTACACTGTAATCAAACTTCCCCGCTTGTGAAGTCTTTTGACACACAATAAATGCTTTTCAGTCGTATATTCCCTGTTTGCTTGTTTTGTTTCATTATTTACTGAATGTTCCGCTCTGTGGCAGCACTTATCAAATCTCCCAAGAATTATTCAACTCTAGAATCATTAATGTAGGTGATACAATTGGTTAAATGTAGCCATTTGAAGGTGTTGAGTCTTTTTATGGATAACCCCGTATTTCAAATTTCAGCTTAGGTCTATGACTTGGGTATTCAAAAATCAATTCTTACATGAAAAGAAAAAAACAACATAATAGAAAAAATACTAATCAACTTACATAATTTGCTAATTTCGTCTGTCTGTCTGTCTGTAACTCGACATAATTAAGCTATTAAGATAGATCCAAGGTCCTCAATGGTACCATTGAATCAAGAGTACTCAAATTGGATGAAATATTAGTTCATTTCGTCATTCCATGTTGTTTTCATGAAATTTTAACTGAAATTCTAACAAAA
>JAFIDM010012231.1:28119402-28160125 GCA_023159025.1 Thereuonema tuberculata
GTCACTTCCGAGTTGGGAGTGGCTTCCACTAACTAGGTCTTGCCTTTCTGATTTGGTTTAGGGAAGGCGAGGGTTGGGCTGATGAGTCCGAGGAAGGACGAAACGGCCGTCCCCAACTCCTTCCCGAAATCTAAAATCAGAAAGGCAATTTCCTCTTTGTTCAGGTGCTGTTTCTCATTTTCTTTTCTTATATTCTTTAAACAAATTTCACAGCACGTTAAATTTTTCTTTACTGATAGATATATTTAATTACTTGAAATTAAATTAAATATATCTATTTTAGATGAAAATTCGAAGTAAGGTACATCGACCAAATAAGGCCCGGTCTCAAATAAGGCCCATCTTTCGTTTTATTAATAGAACGTTGACAATTTACCAAGATTAGTTATGTTTCAGACAGATCCTGGCTTCTAGCGTCTACACCAAAAATTAGGTCCGTTGAAGTGGACTATTTCGCCAAGTTTGTTTCAGTTGAACAGTAAAAGTCGTCCAAAGCTTTTCTCGTTACTATTTCAACTTAATTTGAAAAATCGTCTCTATTTTTTGGCAACATAACATACATGGACATGTTTTATGTCATTTTAAAGTGTGTAATGAGTAGAATAAGATACTGTATTTGATATTTTCCAGTTGACGTGCATTTAAATACTTTTTAGTAAAACAATGCATGAAAGCGTGGGTTAACAGGGGGCTCTAAATAAGGCCCGCCATTCTATAATATAAAGTAATTATATATAATGAGAAAAAATATAATAAAAATGATCAAAGCTAGTTTTAAATTCACAATTTTATAAATTAATTACTAATTAATTATTAATTTGTAGCTTAATATTTAGTCAGAACTAAATGTTGAAAATTGGCTGTTTTCACTGCCAAGCTCTTGTCCCTGTGGGCGAGTTTGCCTGTGAGCTACAGACCTGAGGAATCCCGGAGGGAATGCTGTAACACCCTTTATTTTATTTGATTTAAATTTAATTATATAATTATTTTGGTTTAAATATAATTATTCTAATTTAATTGATTTCTACTTTTTTCCCCTTATTTATTATTTATTTATACATGGGACTAGTAGTGGGCCTTATTTGGAACAGGGGCTCCCAAGAAGGCCCTTCAGTTATATTTTCAAAACTGTGCTATTACAGAAAGAATTTCAAATGCCAATAATTCTAAATTCACTTTTTCATAACAGCACACCTTAAACTACCTTTCAAGACAGTTTTCAGAATTTTCACTCTTGCAGTAGAACTGTAAAAAATCTTTAAGCGTTAGGTGGGCCTTATTTGGGCAACCTACCTTATATTCTTTTCTCGTAATTTTATCGTATAAACTAGCCTTTTTATTTTAGCATAACTTTGAATGTTAAGTAAATAAATAAATAAATGTATAAGAAATGCTACACACTCATGTCTACGACAGCACTGAAGTTAAAAGAGAGCGGCCATCATTTTGTATTGAAATTGAAATGGGACCTGATAATGAAAAGTTTGAGAATCATCAGCTTAATTTAATTCTGGTACTTTATTGAATTTTGGCATCCGTAAATTTTCAGCCTCTTAAATGTCTGTATATTTATGATGGTAATATTTGTGGACGAAAGGTGTTAGAATAAGCTACTTCCTAATTTATAAGTTATACTCAAACAAAAACCATTGAAAAAAAAATCAGTTACTTTATTAGTGAAATTGTTAATAGTGATGGTACATACATTCATTCGGAATGTGATAACAAAACACAATGTACTCAATTTAAAATAATTCACGTAACAATTAAAGAAAAAAATAACCAAAATCGGGAAGTCAACATCAGCCAGAGTTTGTTCGTCTTGTGTATCGTTGGATTGTTTAGTTGGAATAATTCTCGCATCGAGCGCGGCAGTCGCTGTAATCCTGTTTGTTGAAATTGAAAGGCACGTTCTTCGATTTGAAGAAGTTGTAAACCTCTTCATAGTAGTTTTCGGGGAATTCTCTTTCACGGTACAATATCTTCACAAAAGCTAGAGAAAGAGAAAAACAAAAAAAGTATGGTATGAACATAACATCCATTTTATGTGTTAATTGTCCTAAATTTTTGAACCTCCATTTATTCAAATTACATTATTATACCTTTAATCTTTACATAGACTAATAATACAATATTAAAACAAGCTTTCCAGTCGTATCAATGTGTAATTTTCTGATACGAAATATTTGATTTTTAAATATTTGTAGAAGTTTACTTTGCTTTATTGAGTAAGAAAAAATTTTAAAGATACCGTAATAATAATTTGCCTTTAACAAATAAAATAATTCGATGATTATTAACACAGCAAAACTTTTTAGAATTTGATTTATTATAGCTTTGTCTTACTGTAGTTAAATAGACTGTTCAAATAAGCTAGAGAAGATATTGAAAATAACAAATGGAAGGAAATTTGTGAAATGGGGGGCAGGGCGAGGGGATTAATGAAACAACGGCTTTTGAAACTGTCTCTGATAAATCGCCGAAATTCTTTAGTTCTGATGTTAACAATTCTGTTTTCTGCGATTATGTATAAGTCCAAGTGCTTCAGGGCTCTACTGGGCTTGAAATGCCCGAAATCAAGAAAATGGGCGAAGTAAGTTCGGAAAAAAAAAACAACCCATTTATAAAAATAGTTTTTAAATAAACTAATGAATAAATCTTTAACATTGGTTTTATAATTCACAATTAAATATATAGAAAAACAAAAACAAACAAACGATGAAAATGATAATTGCTTAAGTACAGTTGTCCTTACAGAACAAGTATTAAAACGTATTTTAAAGTATTTTGTTATGCGTCAAAAAAATAAGCTATTTGAAAAACACATGTTTTTATAAGTGTGTAATATAAATATTCTTGAAATATAAGATATGGATTAAATTTAATTAAATATTAAGTTAATTAAGAAACATCGATTTATTTATACAATCGCGTACATATAGACTACTTATTCAAATAACAATAGGATGGGATTTTTTTTCTTCTGTTTTGCAATAGTTATTGAAAGTTTCGAGTGTGTATTTATTGCTATCGAATGCTACAGTCCTAAGAAATAAATGTTTCTGTTCAGATTTTTAAGATAATAACTGCACTTACCGTAATATTTATTTTCACCTTCAATATCATAGCAGCTGTAAATAACGCTGTAATTGTAATTGGTCTTCACTACAACGCTGTCCACTTTATAGAACCATTGACTCTCTTTTTCAGAAACTAAAATAACATTAAAAACAATAAATAAATGTTCAATTAACGGTCACGGTATGTTAAATGTGATTTTTACTGACATCCAATTGAAAAACCTGTACACAATGGGAAAATACTTGTATCCTTTAAAAACGAATACCTAATAATTATAGTTCATGTTTTCAAAAACTTTTTACTCTGTTAAGATAGTTTAATACGATGTTTAAAGCAGAAAATTCGTGTTGGAAATAAAAAAACGGTCTAATGAAATCCTAAGTTAACAAAGTGAAAATTCAAGAAAATAAAAAGTAAGTTGTAATGTTACAATATTAGAAGAAAGTTAGGCAGATGAAGTCACGCCTATGAGACACAGCATTGAAAAAAGGTAAAGAATTTGGCTTTGATTAATTAGCAGCATAAAAATTGCAATAAACTCATTACCGAACTATTCTGAAAATTCAATTATTATAGAATAGTGTATATTTATATATTACTTTCTATTTCTTTTCTCCTAAACTCTTCAGCATTTTGAATATTTTTTTTTTGATACATGAATAGTAGAAAATAAGCAATTCAAGACATCGGAAAAAGAATTTACAAACTTCTTATAATTCTGACTCATGATTAATAACAATAATTCTGGGATTCTTCAAAGATTTCGAAGTTAAAGACTCCGTTTCAAGCGTTTTTGATGCGTTTATCTATGAGTTATAAACTTTCACAGTCCTGTTATCTTAAACACATCCGTCTGTAACAATTCTGTTTTCACAGAATAACTGGGATAAAATTTTAATATTTCAGCGATTTTCAAAAATTCATGACAGAATCCATGTTGGGCTAAAATCTCTTAATTATTTCAGTCATTTTCAAGAAGGTACGTCTACATTTAAACGAATAATCTTTACAAAAAGTGGATACATTCTTACCAAGTTTTAAGACGACATACCATCAAAATACAAGTATTTTAAGACAAACGCTCTTACCACTTGCAGGATAGCGGAATTTCCCTGGTTGGTACATTTCCTTGGTTGTATTGGACCAAACTGGTTTGTAGCTGAAAGAAAACATAAAATATATTATTTTTACCTAAAAGAAATTTAAATAATTGACATAACGCAATCGCTTAAAATTTAATGAAAAACTCACTGATTAATTCAAATTATTTTTTTTATTTCTTATTTGTACTAGTGACAAAATATGGATGCTACAATCGTCTTGAAGTTATTTAGGGAAAAAATTACTATTACATATTATTTTTAAAATTACACTAGAGAACTTGTCGACCTATTCATTGAAAATGCTTGCGATTAAGAGGATTTTGCTTTTTATTAATCTTCTATAGGAGAAATTAATAATGAGCCAATGAATGAAAACCACTTCCAAACCATAATTTTTTTCTTATATGTTTTTAAGATTTTTCAGAGAAACGTAACATCCAAAGAATCATTGTGTCACGTTTCAACGTTGTATTTTATCAGGAGATTGAAAGAAAAAAAACGAAAATCAAAGGTTTGTTTTCTTTATGATTTTTAACTTTGTCATAAAACATTTGTTGTTATTATTTTTTTAATCATTGGGATTTTACGGTAAATCCTCTGCCTCCTACATTTTTTGATTTTTAGATATTTTCTGAAAACTTGAAACAGCCAAGCAATCACTATCAAATTTCAGCTTTTCATTTTACCGGAAAGTTGATAAAACAAAACAAAACATATCATTAGGCTTTTATTAATAGAGACAAAGGTAATTTTTAATCATTCCACTTGTATGCTGTATCACTTGTTATAGTTTCGGTCAATTTCACAGATACGATCCAATTGTAATTCCAATTCCCTTCCAACTTGAAACTGTCGAAGTTTAAGACAACCAAATTGATTGAAATACTTATGATTGATGAAATACTGCAAAGAAACAGAAAATGACTTACTATTTGTCGAGGAAATATTTTTCCAAAGTCAGCTCCTTGGACTGGGGGTCGTAGTAATACTTAACTTGAGGACATTTTTTATTATCGTTGTCAAATTGCACGTGATCATTGAAATAAACTGCATACCATACGCCATCTGCGCTGTACTGCAAATAAAGAGATATAGAAATATATGAGCAAAGCACAGAGCTTATAGACATATGTATGTCTGTCTCCTACATACTTGAAATTGGTAGTGTCCTACACTGACAAATTGAAAATATTCCATATTTTTATAGATAACATTGTTTTTATTGATCTTTTTTTTTCCTTTTGCATAATAACATATAAAATATTTTTTATCATTCAAAGCATTCACTCTTAATCAATGTTCTTATTCAATTACATGAATGAAATGAACATAAACTGAATGAAAAATATTTGATGCAGATATGATAGTCACTTACAAGCCTCACTGTACAATTGTAACAAGAAGTTGTATAAACATTTGTATTACTTGCATGGCATTTACACTATAATAAACCGTCATTTTAGTCATAAAAAATAAACAGTAGTTAAGTGATATGTATTTAAAAAGTCACACGAATGTTTTTTGTTTTTTACTAGGGATATGTAAAGAGTCATTATCCAGTGGTCATATTATTATATTTGTATAAAGAAAGAAAGGAAAAGAAAGAACATTTTTATCCTTAATATTTTACCCTACCATTGTGCTCAATACGATGATTAAAATAGATTTATCTAAAATTACTCATTAACGAAATGATTCTCAAATTTTCCACTATCAGAGTTTACTTAAATATTAGAAAAAAATTAAAATTATCTCTCTTCCAGAATTATTAGATTATAAAAAATCAGTAAATGAATACTTTATCAAAGAAAAAAAAACTATTGCAGTCCCACTTCTTTCATTTCTTATTCCGCAAAAGTAAGATAAAGTTATAGATAACAATATTCACTAAATCAAAACTACTTCCGAAAACGATACAATCTGCACAACAAAACGTTGTTAGCTATATATTTTTAAGTGTGGATAATTCCATACTTAGTAAGAGGCTAGAAATATATTATCACCTCTATTAGCAGTTAATATAGGTTAAGTCTATATTTTAAGAATATAACTGAACACTGAGGGAACTGATTCTGTCGTAAAGACAGAAAACAATCTAATTCAATTCTTCAAAATGGTGAAATGTTTTAAAAAGCTCACAGGCACCCTGAGAAAAATTTCAGTGATTTCTACTGTTTCTAGTTGTAAGCTATTAATACAAAGAAATAGCTCCCAATATTCCTCGTGGAGCACCTTCCCAATAGGCTTTTATATTTTTATCGCAAACCCTTCCCCAACCATCCAACGAACTAAAAAAGTCAGGGGCCGCATTATCCAACCAAAACAACGCCATTACAAAATTTTCGCGCCCAGAATAAAAAAAAACAACACTGATATAAAAGAATCCAGCAAATTCCATTTATTTTCATTGACTGTCCACCGAACTTTACGTTTTCAATTTTGAAAACTATAAGGTGTAGAAAAATTGCATAATTATTTCTATCACTTCCAATATTCCAAGATTTTTTTTTCTTTCTATCCATTTGCTTTACAAGATCTGATCGCAAATTAAACTATTCACATTCCAGTTGCATTTTGTTTAATTTCCTGAGTTTCTTAGAGCTTGCTTCCAAAACCTCTCTTAAGAAACTGAAAACCTTAATTTCGTATCTCATTCTGAAGTCAGTTTCCTACATTTTTCTATGTTAAAAAGAGATACTATTTCACGGGAGTGTCATGAAATATTAAAAGATAGAAGTAACATCATTTACATTAAGCATGGGCTTCATAATATGTAAGCATAATGCTATTTTGGTTAAATGCTTATTTATTTATTAATTTATATGAAAAAAATCTTTAATATTTAGGAATTACTTTCAAAAAGTTTTTTCTTTATTTTGCATGACAATTTCTTTTGATGGCTATTTGTTTTATTGCTAATGTCTAACAGATGGATGTTGACGATCACGTTTGCGCGAGAATTACGAAAAACACGAGATCTCGCCATTAGCCTCTTCAGCAGGTCTCAAGGAATTTAGTATTTTTAATGTCTGTCACTAGGGAAATGCTACATAATGAATTTATTGTTTGTTTATTGACTGTTTTCAATTTATTAAAACTATATATATGTAGTAAAAGTCTCATGCATTTTCCCGTATTATAATTCATTTAAATATTTCAATATTTTGTGAGAAGACATGGATAGAGACTACTCTCGCGTAAATTACGTGAAATCACGAAAATACGGGATCGTCAACATCCATCTGTTAGACATTACAATACATGAACTTTTATCAAAAACGACTTTACGCATATATAAACAAAAATGAATAAAATGAATATAAAATACCCCAACTTAGTAGACCTGTCTATCTTAGTCATAATATAAACATTGACTTCATTGGAGTGGTATGCTCCCTTTTTGTTGGCAAGTTAATTTATAACTACCATTTTAATTATAAAACAACATAATATTCTCCAGTAGAAAATAGAATTTATTATTTGTTTATTTTCTTTAATTTTAAATATTAGAAGTGTATTTTCAATATACCACTGTAGACCATAAATGAACGCCATTCATTAAATGTCCCTGTGTTTAGATATTTCCGCTATCTATTTTCATTCGAGTTTGACTATAAATCTACATTTAAATTCATTCGTTAGCAAGAGGTACTTGGTCAAGAGATAATTTAGTATTCGAACGGAGAATTAAGTCGGTGTTGTTTCCTTTGGTGAGAAGTTATTGAATCTATGTTAATAATCAACTAAATAATCAAGAATGCAGTTGTTATTTGCAAAGTTGAACAAATCGCAAGAATCATTGGAGTCTCAAGATTACAGACTAATAATAGTGAATTATCTTTAAAAAAGTGCAAAAGATTTCTTATTTACTTTAAATAAATATAAACATTTATTTCTCAGGATTACAAAAACAGTTTAACGTTTAAAATATGCCCTCATACACTTAATTTCTTTTTACTATTTTACCATGTTAAAAATGTTAAAAAAAATCGTTCTTTTAAACCTTGCAAAGAAATTGAAGGAAAAACAAAGACTTTAATAATGGAAAATCAAATTCACTTTTCTTGTTTACTCCCATTTTTACTTGAACAACAGATGTTGAAATTATAAGATGAAGATTAAAATATTTAGAGTTCAGTTTTGGTTTTAATAAAATTAAATTTGCACGACCTCGCCAATAACTCAGTGAAAAGCATTTGGTTAGTAGTCAAGCTGAAATTCTCCCGTGTTTGAAGGACTAAAGGTTAACTAGTAAGTGCATTGGCTTCACTTCTGTTTTCATCTCAACATTACGAGAATTTTTTTGCGTATCAGCTTCCATTATTATCAATGTTAACTCAATCGCATTACTTCAAGTGAGCCAATGAATTTGCTAGAATTGTCGATTTCGCAGAATTAATTTCTTTATTACTTAATTGATACGTAAAAAATAGATATAAATAAATAGATTTTATACGTAATTGATTACGTATAAAAATAGATACGTAAAGATAAATAGGGAGTTGCAATATAAAAAGAAGATAAATTCATAGAATACGTGAATGAAAATAGTTATTTGTGCTTTAATTAGTATTAATAATGATAATAAAAGATTTGTAATATGTTTATCAGCATTTTTGAAAAAAAAAAATATTTTACTTTCTTCATGATATAAACTTATCAAATAATCGTCGATAAAATTAACAGCTTTAAATGATATTCTTTTTTAAATTAATGATAAGCCTAAACTTCCTTTCTATTAAAAAACCGACAATTTCATATTAAATTTCATCTAGGTTCATTTTGATCAATAATTAGTTTTTTTTTTGTTTTTTCATTTGTCTTACAAAAATAATCGATGTTTTCATAATGTTTATAATTTCTATATTTTTTCCTATCTTAAATTTTTAAAAAAGGGAAAAACGTGCTAAGAAATGAATGTTAATTTTTAAAGAAAATTTATATTCTTGCTCAGAATTAATGGAATTATGATTTAAAAAGCCGTAGCCAATTGGTAAGGCGCTTGACTGCGGGCTGAAAGAGCCTGGTTCAATCCCTGACTGGGGTCGGGGACTCATCATCCCTCCGAAAAACGAATATCGGCTTTCTTTCTCGAAGATTAAAGGCGGGCGGGCGTCTAGCCGACCACCCGATTTCAACTTCGCCCCATTGGTCAGGAAGCTGCCTGTCTCCTGTGACCCCAAGGATCACATAGTAATGGGGATTCTTTAACTTTCAAAAAAAAGTTGATGAACTCCATTATTAAATAAATGTTTCGTACAATGTTACGTTATGTCGTTTTCGATTTCCTTACTTCTGAATTAGTATTAATTTCGTGTGGCCTGAAAGGCTTAGATTGAAGCTAGAATGCGTGAGATGATATTTTTTGAAACAAGGTTGGAAGTGAGAAAGCTGTGTAGAACGAGCTGTGTGTAAGTAAATGCTGTATGTAGGTCAGTGCTACCTAAAGACAGTTGAAACTCATTGAAAAAAAGAGCAGAAAAATCGTACGGAAATAACTCTATATTGCGAATCTGGAATAGCATGGGACGATAGAAGAAACAGTAGAGAAAATAAAGATGAGTTTGAATTGAAAGCCTGTGGGAAACAGAAACAAATACGAGAGAGAAAGTGTGTGCAACAGTTGAAGAATATGGAAATTGATCACATTGCTAGCAATTGATTTTTTTTCTCTGTCCATTTTGATAGGAGTATTTGGAGTAATATTATTATTATTTCTACATTATTGCTCGTATTTATCTTTAAAATAAAATACCTTATACAAAACCGTATAATAATTAAAAGATGTTCAAAAAAAATCCTGCTTAATGTATGTGGAAACTGCTTTTTTTATTTTACTTTTAATAATAATTAAATCACTAATGAAGTTGTTTATTAAAACCTAAATCACTTGAGCTATTATAAATAATTTTTACTGTAACCTTCACATTATAATAATGTGGCATTTAAAATTATTCTCATCTATTATAAACTAAACGAAAGCTATAGGCTTATATTCCTCTTTCATTCATTTTTATGTAATTCAGCGAAAAAAAAAATTAAGACGAGATTAAACTTATTAAAATGTAGTAGTACCTCTAAAGTGCAAACTTAAAACAAAAATATGCCAGCAAATTTAAAATCAAAGAAAAAGACGAAATCTCATTACCTTTTCAATATCGAAGTTCTCCTCTGGCTCGAAGAAGGTGCATTTCCCTTCGTACGGCTGATACTGGGTTTTGGCGGCGACGACACCCAAAAGACACACGGCAAAGGCAATGCGGTACATGTTGAAGACGGAACCTGCAAAGGATTGGTTGAGAGTCACAGCTTCTTCCGCTTATATAAGATAGGAAGATGAAGAAAAAAAAATCCAAAGAGAAAACAAAAGTAAGTGACGCCCTGAGGGTACCTGTGGACACAGCCAATACAAGGTCACTCCATCCTCTAGGGAGGATGCTGACTCAACGTAATAGCCCTACCCCGGTTTTTCGCGCCATCCTTCATCATCACTGAAAGCATGAACAGAAGGAAGAAAATCGGGAAATTGTATTCTGTAGACGTTAAACAAGCAATAAGGATACAAAGAAATGGAAACGTGCCAGCAATTCTTATGTTGTCAGACATTGACTTCTTTTGATTTTTTTAAAAACTCGTAATTCCTGAATTTTAAGTAAATGAATAAAAATAAAATGAAAAAAAAAATACATTAAATAGAATTTATTTGAAATTATATGAGCTTGGATAGTTTTGAAGCCAGCTTAAAGATAAAAAAAGAAAAGACGAAGAAGAAGAAGAATAGAAGAAAATAATAAATTAAATTTTCCTATACAATAATTAGAAGTTCAATTATTAATCGAGATTTGTATATTTTGTGTTTTTACTGTCATTCAAAAATTACATAGTTTTCCTTATTACAACATTAGTAGTAAATAAATAAATAAATAAATAAATAAATGTAAATAAAATCGAATACATATGAAATTGTACATTATACCTAGGTTTATTTATTTATTTATTTGTTTGTTTATTTTAATTTTTAGTTATACTAACGTCGAAGGCGACTTGGTGCTTCCTTGTCTTTGCCAATGATAATTTGTAACGAAATACGAAGGTATATCTATATTATAACTTATAATTTACTGATAACTTGCAGCTTATACACACACACACACACACACACACATACACACACGTATGTATACTAGTATATACGGCCCGTCAACAATGACGGGATAACAATGTGTCGGGTTTTAATTTTTGCCTGTCATTTGTAATTTCTTCATTCATGTCGAGAAATACAGTAAACTCCCGATTATCCGCGGGTGGATTATCCGCTTTGCGGATTATCCGCGGACCTCTCCTGTTTCCATTTTTTTTACTGTACAATAAATAACGGAATTAAAAAAAAAATCTATTAATAGAGTAGCAAATCTCGAAGAATAAGGTAAACAATAAAAGAGGCTAAAAGTAAGTGAAGACAATTATAGACACAAAGTTTAAAGAACGACCTTGTGGGCGGAGCTTAGGCTACATTAAATTACGGGAGAGCTTTCCCCTTCTACATACACGTCTGACAGCTGGCTTGTCAAATAAGCAAAAAAATATTAGTAAATAAACATTCGTCCTTTTTTGTCCTATTTCGGATTATCCACGGAATTCACTTATTCGCGGTTGCCGCGCTACCCAATGCCGCGGATAATCGGGAGTTTACTGTATCTCTAACAACTCCTGAGTTGGTCGCTGAGGGCGAGCTTCTGCATCTAATGTTCGTCTGGCCTGCGCTTGTCAGTCTGGCTAAAAACTGAACATTGAAATTTAAATTTTAATCTAGTAGGCTAAATAGACTAAAATTAATGAGTTATTTTTTTTTCTCTGGCTCTTCTCTCATTGTGTCACATATACAGAGGGAGTGATAAAAGATATTTAACAATTTAACAATAATTTGAATGTTGTCTCTATGGTCTAATGGATAAGACGTCTGACTTTAGATCAAGAGGTTCGATTTTCGTCGCGGACGTTTCGTTGTAAAAGTTATTTCTATTTTCACAAGAAATTAAAATTATTTTTGAAACACAGAGGAAGTGCGTTACGGAAGAGCGTTTCACACAGATAAATCTGGAAACTATATATATATATATATACATAAATATAAAATAATCAATGCCCGGGCTTTTGACAAAAATAAAATAAAAATTAATATTAGAGCGCATGATCATAAATCTTAATTATAAGCATATAACGTTATAAATTCACATTTTTTCCTTGTAAAAATATTAACAAATAGTTATTTATTAATATTTTTACAAGAAAAACAATGTGAATTCTCATTATTTTTGCCCTTTTGAATTTTAAAACAAAAACAATCATTTAATAAAAAACATTGACTAAATTATACATTTCTCCCAAATGGGTAAATACCCTGGAATATCAACAAAATGCTGAAACTGGTTGTAAGTAACTGTAAATAATCATATATATTTAGAATGCCATAAATTCAAACATTAAAGGCTTCTAAATAAATTACTGCAACATCCCGGCTGGTAATATTTCGTCTTTTAATCAAAGACTTCTTCGAACCATAAATAAAAATTTCTTAGGAAAAGTGAAACCCTCTCCTTACAATGAAATTGCATCAATCATTCAACACAGCATAATTAGTGACAAAATGGCCTCTATTTTATGTTTCGGATATACAATAAAATTCATTGTAATGGTTACAATGAAATTGCATCAATCATTCAACACAGCATTGTTAGAGACAAAATGGCCTCTATTTTATGTTTCGGTTATACAATAAAATTCATTGTAATGGTTACAATGAAATTGCATCATTCAACACAGCATAGTTAGAGACAAAATGGCCTCTATTTTATGTTTCGGTTATACAATAAAATTCATTGTAATGGTTACAATGAAATTGCATCAATCATTCAACATAGCATAGTTAGAGACAAAATGGCCTCTATTTTATGTTTCGGTTATACAATAAAATTCATTGTAATGGTTACAATGAAATTGCATCAATCATTCAACACAGCATAGTTAGAGACAAAATGGCCTCTATTTTATGTTTCGGTTATACAATAAAATTCATTGTAATGGTTAAAAAGAAATTGCATTAGTCATTCAACATAGCGTAGTTAGAGACAACATGGCCTCTATGTTATGTTTCGGTCAAACATTAAAATTCGTTGTAATGGACTTCTCGCAATTTTCGCTGTAATAAACTCTAACAAAGAATGTTTCTGTTTTTTTGCTGTAGTAAATGTAAAAAAAAGTGAAAAGATCCCACAACAGGAGGCTTGTTAGCATTCCGTAACCAACGGGAATTGGAAGTTCAGGTCCCTCCCGGTCGCCATTTTACAGGAGTTGGATGAACCTTGGACCCGTTTGTAGGAGACAGAAGCAAGGAAAAAAAAAATCTCCCGTCACCGCTGGGAATCGAAACCAGTTCTTTCAGCCCGCGGTGATGTGCTTTACCACTTGAACTAGAAGTAAATGTATAAAGTAAAAGAAAATATTTGTTATACAAAATAAACTCCTCTCAACAATATTACAGATTTAGTGTAAAGTTTGTAACCCATTTGGGAAATGCATTGGAGAGAAAAAAAACACATTTAGAACCACAAAATTTTAAACCCAAACAATTAATCCACCGATTGAATTAAAATAACCCAAAACCTGTTTTTATAGAAGTTAAAACTTCTATAGGTGTCAGGTTTCAATTATTGAAAGGAAGATCTACTGATTTCACAATATATTTGGTCAGTAATCTCCAAAAAATTAAAATAGAGAATTATAAATAATAAATTTTTATCCATATTTATAAAAGTTAACTTTGGGTTTTTCTGCCTGCTACACCTTCGAAACCATAAGACGCAGAAATACAAATAACGTGTCAAATGTTGGGTATAATTTTGAGGATGTCTATATTTCATTTTTCATCGATGTGGGTCAACCAAAAGTCACGTGAGGTAAGGCCAAAGGATAACCGGCTTCCCTGCCACACACTCACCACACACACACGCACGACGGGCACGTGTCCTTGGATTCCGAAATAGTCAGCAGGGAAGCCGAGTGAGTGGAAGAGAAGCCACTAAAAATTGTGCGGATTTGTGCGGATTATATACAAATTAATCAATTTTATATTGATTTGTATGTAAAAAAAAACAAACAAATCAATAAATAAATTGAAACTGTAATAGTAACTGATAATTATTTCCACTGTCTCTATTGATTACTACTTGAACCACAGGGTAGAATCTTGTATCAAAAGCCATAAACAGCAATGAAACCATTACCAAAGTTTGTCCAAGCTAAGGAAAGTCTGTAAAACAGGTTAGAAATTTTTTTAACCCTAAACAAAGTAGCTCTTAACAGTAAAGAAGCTGTAACAAATTCTACTTATATTCCAAATTACAAATACCCTCTTAAATAAGAAACCAAGTACTATTGTTTTATTGATCGAGCTTCAAAAGGGCCGTAGTTTTTGGACCTTAAGAAAGTGACTTTTAAAACAGGTAGGTAATCATCAAATATAAAAGAGAACGAAATAGTACAGCTAACTGTAAAACAAGATCTTATATAATTTTTTTGAATTTCTTAAAGGCATTGTATTTTGGCTGATGTTTACAAGTGGAGTTTATGTATTCGCTTAACATTATCATATGTAAAATTTATTGTAAATTAATGTGTTATTCTTTCAATTGCATAAGGGGGCATTATTTTGGCCCATATTGTAAATTGACCGATAAAACGGCGCTAAACCATCAAACCTAATCAGGACATTGAAAATAGAACTAATGTTTTAAATACTTTTGATGATTTATTGTTAAACATGAACTCTACCGAAATTTTTTTCTTGGAAACTCAATGTCATAAAAATGTAAAAAAATGGGAGTTTTTTTGAGGATCTCGAATTAAAAATTAAATTTATTAATTTTTCTTAAAGAAAATCTTTAAGAAAATAGAAAAAAAAATCCTAATTGTAATATAAGTGAAGGTTACAAAAGCATTCAATAGAAATAGCATTCCTCATTTGTTTTTGATACGTATAACGTCAGGAAACGTTATTGTTCAAAGTTTTGTCTCGGAAAAAAAAAAGTTATAACAATCCACTTTTGAGACATATATTGTCTTCAGTATGGATCGACTGTTTTCTCAATACCATACAAGTAAGAATGATAAAAGGGTTTACTGTTATTGATTTTTTTATGTTTTTATTTCGCCGCGGCTTATTTAGTAAAAACTAGATTTAAAATACTGTACCATTAGAGGCGTACCTCACTTTAAAGCGCCTCGCTGATACGGCATTTTTAATTATATTCATATTTATTATTTTCGGTACTTGCGTTG
This sequence comes from Thereuonema tuberculata, assembly GCA_023159025.1. Taxonomy (NCBI): domain Eukaryota; kingdom Metazoa; phylum Arthropoda; class Chilopoda; order Scutigeromorpha; family Scutigeridae; genus Thereuonema; species Thereuonema tuberculata. The sequence goes on from JAFIDM010012231.1 coordinate 28,134,924, forward strand.
AACTTCCGCAGATCAGCTGACTCCGAATTGAATCCATTGAGTCGACCGGTGCCATTTTGTTACCCGCTCTCTGCCTCATAATAGTCTACTTCTGCCTCATTTTGTCCACTTTGTGTGTCTATTATTTTAACTTTTGAAACGTTTAAAATAATAAATAAGCAGATCTGTTTTATTTAGAGATCTATTTATTGAGAATTTTCTAGACGACTATCCCTTATTTCGCTCCAGATTACAGATAATGAATGGAAACAAACATTTTATTTATTCAAAAAAAAAAAAAAAAATTACATCAAGTAAACTAAAAATTAAATTTAATATTTAAAGTCAATATTTACAATTCTATACAATTTCTCTGTTTACGATATTTTTGATTTTACATTCTGAAAAAGAATTCTGATGACTTCTTAAAACTCCTGTTGCCTGGCAACGCGAGTGCGACAATACATTGCTGTGGTTGCCTGGCAGCGTCGCGGACGTGCGCACGTAAACTGTTTTTAAATAATTTAGATTCTCGTGTTAAGCAGAATCTTTCTGTATATTTTAATGATATGTAATTATCACTAATAAATAGATCACTGTTATTTTTTCTTTATTATATATGGTTCCTAAGATCTATTTGGTTAGCAAGAGAGGGGCAGTTAGGAATTACAGAGAGATTGAAAACGGAAGATGCTTCTGGAAAAAAAAATGAGAATGCTACTTATTGTAATTATGAGAGGAAAACACTAGGAAAAGTTGTGTTATGAAATTTTGCGACATACGAAAGCAATATTCCAAAGTCCTTTTCTCTTATTACCATGTACAAACACAGGTTTCATCATTTCGAAGAAAAGCAAAAACTATATTGCTAGTTTCTTTGCTTTTGACAAGAAAAAAAAGATTAAAAAAACAACGAGAAAGTTGCAATGACTGGCGCCGAATTGATATTGAATATTATCGAGCACATGTGGGATATTGTTGAACTTCAATTGAAGGTTAAAACAAATCTTGCCAATCGAAATTGGAGAAAGACTACATCGGCATCGTTGCATTATCATTGGGTTCAGAAATCAGCACCGACAAAAATGGTAATGATTGTATACGGTCACGTTACACAGGAGGATAACACAGGAAAAAGAATTATAACATTAAGATATTAAATCTATTTTCTGGAATTGTCAATAGCCAAATAAATTTGAACTTACTGCAAAAGGATTTGTCAACCGATAAACTGTGATTAAAATTTCCATATTAAATACATATTAAATATTTCGAATTTTATGTAGTAATATTAATAATTTTTAAAATCTGTTGATTGCTTCACTAATTCTCTGCATGAAAACACAAATTTAGGTGGCTTTTATCTTTTTATTTTTGTGACCTTTCAGGATTAAATATATCCTAACGAAATAAATAAAAATATTAAGGAAAAAAAATGCGAGTAGAATAAATATGACCTACCAAAATTTGGCACTTTCACACCATTTAAAACAAATTACGTGATATAACACAAATAATAATGACTGTTATATCGATAATACAAATCATGTATTCTCCTAAATGTATAATCTTGTTTAATTTTATTTCTATTTGATTGCAAAATGTTCTTATATTAAAAAAGCAAATTCACAGTCAAGTGTAAAGGAAGTTTACCAAGTTTATTTACACTACTTTCCTAGGAAAGTGAGCGAATGAAAACGTCAGTCACGTGTGTGTGTGTGTGTGTGTGTGTGTGTGTGGATATCACCTCCCGAATAACTTTGAACCGATGAGTTGAAATTACGTAACTTTTTCGCGTGGGTTTTGGTAGGGAAGATGATAATACATGCGAAGCACTGAATATCGTTGAATGGATCTTGTATTGAAACCTGGCGTGCATATTTATGGACAAGAACGATCTAACTTTGTTTTTGAAAATTTTCCGTGGATCTTTGCCGAGAAACTACAGCTCGTAAAGATGATATTAAATTAGAACATCGGAGTTTCTCTCGACGTCTTGTATGTCAGTGGGCACCGAAGTGCATCTGCCAAACTTCGCAGCATTGCCATCGGCCATAAAAGCAGCTACAGAATATCCCGGTGGTTTCCCTTATCCTTCCTCAGGAAAGCATTAAGGAATGATTTCAGACCGGAAGGGGAAGATGAAGAAGCAGACAAACACAGGAAAGCAAATTTTTCAAACATCCATGCCGATGCCGGGATTCGAACCCAGGTTCCGACACATCTGCCTCATGGCAGATCGACGTCTAGACCACATTTTATCCTTTTATAATTTGCCTGTACATTGATATAATTAAAATTAATTAGATCTACTTAAACTTCAGTAAAATCATGTGGATATAATAACTATTTCTTTTTCAGAAAATAGAAAAGTTACAGTATTTTTTTTTTATTTATTATTATTAAGTTTAGAAATACACTGAAAACAAATAAATAAATATATATATAAATAAATATTTAGAAAGCTCCTCTTCTTTAATCTACTTCTTTATTATACAATTTTTTGCAAAATTACCGAGCTTCATCAGGTATCTTAGAGTCAGAAAATATATAGATTCTGTTTATCAACGTGCAAAATAAAGCAAATATGTTAAAGAACAGGAGTTTTCTGAATTTAAATTTAGAAATAATGGCGATGTTTCTAAAAATAAAAAGTTTCAAATAGTTGAGAGAAAAAGATGTAAAAAAAGTATTTTTTTTGTTTGTTTGTCTGTTTTTGTTAAATTCCCACAAATAAGCCGTAGATCCATTAGTGAAATTGGTCTAAGTTGTTGGTTTTTTTTTTTTAAACTAGGGAAGTACGGAGGATTTATTATTATTAAAAAAAAGAAAAAAAAAAAAACTTAAAAAATGTGCTTTTTTTTGTTTATCTGACGAGTTTTTTTTTTTCAGATGTTTTGAGAGAGAGACTACGGACGAGACTTGATTATCAAACAGTTCTTGTAATCTGACCGTTCTCTTTCCAGCGATGAGGAAAGTCCTATGACTAAATAGAACATTTCAAATATCCAGAACGGGGAGGATGTGGCATTCAAACTAACTTACTCAGCTGATACTGATTTGAATATTTCGCAGAAGTTGCTGAGGAACCAAAGATGCACAACTTTCATCTGAGCTATTTTTTTTTTTAATATTTTATTTTATTTAAATTTATTCAAGTGATTGATTTTTTATTCATGATTCATTTATTCAAATAAAAATAAAATGCATTGTTGTCATGAAGCAAGCAATAAAAAAATGTAAAATAATAAATTATTCATTCCAATAGGCCTGCAAATTTAGTTTTATTGTGTAAAACATTTATTTATAAATTGGTATTTTGCATTTTAACTCGTTTTTATTAGGTCGCTTTCTTCTCTGTCTGTTTGTTCGGTACAAATTTTGCAATTGATTTTAAACTAACTTCCCGATGAGCTAGCTACTTGAAAATTTAAACATAGCTCAGAAATGGATCACAATGCAATAGTAATTCGCTTTACTGTCCGTCTGTTCGTTAGGGAATCCTAATTCTTCGGATAACAGGTCGGTGCCGCGCGGCTCGTCTGCTGCCTATGTGTCTGCAAATGGCCGCATGGCCCTGAGTTGCCAGGCACTGCATTTTTTTTTCTTTTAACATTAACACGTTTTTTATCGTGTTTAAAATTTAAATTCGTGTTAAATGTTTAAAATGGATTGAAAAATTTCATACACACAAGACAAAAAAGTAGAAAATAATTATTTAAAAAAAAATTAATATACCAAGTTGTTAAGACGGACTAAAAAGTATAAAATAATTAGTATAAAAAGTATAAAAAAATATAACGGAAAACGCAAGATAATATACACTCCATCCATACCATCTCAATTATCTATTGCATGCGCCACACGTTTTTCGTTATACTTTTTATTCTAATTATTTTTTACTTTTTAGTCCGTCTTAAAAACGTGGTTTATGATAAAAACTTTTTTTTTTTTAAATAATTATAGTTTTTGTATCTGTTTGGGTCCTTGTGAAGGGATTGGCGCGTGAAAGTGAGAGAAATTACCAGAGAAAAGTGTAAGAAACGAAATAAGATGTCTAGCAATAATATTTTTATAATTTTAAAAGTCCATTAATTGCGCACGCTTGGGTTTGATTAAAATTAATTATAGACAAATAACTACTTTTTACTTTTCAAAAATTGAAAATTTTTATTGTTGTAATAGATAATATAAATTATAACTTAAAATGAAATCGTAAACTATTCATTTGTCATTTTCAGGACTTAATAAAGAAGAAAAAAAAATTAAAGACAGCATTTTTAAGAAATGTTGCTTCGAGTTCTTTCCAAAACTTTTTGTATTTTGTCAAATTCGTCTGGAATCTGCGAGGTTAACTTGTGTCGGTTATTTATGAGCATTCCTATTTTCTTTCTTTTTTTTTTTAATTCTAACGATGAAAAGCGAACAAATGCGCTTGGGTTTACAAGACTTTTGTTTGAGTTGAGTCTCGTTTGATGCCGAAGACCTGGAATTTGCGTTTCACTCTCGTTTTTGTCTTGAGGCAATGTCTTAGCAAGTTCTTGACCCCAATTCGCACAAGGCCAAGGTTTCATTATGCAAAGTCAGACATAGTGCTGTTGACCCACCCTGTACGCATGCGTTAACTAATTGTCTTTCTAGAGCCAATAGAAATTGGCCATTTTTTTTTTACCCATTATCCCATTCGATCAGGTTAACTCATTAAACACTTTAATGCCGCATTGACTTCAACGTCAGTTTTCTCCAAATGACATCCGGAGCAGAATGACACTGATTGAAATATATTTCTTATATTATAAATATAAAAAACGAAACGGACAGCTTTTTACTGTTATTTAAAATCTATTATAGTAAATTTATAATTTACTTAATTTATATATGATTTGTTCTTATTTTAAACGAATAATTTTGGACAATTATTGGGTGAGATATTAATTCTTCTCTCTGCCTATAAAATATATCTACAGTAGAGCCCTGATTATCCGCGGGATTGGGTGGCAAGGGTTTCGTGGATAACGAAAATCGCGTATAACTCGAAAAAAGACTAAAAATGAGGTGTAAACACGAAAAAACATATTTCACCATTAAAAAACTACGTTTTATTGTACAAAAAACATAATATGTAAACTTTTAAAATATGTACAGTAAAGTAGAAACCATTGCTCTACGTTTGCATCCACAAATTCCGAGAAGGCCTATAGGATCACGATGCACAATAAACCTGTCAGTAATAATATAATTTTTTAGGCTCATTGCGTTTCTTTTTTATGTTCAAGGAAATTCATTTGAGGATGGCGAAAGCCAGCACATTAATTTTTCCTGTTTTATTTCTGGTGTGTATTTATTGTTTTATTTTAATTTTTGGAGGTGTCAAATTACTTTTTACGAATAATTAATGCAATTTTGAAGACAGACTTCGAATTAGAAGGCGTTTGCTACATTCCGAAAGTAATGTCTGAAATTTTTCTCTTTTTCTGAACTTAAATTAGGACATTACTTAAGGTAGGACCTGATATAAAACTATTCCTCAAATAGGCGAACATTTTTCTAAATTTTTAGGAATGGAAACAAATCCTGAATTTGGTGGCATCATGGCCGATATTAAAACAAGGATGGGCAAAGGAGGAATGCTGAGATTCACAGGAAAAGAAATTAAGTTCCATTTTACGGAGGATTGGTTTAACCTCAGTGGGGATTGAACTCAGAAACCCTAATCCTGCAAATTAGGTCCTACTTTTTTTATTAGAAATTGTAGAAACAGAATTCATTTGATTACGTTTAATAGAAAGATTTTGTGAACATAGAAACGTCAAACTTAAAAAGACTGAAAATAGACAATGTTTAAAAAAAGAAATTAAATACAAGACTCGGAAATGAAATATGATAAACGATATTTTAACGACTTGAAATGTGCCGTATATAATCATGGGCGCATAGAAATTGCAAGGGAAGGAACAAATGACACTTAAAAAAAATAGATGTAGCCAGCACGAGTTTTTTTTCTTTAAGTAAAAAGAATTCTATATTTAGAATTAAAGAAATATATTTTTTTTATGAAATGTATGAAAGTATTAAGTCCAAAGTAGGCTCTGCCCCCCCCCTTCACACACACACACACACACACACACACACACACACACACATAATTGTTTATTATTGCTAGCATCAGCAATTTTTAGTTATTCAAGATTAGCACGAAATCATGAAACAAAGTGAAAAATAATACAAAGCACATACTGTCAATACATTGCATATTATGAATTTCACATTCAATTCAAATGTATCAGTGACTATGTTTTACGTCCGAACTCTTTCAAATAATCCGTAGATTTCGCTCTGGAACACAACATATTACGCTAACATAACATATTATAGCAAAGGATGCACAATGAAAAATCAACTCTTTAATGTATTTAGGATTTGCATAGTAATATTTCATTTCAATAGGTAAACGTTTGACTTACTGATTTTTTTTTTTTTTTTTTTTGATATATCATTGGAATAATAAGTATTCAAATTAAAATAGAATTATAAAAAAATTAAGTACCTTCTTTTATTTTAGTGTTTGGTTTTATTTTTAAAAACTATAATAGTGGATCTGATTAGATTTTTTTTTCCCTTTCATTTTGATTGTACTCTGTGAAACCAATGACGTCTTCGTGTGGCTTCCCCTCATAACTTGGACAGAAAGGATTCAGTCATCGACCGCCCGAAGGTGGACTTTCCCATCGTACACTTTTATCAACCCTTCTATTTCTGCCAAGAAAGACATCGGTGGCAATATTTTAATACTTCTGTTTGCTTCTTCAAGTTCAACATAAAAATTAAATCTTTCTTTGTGGGAAATTAATTTACTTGGGTTCAACAAAAATTAAAAAATAAATAAATAAAATAAAGTAAATAAGAATCAGCGATTTGGCAAAAGGTCAACTGTAAATACAACTACGCTCGTCTTTAGCAAAAATTAGGATTTCAAGGAAAAATTGTTTAAAAAAATAATAAGCAAAAATTCTCGAAATTTATTTGCCATAAAAAAGTAACAAAAACTGTTGAATTCCGTAATTTTATGATTAAATAAGTTGGTTTTCTGTTGCCTTAAACGAATTCGTTGGATATTACAGATGGTATTTGCAGATGGTATTTTTATTCCCGTACTGAAATTAAATGTTCAAATAATATCCAAGACCTATTAAATACAAAGAAATATGTTCAATCCAATTTTCCTTTTCACTTGTGTTTCTTATAAAAAAACTAAAAAAAATTTCACTTTTAACCCATTTTTTTTTCCAGGAAGGAATGACCCTTCTCCTCTATTACGTTATTTTTCCGAAACTTTTCGTATAAGTGTAAAATACTATATATTTATATTTACTTTATTAACAGACATTAATTTGGCTGTTCAGGATATTTTTCGGTAAAAATTAAAATGAGCAATAATTTTTAAAATTCCAAGAATTTCAATAAAAAAAAAATATTATTACTGTTATTTTTTTTAATTGATTTATTTTTTGTTAATAGTGAGAAAGCTGAAAATACACCTTCGCTAAAAGTTAAATATCCAAAACTGGATTTCTATTTTAATAAGATAAAAAAAGTCAAATAAAAATAGTTCATTAAAACATAATAGAAAAAGGACTCTAAAAAAATTTAATGCGAAAATGTGGTCCTCCCTCGGCAATTTGGGTTCAGGACGAGATTTTTTGTTTTTTTTTTGTTTACAGAGAAAAGAAAAAGGAAGCGATAAGAAATATTTTTTTAATTTTAACTATTACGGAATGGATTTATTAAGTACGGCTGTGGCTATATATAACTAGTGAATTGTAATAATACTGGCAATGGAGTTAAATATTATTCATCCAGATATGTTGGAAAGCTTTATAGTTATAGTCTAATTATAGTTCATATATGCTATTTACATATTTATTCATAATATGTATTTCTGGGAGACTTTGTTAGAACCCTGTCATAAAATGGTTACAGATAGAAGGATACCCCGTCCATCTGAATGCTACTGTACCTGAAGACCTAATACAATTGCCTGCAAGATAACACAATACAGATGAAATCAGTTTATTTTAAGAATTAATTTACAACTTCGAATTTTGAGTTTACTATTAATATTTATTTGTATCTATGAAAATATTTTGTACATATTATGCTCTGCATTCTTCTGAATAAATACAACAACAACAACAATAAAATTCTTAGTAAATGTGTAGTTGGCTCAGAAATAATATTTTTCATGTCACATTGATTCCAAGTCCTTTACTATCATAAACAATATTGTTGAATAATCCAAAAGGTGCAAAAGTAAGACAATAGGCTATTAAGATATAAAAATCTTCACTATTCTGTGACCTAGATGAAAGGTGACCTTCGTTGTCTAACGATGAGGGGGGGAAAAACATTGTATATTCTACGGAGGGTAGATTTAAATTACTGCTAGGCTGTGATTGGTGAATCGTGCATGTGTGGGTAGAGCGTGTTATAAAAAAGAGAGGGCTTTCAAAAAAAAAAAACTTAAAAGAATAATAATGATGTATATACATTTTCTGTAAAGATAAGGAAAGGTTAAAAGGGCAAAACATGATAGGATTTTTTATCCTAAGTATTTCATCGAAAAAAAAATAAACCGAAGCTATTTTAACCATAAAAGAATCTCACTTATAAAAAGCTGAAAATTATAAAGAAAATCAGAGCTAAGTCTTTTAAAGAGATCCCGTAGTAAAACAGACGCCTTGTGTTTTATTTAAAAATAATTCTGTGCTGGAATAGATTTTTCTGATTGACTAAATTTTGGTGAAACGATATCAGCATTTCGATATAAAATAAATCATTAAAGCAGCATTTTCTGTCCTCACTTGTAATTCTGAAAAGGAAAAAAGGAAATTAATAACAGTAGAATTGATACAAAAAAAACAACTCTAACATCGAATTTCTTTGTAATGAATTTATATATAAATGTCAATTATGAATTCAAATCTTCTTTAGTCTTGATGATGTTAGGTAACCTACCACATTTTCAAATGTTTACATAAAATAAATCAGATATGAATTGGAAGCGGAGAAAGAAGTGAGCTTTGAAATAAAAAAAAAGAAGGGAAAAGCAAAGAACCTTAAATGAAAGAAGCGATGTTTGTGTATTATCATAAGGGGCCGTCCACAACGACAGTCACAACTGAATAAAGATGATGAATTATGACCGTCTGGGACAGCGGGAGGGCTGGAGAATAGACGAATTGTAATTGTCTTTTTTTTTTTTTAACGGAATAATAATAATAATAATAATAATTTATTTATAAAATACCCTATCAAGGGTTTCCTAAAATTCAATTTATGATTTTTTTTTTTACCTAGAATACAAAATTAAATAATATACAAACTTAACAAGTGCGATTTCATCACAAAAAAAATTAAGTAAAAATAAATTAAATATACAAAATATACGATAATCAATTTATTTAATAATAAGTTATTCTAGAAAGCAATTTAAATTAAAATGTATTATTAATATTAGTAATGCATAATACGGAATAATAAATAAGGAAAACACAATAAGAAAATAACCTCTTCTTTTAGTAATTTATATCGTTATACAATAATAAAATAAAATTAAAATTTTTTTAGGTATTTTCAATAAGCCATTTTTTATGATTTTGATGACAGAGTATTTGTTGATTTTCCAAAAAGATATTTATATTCGTGTTATTTATAATTCTTTTCATATTGAAATTAATACTTCTTTGTCCGTACCTATTAAAAATTGGAGGATAAGATAACTTTATTTTATTATTTTGTTAAGATGATAATTTTGATTACTATTATTTTTCTAATTATTATTATTACTATTACTGTTATTGTTTTCGTTGTTATTAGAAGTTATTTGAAAATAAAACTACCTATTTTATATCTATTCATTTACATTTTTTAAACTAGAAGGCAAAATGAAGGCTATTACTTAAATATATATATAAGTAACTTATATGTATATATAAATATGTATTCTGTTTTTGCTTTTCTTAAAATTTGATAAAATATAGTTGAGACTATTCTGATTTTTTTGAAAGTTTTCAATGAATCCTAAACATCTGACTGCACTTGGAAGATTGAGGATTAACAATAATCTCATATCTTTTTGGTAAATGGAATTCCATTCTCCTCAATGACTGCAGAGAGGAGAATCAAAAATTTGCCAGACATTCTTCAAGGATAATCCTTTATCCAAGTTAACGGAAATGTTTTAAAAGTTGAAGGACATAATGTTTTTAACACAAAGTTCTTAAAAAGTTCGAATTCCTTCTTCCATTATACCCCAATAAAGATATATTTGCAAGGGCGTAATACTATAGATAAAATTTCATTCATTCAGATTTTCATGGTAATATCTTCTCTGTATACATGTATCAGGTGACCATAATTAAAATATCCCTATTTAGAGCTCTCTTTAGCTCCAACTTATAAGCAGAATACCCCCAGAATTAGGAAATAGGCTATTCCAGGCATAGGGGAGAAGGATTGCATGAAAAAAAAAAATGACTCCAAAATTTGCCAATAAGTGAAATATGGCGCTTACAAGAGAAAATACATGACAAAATAAAAACAAATGAATAACTAAGAGAAAGCTAAGATGAAGTTTCAAATTTTAATGTTTATTCTTTTCAAAAAGTGAGACAGACGTTCTTCTAATGTGCTAGAAGAAATGCTATCAAAGCTCCAAACTCACTCACAAACGATCTGATTTTGAAGCTGATTTTTGATGTAATTTCCATTGTTCTATGTACAGTGGAAATTGCAACCGAAACACAGTAGCCCGACTGCAGAATACAACGTCTCGGGAGTAATGTTCCGCACTTACTTTGTTATGTTGTTCTTTAAGACAGACAGGTTAGGGATACTTCATCAATAGACATTGCTGTAACCCAAAAATTATACGGTGTAAGGTCAGGCGAGCTTGCTGGCCATGCAATGGGAAAGAAGCGACTAATAACTCTTTCTTCAGTAAAGTTAAGTTACCACAGCTGTTCTACTCACATGCAATATGAGGAGGAGTTTCATCTTCCATGAAAATGATCTCATCCAGGTGTTCTTTTTGCTGCAGCTGAGGAATAACGAAACTACGTAGATGACTCTGTGCTGTAACACAACAGGCGGCTGCTGCTGCAGCTGCTGTGAGCAATTCCTCAAAAAGAATGACCCTAGGATGAAATCAGAAGCAATGCTACATCAGACGGTGAGTTTTGGTGAGTGCAGTGGGATTTGCTGAATAACATGTGGAGCTTCTCTATGTGACAGTCCTGTCGAGATAAAAATAGGCCTCATTTACCCACAGAATATTTTTCAGCCAGGCATCGTCCACTTCAATCCTGGCCAAAAATGTTAGAGCAAATGACAAGTCATTTTTCAGGATCATCTCCTTTCAGCAGCTAATCTTGTGTGTGGATAATAGTTGGAATAAGGGATATCCACTTACTTAAGTTTTTAGGTGTGCTGAATATGATGGTTTAAAGTACAGCCTGCACACAAGCATAAAAACAAACAAAAAAAACACAAGAATGTCCAGAGCTTTCGCCTCAATCTGACGAGGCTTCCTCGGTGGATATGATCCCATGAGCCGGCAACACCTCTATTTAAGGGGAAAGGAACCAATCGGATGCTGTGAAACCGATGGGCGGAACGGAATTCTCGTGGCAGTCTAGTGAGCCAATCAAGATGGGTTGACGTCCTGGAGAGGTGTCAGCGGCAGCAAACGGTGATCGTAGGAACTAAGATGATCATAGAGACTGAAGAACATGGCAAAGTTTGTAAACAAAACTTATAAAATAAAAAATAAAATTAAAATAATTAAAATAATTAAAATAAAATGAAAGAAAAAGAAAATTTAATTAAAAATAAAAATAAATAACGGATATCCAATTGCCTCAAAACTCCCCGTGACCGATCGAGCAGCATTATCCAAGGATCAATCGACAGCAGTTGCAATTTTTTCTGCCATCACAGGTGAAACCAGCTTCCTTCCTCTTCCAGGCTTAACTTAAAAATTTGTTAATCATCCTTCGAATCATCCTCCTCCTCTTTAGATGCAGTACAGATTATCAGTTTAGATTATCATCCTCTTTAGATGCAGTACTATAATTTTTTTTCTTTTGAAAATAGAATTTCAGGCCAATTCAGTTGCTGTCTTAGTTATTTCAAAAATACAGTGGTTTTATTCTACTAAAAATACAATTAAAACATTTCTTTGTCTTTTTTACTTTCACCAAAATGTCAATAATAGGAAATGTTAGTGATCATGTACACGAAATACAGATAAATTTATTGTATGAGTTCCAATTATAACAGAATAATAAACAAAATATATAGGTCTTATTTTAAGAACAATTCAAATTTTTCGATCCGTCGAACATTTAGACTTCTGTTCTAGTGATTTCTCTGTTAATTTTGTTAAATGTGGATCTATTTAGAATTTTTTAGACACGGTAACTTAAAGCAGCTTTAACTTAGTTAAAAAAACTAATTAATTGATCTACTTTTCTGTAAGTAAAAGGAAAGTGGCCTCCAAGACCTCCAAATTGTCCCCACTTTGTGATACGTTGTGTATCCCGCTGAAACATTTGTTAAGACACAGGACACTTACACTATGTACATGAAAAATGCAGTGCATATACTGTATCAATACAGTCATTTGGGTTATCTTTTTTTTTTTGGGGGGGGGAGCTTGTTTTTTCGGTTAACATTTTTTTGGGCCACCCTGTATAATGTAGCCTACCGATCAACTTAAACATCTTAATTTGGGGGGTTTTTACAAAATTTATAAGTACTGTTCAGGTCTGATTATAATAAATCTTTTTCAGAGACAAATTTACAGTATAGGTCCGAAAGTGATTCAAACATTAATTAACACTAATGAACATCAAATTTCACATTTGAAAGCGTTAGTGTACTTGTTGTTTCTGATATTGGTGTTGATAAATCCTATTCTAAGCCAAAGTATCGAACCAAAAGGTACCTTTAAGTAATTCAAAGAGCACTGCACTAATTTACATCAAGCTTTATGTTGAGTTTAGTTATAAGTTAGAGATAGGACATCAATTTATTGTTCTGCACCTGTTAATTGAGAACCATTTTAATGAGGGCCCAAGAACTGTATCCTTTTGTACCTTAGGCAGTAATACAGAGATATACATTAAATGTATTCAAGTTTACTCTTACATATGATAAGATTATTGCATTCAAAGGTACGGATTATGTCATTTAATGGATGATTACTAAACTGTTCCGAAGTTGCATTAATTATGTAAAAATGGAATAAAAAGTTTCTTACAAAAATGATGGAAATAACTATTTAACTAAGATGGAAATAAGATTCATTAAATAAAAAGTTGTTCGAAAAATAAACGCTGTTAAAAACCATATTGCCAGTAGTGTTTAATTGATTTCTTTTTTTTTTTTTTTTTTAATTATTCAATATAATATCGTGAACATGAATTCACTAGAACTAACTTTGAGTGAACGAAGAGCAATTTAGTAAAGTTTATAATTTTTTTATTTTAAATCCCAAAATTATTAAAAATGATTAAAGTTAAAAATTAAAACAACTTCAAACATTCAATTTTAATTTAATCTCTTTAAATTGCACCTTAGCATTGACTTCACTAGTTTTTTTCTATTGATTTTTATTTATGTATATTTTTTATTTAATTAACTCATAAATTTTCTTGTAAGATATTGTCTACATTCTGAATTTTAGCCCAACCCTGTTGCTACGGTGGCGTGAGTGTGGGTTCTGTTGCTAGGGAAGAAATCTGCATGTTTGGGTACGAGGGTGGGGAGGAACTTCGTCTTATTTCCCCCTGAAATCGTACCATCAGTCCAACAACCGGGCTCAAGGCTGCTCAAATAGTTACGTGGTGGCCTAAGGCGGTGTCTAATTGCCAGGTTCCTTCGCAACAACACAAGACGAATGGTACCTGGTGCGAACGAATCAAAGATTAATGAAGTACGACTTATTCAGCACTGCATGTCATCTGCCGAGATGCAGTACGAGATTAAGCAATAGTTAAAGAAATAAAAAAACATTATATATTGATACTTAAAACGGCTATTATGAAAATTATAGTCCTCCCTGGTCTAATCCTATTACAAAGTACATCGTAAATCATCGTAAACGCATTGGCGTTCGTTGTATTGAATTCGTTTTAAGGAATTTTCTCGAAATTATTACACTATTAAACTTACTTACGTCCACCTCGTATTTGGACTCTAGTATTTTTATGATTTGACTTTTATTCATTTTACATTTAGCAATGTAACTAAGATATCTAGAAAGTTCAAATTTAGCATGAGAGTGATTTTTATTTTATTCCATTTAGAGGTTTGTTTTTCTTACGTTTTCCCTAAAGATGAACAGAGAAAAGTCCGTTCAATGAATGCAGGTCTAAATAAAACTCCGTTAGTAAATTACTTTAAATTAAGATTAAAATTTAAATTTAATTTTTCTTCTTTGTATAATTTTTGAAATATAATTTCAAGTTTTCGCCTTTTCCAGCTTCCTAGGCAAAGCCGGGTAATTTTCCGCTAGTAATAAATGAATAAGACAACAAAATACTAATTATATGGCAAATAAAAAGAAATAGGAATATATATATAAAACCAAGCAAGATGTGAAATTACATTTTAATATGCTTAAAATTTTCACAATCTGTAATTAAACAATACATTTATTAAGTGTAATAAAGCTGCTCATAATAAAATTCATAAACGTAATTCATCCAATGATGACTAAAAAATACTTTGTCAATCATTCTATAACTTCTAAATGGGACAAACAAAACAAAACTATTAAGAACATTCTTCTCCATTTATTTTTATTCTTTAATAATATACGATTTAATTAACTCTTTTAAAAAAACTACAGATTTTTTTCTTTTCTTTTTCCCCTCTATTACTTTCAAATTACAGTAAAACCCCGTTATTACGCTCCCGCTTATAGCACTACCCCGTTCTTTACGCTCCTTTCATACGGTCCCTGGAATTTTCTATGTAACTCTGTATACTTTTACCCTCTTAAAACGCTTCAAATCCCGCTTGTAGCGCTTTTTTTATATCGGAAATTTTGTATCGAAAAGAAATGTAACACTGTAAAGATTCTTTTCTTTCCCTGGTAGGAGGGAATCTTTGAACTCTTTGAAGTGCGGGTCTGTGATACAATTAGTTAGTGCAAAATGTCGAAGCGGAAATCCCTTTCTATAAGTGAAAAATTGCAAATTCTCCGTAAGTACGACGAGAATTCTACACTAAGTCAGAAGGATTCGCAAAATATCTAGGAATTCCCTCATCCAGTCTGAGAACAATAATAAAAAATAAGAATGGAATTAGCAATGCAGCGAAGGATGGTTGCAAACGGAAAAAAGTAAAGTGTGGAAAATATTAAGATGCCGAGGAAATTCTAATTGAATGGATTCATCAGTCCCGTGATGCACCAGTGCCATTAAGTGGCCCAATCATTCAAGAAAAGGCGCGTGAAATAGCGGGCAGTGCACTAAATCTGCTCCGAAAATATATTAGTGTTGCTCCTAATGGTGTATCAATTGATGTTAACAGTTACTTGAACCCATTGAAAATGTCATAATTCATAACAGTAGCACACGGCAAACCACAATCAAAGATCTTTTTATAGAAAATAAGCTCACATTTGCACTATATTTACTGCACATTCAAGTATCTTTCCTGTAAAATGGTGTCTAAATGTTTCCCCATCTCATAAATCATTTCCCGTCTATAGCGCTATCCCGCTTATTACGCTTGTAGGTCATGGTCCCTTGACGAGCGTAATAACGGGGTTTTCCTGTATATAATAAAATTCATATGTGGGAATAAATTAACTCATCACACTACATCTCTTTTTTTCACAATTGTTCATAATCTGTTTATATCAGCGGATTTTTTTTTTAACACTTGAGTTCCCGGATCCCTGTTGGTCAGACGAGCTTTTGTCAGGGGTCATGGAAGAATGACTTATAATCAGTGGCAGCTCGTAGCTAAAATTAGTTGGGGGTGCTGCCCCAGAAAATTTTTAGCCTTTGTTTTAAAGTTGTGTAAAAGAAAACAAACATGTGTAAAAAGAACCACCGGCATGCCAGGATCGGCACTGTGGAAAAGACAGTAATCTCTCCCCCTTGCAGCCTCGCGTGTAGCTTCCTTTGTGCGCATGCGCACAACAGTCAAACCCCATTCCGCTGTAACTGTGAAGCTTCACATTTCCGTACAAAGATTTTTGTATCTTTTTCATAAACTGAGGGATGGTTACTGACATTAAGCTTAAGGATTGTATATTGTACA
Source organism: Thereuonema tuberculata (assembly GCA_023159025.1). NCBI lineage: Eukaryota > Metazoa > Arthropoda > Chilopoda > Scutigeromorpha > Scutigeridae > Thereuonema > Thereuonema tuberculata. The sequence goes on from JAFIDM010012231.1 coordinate 28,151,241, forward strand.
AGTATTAAGAAAGAATTAAAGAAAAAAAGACTCATTATATTAAATGTTATCGGTAATATCAAATGGAAATAGGGGGTGCTGCAGTTCCACAGTGCCTATACGCGAGTCACCACTGCTTATAATCGCAATTTTATCGTTATTTAAGTAGGATATATACAGTATATATCTTTTATTTTTATTTTAGGAGATCTTTAGCTTAAAACTTAGGCCTTTTTACACTAGGGAAACTGCAATACCGATTGCAAACACATGTTCTAACCTCTCCCATCGTTCCTAGCACTAATGTAGTCAGGATTTGATAAAGGATTATAGGATAACATAATATGTTTTTATTTTTACTTTCATAGTTGCACAGAAACTGATATTGTCTTGCCTAATAATTAGATAATGTGGGAAATTATGCAATTGTAAATTACAATAGTAATTTATCTTATACCTTACAATTTCAAATTTTTTTTTCTACGTTGTTTCATGAATCAGGATAAACTGTTTTTATTTCTAATCTCTTAGTCACTTCTTTAACGAAACTAAGAAATCTGTGTTTGTGTTGGAATCACTGACTGAAAAATGACTAAGATATTTCAAGCAATTCTCAATCTCAGTTTTTGTTTTGTTTTTCTTTTCCTTGTTTTCGATGAAGCAAAGAAATTTGAACGATAAGAAGTAAATATAATTTTTAATTTGAAAAATCAGTTATTTATTAAAAAATGTCGTTCGGATTTCAGACAGATTTCATTAATTGTTAATTGCTGAAACTGATTTTCCAATTTGCTTGAGTTAATGTAATAAAAAATCTCTTCATTATATATTATATATATTAATAAACTTAATACATTATCTTCTTCAAAGTCATCTCCAAATCTCAAACAACTATAAACGATACTAGACAGGTACCGTCGCTTCGCTCCGGAACCCTTGCATGTATAGCATTAAAAAAAAAACAACTTCATTTATTTAGCAAATTAATATGGAGATCGGAGAATACACGACTTCCCAGCACGTTGTGGGCTTCTCCGCTTTACGAGGTGTATTGCGCATTGGCACTCACACGGAGGTTGCCGCAAAAACACTTAATTTTTGCATGTATCTTCCAAACGCAGAAACGTTTGTTAATGACTGATATACTGTTCGATAGAACTTTCAAATACCAACATTTTTTCAACATAATGTTCTCTTCCAACTTTTATACTTTTCGTTTAAATTGAGAAAAAGTCAAAATTTGACCCTTTAAAAGGCGCCATCTTGGAAACCAAAAACTTTTTTCGAAAACTTTTTGTAGCATTTTGTTTGTCTTAAAAAGCTCTACATTTTATCCATTTACATGACCAATCTATCTCTTATAGTTTGGTCACAAAATTGGAAAAATGTAAAGTCTTATGACAATGACAGACAGAATAACGCTTTTATATTAAATAATTTCACAGATGTTATCGTGATACACAACGAAAATTCTTCTTAACATTCCCTTCTTTTTGCACAACACTTCGTTTTCAAAGAATAGAAAACTTCTTCAGGTCATTTGAGACAAGAAAACTTTCTTCTTCCTCCATAATTCATTATTATACATTCAAAATTAATAATTTTTCTCATACAATAATATATGGACTTTCCGTCTGTGCAATCCAACAATATGCTTACATTTCATATTCATAATCTGAATCAATTTACAATATTTTCTTAAACAATATATGTACCGTTTACTAAAACTAACAATTTGATGACGTTTCATATTCATATTCAAATTCAATTTACATATTTTCTGACAATTCAAATCTAATTAATTTGTAATAAATACTATTTGTAAGAATCGTTCTTTATTTTTAAAATAATTTTTAAAACATCCAAATCTTACATCGCTGACTTTTAAAAATTTATCTTTATTTTTATACACGATTGATTAAAATTATCGTTTTTGGAAAATTTATTTGATATTTCACATTGTTTATGTTGAAGGATATGGATTATTATTTGTTGTTATTTAAGCCATTGCGATAACTTCAGCGTATATACATTGTTGATATTGTCATTAGTGTATCTACATTGTTGATATTGTTATTAGGGTGATACAGGGTGATTCATAAAGTGTTTGAAATAAACCCAATGGAGTCAATACTCCATTTAACTTACAAGTTAAATTTGTTAGCCTATTCTAATCTCGCTTCCCTTTCATTGCTCTTCCGATTGTGAAGGATGCTATCTAGACCATTTTTTTCATAGGGGCGGAAAAAAATGCTAAAATGGAGACCCCATCATCCGACTCAGAATCGCACTTTCGATCCGGAAACCCAAGCCCTATTTTACTTTTTTTTTTACACCGAATTTGACAGAAAAATATTTCGATGTTCGTTCTTTGTAGGCCTATTTTTCCAGTACTTTTTGAATCACCCTGTATATATTATTGTGATTTTAATTTGCGAAATTCAGACGTTGAAAAAGCAGAACAATGGCGTCTGTGAAATATCGTTTGTAGTTGAATGGGATGACTTTGAAGATGATATGTATTGAGTTAAAGTCGTTAACTAATAAAATACAAAATTTATCTTTTATAATAAAAGTACTTAATCCATTCAGGTCACTTCCAGAACCTCCTAAAAACAAGAAGGACCAGCAAAGTGGGTCAAAAGAACTTTCATTTTTTTTTCCTGGACAAAACCAAAAAAAAAAAAAACAAACAAGCCAATCTGATTTCCCACCGCTTCGGTTTCACTTCCTATCTTTTAATCATAAAATAACTTCAAAATATAACTTAGACACCTGGAAAATATTCTCTCTGTTTTAAATAGAAAATAATATAATAATACATTAAAAGAAGATTAACAAACAAGAAATAATAATAAAAAAGAATTACATATGTAATTAAAAGTAAAATTCAATAATAAAAGTTGATAATACTATTTCTATTGCTTTACTATTACTTCTAGTTAAAGAGTTATTGAATTTTCGGTCGCTTAGATATTTTGAAAACGAAACAGAGAGAAATATTCAAAAAATACAGAAGCATTGACAAAAATACAGAAATCTACAAGATGGAACTGGGAGAAAATGTGAAAAAAAAAAAAAAAATTATGAGCTATTATTTATGTAAATATGAAGAATTCTGAACTATTGAGAGTAAATCACAATTAAAAAAAAAAATAGGAAAACAAAAAATAGAAACGTTATTTCCCACATAAAATCCTTCAATATTCAAGAATTAATATTGATAAAAATTACTTTGAAAATTCTTTTATAAAAGCGGTATATGATAAAAATATTATTGCTTTATACAGGGTGATTCACGAAGATATGCAGAAACTTCGTGAGCTCATTCTACATATAAAAGTAAAGAAAAAAGTTATATAAACATAGGTCCGGAAATGCTTCGGTAGCGAGTTACGGTTAGCGAAAGATTTCGCCCATAATGTAGTACCCTGGGTGAAATGAAGACTTGCTGGAAGTCTGGGAAGGTAAATTAAGGGGCAAAATCAGTGATTTCTTAGGGTTGTTGACCTGAAAAATCGAATGAAACATGTCGCTGAACTGTGTCTCCCAGTGGTTTGATACTTATCCCACGTGGAACCTACAAAAAAGTTGGCAACACAATAACAGCTGTTCAACAATAATGTGAATTGCATTGTTTTTATTTATTGTGAGAGCTAACAACTGAGGTGTAGTCTATGTGCGTATTGTTGTACTACATTATGGGCGAAATCTTTCGCTAGACGTAACTCGATACCGAAGCATTTCCGGACCTATGTTTATATAACTTTTTTCTTTACTTTTACATGTTGAATGAGTTTTGCATATCTTCGTGAATCACCCTGTATAGAGAGCCTTCATTATTTAAAGATTTTCTTCAAAATTGAAAATATCTTAAGAAATTAAATAATTTAAGTAGGATACTGTAATGTAGATTTATTATTGTACATAATTACCTTAAAGTACGTAATTACTTAGATGACAGATATAATATATGTAATTAAATGAAACAAAATAAAAGAAATTAAAACATAAACCAAAATAACATACAACAACACACAGGTTTAAATGTTGACTTATTTATCACTGTTATTAAGTAAGAAAATAGAAAAGTGTTTGTAATTATTGTAGGAATGCTTTATTCACTTTATTTTATAAGGATTTTATCTAACAAAACATGTTGTATTTTACGTAATCCTTTTGTTGTGTACTTTATTTTTAGCGCCCATTTAGGAGCTATTGTGTCCTGTCCGTCCATCTGCCTCTGTCCATCCCTAACAACTCCCGAACGGAAGGACGGATCGACAAACGGATTTCACCATCGTGTTCAGAAGCCCAAGACTGTAGGAATGGGTATTCTCAGGGGCCGACGCCCCCCCCCCCCCCTTGTTCGAGATATTTGGCGTTGATGTCATTGTAGCCCCCTACAAATTACCGAACGAAAGGTCGGATCGACAAACGGACTACTTCATCGTGCTCAGAGGTCCAAAGAACGTAGGAATAGGGTATGCTCAGGATAGGTTCGAGATATTTGGCATTGTTTTCATTGCATTTCCTGTATTAGTTTGAATGTTAGAAATGCAACCATCTGATTTCAGTTGTCAGCTGTAGCTTGATGCTTAACGTCTCGGACTTATATGCTGAGGGTTGTCGGTTCAAATCTGTTTATTTATTTATTTTTTCTTAATCTTTTTTTCCTCAATGTCCGTGTGTGTTTTTTTTATTATTATTTTCCTATTTTTTTTTATTATTTTTCCTCATGCTAATGCACTTCCTTTTTTATTATTATTTTTAAATTAAAGGAAGCTCCTACTGATTTTTGGTAGGCCCTGTGTATCGGATCAAAGGAAAGGAGCTACGTGCAAAAAACTGTCCAAATAACGTTGTTCCTAATCACTGTAATTTAAAAACAATACATCTAACTATCAATAAGAAGCCAGGGGACCAATAACGATCTGTAATCAAGATAACTCAAAAACTACTTATCCTACAAAGTTGAAACTCGAATAGATAATTTAACTGCTTATGAAGAAGACTCTTATTGATATTGATAAAAATCGGACCGTTAGATATGGAACTACGTTTTTTTTTTTTAGTCCTTCCTAGACTAAATTTATTATTAAAATTTCATTGGAAATTTTTCTTTTTCTTAGATATAATGTTTTTATTTTAATCTTGTGATTCATTTGAATAGAAAGTCGTGTAAATAAAATAGCCTGCTTATATTGTACTAGGTTAGACGCATTCTATATGATATATTCATATAAATACAACGTTATATTTATCTGTCGTATTCAACGCTACATTTATCTTATATTTTTAAGATACAGTATTTACATTATCTTGGAAGTTGAACTTTTTCTTATGTTGTCTAATGCTTTGGCATTCTCATAGATATTCTGCTGTCGCACATTTAGTCAACGTGTTTTACATGTACTCTACAGCTTTTATTTTCAAATTCCATTTCTAATGTCATTGACACTAGACCGTAAATAATGGCATCAGCGTGAAGTTATTCTTGGCAATAGTCTGGTCTGTGCTTTTACACGTCTTCTGTCATTGATATTCTACATTTTTCTTTTCAAAGGTCCGAAATTTCACTTCCATGATTTTTCAGGTGACCCTACAAACTTCTTTAAATTGTACTTCTATTGTAATTTTTTTATAAATATTTAATCTTTATCTCGTAATTTTTATTAAATTATTTTTCTGAGTGTGAACCGACAATTTTCCCATTGGTACGTAAAAATCTTTTAATCAATAATTCTCTTTAAATTTCTTTGTGATTACATTCTGTGATCAGTTACTTCAGCATAAACTCAAAGGCAATTACTGATGGCTTCTTATTTTAATTCAATGTTTGTTTTTCGTTAATACATTAGTATATCTGAGAGACGGCATCTTCTCCTGTATTTAATAAATCCTTATAGTTCTATAAATCAAACTGATCTTTTCTTATCGTTATTTGTTTTTCGTATACATTTGACGAGATTGATAACATACATAAATTCTAATATAAAAATTATTATTATTATTATTATTATTATTATTATTATGTTTGTATGTTTCAAACCTTGGGTTTCCCCAGCAAAAACAATATGGCGGGTCAAGGACCAAAGCACATACTGCCAAGTGTAAAGATGTGTGCAAGAATGATTAGGGATGTGTGCTTGTGTCCATAAATTTCCTAACTATGCGTGTAGTGTTGAGTACCACAGCCTTCTGCAGTTGTGCATAAGTGATTTTGTGAAGTCCTAGTGTGCTGAGACTGTGGTGCAATGTGTGAGGCACCAGACCAGTGACAGACAGAACGATGGGTACAACACGTACTCGATCCTGCCTCCACTGCTTCTGGAGCTCGTGTGCTAGATCAGTGTATTTACTGATCTTGTGCTAGATCAGTGTATTTACTGATCTTGTCTGCATGAGTTTTCTGCATGTTCTTGCTGATAGGCACTGCAATATCAATTAGATAGGTCTGTTTGTTGACCTTATCAACAAGTGTGATGTCTGGTCTGTTGTGATGTATGGTTTTGTCTGTGTGAATGGGGCGGTCCCAGTATAGTTTATATGAGGGTGACTCTAATACGCTTTGTGGTATGTACTTGTAGTACGGGACCGTGCTCTTAATAAGTGAATATTTGTGTGCTAGTTGCTGATGAACGATCGATGCTACCTGATTGTGTCGGTGGAGGTAGTCTGTTTGAGAGAGAAGTGGACAGCCTGATATTACGTGGTCGATCGTCTCATGCGTAGTGTGGCATTTCCTGCATTTGTCGTCATGTGTGTTTGCATCGTGTAGAATGTGTTTCTTGTAGTTGCGTGTGGAGATGACTTGGTCCTGTATTGCGATCATGAACCCTTCGGTCTCCCCAAACAGCTCACCACTCGTCAGCCATCTGTTCGACGCTTCCATGTCGACATGTGGCTGGCTGAGTTCGTGATGATGTCTGCCATGGAGTTCCTTACGAGCCCATGATTCACGCAGCTGCTGAGTGTGGGTGTCAGGGGTGGTGAGTGTTGGAGAAGAGTTTTCGAGGTTGAGGGGTGTGAGGTGTGTGTCAGCCTTGACAATGGCTGAGTGAAGTGAGGAGTCTTCTGCTCTTTGGTGGAAATGTTCCCTAAGTGTATGTACTTGTTTTTCGTGTAGGCTGATGAGGTTGATGAGTCCTCGGCCTCCCTCGTTGCGGGGAAGAGTCATCCTTTCCGTAGCGGACTTGGGGTGGTGCATGTTGTGTTTCGTGAATGTAGTGCGTGTTGCGCGTTGTAGTGCTTCGAGTTCGGTGTTTGTCCATGGAATTATGCCGAACGAATATGTTAGTGTGGGAACGACAAAAGTATTGGTAGCTTTAATTTTATTTCTGGCGTTGAGTTGTGTTTTGAGGATTTTGTGAACTCGAGCAAGGTATGTGTTCTTCAGTGCATTTTTGATGTTTGCGTTGTCAATGACGCGCGCTTGCTGGAAGCCCAGGTACTTGTAGGTCTCTCCCTGTTCCATGGATTGGATGGCCAAACCATGGTCCAGTTCAAAACACTCCAAATTCGAAGTCTTCCCACGTATTAAGTGTAACTTGCGGCATTTGTCAATTCCAAATTCCATCCCAATGTCTTTGGTGAACTGGGTGGTGGCTTGTAGTAAATTAGTAAGTTGTGCATTGTTTGTGGCATAGAGTTTAATGTAATCCATGTAGAGTAAGTGTGTGATTTTATATGGTGTCACAGTGCCTGTGGTAAGCCTATAACCGTGTTTTGTGTTATCTAGTATATGGCTTAGTGGATTCAAGGCGAGGCAGAACCAAAGAGGGCTCAAGGAGTCTCCCTGGAAAATACCTCTCCTTATGGGAATGGGATCTGTAGTGATGGAGGTGTTAGAGGTGCGTAGGTGTAATGTTGTGTTCCAACTCTTCATCGTGGCAGCTAAGAATGCCGTGATCTTGGGGTGTATTTTGTAGAAATGAAGAGTGTGTAGGAGCCAGGAATGAGGGACAGAATCAAATGCCTTCTTGTAATCGATGTATGCGATATGTAAGCTCCTATTCTTCGCGCGTGCCTGGCGCAGGATTACAGAGTCAATAAGGAGTTGCTCCTTACAACCCTGGGAATTCCTGCGACAGCCCTTTTGATGTTCGGAAAGAATGTTATATGTCTCGATGTGTGTGTAGATCTTGTCTGCGAGGCAGGAGGTGAGGAGTTTGTAAAGTGTGGGGAGGCAAGTGATTGGGCGGTAGTTTGCAGGTTGTGCTGTTTCAGTGTTCTTGCTCTGTAGGTATGTGACACCCTGTGTGAGGAAACGAGGCATATGTTCTGGGTGTTGGATTATGTCAGTGAGTGTAAGCGCTAGTTTTCCATGCAGGGACGTGAACCTCTTGATCCAGAAGTTCTGGACTCCGTCTGCACCAGGAGCCTTCCAGTTGTGTGCATGTTTTAGTGCTGTCTGTATGTCTGCGAGAGTAATCTCATGGAAGGACATGCAGGGTAAGTGTTCAGTGAGTTGCTGTTCCTCTGTTATCCATGGTGCTTTATCATTGTGGGGGATAGGGTTTGACCACAGAGACGACCAGTATTCATGTAAATCCTCGCTGTTGGGAGTGTTTGTGTTAGTTGCAGTAGAGGAAGATGTAAGGGATCTGTAGAATTTTTTCTCATTGTATTGGAAAGTGTTGTTCTGTTGTTTGCGCAGAGTGCACTGTTTGTATCATTGTAATCTTTTTGCAAGTGCACTGAGTTTTTGTTTTAGTGTGTCGAGATGTTCCTGAACCTGGTTATGATGATTTGAATGTGAAGGGCGAGTATTTATGTGCTTGAATATCTTTCTAACCTGGGACATAAGTTTCTTTGTTTTGTTTCCTGCACAGTATTGTGTGAGCCTGGCTATGTCTCCTCTAAGGTCACTGATGCGGCCCTCAAGGCGACGTCTCCAAGGGGGG
>JAFIDM010012231.1:28160525-28185410 GCA_023159025.1 Thereuonema tuberculata
GCCACACCCGATGCAGCATGATCTATATTAGAACGTGTTCTCATCATAAATGGTTGGACCCTTTAGCCTACCCTAAAGCTAGTGTAGTTCCCGCCCCCACCGCGAGGAGGTAGGGTCCATGGGGGCTTATTATTATTATTATTATTGGTATAATATTCAGAAAAATTTACTTGAGGTAATATGCAATGGACACTTGAGAATAGGCGGGGGCTTCTTAGTTACAAAATATCCACCAGGCTACTGCTTGGCTTGTGGGATAAACAAAGCCATGTGCTTTGTTTTAACTCGTGTCGATATAGAGAAAATATTATATTAAAGAAGGATATTCCAAGCGTTTTCACAGAATTATTACAATAAGGAACTGCACAGTACTGAACCGTTCCGTCTTGAAATATCAAAAATCGACGATTTTTTGAGTAATTCCCACTAAGTTATATGTTTGTTTATCCCACAAGATCTCGCAGCATGTGCTTACACGTCATACGTGACGCCGGTAGGGGCGTAAACCTCAAGTGGTCCATTGATTGTCCAGTGATTCTTTTTTGTGTGTTGTGTGGAGGATGTCGGAATTTGTCAAGAGTATTTCTGCTCAGACTAGTCCTAGATTTCATCCAATCTTAAAATAGGGACCAGTTTTTCTTCCCCCAAGGTTAAAGGCAGGAGGACATTGGACTGACCAACTTATCCCCAACTTCTTCACCATGATTGGGAGCCTGTATCTTCAGGGTCCCAATGAAATTGCATGGCCTGTTGTAGTTAACTCTCAATGTCCAAATATCAAGTCAGCTCATACTTATACAGTAAAATATAGTTCTTGCAACTTTTAGGTAATAAATTATATCCAAAGTTATGCTGGATAGTTCTGGAATAACGGACATGAGGCTGGCAGAGTCCGGGCACATGAATTTTCCTGTTTTATTTTAATTTTTGGAGGTGCCATATTTTTTTCACGAATAATTCTAACAGCCTCCATATTTGAGACCAAAGAACTTATTCTCTGTTCAAACCTCGCTATTTACAGACAATTAATCTCAGCTGATGATCACCAATAAAGCGTGAAACTGTGTTCTGAGATGTCATCTTGTAAATACTTGGTCTCAATCCTAGTAGTAGGAGTACACTAAAGCTCGGTTATAACGCGGTTGTTTATATCGCGAATTTGGATATAACGCGATTTGGTCTATTTTGGAAGAGGTGTATAATTGTAAAATTGCAAAATTTACCATATTTTTGCCTAAAATCAAATCAAAGGTGTAAATTAATATGCTTGTTTCCTTATTATTTACAGTAATTGAGACTCACCCTATACTCACCCTAATGTCACGAAAATGCGTCAAGTACAATATATTTTTAAAAAAATACCAGAATCGCGGACTTCTTCCTTTAACCAAAATGAATATCGAGATCTATTTTTCTGCCAATGACAACCAATAAAGAGGCCCATGTAATTTAATAGGCGTATGAATATCTAGTTTCGATCCACGTGACTCTTCGTTTGTACAAGATGCCAAGATGGCGGTGCCAAATCGATTTTGGCTAATATAACCCATCAAAGTGTTGAAAAGGTAATGATTTATGTATTTATAAATATAAAATTCTCTCACTTAGCTCTGAATGATGTAGGTAATCGCGAATGACCATTTTAAATCGATTTGGAATCGTGTGGGCGACAATAGGGTGCTATATACGACATTTGACGTCGCGAAGTAATAAAAGTTCGGTTAAATCGCGGTTATGTCGTGATCTTAGAGATCTTGGATCCGAAAGATCGCATTATAACCGAGCTTCTGTTTATAACGAAGGCCTCGATTGACCTCCGAGCAGTCAGTTCTAGATGGCGTCGTTTTGTGATCGCATAAGCATGACCAAGGAAGGACAAACTTTGCATAGCCAAGCAAGGGGAATAGTGTGGAACGTTTTTAATTAATAATAACAATAATATAAAAATGTATTCGTAACTACAGAAAATATAAAAACCAGAATATTTTCGTAATGTTTATAAGATTCAGTTATTGATTTTAGCAACAGATGGCGCTGTTACGTCCTGGAAACATCAATCCATAAGGAAATTACGTAATCAAATGCTCTTCTTTCTTGAACTGAACTATAATGGTTTGCTAAAAAAGATTAATCCATTAACAACCATGGTTGAGACCAAGTATTTACAAGATGACATTTCAGAACGACTGTTTCACGCTTTATTGGCGATCATCAGCTGATTAATCCATTGTTTAGTTTCTAATGATGTTCTATGGAATTTTGTCCTCTTCTCGCAATACTGTTTTCGACACGAATCTACTGGAAAAGACTTCTTATTTAGTTTCAAAAAGATCCACCCAGTGATTGAAAAATAATTAGGAAATACACCCAAACGGACTGACTGATTTGATAAGTCTTACTTTGCTAAACGCAGTGCGTTGTTGTTCTTGAATTTTTTTTTTCCAATTTACGATCATTTCCTGTTTTTATAAACCGAGATGATGATCCATTTGTCGCGATTTCTCTTAAAAATAGTGTAATAAAATTTACATCAACAACTGACATCTCAAATTGATTGAACATTTCCATCCTTGCCCCAAATATTTTTATTCATCCTTTAACAAAATACTGGTTGCTCTTTAAGTGCAGTTCAATCTCTCTGGGATTGAAGTTTATAAATATAATGAAAGAAGTTTATAAATATAATGAAAGAAGCAAATAAACTTAAAAAAAAATAATTTATTAGTGTGGCGGGAATTTATGAGTTGGACTCAATGCTCATCTAATGGATGTAAGACAAGAAATTCCAAAACTATCGCTAAAACTTGGTGTTTTCGGGATACAAGAGATAAATGTGTTGTCTCAATATTATTATTAATTTGTACCAATATATACTTATCTGTTTTCGACTTTTCATATTAGTCAAAGCTGCTTACAGAAATTATGGCCATTGACGATATTCAGAAAAAATGTTTATTGAAATAAGCACAGAGAAGGCAGCAAATATACGAGACCTGAACAGTAAAAAAAATTGTTATATGAACTAAGTTGCAATTAAGATGTTCAGCAATTTCACAGAGTAGACAAAATAATGAAAATACTTCCAAATTGTAGCAATACTTTTATTAATAGGGAGTTGGTCCACCGTCAGCATTCCCAAGAGCAGCAATTTGAAAATAAATTCATATGCAAGGATTAAATGCATACAAGACTTGCACACATACCATTCTTCTTGTAAAATCTCTGTCAAATCTGCTAGTGATTAGAATGGAGGAAATCGTGCTTTCACATGCCGCTCAAGAAATTCCCATATAGATTTAATAATATTAAGGTTCCGATGATTGAGGACACTAGAATAGTTGCATAACTTCATTCTTGTGCTCTGCAAGCTATTTGTGATGCACTTGTGACTACAGAGTGGATGGAAGAATTATCCCCCTGAAACCAGAGACAGGTATTAGGGAAGCTTGTCTCCACGAATGCATGCATGTTCCGAAACATTTCAGTTGTTGCACGACCCTTCAGAATGACTTAAGATCCAAAACAGGGCCATGGTTTAGCGGCCCACACATCAGCCCAGACCCGTACCATGCTTGTTGGATCAAGCAATCAGAATGGTAATCAGGGTAGGCTGTTGCTAAATATCTTACATAAAAAGCTCCTGTGGTGAAGAGCAAAGTGAAAGACGATTCGTCAGATAAACTTTCATGTTGTTAGTGGTTAAGATTTTGTCAGTTTTTATGTTCTCTGCATCATCGTATGAGCTTTTTGCCACTGATATCAGTAACAAGAGATCGCCGTATTGCTGCACGATAAACAATTATTCTGTTCTCGATAAACTATTCTGATTCAAATGGAATCTTTTCTTTAATGTGCGCCATCTTCTTATTAAAAAAAAAAAAAATAACATTAAAGCACACTTAATAGGCTAGAGTAAAAACATTTACAAAACATGAAACGCCGTCACATACACTGCTCACAAAATTTAGGGGATATTTTGAGAAATGAATAGAATACACCCAAAAAACAGAGGCATTTGAAATTATTAAAGAACATCATCACAGAAGCAAACGACACAAAAATGAAAGTTGTCTGAATATGCAAATGTTATGTAAAACGTTAATTTGCATGTTTGCCCACAACCCTATATAAAGAGACTGGCGCTGCTGAATTATCTCCACTTTTCTGGATCAACAACAAGTGACAGAATCGTTGAGTGTCACCTGAATTAATGCCCCTGCAACGTGATTTACCCGAATCTGAAGCATAGAGAGTCGTAGGGTGTCTTGAAGCTGGCCAAACAGAGATGACAGTGACAGCAGCGGTTGGAACCTGCAAAAGCGTGATTAGCAAACTCTGGAATCGCTTCAGAGAGACTGACACAGTACAAAGAAGACCAGGGCAGGGCCGCCCATGTGCCACCACTGCAAGAGATGATCGCTACTTGATGCTAATAGCACGCAGGAACCGGCGAAGCAATGCTGAGCTGCGGAAACAGTTTCGCGCTTCTATTGACGACGGGTGTGTACTCAGATCGTGCGAAATCGACTCCGTCACGATGGATTGTATGCCCGGCGACGAATGATATGCATTCCGTTAACTGCTGAACATCGCAGAACATGCAGAAGGTGGGCTGAAATGCATCTTCCTTCGATCCGTAAAGAGTTGTCCACGGTTCTCTTCAGTGACCAGTCAAGTTATTCAGCCTGCAGCCTGACAATCCTTGTGCCCTGATCTGACGTGAACATGACGTGATCTGGCGTGATCTGCCCTGATCTGGCGTTTCAAAGAGAATCCACGTTTCGTGCAAGAAAGACATTTCTTTGGTGGAGGCGGAATCATGGTGTGACAGGCATTGGTGGTCGTTAGGACCTCCATATTGTTAGAAATGGAACGGTGAATGGTGTAAGATATCGGGATGAAATTCTACAGTCTACGGCGGTATCCTACGCTGGAGCAGTTGGAGCTAACTTTCTTTTCATGGACGATAATACACGCCCCCACCGTGCACATCTCGTCAAAAAAATGCTGCAAGAGGTTGGAATCGAACGCATGGACTGGCCTTCACGTTTCTAGACCTGAATCACATTCAACTCGCTTGGGATACACTAGAACGACGTGTTGCCAGTCACCTCCCATAAAACTTCCTCAACTGGTGTGCGAGTGGCCTTGAATCCCACAGGAACTGATGAACAATTTGATCCTCTCCATGCCTTATTCCTGTCAGTGTGTTGTAGCAGTCTCAGGTAACCGTACTCCTTACTTAACAGTCAATGTGCGACACATTTTTCACGTTTGACATGCGAATGTTAACCCCAGGCCATCAGTCCTGCTCAATTCCGATAAATGAATTCTGCACCTCATTTGCCTATTCAGACAACTTCCATTTTCATGTCATTTGCTTCTCTGATGACGTTCTTTAATAAATAAACTCAAATGCCTCTGTTTTTTGGATGTATTATATTCGTTTCGCAATATCCCCTAAATTTTGTGAGCAGTGTATTTCGAATAGTAAATTGCAATAGTCATCTTCAGATGCATTGAAAAAAAAAAAAAAAAAAAAAAAAAACTTGTGGCCTCCCTTTTATAATGAGGGAGTTGTAATAATGCATGCACCAATATTCAACAGACCGCTCATAATGAAATCTTTTATTTGGTTAAACATCATTCAATCAACCCCTGACCGAACTATACTGGAGAAGAAGAAAAGTGGAATCTTTTCAATTCATAATTAACTCTGTTATTTGCTTTGCCATTAGTCTATATGTTTTCGGCACAGAATTCGTTCATTATTCCACCATCTTGTTTTCGTGCACAGTTCCACGTTTAGAGACAACGAATGTTTCTGTTCGATTGATAATTTTAATGCTAATAGTTAATTACCTAACCCAAGCCGTATCACACTGATGATCTGCATAAGTGCAGCTTTTCTGCTTCTTTTTTCATTATTCCTCTTTTCACATCAGTGGCGGCTCGTGGCTGTGAATTAGGTGAGGAGCTAGTAGGAAAATAATTATATTATAATGTATCATAATATATATATATATATTATAAATTATATATATTATATATAATATATATTATAATATATAATGTAAATTATTATGATAACTTCCTTCTTATCTAATTATAATATAATATATCATAATATATATATTATAAATTATATACATAATAATAGATCATATAAAATATTACAATAACTTCCTTCTTATCTAATTATATTATAATATATCATAATATATTATATATAATATATATTATATAATATAAAATATTATAATAACTTTCTTCTTATCTTCGTCTTTCCAACGTGGAAATGATGTTTCTAATAAAACACACTATATCTTAAACAGGATTCATATTTAAAACAGCACAGCACTGCGAAACAGGCGCGATCCGAAAGAACTTCACATTGGAAGAAGAGAGCATATTTCTCAGTTGTAACTTCACCTATATGATGCTATACAGCGGGTGACATCATGGTTGTCATAGCAACCATCGCTTCGGTTATGCAGCTAAGCTCCACCGAAACTTTTGAGAAACTTCATATAAAAGCTACTTCACTTGGCTCGGTGCCAGAACGAAGTCCCGCACCAACGCAACGGCGCGGGACTTACAAAATACAAAAATACGCTTCTTTTAAAACCAACATATGTGAGAAGGAAAATAATTTTTTCCTTATAATAATTGTTATATTATAAATAAATAATATTGTATTATAAATAATTGGTGAAGTGCCACTTCACCTACTTCCCCTGAAAAGCCGCCACTGTTTTACATTGTATATGGGTAAAAATTAGATAAGTGGCTAAATCTAATTCCCGACATTTAAAACCCGGAAAAATTGTTTATTTTTGAAATTAAATGTTTAAAACATTTATAATACCTCCTTATTAATCATATCAAGTATGTTTAAGATAAAAAAAAATAAAAATTAGATATATGAATATATACCTAATGTATATAATGTATAATGTATATAAAAATTTCAAGGCGGTATATGAAAAGTCATTTTCCTGCCGAGTGACAATTCCATGTTCGCACCTTCAGTTCACTATAATTTAAAATATTGTTATTTCCAAGCATGAAATCTGGGTTTAAAATAATTATTATGTGTTATAGAACATAACATGAAGACTAAAATGAAAGCTAATATGTAATTTGATAATATTTCAGAGGTTTTGTAGCGGGGACAATACTACTCGTCATTTTCCTGCTCCTAATTAAAATCACCTTCATTGTTCCATTTCTTTAAGGATTATGATTATCAGAGGCTTTGTTAAGTTGATTTTCTTTCATATTGTTCCTTTATAGTAAGACATTACAGTTTAATTATGTTAGTAGTTGATTGAACTTCATTTTCCCATTAATAAGAATGGGAGTGATCATTTTCCTGTCCCTTGTCATTCGGTTGTCAGGGGACGTCATTTTCCTGTCAGACTGTTCATTTTCTTGGCATACCACTTTTAAAAATTCTATATTAAAGCTATAATATCTACTTAAGTGTACGACAAGTGATTTTGTTATCAATAATAAGTTAACAGTAAGTGAATTAAAAATTAATAAATGCATATTTCATAAATTTTTTTCAATATTTTTCTGTGTTTCATTTTAGCCACTTATCTAATTTTTACCCATACATGTGAACAAAGCTCGTCCATCGTAAATAAGACTAAGTCACTTTCTTATCTGATAAACAAACTTTTGGAAGATACGTTGAAAATATCCACTTCAGATGACTCCTGATGTCCTGAACACGACAACTTGTTGCCGAATCTCTCGTCAATGTTGAAAGTGAGTAAGAAAAGCAACACAAACTTAGAGGAATATATTTCTTCCTTTCTCAATTACTCATTAAAATTAAAAATAATTATTGTATTATTGTATTTAATAAGAAATTCTATCCTTGTGGAAAGTAACTATTTTTCTAGGATGAAGACGCTTTTTCTGTAACATATAAGATAAATAAAATTTATTTCTACTTTATTTTCATTTATAACTGTCTGAGGATTTTTCATTTGGTTACAAAATAGTTCAGGAGGTTCGATTTATAGAAACATTTTATAATGAATGTCGTTTTCTAAAAGGGCTGAAGGTTTCTATTCGATTGACATCTTAGGACTAGATGTAGTTTTTTTCTTTAACTAAATTATAATACGAATTATCCTATTAGCAGAGGATTTATAAAGATAAATTTATAGAATTTACTTATAATTACTTATAAGTACTAAAGCATTTATAAAGGACTTTAAACAAAAATAAAAAACATTCAACACTTGCACAATACGTCCATTGTGCCAGTCATAATTTAAATTTCGTTATAAACGATGCTGTATCAGGATCTAAAGAAATTAATAATTTTTTTATTAGTTCTGCAAGAAATTTATAACTTTTTTTTGGGAACAATATCAATGACTGGGACTTTTTGATAATTTACTGGAGACTCAAAAATAACTTTAAAAATAATTAAATTCGATGAGAAGGTTATCAAGAATAAATTCTTTAAAAGGAGTGAGAGTTGGATATTTAGACATTATACTATCTTTAATAGAAAGTTTTTTAAAAAGCTCTAAAAAAACAGGAACAAATGGAAGCAATTTAAGTTATTAAAAAAAGACCAATTTTTATTTTTTTATTTTAGTTATTTCGTATATACTTAATGACGAGAGTGACCATACGTCCCGGGTTTTAGAGCATTGTCCCCTCGTTTTGAAATACAGTAGAGTCCCGATTATCCGAGTTAATGTGGACCAAGACTAACTCGGATAACCGAAAAACTCGGTTAAACTGAAAATTGTAA
This sequence comes from Thereuonema tuberculata, assembly GCA_023159025.1. Taxonomy (NCBI): domain Eukaryota; kingdom Metazoa; phylum Arthropoda; class Chilopoda; order Scutigeromorpha; family Scutigeridae; genus Thereuonema; species Thereuonema tuberculata. The sequence continues at coordinate 28,169,308 of JAFIDM010012231.1, forward strand.
ATACCGTAAATGTTCCAATTGGGGCCGCCGGCGTTTATTTGCAAAACTAGCGTCGGTTCCCGCGCTTAATAGAGACCGGTTGCTATTAGAGGCCTGCCATTATTAACAAAAACCTTCAGAACTCAATATTTTTACACATACATACCGGATAATATTACAAACAGCTACTTTATTTGAATTTCACATGCTACATAAAGATAAATGGCAAATAAATGTCAATGAATCAATAAATGATTTTTTGAAATCTTTGAAGAAACTCTTCATTTAAGTTTTTTTAATTAAAAAAATTGTTGTGTTTTGGGATTCCTGCATTATTTAGTACGGTAGAAACACGTATCTATAATTAAAATATAAGGGATTCATTTCTAAAATTTATAACAGTGTTGAATTCAACGAAGTTTTGATTGGAATATCATTATGTAAGTTTCAAACAAAAAATAATTGATTTCGTTTCTAAATAAAAATGTATCGGTCCTGCTCATTTCGACCACATTTTCTGCTAGAAACAGAAAAAAGATATTAGCATTTTAACAAGAGTTTACTTTTTGTCGTACAGTTAATTATTTTATTCTGATTTTAGATTTATTTTAAGGTCTCGCCAGAGACCTTCCAAAAACTTTCAGTTTTTCCTTTGGCATACTGCGGAATATTATTACCAATCATTGGTTGCGGTTAGATTATATTTGGTTTTAAAACCTTACTTAAAATGGGTTCTGTTCAACGAATTTACAAACTGTTAAAATACCAATGATTTAATTGTAATTTTTAATAAATCTTTATAAATCAATATACTTCTAATATTTGTTTGTTTTGACATTGCTATTGATAATTTATTTAATTGCTAAGAGTTTAATAAAATCTAAAACGATCGTGACTTATAATTGAAAAAATTCTCTGCCTTGAAGCTCCTTACTCTGTTATCTTTTCAAATCAGTCTTTGATGCTGTTAATGCTTTTGAATCCCCATTGGGAAACTATCTAACATAAAGTATTACAGTTTTGGGAAAAGTATTACAGAGTTAATGAACTAACAAACCACAAACAATTTTACTTTTACATTATTTCATTTAATCAAAGTATTTCTCATAAAATTATTTCCAAAAAGTATTTATTCTTTTTTTTATTTTGTTTTATTCTAAAACAATTTATTTATTAAACAAATCATTTGGTTCCAAAAATTATGATTTCTTATCATTCGATATGAACTTTCTAATGGGAAGTATTTAAGAATATTTAGTTATTATTTAGAATATATATATTTCAAGCCTTCAGAAACAAATAAAACTATTTCTCTAAACATGGAAATTTAGATTGTCTCTTTTGATATGATTATTATCGTATTTTTAAATATGATTCCAAGCTTCAGTGAGGGTCATTCGTTGGTTCAGAAGTTTGAACAGGGTAACATAACATAGAAACTTAAAAGATTAATTTTTTTAAAAAAAACTATTGTATATATTATCGTAAAGTATGACAGGATGTTTTGAATAATTTTTGAAACTAAATTGATGACATTTTTATAAAATTCCATTTTTTTTTTTTTTTTTTGGATATTTAATAAAATTTGTCAAATGAAAAACTCGAAAACGAATATGAAAAATAATCTTATAAGAAAGAGATATACCGTATTTGCTCCAATAGAAGCCACCGGCATATTTGCAAAACTAGCTTCGGTTCCCGGCGCTTAATAGATATCGGCTGCTATTAGAGGCCGGCCATTATTAACAAAAACCTTCAGAACGCAATATTTTTACACATAAATACCGGCTAATATTACAAACAGCTACTTTATTTGAATTTCACATGATACATAAAGATAAATGCCAAATAAATGTTAAAGATAAATGGCAATGTCTTTCTGTACCTTTCGCTGCTATCCGCAATGACGGGCGGCCGCATCACAGAAAGTTTCTTTCGCATATTCCACCGCGCGAATCTTAAAGGCAATGACTGTTTCGGCGGCATTTTGTAAGGCAATGTACCGTAAGGTATTATGCAAGACTATAAAGATACGGACGCTTACAATAGTACCGGTTACTGTTATAGAGACCGGCTACTATTTGGCCGTGTCCCCTCTGCAGCCCGGCGCTTATTAGAGACCGGCGACAATAAGATCCTCGGCGTTTATTGGAGCATATACGGCAAAATAAATCGTCTAGGTTTAAATGTATATTTTAACAAATACAAAAGTTATACAGATACACCTTATATAATCAGTAGCGTACCAAGGGGGGGGGGGGGGCGGTCCGCCCCGGGCCCCCACCTGGAAGGGGCCCCCATCAGCCAGCCTAGGGAGCCCCACCAAGCAGCTTATTTCCTTTTTTTTTTTGGTTGCTAAAGCAAGACTAGGGGGCCCCATCCACACAAATTTCCTTTTTTTTTGGTTGTAAAAGCAAGACTAGGGGGCCCCCTCCACACAAGATTTCCTTTTTTTTTTTGGTTGTAAAAGCAAGTCTAGGGGGCCCCATCTACAACTCCCGCCCCGGGCCCCCAAAGGCGTTGGTACGCCACTGCATATACTGTAATTCATATTGAAAGAGTTCTTTTACTTAAAAAAGTCCTTAATTGTTTTTTGTTTTACGTTACTTTGGCGTTTTTCTGCAGCAATGTTTCGCCATTTTTTTAAGGATAACCAAGGATTGTTGGTGTCGAAACCATTCCCCGATTTGGAAAAAAAAAAATTGCGGAAAAAAAAAATCCTAGAAATATTTGATAGCTCGGTTAAAGCGGGGCTCGGATAATCGGGGTTTTACTGTACTCCCGGATTTTGTAAATAATGAAGAAAGTCGTTTTTTTTTGGTTGTTAAAGTAGTTTTCCAGATTTTTTTTTTTTTATGTCAAAATTGTCTGTCCCGGATTGACGTCTGAAAAATCTGGTCACCCTATTAATGACGTAAACTATGTTTCACAAATTTTACAAAAGAAGAATGTAGGTTTTCAGGAAGCAACACAGGCTGTAAATAACCTTACAGTTGATTTAAGAAAATATAAACATACAACATTTCTTTTTTAAAAGACGAGACCACAGAAATAAGCAAAAAGTAGAATACAGCACCAAATTTTAAAGACAAACGCAAAATTAAAATAAAACGTCAAAATTATCTGAAAGTTACGAATTTGAATCTTCAGAAAAAATGTTTAAAGTTAACGTTTTTTATAACATTTGAGATAGAGTATGGGAGATTGGATGGTATGTTCAAGTTTATCAAATTGTTTAATTTTTTTAATTCCAAAAAAATTGATTCAATATTCAGAAGAGGGGACTTACTAAAATCAGATGAAAATTTATAAAATTTCTATTCCAGTGATCTATCAGAAACATAGTTTCCTTTATAAAAAATGAAATAAAAATGAAGATACTATATTAAAGGAACTTGCAAGTTTGCTTTTAGTAAAATATTAAAATGAAAAGTGATGTTTCTGAAGTGGATAACATCATTATTACTTTTTATTAACTTTAGCTGTCATTGTAGCTTTCGCAGAACGAACTTTTAGCAAGTTAAAACTAATAAAAACTCATAGTATTTCATAGCTTGAAATAGGACAGATTAAAATACTTATCACTATTAGTAATAGAAAATGAAGCAACTAAAAGGTTAAAATTGAATGAATTAATATCTTATTTTGCTATTAGAAAGCTAGAAAGAGGGCCACTGAACAAATTTTACGGGGGGAGGGGCCTCCAAATCCTTATTACGCTGCTGTTAACGCGTTTGGCTAATTATCTACCATGCATGTAGACCTATAAAAATTGCAACCGATACAGAACTAGGATTGGAACTGTCATATCTCACTACAGGCCGTTGGGATCACGGGAGACAAAGCCCCCGGCGTTTCATGCTCAAGGATCAGAGACACTCAAATTTCGCGACTCGCGAAAAATTTAAGAATTCAAGATATAGTGGTAGACATGCCTTTAAGTAAATTGAATCATATCTATGTGGGTTTTGAAGAATGAATTACTCGCGAATTTTTGTTCCAATCGCGAAATTTTACTCCAACCGCGAATTTCTACTTCTACTACAGAAATTTAGATCTTCTAGGCTTCGATACGGTGAATCCCTAGTTGGAAGCAGTTCAGTGGCTGGCAGACAACTGGGACATCCTTTTCGTGTTCCTCGGCTCCAATGCTGGTAAGGAGGCACCTCAAGGATATTGGCGACGATGAATTGCAGATGCTGTCTGTTCATATTCTCTTCGTGAAGTCATTAGCTTCGATGCTACAGCCACTGTTGGTGAGGATGGAAACCAATTCCAACCCAATTGCTGCAGAGATATACCCAAAGCAGCGGAATTTGAAAGGCGTCTACAAGTAGTGCTGGGGGAACCTTCAACAATAGAGTGGAGGAGGAGCTGAATGCACTTAAAGACAATCTTAGGGGCAGAACAACGGAAGAAATAAAGAAGACGGCGAGTATCATGCACGCGAAAATAGACAAACTTATGATGGGAATCCTGCTTGCATATATCTGAAGCTTGCTGATCTTTTCTACAGTCAGAACGTGATCTCGTAGGCAGAAGAAGGAGACAACCTGAAGGCTCTTTTCAACACAATACAAACATTGAAGGATATTTCTTGTGAAGAAGGGAAACAAGCATAGGGAAGAGAATTTCAAGAAACTGTAAAGAACAATCCAGAAATCTTGCGCGAGGACCATCAATCTTTCAGAGCACTTTGAGTTCCAGTATCAAATGTAAACCATGAAAGGTTCTTTTCTACATTTTCCTGTTTTAGCTGACCGTAGGACAAATCTCATCTTGACAAACTAGGAACTGTTGTTAGTGTGTAATTTTGAATTTAAGCAGTAAGAGTTGCAAGATTTGTTAAATTTTTTGTCATTATTTGTTTGCAGTATTGTATATATAAATTTCTTTTTTTTTTTGTGTTTAAAAATCTCAATATATGAAAATTCTGCGTGTGTTTTTAGCTCAAGACGATCGTCAGTACCCAAGAATTTTTCTTTTCAATCAATAATTTTTCCATTTTACTCAAGATTTTTTTTCCTTTTTTCACGAGAATTTTTACTTTGTTACTCAAGAAATTAAGGACATTTTATTCAAGAAATTTGAGAGTCTCTACCAAAGATTAAAAATCATTGATCAGTTTAACACTGATTGACTTCTCTATGATTTATTTAAACAGATGGAAAAAAGTGCCTAATGCTTTAGTAAATAAAAATTGATTTATATTTTATTTATCAAGCCTGTACTTGATTTTGTCGAAATGCTCTTTATTTTAGTGTGTGAAATGCAAAATGAAATTAATAAATTCAATCGAACGACGATACACAAGCACGTTTTTTTTTTAATTATTTTATTAGGCAAAGTTGGTCTCCTTTAATTAATAAGATGGATTTTGATTTATAAGAAAAATGTATTTTTTTTTATTTGTTATTTTCCCTTGCTTTCTTTGTTTAGCATAATTAGTAATGTTTTAGTTTCTGCTCTTGAATTACCGGTATTACGTTACTCATTCAACAAAGTGAATTACAGAATTTACTGCCTTCCTTTTCATTTAGACTACATAAATTTAATGTAGGTTATTGTAGCGGCCTCTCTAAAGATTAGAAATTATTTTGACTGTGAATTTCCAGGCGATGATCGCATATTTACCAAGTAGTTGCTAAAATAAGCTCAAAATCTGAAAATAAATTATGAAAAAAATGCTGTTTTTTGTTTTTTAGACTTCTGATCAAGTATCATTAAAATACCTGTGGACAAGTATCATTAAAATACCTGTGGACAAGTATCATTAAAATCTCATTAAATTATCATTAAGCACAACAATCACAACAATTGCGTCGTTTGCATTCACAACAATCTCACATTTATAGTGATTGTTGTAGAGCTGCATTGTAAATGTGATTGTCAAATGGCGCAATTGTTACGTTTCTTGGAAATAAACACTAGGAAATTAAAGCAATATCAATGATCTTAGAAGACGTTGCGAAGCATTGTGATTGGTTTACTAATCGCTTTCCCTAACTTGTTTTATTTGCTTCTATTTGTAGTAGTTATTCAAGAAGAAATTTTAACAAACGAATTTTTTATTTATCATCCCGTATTTTTTCCCCGCAAATTTAAATGATTAAAATATATAATTTATTTTTAAAATTATTATAAGATAATTGTGATAATTTTAGTTAATTATTTTGTTAGTGCATGTTATCCATCGTAAATAAATACAATCTGTAGTAGTAGCGCTTTTCTCAGTGTGGCGCTATATCTCTAAACTTTCAGCCATCTGCTCCTTGGTGCCCACATAATGATGTGACAATGGCGGCCTCGGTTTTTCACTGCGTTCGAGGAAATCAGATTTTTGCAGAAGTTCGCTTGTTGTCAAAATTTATAAATTGCAGAAAAAGAAGAAGCATTGTTTACCCTAACAGGAGTATTATATTTTTAAAGTCCTTATTTCGGTGCTCGGACAGAAATATCGGTTTGAAATCATGCAGGGAAAACCACATAGGCCTACCATATCAAAACATCAGAAGAAATTCCCCTTTGAGAGTCCTCTATTCCTACAATGGCTTCTGTTTCCAAAGTACAGATTCCTCCGATCCTTCTCGACCATGGGCAAATGCGAATGTCAGTACGAATAAAACTAACCATCACTCGGTTCATTCGCACTGCCGCTCCCGCCAGCGAGAGTCAGTCTTAAATTCGCGAGTGGAAGTGGCAATGAAGGACAAAATCTATGAGAAAACTCTGGAATCAAGGGAAAAAATTCGCCTCACCAAACAGAAATTTAAGGAAACAAAGGATAAAATGAAAGAAAAAATGGAGGAAATGATTTCGGTATATAGTATTCAGCTATTTAAAAAGCATATTTTGATAAGAGTTGAATCCTATTGCTGGCTATATATAAAAAAAAAGAATAATAATAAATAAAATAGTACATGTGAAATTAAAATCTCGATTAGTAAGAATGCAGGTTCTGCCACCCCCATAATTTCAAAGTAAATTATTCCCAATACATTTAATTCAGTATATAGCAAGCCTTAAAACCTGAAAGAGAAATATAGATAAAGGAGCCTAGCAGTGGTTTATCTTAGTAGGATAGGCGCTGACTTTAGTAAATTATTGGAGGCGATGGAACCATGCTCACTCACTTTATTTTTTTTTTCTAATACGAAGTTAAAAGGTTTCATTAAAAAAATCTGAAGAAACCTATATATCGTAATAAATGTAATAATTATTGTAAATGCTCCTTTTGGAGGGGCCCAGCCTTCCAATAAAAATTCTTGAGTGCTTCCAAAACATCCAGCCTCCTAGAGTCAGTGCCTTATTGATTTCGCCTCTTGTTATTGGCAATATATAGTTGGGCGGATTTAAGGCTTTGCAAAGGGGGGAGGGGGTTGTCACCATTCCACGGGTTATGGAATAACCCCCAGCACAGATCACCCCCGGAAAAGTTTGAAAGACGTATTTTTAGGCTGTGTTTTGATGTAAAAAAAAATCCTTTTTTTAACTAAAAACCCAATATTAAACAATTGCCTATTGGGATTTTTACTTACCATCCAGGTCAAGGTGGGGGGTCGCCTCCCCGCCACACCATTAAATCGGTGCCTGTACGTAGTGCAAAAGTACCCCTTCAGCTTTCCATTGGTAGGTTAAGTGAATGGAATGTAACATATCACTTTTAAGTGAGCAGAACCTATGCACTTTTTTTTATTTTTTATTTCTTTCTGGTGAATTTTAAAAAACGGATTTTAAGTGACCACTGTTTCCTTGAAACCTTTATCAAACGTTGCAATTATGAGAAAGGCTTGCAAAATAACTTAGTATAGTTGGATCAGTAAGCTGATTTTCACCTGATGAAAAACTGTTAAGTTTCACCTGATAATCATTGGAGGATCAAGTGTAGCTAATTACCTTTATAGATATTATGTAGGTCCCAAATTTTGTATAAATTGGTTATACAGTATACTCTCGATATCTCGAAGTTGGAGGAATGCTAAAAAATAATCGAGATAGCAAGTTTTCGAGATAATAAGGTCATAACCAAAACATAAAATTCACGTAAAAACACAAGATACGGAATAATATTCTAAAAATTTAGAGTCTTGAAAGATGAGAATAAGTATAAATATGTAATATAGTTGACAATAAGTCTAAATACAGCAATGATAATTTTAACTTTTAAAAGTAGTCGAAAATAAGTATATTAAATTGAAAAGAATTAGTAAAATACAATGAACTTACATTGCTAGAATTTCTTAAAAAATTTCTATTTGCTTCAGTACAACTGAATGGCGATTTTTCCGAAAAATTCTTTTTTTACTTCGAAAAATATTCGACATAACAAGGTTTTGAGTGAAAACTCTTCGACATAAGAATTAAAATTAACATTAGATGAATATGTAATATCAAGGGGAAAAATAATTTTTTGACATATCAAGGTTTTCGAGATATCGAGAGTATACTGTACTTCCAAGTACTGTAAAACTCCTTCAATGTGTATCAGCTGAAACTTATCAACTGATAAAAATGGATATTGGTTAAATAATAATAAATTGAATGAATTCAACATTCAGTAACCAGAATATAATACGAATCAACTATATTATATATGTCTCATTCCTACTGAGATATACAATATATCCTTGTATTGTGATTACTGAAGGTTGAATTAAAGTTATGTGACTAATATATGAAGTTTTTAAGTTATTGGTGTTGTCTTGGACAGATCATGAGAATGAAATCTGTAGTACATTCAAAAAACATACAAATTTTTGTAGAAAGAGAATCATCTGGGAATCAACATGAATCAGATTCTTACATTGTTGGTCACTTAGGCTCATTCTTCAAGTTAACATCAAAGCAGTGTTGTGTTTTGATTGATGAACACAGTAATAAGAATGTACGAATAACTTCTTATCTATTATTATCTCAATAAGTTGTTTTTAATTTGCTTAAAATAGTATTAATTTCTATGTTTTGATTAATCAAAGAAAATGTGTTTATGATAAGTAGAAGTTCATTTATTTTTTAACATTGATCTCATTGTGCTCGACAAGTTGGTTGTCTGAAGAAGTTGGTTCGAAAAACCGTCTTTTGATGGAGAAACTAGTCGCTCTTTGTATCCCTTTCATTTTTGTACAAATTAGTTTTGTTAACTTAATAAGCTGTATGGCTATATTAATGGTGTTAAAGTTGGTTGTCTGATCTGCAGCTTCTTTTGCAGGAACCACATTGTAGTCAGTCCCGCAATAGACTGTAATCTGGAAATTGCTTGTTTCCACAATTTCACATTCTTGACATCTATTGATATTGTAATAGATTTCCCAGCCACTTTTGACTGAAACTATTAAATATTATATTTGCTTTTCAAGCTTGGATTTCATGAGAACTATTTGTCATTATGGGCAATTTCAGATTGTTTAATTTTCTGAATTGTCATTTTTTTTTTTTAATGTTCAAAATCAGGAAAGTATTCCTTTTTGCTTTCTGCAAAATAATGCAGCTATACAATTTTTAAAAAATTGGAAAAGTTTAATATTAGTTTGCACTAATTTTGACATTAGAAAAAAACGTTTGGCTGAAATTACAAAATTTTAACCCAGAAAAGTGTTTGCTGAAAATTACAGTATATTCTTTGAATTGCAATTCATCGTTTGCAAATTAAAAGTTATAATTAAAAAAAAAAAAGAAAATAACATGTAATTGTAAAGGGGCAAACAATAGAGAAATAGAATATAGAGAAAATTGAGTTTATCAATAATAACATTTTAAAAGTATTTTTGTATTCAGTCATTGACAAATGTATGTCAATAATTTATGCTTTCTAATTGAAAGATTCCAGGAAAAGGTATTAATGAACTAATAGCAAAAAAAAAGTTTTTATCTCTCGGAGTTGCACCACTCATTTGAGATTGCTGATTTTGTTCAGTGTGGTTCTGAGTTCAAATCCCAAGGTATAAGTGTTTCTTATCTAATTGCCCCTTGAAGTCTGAGATCACTTCGAAAATGCATGCATTCAATGCTTTCTGTAAAATAAATTCCTAATATTTTTTTCTTTTATTTTTTTTTTAACATTTAGAAAGAAAATGTTTTTACTATTCCCAATCTTCTTTGTGTGACAAGGATAATTCTTTCACCAGTTTTAGGATATATGGTTCTTCAACATAGTTATAGTTATGCTTTGGGAATATTTTTGTTTGCTGGTGTAACTGATTTGGTAAGTTTACTATTTTTCATCTCTTGAAATACAGTTTTTCATTCTATGCACTAATCAACCTTCAGATGCATTAATCTTATTATTTTCATTTGCTAATACATATTAATCTATCCAAAATTATATATAAAAAACAAAACAGAAACAAATATATCCATAGTTGGAATAGCAGATTAGCTTTTGATTAGTAAGAACTATTCACTCTTAATATAGAAGCTTCATGTTAACCTGTGTCTTTACTAGGTGCTTAAAGAACAGAATTGAAGTATTTGTCATGAGAGAGGGTTGCAATTTTACTTCTTAGCATGGCATCACATCTGTTATTTACATGAAGTAAAATTTAATAGAATACTAATAACAAAATATTTTTATAAAAGTTATTAATTTAATAAATTATTTGCTTTGTAATGGAATTATTGCTGTTCTTCTGAAAAATTTAAGAAATAACATAATTTTATTGTGAAATATTTATTTTTGGTAATGTTTTTAACTTAATTATTATTTAAGGAATAAATTTAACGCGCTGAAAATTGCAAGATCTTGCCTTTCTGGATTTTTTATCAGTGAAGGCGGATTAGGCTGATGAGTCCCTTGCAAGACGAAACGGCCGTTCCCGATTCCTTCTGATAATTGAATCAGAAAGGCAATTTATTTATTCTTGTGCTGTCCTTGTTTCTTATTTTGGTTTGTTCAATTATTATTTGTTGAAACCTTTTGAGTCTAGTACAGTATACATTTTTTAATTATGTTATTAATACACATATTTCAATCACTATTACACACAATACTCCAATGTGGGTTGCTTGTTTTTTTCTTTGATTATGCAATGTTACCTATATAGTAAAAATCAAATGCTTCTTAGCCCCAGCCTAGAGTTTTTATGAAAGGACTTTTAAGGCATTATTTATATACAAGGTGTACAACTTTGCTTCTGCCGTTTGCCGATAGGTGGCGACAACGGTAAGTAGCGGTCGAAAGAAACAGATCTCAGACGTCAGGCAGTTAGCTTGGACCTCGGTCAACAGAACCCCATTCAAACATTAGTCGATTTGTGTCTGCATTATAAAGTTGTTCTCAATTGAAAATGTCAGTTTACGAGCCAAATTCTCGTCATTTGCAGAGGTGTAACTGTTTTGTTTCAATATGAAGAAAACAGCGGCTGAGTCTCATCGAATGCTCTCCAGTACGCATGGGGAGGACGCTATTAGTGAAAGAACGTGTCGTGAGTGGTTTCAACGCTTCAAGAACAGTGATTTTAACGTCGAAGACCGGCATAGTGGTGGAAGAGAGAAAGTTTTTGAAGATGCAGAATTGGAGACATTGCTGAGTGAAGACTCGCGTCAAACTCAAGAAGAATTGGCACGATCACTGGGAGTGACACAGCAAGCCATTTCAAAACGTCTCAAGGCCATGGGTATGATTCAGAAAGAAGGAACTTGGGTCCAGTATGAGTTGAAATCAAGAGACGTTGAACGGCATTTGTGTGTTTGTGAACAGTTGCTTCAGAGGCAACAACAGAAGGGAATTCTGCATCGCATTGTGACCGGGGACGAAAAATGGGTTCATTACGATAACCCTAAACGCAAGAAATCATGGGGATATCCCGGCCATGCTTCCACGTCGACGCCCAAACCGAATATTCACGGCTCCAAGATCCTGCTCTGCATTTGGTGGGACCAGCTCGGCGTCGTGTACTATGAGGTGTTAAAACAAAATGAAACAATCACAGGTGCTCGTTATCGAACACAATTAATGCGTTTGAGCAGAGCATTAAAAGACAAACGGCCGCAATACAGCGAGAGGCACGATAAAGTGATTTTGCAGCACGACAACACTCGACCCCACATTGCAAAAGAGGTCAAAACGTACTTGCGAACGTTAAAATGGGAAGTCCTATCCCACCCGCCGTATTCTCCAGACATTGCTCCCTCTGACTATCACCTGTTTCGATCAATGGCGCATGGCCTGGCTGACCAACACTTCCGATCTCTTGAAGAAGTCACAAATTGGATCGATTCGTGGATCGCTTCAAAAGATGAACAATTTTTTCGACGCGGGATTCATACACTGCCCGAAAGATGGGAGAAAGTAGTGGCCAGCGATGGACAATACTTTGAATGATACATGTGTAATCAATTTGTTTCATTAAAGCATGTTGGAGAAAAAAACGACGGAAGCAAAGTTGTATACCTTGTATATAAAACATACTTCAAACAAAAAAAAATAACTCATAACAGTCCTGTGAAATAATTGTTTTTCATTTCTCTATTTTTGTTTTCTTGGATTGCAGAAAAGATTTAAGTTAACGTTTTTATAATTAAGACTAATATATTGAAAGTTGACAGGATAGTTTAGCAAAAAGGAACTCTTCATTAATAATAATAATAATTATTGGTTCATTTAACAATCCACTAAATTTAAATGCACTAACAAGGGAACCTCACAAAGTGGAAAATCAGATCCGGCTATGATGTTTGGAGGGATGGTTGGGGTTGTTGAGGGAAGGGTACTTGTGTAGTTTGATGCCCGGATTTGAAGGAGATGTGGAGATACAGCTGTTGGTTATTGTCATCGCCATCTTGTACCCCATCGACTCCAACCCTTCAAACAGCCCATCATGACTATTGCCACTGCCCCGCTATTAGCCCTTCACAAGTTAGTGATGCATGAAACTATATGCAAACGAAAGAGCACTGTTGATAATGTAAGAGTGCTAATTTTTAAGCCCAAATTCAAAAGGGTGCTTAAGATATGATGATGCAGAAGTACAATAGCAAATAATAAATAAAGGACCAAGCACATAATAAGTAGTAAACAAAAAATCTATTCATATTAAAGTGAATTGCAATTTGAAAACATTCCCTCTCGGGAAAGAAACCTGGTCATTGCATGTTTTTAATCTTTTATTTTTTTAGTTTTTATGTAATTTTAATTCTTATTAAATTTTTAACTAGTCAGTGTACAGGTGTTACCTATATTCTTAAAACTTTACAGTACACGTAAAAAACTGTTCGTTATCCTTCTGTACTTCTTCGTCTAAAAATTATATTTCTTTTTTTTTCTTTTGGGCCAATCGTATAATAAGCGAGTTATTGTTTCTTTTTCTGCTTGTTCTCATAAGAAAAATATTGCCTCAGTGAAAGAATCCATTGTGACTGTAAAAGCGGGAAAAGCATGTCACCCTCTTTGCCTTGGGCTGAAACGACGCTGTTGAAGTGACTTCAGAAGCTACACCAACGAATGCGGTTGTGCTCCCCTAATTTCTTTAGCCTGCAGATAGAATGCAAGTTCAACTCACTGATCGACTCATGCAGCCCCAATAGAACCCTACCTTTACAAAGGAAATTCATGATTTAGATAACATAGTAGTTAAGTCAATTTTAACCTAGATATAACAATCCACCATCTCAACAAGTGAACCTCACAGAGTGGAAAGTCAGGTCTGGGTTTGATTTCCGAAAGTATGGTTGGGGTTGTTGAGGGAAGGGTACATGCACAGTTTGAAGCCCAGATTCGAATGAGATATAGCTGTTGATTGTTGTCATCACCATCCCGTCCTCCATCGACTATAACCCTTCAAACAGTCATCGTCACCATTGCCACTATCCTGCTATTAGCCCTTCACAAGTTAATGTAGGATGCTATCTGATTTTGTTTTTTTTTGTTTCTTGTCTTAATTCTTCTGATTTTCTTCTTTCCTTTCAGTAATGAGGACTGCTAATCCCAAAGATATAGAATTGTACTAGCTTCATCAAATTTCAGTCACTTGTGCATTTCCAATTCTCATCTGACATTTTTAACAACACGATCAAGTATGCCTTTTACAAAGGAGATATATTGCTGATGCACTGGGTCCATTCCGAATGCCTGTACAGTTCTGCTTTGACAGTGTTGAGGGTGATTGCAATCACTAGGAATGTGACAGGGATGCATTTATCAGATGTGCCCACTATAACCACTTGTTCTGTTATGACCATTCTGTTGTTTCATTACACATTTGTTGTGTTTGATTAGTAACAGTTTCACATGATACATGTACTTTTCAATACATTTGCTATTGTAATTATCATTCATGTTGTGCAGAATCTAATAAATAAAGAACCAAGCACATAATAAGTAGTAAACAAACAATCTATTCATATTAAAGTGCATTACATGTTTCGGGGTAAATCCCCATCCTCAGATGCAATAAAAACAAAATATAAAGGCATAAAAAGTTAAAGCATAATAGAATAAAAGGAACATCAATAATGTTTCATCATTTAAAAATGTGAAACAATTAATAAACATGTAATCATAATAATTTGTCATTAATAAGACTCAATAAATTTGCAAACATTATTAACGTGCATACAATAAATTAACTAAGGTCATATTCCAATGCATTTTTTGTTGAAATGTCCGTATTATAACAATCATGGGTTTGTATAATTAATGTTTCATAAAATTTTCATAGATAATTGTCACTTTCTGTTATGAAAACAATGGGTTTGTTGGTTTGTGTCCAGTATTTTTATGATGAATGGCTGTTAAATATTGCATGCTTCCCTAGGTAATTGCTCTATTATGTTCTTTCATGCGGGTGTGTAACTTCCTTTTTGTCTCTCCTATGTATCGGCACTTCTTTTCTCCGTTTTCACATTCAATACCATATATCACAGCTGTTTTGTCGAGATTGTCCATTTTTTCTTTTTTACTACACAAGATATTGCATATTGTATTTAGCACACAAATATAGCATTCTCAGAGAATAGTGTTACAGTTTTAAAACTATGAAAAGAATCTATCTTTTAGCAATTGTGTTTTAAGGGTGTGTTATTCTTATAAATTCTTTAGATATTCTGAATATGCTAAGACAGTATTATCATTGGTTAACGAAGCTTAAAATCTTAATGAACTGAAATATATTTTATATTATAATAAAGCCTTAAAGGACAATTTTAAATTCATCATTACTCAATTAAAAAATATATAATTATTATACTCGTGGGAGAACACAAATTAGAAGATTGCACTAACTACCAAATTCTGTATGTATGATCTCTACATTATTACAATAATGATAAAATTTCTTAGAACTCTTAAGGTCACTGCTAATTTGTCTTTTATCTCTTTCCATGAATTTTTTAGTTAGATGGCATGATAGCAAGAAATTTTCCTAGTCAACACTCCATGATTGGTAGTTTTTTGGATCCAATGGCAGACAAGTTATTAATTTGCCTGGTTTTCTTATCACTGACTGCAACAGATCTAATTCCTGGTAATTTTTTTTTATTTTTAAATAGAATTGATTAATTGCTAATGTTTAATAATAATGACATTTATCATTAACAACTTTTACATGTAACTGAAACAGTTTTTGAGCAGTATTTCTTATTATATTTTATTATATTTTTTTTCAATGTTTCTTATTAAAAATGTAGTCATACATTTTTAAAGGTAGATTTTTATGTTGAGTCCACACAAATCCCAACAAATACACACACTACTAAAGTGAGTGAATCTTATGGTTTATTTCCATTTGAAAATAACTTTGTAAAAATCATTACATCATACAAGTCATCATTTAATTTAAAGTTGCTCTCTTACAATCATAGTGTACCTGTTTTTTTTTTTTTCTCTCCTGTACTCTTCTTCCTAGAATATTACTTGTACCTTTTTGATTATTATTTCTAAGTACTCTTTACCATATATGGTGCTGACTACAGCTGGTTGCATATAACATACGACAAATAACATAGACCACTGATAAAAATGGCTAATAATAATCAGTCATTTCGGTGTCCTTAGATTCCATTGCATTACAACACTTTCTATTGAAATTGTTCACATAGAAATATTTGTGACAGTTTTGAAAATTACAATTTGAAATGTATTTTTATTGCATTAGTATTAAAATATTTATTAAAATACTAATAAGGGAGAC
>JAFIDM010012231.1:28195410-28206264 GCA_023159025.1 Thereuonema tuberculata
TATAAGCCAAAATCTAAAGAAAGTACGAATTTTTTTTGGTTTATTAAGATGGTGGCGGGCGCGGAGGGGAAGGAATTGTGCATTTTGCATTTTAAACACTTACTAACCATCCTAGATAACATATCAAAAAATTAGAACTTCCGGACCTTTTGTAAGGTACCCCTCTCTTTGGTCTCTATTTGCTGGACTAGTGTGTCACAATAGCAAAAACCAGCAATATTCTGTTGTTCTTGATTTTTGATTTTACACAACACTCGTAGGGTTGGTTCATAAAAATATACATGCGTTTTGTAGGAAATTAAATTCCCTACAAATTTTATTCTGATACTTGTTTCCCTAGAATAGGCCATAACTGAATTACAGCATCCTGAAGTTCAAAATTTGACAAATTTCCGAAAAGTGCGTATTTTTTTTGTTTTTCAAAAAGTGCATATCTCCGTAACTATCAGTCCTAGAAACAAAATTTAAAAACTAAATTGTAGGAAATTGTATTCTCTACAACATTGAGTAGAACTCGTGTCGCTGAAATGCACCAAACAGAAGATATAAGCGAAAAACTAAACAAAGTGCCGATTTTTTTGGGTTTTGTAAGGTAACCCCTCTTTGTTGGTCTCTATTCGTTGGATTATTTTATGCATCTTATCTCTTATTGCAGAGCATAGAAATGAATCACAAATTTTATCCGAACGTGTGATGTATTTGCTTTCTGAGGCCTCTTCTTGCCTGGTGTGAGTAAAATTCCCTCCTTTTGAAATTCTTTCTTAATGGGATAAAAAGACCACTGATATTCCTGTCAAAGGTGTTGTTAATCATTACCAATCATGTGCTGCTCCAATTCACTTAACTTTGAATAAATATTAAAATTATTTGTTTCGCACTGCTAGGAATCGAATGACCTTTACAATTACTTTTGAAATATTTATAGGGAGACGAGTGCCACGCACTGGAGGCTGCGATGTTGAAATGAGACCCTCAACAACATTAACCAATCACATATTCCCTTGCTATGTGATTGAAAAAAAAACCCCAACAAATCTAGTAATTTAAAGTTATATTTTCTGTCTCTTAAAATAAAATCAACAATAATTTTCTAAATTCAGAATGAAATAACAAGAATGCCGGAACTATATTCTTCACTGCAGAATAATGTGTTATGCTGTTCTCTGACATCATTTCAATGTTTACAAGAAACCGACTGTAGTATATCAGAGTTTTGAAGAATTCAAATGGAATATGGTTGATTGAAGGGATATAATACAAAAAAGTGTCTAACATTAGTGTTTGGTTATGTCAGAATATCTACAAATTAAGTTTCCCCAGTCCCTCTCTCAGTAACCAATTTCAGTATTTGGACATAAAAGCTACACTTATTTTACATAATAGGAAAACAAAGGATAAATGTTTTGCTCTTACCTAATTGAAAAATTAAATGATCCAGATATATTTATGATCAGACCTGCACATAACTTTAAAAAAAGAAGTATGTATGTATTAATATATTAAAAAATTTTGCTCCAAATTTTGTCGTAAGTATGCTTGATGTTTCAGTTACCCACATATTAATGACCATGGGAATAAATAATAGAATAACATTTGAATTTGCTATTACGTGCAAAACTTTTCTTTTTTTTTTTTTTTTTCTTTTTTCTGAAAGCTAATTGTTATTCATATATTTTCAGAAAACCTTAAGTAGGTATTTTGACGTTACCTTAGCAACAGCCAAACTTGCCCCTACAACCATCAGTAAGGTAATTATGATCAAAAACCTTTTATAATTTTTTTTTTTCAAGATTACAGCACACATTTTTTTAATTAAATTTGATGGAATAAATGAATTATATTTCACTGCTGGGACAAGACAACTTCAGATTTCTCCACAAAATAGAAATTTGCTCATTACTTTAAGTGTTTATCTGTTCTTACAACATTTATCTAAAACTTGACTCTGCATAATGAAGAAAAACATTTTTGGATTTTCAAATAACTTTTGTGTATTTTCCCTCCCGTGCTTTTGAATTTATCGCCTTCCTTTCTATTTCACTAGTTGTTTATTTTCAACTTAAAATTAATCATCCATTTTCATTCTAGAGTTATTAGCAAAAATTCCAGACATTTCTTTTATGAGTTTCACTGACAATTCCTAATTCTATCAGATCCTGGTCATGTTAGTGACAATACATGACTTAAAGCAATGTGGACTTGTCAGTTGACTTCAAAATAAATTTTAATTTCTTTTTAAAGTAGACTGTTAATGAGATATCTTTTTTATTCTTATGAATAAATGCAATTGAAAGCAAGTTTAACATCCGTAATTATTCGTAAATGGAGAGAGAAATTCGCCAAGCGAACAATAAATATGCCTTCGCACATTGAGCCAACATCAACGGGAATTCTGTACAATTGTTTCATCCTTATTATGGAATCATCAGCAGAATATAACCTTGATGTTTGGCTCAGTTGCGCGAAAGCTTTACCTAAAAGCATTCTCGATCCATTTATGAATAATTACGGACGTTAAACTTGCTTTCAATTGAATTTATGATGTTGCCTTTTTGGAATTAATTTCTTTAGTGGGGTTAACATATTGGATCTTTCAGGATCATTTTTTATTTTATTGTTTTTATCTTCGCGGCCCATTCCTGGGATCGAGAATGCTTTTAGGTAAAACTTTCGAGCAACTGAGCCAAACATCAAGGGTATATTCTGCTGATGATTCCTAATAAGGATGAAACAGCTGTACAGAATTCCCGTTGATGTTGGCTCAATGTGTGAAGGCATATTTATTGTCTGCTTGGCGAATTTCTCTCTCCATTCATGAATAAATGCGTTTAGTTGATTCCATGGAATTTTTTTGTTTTTTAATGATAAAGGCAGGATAGAAATGTGGCACTGTTTAAGTTAATATTATTGATGGGGGAGGAAATCTTATCTAAATTAAATCAAATCTAAATTTGCATTATATTACAATTTATCATTTCTTTTATTCTTATTTAGATGAATACAGTCATCCAGATAACGCTTGTGGCTTGTACTCTTGCTGCTCCTGTTTTTCACTTCACAGACCATTCAATATTTCCTCTTCTCTGGTAATATATCATTATGATAGTTTCTTTAAAATTGAAAAAGAATGTAGTAAGATTTTTGCTTTTTTAAAGTAAATTAAAAATTAACCCAAAACTCTCATACTTAAATAACAGTACTTTTATGTATTTACTTTATATAAACTTTAACTTTCTTTATTAACTTGAAACTTGAACTTCATTTTTTTTTTTTTGCTAAATTATAGCAACTGCTATTTTTACAGCATTCTTAATAACACAATTTTTCAGCAGTAATTATGCTTTGTTGTCTCTAACAATGATTACCTCAAGGTTTTGTTTTTATTTCCGTTCAGTTTAACGTTACTTGTTCACTTAAAGCCAGCTTTGAAGCTGGTTTCAACTGCTTAACATGAACTCAGATCAATGTAGAGGCCTTGCCTGTCAATATATTTAAATGTTTATCTATTAATATGTCAGGGTTTTAATATTTCATTCCCAAATCAAAATTGATAGAATTTACAGTCAAATGCTGAGTGGTTGTGCTTTAAATTAGTGTCATATGTATCCATTTCCTTAAGCCAATAGTAGTATATGAAAAGATCAAAAGAAAAAGTAAAGGGCAAGAATTTACATGCTAATCAATAAATTTTAATTTGAAATTTCTTTGTTTAATTTATTTTCTTAAATTTAAAACCTTTTTTTTTTTTTTAAGTTGTCATTTTAAGAATAGATTCTCTTTCTAAAGACAAGTCCATTTATTCAGTTTTTCATTTCTCTTTCTCACAAACTAAAAATTAAAGATAAAGTCTCAAAATTACGAAATTGTTATTTTCATAAAGATATCATTTAAAATTGATTTTGAAACATATGGAAATAGAAATTATTAGAGAAAGAATCACTTTTCTATACAGAAAAAAATATCGTTTTTGTTTGTAAAGAAGAGTAATGACATAAAAATAAATCTAAATCTGAAATTATTAAGTTTAATGTAATTTAACCAATTGTAATGGATTTATGCTATCTAAAGTTAGTGAAAATTCAAAAAAATAAGTAAAACAATTTTTATAAGAATAATGACTGCTATGTTTTACATAAGGCGCTGGTTTTGAAATAGAGGATGTGAAGGAGTTCAAATGGGGGATGGGAGGAGCAAAAAGCTTGAGAACCAATGATATAAGATAGTAATTTTTGGTAGCATTTGAAAGGAATAAGTTCCTTTTCTGTATGCATGTGAGCAGATTTTTTTTTTTATTTCAATGATATATGTAGAAAGAATCAAGTCTTTGTAAAATTTATGAGATAATTTGATTTAATTTAATTACAGGATTTTGTTGTTGTTGTTGTTGTTATACTTACATAACAGGGATTGTGTTTCACTACTAAGGGAAATAGACCTTGCACATCTTCACTCATTTAATAAAAAGTAGCTTGTGAATTAATCCACCATTCACACAACACACCAAAAAAGAAAAACAACCTCACCAATAGTTATCAATAAGACCAATTTACACAAACAGTTGTCAGCTACTATTACAAATAAGTTAAATCAGTTGTTTCAGTGAAAACAAGAAACTAAGAATAAATTAAATTATTATGTACATTAGAATAAGCCAAATAGAAATTTGGATTTTATAAGTTCCAATTCAAAACACACTTTCTATTTCTACGAAGTTATTCAAAAACTGTCTATCACTGCATCAACCATTTATTTATTACTTAATTTTTGTTCAAAGTTAAAGAATGTGCTCTTTTTCAATTAACTTAATGAATTTTGCATGTAGGATAAATAATATAGTAAAAAAGCAACCTTTTTAAAACATTGTTTTTTGTTTTTTTTTAATCTAAATTATTTAACATCAGTTGCTGATGATATGCAATGATAGTGATTTAGAATATTATTGTTGAAAGAGAAATGTGGGTTTAGAATTCGAAACTTGCAAAATCCAAATTTCTACTTCGGTAAAGGCCGCGCGGTTGACATTGTCGTTGTGACATTGGCCTCTCACCTCTGAGTACCGGAGTTCGGTTCTCATGTGGGTTTCGTGATGGTGGACGATCCGCGCTGGGCAGGTTTTCTCGGGCTTCTCCCGTTTCTCCTGCACTTCTCCCACCATACTTTCTCAGTCTTTCTCTCTGTCTGTCCTTATTTCTGTGGGATAATACAATAGACCTCTGGTTGCAATACTTAGCTTCTCTGCCACCCAAATTCACTACATAACATAACATAACAAACCTTATGTATATATTTCAAAGAATATTTATTTTGTTAACTTAACCTTCTTAATATTAATTAATTAAAAAAAATTAAAAAATTATTTTCACATGATAAAAAGAAAAAAAAGCAACAAATTTTATCTGTTTTAATTTACTTAAAAATTTAGGTACATCACAGCATCTACTACCGTAGCCTCTGGACTGGGATATGCCTTTCGGAAAGATACTTTCAAACTCCTGAAGGATGCCAAGTCTAAGTAATATCAAGAAAAGAAAAAAAAAATGGATGTCTAACATCTCAAGCTTTCAGTAAGAACACACAAGGGGCTGAAAGTTTAAAATATGGATTTCATTGTTAAATGAAATGTGCACATCATTAAGTGCCATTCCATTAGTAATTATGTAGAAAAAAAAAAACTAAAAAATAAAATTTTGGGTATCCTTTGGATTATCTTAAAATTGACCATCTGAGGCTTGAATTAAAGATATTAATATTATTTCAATCCATTAGTTAAACTAGTTATTGTTATTTCCTAATGGAAGCAAATAGTGTATTGTTTGACTATCAGTGGTAAATTTATTTAATACTAAATTTTAACATGGTTTATCAGTTAAAATTATTACCTTCATTTGGAATGTTAATAATGTCATCAATGTTTTTGAATTCTATAGATTGTTTAAAATTTATTTAATTTTGTTTTGTGATAGTTTTCTTTTTTTTTTGCTCAGATCATAACCACAGTTAAATAAGTAAATTACGTAATCAGCAAATAATGACTCAAGTTTATATTAAATAATTACTGTTAATTTTTCTCCAGCTATAAAGCAATGCTCAAATAATATTTGTAGTCTTTAAGCCTTACAATTACTATAATAATACAAAATGAAAGGCAGTGTCTTCAGTTAAAGTAGCTAGAGGCTAGCTGAAAACGTTTCAGTGGAAAAAGGAAGGTAAATTATGCAGTGATCATAACATTTTTTTTTTTTTTTGTATTTTCTTAATTGAAAATAGTCATATGGGATTATTGTAGAATAACTTGATATTAATTAAAATAATTTTAATTAATATATTAATAATGAATTAAAGAGTGCCATTTGTAATACTTGTACTTTTTAAACATTTAAGAGTAAAACATTCATAAAAGCATTTGATTTTTTAATAGAAATTGTCATAGTTTAAATTGTTATTTTTAAGAACTCCCCTCTTCCATTATAATATTTATAACAGGAATTCCAAAAATGGGATATTTAACCATCTGTAATATATATTTTTTTTTTCATTTTTTTTCTTACAATAATCTTTTATAAAAATGCATTGTTGCTATTTGAATTTCAAGAGTTGAGATACAATGTAGTAAATCATTTAGAATTTTATAAAATATAGATTATTGTTTTGTATACAAACATTGTTCCAATAGAACAAACATCATGCTCACTTTTTACAAAATTATGTATAGCAGATGTCTATTTTTCATTAATCTTCAATTACCAGTCAGCCAGAATGTAGGAATTACTCCTAGATTGAATTAATAGGACATTTTATTTAATTGTATGTACAGGAATAATCTCTTGCAATTTTGTTTATACATCAATGCAAATTTATTATTGTAAAAATAAAAAAAATAAAAATTCTTGTAACTTTGAAATGCGCAGTTGTATTTGATGGAATTTAACAGATTGTGCAGTTAATAAATCTTCCTTTCCAAATTCTAACTAATCTTAAGCAATTTTTTTTCACTTACTTCCTAAAAGCTATTCTTTAGAGATGGGCAAAGTCGTTCTTTTTACTGAACTAGTTCTTTTGAGATAGTTCTTTTTCTTGAACTAGTTCAAATGAACTAAGTCGTTCTTTTTACTTTAACAACCAAAAAAAAAGGTTCTCAAATACTTAATATAAAACGAAATAAACCAATTCCAATAGCCAATAGTGGAGTGGTAAAAGAACGAACTAGTTCATTTGAACTAGGTCGTTCGCGAGCTATATAGTTCTTTTCACGAACTAGTTCATTTGAACTAGGTCGTTCATGAACTATAGTTCTTTTATACGAACTAGTTCATTGAAACTACCCATCCCTACTACCCTTCATTTTATTAAGTTTGTTGTAATAAACAGATAGTGTAGATACTACCGCATATTCAAACTGTTAAGAAAATTATTTCTGTTTGATCTTTGATGAAATTAAAGAAGAATGCCTTTTGTCATCATCCAATTAGATTAAAATCTGGGAACGGGTAACTGTATATGTGGGGTAGACAGCACTTGCCCCCACCCCTGAAATTTTCAATTTAAATATATTTCACTCAGTCTTTTTCTTGCCACAAGACTAGCAGAAACAAGAGGAAAATGGTTAATTTTATTTAAATTATTGTTTTGTTTAAGTTATTCAACATACTTTTTTTTAATATATCGATATATTTCCTCCACTCTCACCCGTCTCCTCCAGGAAAAATTTCTGTAGTTGCTCATGAACAAAGTGAAAGGACAATCTTCAATTCACATCCAACAGTATATTTTATACTGTTTAAAATATTTTAATATAAAGTATATTTCTTCTTCAGATCAATGAGTCTTGTGGCAGTTGCCTGTATTTTAATGGGGGATTTTTTTTTTTTAAGCACTTAAATTTTAATTAAAATATGCATTCTGCTCTAAAGAAAAATAATAAAAGTAATTCATTTTAAAAAGGTTTTCTTCATATAACAAGTTAACGTTAAAACATTGAATATAAGTTCACCATTCAGTGTCAATCTAATGCCACTAGATGGTCAAGGAAACAAGTGGATGGCTGGATAACTGCAGCTGGTAACTGTGCCATTGCATCTTTATGGAATTCATGTTATGGTAATGCATCAAAAAATATACACAGCTGTAAAATGTTGATGTTGGTCAATTTTTTACTTAGCAATATACTTAAAATATTAGTATTAAAATAAAATATATCTATTTAGTTGTCACTGAAAACTGATAAAATAAATAGGCTGCTTCATTTTTCAAAATAATAAGATTGGAATAAAGGGATCAACCATTCTTTCAAGGTGATGTATATGTATCACTTCATTGCCAAACAAATTAGTGCACTCAGAGCGAATGACCCAGGAATGACAAAAGTCGATATATTAACTCATCACATGTAGATGGGCTGTGATTGCTCACTGAGAACCGCCACCAGGGGCATTATATTGCTAGTCTGTGGTAATATGAACAGCCATTATGTGCCCACTGTGTGCTTTATAATGTGTGTGGTTGTAGAGTCTCTCTTCCCCAGCATGCGTCAATGACATGCATTCAACACAGTTTTGAACAACTAACAGAACTGGAAAGAGGATTATGTTGTCGTCCAAGAATATCCCTGTCAATCCAGAAACATGTAGTGGCATCACTAGAAACCTCTGTCTCCTCATTGCGAGGAGACTTTCAGAACTAGACGTACATTCTCGTCCCCCTTACACTGTCTGTCATTAACATGTCACCATTAGTGGCTTTGTTTGCAGTGGTACAGTGAATAAGTGGCATGAATAGCTGCGGACTGGCGATGAATCCAGGTTTTGTCTGGGCAACACACAGTCAGGACTGATGGTGTCATGGTGCCGGGAGCTGTCTCAGCTTTCATAGAGCGTTTATAGCTGTCATTTTCCGAGAAGATAATGCCCGCCCACATACCGCACGGGTATTCCTTGATTGCCTCCATTGCTGTCAACACCCTTCCTTGATCCTCCAGGTTTCCAGACTTGTCGCCCATTGAACATGTATGGGACCAGCTGGAAAGGCAGCTTTGGCCATCAGTGGATGTGAACTATCTGGAGTGGCAGTTGCAACAGCTATGGGAGAATCTTCTGCAGGATAACGTTAGATGTCTATGACTCCATACCATGCTGTATCCACACTAAGCATGGTATGACTTGGTACTAAAGAGACTGTTGACCTGTAGTGTTTTGCCCAAATAAATGGCCTGTTTGCTCTGATACTGTAATCAATTATTTGCATCATCATTCTCATTGCCTATGCCAAGTGTCATTCCATTTTGACTGCTACTTCTGAGTGGCTTATTTTTTTGGCAATGAGTATATATACATTGCCTGGCCACTTTATTAAGTACACCTACCTAGTAGCTTGTTGGGCCTCCTTTAGCCCTCAGAACAGCCTGAATTCATTGAGGCATGGATTCCACAAGATGCTGAAAACGTTGTTGAGGTATTGTATACCATGCAGACATGAGTGTGTCGCAGTTCCTGAAGATTTGATGGAGGTGTAGGCCTGAAGCAAACAGCCCGTTCCAGCTCATCCCACAAATTTTAATTGGGCTAACTGGGGATTGAGCGAGCCATTGCAGCAAGGAAAAGTCACCGTCATGTTCCTCAAACCCATCCCATATTGATGCGGGCTTTGTGCACAGTGCATTATCCTGCTGGAAGTAGCCATCTGCATGAGGATAAACTGTTAACGTACTGTTGCATTTGGTTAGCTATAATGTTTAAGTAAGCTCTAGCATCCTGATTTGCCTCCAGAGGTATCAGTGGACCCAACTTGTGCCAGGAAAACATCCCCCACACCATGACACTACCCCACCGGCTTGAAGAGTTGCTGTGAGACACGAAGGGTCCAGATATTCATGTGCATAGCAGGGGTGTACCTTATAACGTGGCCGGACATTATATATATCGGGTGATTCATAAAGAACTGGTGGTTTTCACCACCCCATATCTTTTAAACTATTGCTCATAACTTTTTATATATAAATCATCAAGCATACAAGAGTTATATCTTCATGTTATTATTTAATCATTATTATTGAAATTCATTTTATTTGCACTCAAACACCCCCAATATATCATATATTTAAATAACTGTTGTGTTGTTGTTTAAATTCTAAAAATCCAGTTCCAATATTCAAATGATACAGAAACTTAATTAGGAAAATTTAATCTAAACACTTTTGTCACTAATTCCTTTATTTAATTTAAAAAAAAAATAACTGTATTTTTTTGAAAATGCATTCTGACAAATGACTTTTTTGGGAGACAGTCGAATAATCATTTTGATTCTATTTAGATCAAAGTAAGCTAAATCAATTGCTAAATCATAGCTGAGTCATAGTTACTCCCGCCATTTACCCGTGCTTGGTTGAATTTCTTCACTTTGACATTGCACTGGGCAGAAATCACATTGCGTCAACACCATCCAATGGCCTTCGCAATGCTTTGTTTTAATTTAATTTTTTCCAGTACTTTATGAATCACCCTGTATATATATTATCAAAATTATGGGCCATATCAGTTTATCCAGGGTACCGGTACATCAACTATGTCCTCTCATATCTACAAAGATTTTGTATATTTGTTACAGAGTTAACGGCAATTGTTCAAGTAATATAGAATTACCTGAATTTAGAAAATGAAAACGAAAAAAAAAAGACTTAGCGATTTAAAAACTATCAAGAAATGCTACAATTTTTTGCCCTTTAGAATAGAATCATGGAAATTGTGTGACATAACCACATTTTTCAGGAGTTCATAAAGATCATTGCAGAAATGTTTCAGGCTGAACAAATATAGTTTGGCAACAAAAAAACTAAAAGCATTATTTAATTACTTTTTTTTT
>JAFIDM010012231.1:28206274-28263192 GCA_023159025.1 Thereuonema tuberculata
CCCCCCCCCTTCCCTTTCCCCTTAAGATTAATTTGAAATGTACACAAAGAGATTGTCTCGACTTCACTCTTGTAAACACGAAAAATGTAGTCTCCTACATTACCGGATGATATGAGTATCGTCTAGGTTGGAGATTCCTAGTTTTATGCAGTTAGTAGTAGACAGTTTGACAGATAATGAGTAGACTGGCTCATTTTATCCTACTTTGTTTCATCGCTAAGTGAATATGCTCAGCGAACACTGGAATTTCGGAAGATTCATTGTGACGTATTTCTGCTTCAAGAAATAATTTAATCTGGCCAGATGAATAAAACTGCTGTTCAAACTGCATGTAATTAGTGACTGTAAGACTAGAATAATGCTGTAAGTAATGTTGTAAGTAAATTTATCTTCACTTTCATGGCTGACCAGATCAGTGAGACTGCTGCTACTAAAAAAAAGATCGTATCCGAACCGTGCTTTATGCTTGCGCTAGATGCAATATTTTTTATTTATCTTATTGTGTGTGATTTCCTCAGAATATCTTATTTGTTTTCCTTGTTTAATTATTCTTCATTATCCTTGTATATTAATCATTTTTTATTAAACTTTTTTATTGTATATTGAGTCAAGGTTTTGTGTATTATCTCTTTTCATTTATTTGACTATGTTTTATCTTTTGCCATTATCTTCAATGCATCTTTCTTCTAATTCTTTTTGGGTCCAGCTGAATCAGGATGAACATTAATCATTTACACTAAACACAAACATTAATCACTTCCACGTGACAACTCCATAAGGACAGCTGTTTCATGTTTACTAGCACTCATCCACGAAAATTTATTGTTAATGAATAGAGGATGTGGAAGTTATGGTTCTGAAATTACTCATCATTGTTATACCAAGAAATAAGAAAATTCAATGCAACCAAGGCAGCCATTTCAAGGCGGCTATTCATGCTTATTAGAATGCATAGGCTAAGGTTACACAGTTCAGGAACAGCTAAGGTGACATGGGATTATGGAACTTGCATTTGCTACCACCATAGCAAAGCCCTGTTGCTGGCTGCTAATAGTAATGCCTATGAAAATTGCATTTTTATTCTTTTTTTTTTTCAAATTTCACCTTGACACTAAATTTGTTTATACACTATATGGCCATTAATCACCGAACACCCCCCTGGAAATTAAGTGGGATCGTCTGTACATATTATATCCTTTTAAAAGGACCTTGAATGTTAAATTGACGTGTACGAGGGTGGGCTGAAAAGTTTCAGACCTCAACATGAAGATGGCAGCACTTGTCAACAAAAGTGGGGAGTGTGTTTGCGCATGCGTTGAAAGGTACTCACCGAAATCGCACCCATTTTGGATACGCAGTTGTTGTTTGACAATCGTTTGAGTGAGTCGATGTAAGTGTTTTGTGTAAATGGAAAAAAATAGAGTATTGAGCTGTCATTAAATATTTATTTTTGAAAGGCAATACGCCTATACAAATCAAAGATTAGTTAGAGGCTGTGTACGGTGACTGCACCATCATTTACCACCGTTAAATTTTGGGCAGCTGAATTTAAACGTCGTCATACTAGCTTGGGTGACGATGACCGTTTGGGATGTCCAAAAACTGCAACGACTGACGATAACATCGCTCAAGTTCACCAAATGATGCTAGACAACCATCGAATTAAGGTTAGAGAGATAGGAGAGGCTATGAATATCTCCAAAGAGTGTGTTTAGCACATATTGCATCAAGATTTAGGCATGCAAAAGCTGTCCGCGTGTTGGGTGCCGCATTTGCTCACTTTGGATCAGAACTTGTTCGCATGAACATTTCCAATGCTCTGTTGGCGCAGTTTAGGTGCAATATATCAGTTTTGGCACCGGATAATTACTGTAGATAAAACTTGGATACACATTACATTCCAGAATCAAAAATACAATCAAAACAGTGGACTGCCAAGGGGAAATTGGCTCCAAAAAAGGCAAAGGCACCTTCGGCTGGGAAAATGATGGCAACTGTTTTCTAGGGACAGTCATGGAGTTGTCTTAATCGATTATCTTCAAAAAGGGATAACCATTACAGGAGCATAGTTACTTGACAAGCTGAGACAGAAATTTTGGAAAAACAGCCACATTTGCTGGAAAAAAAAAAAATCTTGTTCCACCAAGACAATGTGCTGTTCATATCTCAGCAGTTGCCATGGCGAAAATCCATGAATTACAGTTTGAACTGCTTGACCACCCTCCTTACTCGCCAGATCTAGCCCCAAGCGACTTTTTTTTTGTTCCCTGAGCTAAAACTTGCGCTCGGAGGACAAAGATTTTCGTCGAATGAGGAGGCCATCACCTTTGTAAACAACTATTTTGCAGAGAAAGACGCCGAATACTATTTGGTCGGGTTGAAGAGATGGGAGCATTGCTGGGAGAAGTGTATAGACTTACAAGGAGACTATGTCGAGAAATAAAACTAAATTTGCAGAAAAAAAGTCTTTATCTTTGTTAGGTCAGAAACTTTTCAGACCACCCTCTTATAGCAGCTACAGCCACAGTATGAATGCACGACGTGAGCTTAGTGATGTTGAATGAGCCATGATTTTGGTGCCTATAGGTTTGGTTATTCTGAGATTTCAGACCTATATCACTGTAGTGGATGATGTAGTGGTGAAAAGGAAATGTGAGGGAGTTACAACATGCCAAACCAGACCCAGTAAGCCGAAAACTGACAGATGGGGACTGTTGAAGCCTCCAACTTGTGTTGAGGTCCAATTGTAAGGCTTCATTACAAAGGGTGATCAAATACTTTCGATTGGCATCGGGAAGTGATGTATGCGATTGTATCATCTTCTTGGACCCGATTGCACTTGGATTCCATGGTCGAGCTGCAGCCCATAAGCCTAAGATCACTGCATGGAATGCTGCCCATCATTTACAGTGGTGCAAAGCATGTCGCCAATGGACTATTAGAACAATGAAAGAACATGCTGTGGAATGATGAATCATGCTACAAGTTGTGACGATTCGATGGACATGTGGATATGGCGAATGCCTGGCATTGGTAATGTATTGTTCCCACTGTGAAGTTTGAAAGAAAGTTGTCGTGGTCCACTGGTTTTAGTTGCAAGGCCTATGAAGTAATTTTAGATAATTCACAGTGCTACCCATACTGTGGCAACAATTTGGAATTGGTCCATTTCATTTTCAGCATGACAATGCACCCATTCATAAAGCAAAGGCTATAACCAAGTGGTTTGAGGACATGGGAGTAAATAAACTCAAATGGCTGGCCTTAAAGTATTGACTTCAACCCAATTGAACACCTTTGGGATGAGTTGGTGTGCTGGTTGAAAGCCAGACCAAATTGCCCACAAAACACCACGGGGCTGTTCAACATTTTGCAGAATAAAATTCCTGCAAAATCCTACTGCCAATTGGTGGAAAGTATTCCTCAAAGGGTAATGGCTGTGATAGTGACGAAAGGCGGACCTACATCTTACTGACATCATACCAGATCTGGTTTATACTTTACTAGAGGGGTCCGATGATTAATGGTCATATAGTGTATATGCTAAAACCTATATCTTACTACTATTTGAATTATTTAAATGTAAATTTTGTGTTAAGCAGATAACTGGCCAACATTTGGAATTTCCACCTATTCTAGTGAGATTCCGTATGGTTTTGTATTGGAGTATTGCAAATGAGATAAATGATTTCCATTAATCCTCCACCCACTTAGCAGTTCATAACTGGGCAGTTAATGCTAATAAGCACTACTGGAATAACTGTTCTTGATTCACATCATTAACAGCTCATAATATCCCTGTAAAACATGCATTTTTATTCCTTTTTCACGTTTTGTCTATCCATGCTAAATTCCTTTTAATAATTGTTGCTCATAAGTGATTTCTGTCATGCCTAATTTTTTT
Source organism: Thereuonema tuberculata (assembly GCA_023159025.1). Lineage (NCBI taxonomy): Eukaryota > Metazoa > Arthropoda > Chilopoda > Scutigeromorpha > Scutigeridae > Thereuonema > Thereuonema tuberculata. The sequence goes on from JAFIDM010012231.1 coordinate 28,210,179, forward strand.
TTCATTTAACTCTATTGGCATAAGCAAAAGCTGATTCTTACTCTGATCTATCAGTGTGAAAGTCTTTCTTAAATAATTTAACTTAGCCTGAAACACATCCTTTGTCTCATTCTTCCTATACAACATGTAGGTGATATATTTGTTAAAAATCCGAGTTTTGAACATTCAGACAACCTTAACCTTGTATACAGGGTGATTCAAAATTCCCTGCACAAACTTGAAAGGAGGTTCTATTCAGGACGACAAACAAAAAAGTGCATAGAAACATTGGTCCGGAAATGAATTGTTTTCATGAAAAACATAGTTTTCATTATTCAATGTATAGTTGGTTGTTGGCACAGTATGATGCAATAAAACATATTTCAAAATATTCATAAATTAAAACATATATACAAAACAAGGAAAGAATGATTCAATAAATAGTGTTGAAAAAAAAAACAATAAAATAATTGGGTCCAGAAATGACCAACTATACATTGAATAATGTAAACTTCCAGACCCATTCATTTTTTTTTTTTTAACACCATTTATTAAGTCACTCTTTCCCTATTTTGTATATCTGTGTTTTAATTTATGAATATTTTGAAGTATGCTTTTATCGCATCATACTGTGCCAACAAAAATAACAAAAAAAAACAAAACCCTGTTTAACTTGTAGTTTGTTCTGGTATTTGCAAACGTTATATTGAGGTTATCCAGCTAATGTTTAATGATAACTGAATGAGGACTGTGATTTCATCATTCTATAAAACTGCCTTTAGAATTCACAAAAAGGGATTTAATGTTTTTATTTACAAATTTAAAATTTTGTAAATTAGTTTCTCTCCTAGAAAATTAAATATATATAGATGCAATATTTCAGAATAATTAATTTTAAAATAATTCCAATTAACTTATTTCTCTAGATATTTTTCTTCATTGTTATCTTATGGTTATTTTCAAATTAAAATCTTGAGTTATATGAAGTTCTTTATTAGTAGATTACAAAAACTGATTGTTATTAAAACTTAGTAGGAAATTTGAATGAAATTGCTCAAACTTTTTGCAACTATAGTATTATCGATTACAATTTATATTAAATTTTCTAGTCATTTTGAAGAATATGAATTAGCATATAGATTTCTGTTCAATTTACTAATAAGTGCAGTTACTTTAATTGAATTTGGCCTTTCATGCATACTTTACAGATTCCTCATCACATATCAGATGTTTTATCAGAGATAACTTTTTACGTCTACACAGCCCGTCGTACACCACGTTCAGTTTTATGTTCCTACGTTCGACCTTTGTGGGTTCCAGCTGAGTATCCATCCAGCATGCAGAGAATGCAAGAGTGGACTCCAGATGAATGCATTCCACAGTTCTTCACCGATCCTTCCATCTTTAAATCTATACATCCTGATCTTCCAGATTTAGAAGTTCCCTGGTGGGCAACTGATCCTGTTGATTTCATTCAAAAACACAGAGCTGCTTTGGAGAGTGATTATGTATCTGAAAGGCTTAATCACTGGATTGATTTGACCTTTGGATATAAGGTAACTTGCAAGATTTTTTTCCCCAAGAAAAATGTTTAATAATCGATTTTACTAAAATCTTTTATTTCTCTGTCCGGCACAATTGTTAATTATTAGTTTCCCTTGCTGAGAAAGTCGGACTATAAAATTTTCTTTTTTTTTTTCGCCTTGCATGGGATTTGAACAAGAGGACCTTTGTCCTCGCAGTCAGGAACGCTAACCATTGGACTACTGCTGGTCCCCCAATATCCAATCCTACTTTTATTCTATTTGTTAGCGCACTATCAAATAATGAGTTCATTCGAAAAGGAATAAAATATCACTTTTTGCCATAACCGCATGGAATCGATTCTTCTTGGATTATCTCAAACTTACCAGGGGGAGACAGGGGGATGGACTAGTTTTTCAGAAAATCTTAAACAAAAGTTAAAGAATTATTGTGTTTTAAATATATTTTGGCATGTGTCCAATGATCACTAATTCAACACAGTTTCAAATTTGTTGGATTGTCAACTTGTTGAGAATGATGCTATATTGTATTATTAATGTACTGTCACAAATAGCTTCTCAAATGTTTGTGCACTTTCTTTGAATTTATTATTAATTAACATTAAAATATTTGTAACAGTTCTAATTTTTATTTAAAATTGCACTTGTTTTTCATTTACTATTTTTTCCCTTGTATTTATCTTAACTGTATGATTTAATAATGAGATTGTAGATATAGTGAAGTGAGTTACAGAGGTGCTGAGGAACAGAATTTTGAAAAAACCATCAGGTAATCTATGAAAAGTACTAATCTGGCACATTACTGGTCCTAGTGATGGTCAGGGACTCAGGAATGAAAAGATGTGAAAGGTTTAGGTAGATATTAGTTGATGATTTCATTAAAAATTTAAACTTCCAGAGTTAGATTATTGGGTCATTTTTCCCTTCCTTTTATTAGATGAGTTTCAACATTTTATTTTGAATTGGATATATACAATCATATATCCCCCCTCTCCCTTGCCATTATAATCTAAATTGGTGAATATCCTATAGTTCCACATTAAGTTAAGTTGATTTTTTTTATATGATACCTATCACTGAGATAAAAAATATAAACAGAATCAGTTCACAATGCCAATTAGCAGTTCTTTTAACTTTTGCAAAATCAAAGAATATGACTTGAAGCAAATAAAATTCTATATTTCAGTGGATTAGGATAAGGAGTAGGAAATAGCCAAAGCAGAATATTAATTTTTGCTTTTCGAAAGTACTGGGTCAGAATTTCTGCTGGGTTCCAAGTCACATTGTCATCTTAGTATAGTGTACCTGATTGTTGTTTTTTTTTAAAAAAAAGGATATTAAATGATAGATCATATGCATGCCCAGAAATCTGGAATAGGGAGGGAAGGAAGATATGATGGTCTTTGGTTTTCCAACCAAAAAAATAAATAGTTGCATTCTTTTTGTGGATTGGAAGGTGGGGGTGGTGGAAGCCAATTACAAACAGTGGCTGTCTAACCAAAAATAAAAAAGTTTAAAATTCTAGATTCTTTCTTTCTTTTTTACCTTCTATCAACATCCCCTTCAGCATGCCAGTGATCTTTTTCAGGCATCCTTAAATAATTCTGTTAATATTCCTTGATCCTTATTATAGAAAACTACTTGTATCTTAATATTAACTAGTACTTGTGAGACCGGTATTTGGTGAAGCAACTCTTACTGATATAATAACTTCCAGATGTCACAATTATATTACTTGACTCTGCTGTTGCCGTTAATGACTGTTGCCAGATAATTATCCATGAACAAGTAACCTTGGTGCATTGAATTGATGAATAATTTCTATTTTCCAACACTCCATGCTCACATTGTAGAGTCATGAGATAATATGTGCTTTATTTGTTTGTTTTTCTTAGTTACTGGAATTTTGTCTTTTCTGGCGACAAGATAAGTGCACCTTGCTTATGATGTGATTCCATATTGGCTGAATGTAGTGATGCATTTCAATCTGTCATGATTCTTTCAAAGGCTGGACAACATTCATTGCTATCTGACTGGTTGCTGCTTCCACTCATTGATTATTTTAGGATTGCTTCTTCAGCTGATGCATGATTTTGCCCTTTGCTATTTCTATATTGTACATTATTTGTTAATCTAATAGTTCAAAAACCAATAACAAGCTATCTTAGCAGTGTTTGAACTAATTTTGATATTTTAAAGAAATAATTTATTATAAATTTCTTCAATAGCAGCCAAATTTACACGTAGCTCATAATTATAACCTGGTTCAGTGACAAAATTTGGTGATATGTACTGTGATATATCTTAAGAAATTACATATATTTTTGTAATTGTACTTCGTTACAGTTCTTAAATGACTTGTAAATGACTTATTTATTTTTATAGTGCTATTTTAATCTGAGTGAAGACTCAAAGTTAAGCTTCTTCTATAACTTAATACACTTACACTATCCAAGTTTGATTTATAAAATTACTTTGTGAGCTTTTCTTTTTAAAACATGGCTAGTTAAAAATTCAAGTCATAATTATTGTCAAAAGGAACTCAAACAAATTTATAGGAGAGAAAAATTGAAGAAACCTGAAAGGCAAGCACTGAAAATTGTCTTCAAAAAAAGCAATAAGCATCTCCTATTTTTCTTTTCTTTTTTTATCAAGTAGCAAATATTTATCTGTTCTTTTATTCTATTTCTAGTTATCGGGAACTGCTGCTGTGAAATCCAAAAATGTATGCTTGCATTTAGTTGATCAACACACAAGCTTATCCAGTTCTGGTGTAGTGCAACTATTTCATTATCCGCATCCACAAAAGTTGGCCCCTTCTCCTTATTTGGGAAGACATCCTCCAAAAATAACTAGAATACCACATCAGAAAGTAGGTTTTGATCTTTATATAATTTAATTACAATGTTATAAGATTCTTGTTTTGAAATTTCCCTATTCTGTCATAAATTCTGTATAGATTTTATTCGATTTTAATTATACAGTATATTTCATATAATATTTGAGATATTTTTAATATGCTTTTAAAACATTTGGCTTTCAAATGAAAAAAAAAATTCAATTGAACATAATTTAAAGGATGCAAAAGTAATCTAATTTTCTTTATTTTCAGGAAGTTCCAAAACGTGAGAAAGAAAATGATGATGCCCAAGATCAGAGTATATCTTCTGTAAGTAAAATTAAATTTATTTATTATTAGTCATTCTTGAATTTCCTTATATTAGATAAAAAAAAATGATATATATATATTCTGTCATGAAAATTAGTTTACCTTAGCCTCCTTTCCCAATTATTTAAGTCCCTTAAAATGTAGTATGTGTATGTTTTCTCATAATAACTTTCAAACTGCTTGATAGATCATCTTGAATCTTGACATGCTTATTTATAGGCAGAAGAAATGCAGATTCCCACAGAAAAGTATTAAAAATGAAACACAATTGATTTCTATCATTTTTTAAAATTTTTTATCAATGGTTATTAGTTTTTTTAGTAACTCTATTAATTTGTGTATACTTTTTATATGATCAAAATTATTTGGATTTGCACAACTTTTAAGTAAAGAGGCTTAATTACTTTTTTTTTCCCAGAAAAATTAAAAACTTGTGTTGTTTGAATTTGGTTGCTACTGTAATTTTAAAATAAAATGGAAGCTTTTCATTTATTTTATTTCGCAACTTTACACAAAGAAAAGTGAATCAACGACTTTTTAATATGAGCTTCAAATTCTTCAGGAATTTCTTGTTTATTATGGAATCTTAATTTGTCCTGTTTCACAACTGTCTTGTAGATATATCAAGTATTCTTTTATGCTTTGGGTAATAGCCAAATAAAATGTTTATTTTCAGAATTACACTTTCTTATAGGTAATAAGACTTATCTCTGGCAATGTCTCTCAGCCCAGTTCACCACTTAACTGTACCTACTAATTGTAGCAGTTAATGTATTTCTTCTCGACCTCCTTCTTTGTTGCTTTCTTTTATAGTAACTGCCGTTTTATAATCATCTTTATCTTCAAATGAGATTTTAAATTGGAAGTCTGTTCCCTATGTATGTTTCAACATATCTGCCAAGATCACCCTTTTTTCTGCAACTACACTTCCGTGCAGCTAAATCGACTCACCCCTTCAGAGCACACAAAAAGGCGTATGTTTTTTAAATGGCTTAACCGATTTTCAAAAAACTTTTTTTTTTTGAAAGCCTATTTTTACTTTACAATGACACCATTATCATTAAAATCTGTACAATATTTTCCAAATGAATGTGATCTAAACGTAAGCGTAGCAAAATGCAGTCTGAACGGAAACCACCAACTCCGTTATAAAATCCCCTATAAAATCCCACGTGGACCGATATTTCTTATCAGTCGCTTATCAGACGTTCATCTGTACACATCTCTGCAAGTTTAATTCATTGTTTTCACAAACCCATGGATACTATGCCAGAAGACACCATATAAGTTGTTGCTTTGTTGCAAGCAGGCCACAGTCAACTAGAAGTCGCTCGTCAACTAAACTTGAGCCAATCAGCTGTCTCAAGAGTATTCAGAAGGTTTCAGGAAACTGGTATCTTCACTCGGAGACCACATACTGGACGGCGCCGATTCACATCTGAGAGGGACGATCGCTTTTTCATTTCAACTTCACTGCGAAATCGCCATCTCACGTGCGTCGATCTGCAACAGGAGCTGAGACAAGTTCGTGGAGTAGCTGTTAGTCAGTGGACAGTCAGAAGACGCTTGAAGGAAGCCAACCTCACTCCAAGACGGCCCGCTAGAGGCCCAAAATTGACCGTAAGTCACCGCACAGCACGACTCGAATTTGCTCGGGAATACGTCAATTGGAGCATCGAGCAATGGTGGTCCGTCCTATTCACTGATGAGAGCAGAATGTGTCTCCATGGTAATGATAGGAGAGGCCAGGTCTACCAGCGTCCAGGAGAGCGATTTTCACAGTGCTGTTTTCTGAAACAGTCTCGTACGGCGGCGGTTCCTGCATGATGTGGGCTGGCATATCTCTTGAGGGAAAAACAGATCTTGTTTTCATACCTGGTGGAGGCCGGAGGGGGGGGGTCTGACTGCTCGACGATACATTGAGGACATTCTCCTGGATCATGTTGTGCCCTACGCAGGATATATCGGGGAAGACTTCATGTTGCTGCAAGACAATGCCCTGTGTCATTCAGCACGAACCACTCGGCAATTCATGGAGGAGGTTGGTCTCGAGACGATGGAGTGGCCAGCCCTTAGTCCCGACATGAATCCGATTGAGCATTTGTGGGACAAGCTCAAACGGAGGGTCCGAGCCAGAAATCCGCCACCGTCTAATAAAAACGAGCTCAAGATTGCGCTGGAGGAGGAGCGGAATGGGATCCCCCAAGACTTTGTCAAAATCTTAATAGGGTCTATGAGGAACCGCATGCAAGCCATCGTACAGGCAAGGGGAGGCAATACCAAGTATTGATTAATAAAAGTTTCCTTGTTTTGCTTGAATTTTTTGTTGTAATTTAATTTTAAGTATCCCCAATTTTTTTTCCTAAGCATGCATTTTGCTTGCGTTTTCATTCAAAATGCATTATAAAACAAAATATTGTACAGATTTTAATGATAATGGTGTCATTGTAAAGTAAAAACATTAGGCTTTCAAAAAAAAAAGTTTTTTGAAAATCGGTTAAACCATTTAAAAAATATATGCCTTTTTGTGCGCTCTGAAGGGGTGAGTCGATTTAGCTGCACGGAAGTGTATGTTTATTAATTTTTCATTCTGGTTACTTTTCATTACAGCCACATTATTCTATCATCGTCAACTTCATAATTCAGAGCCATACTGTTCTTACATGAAACTCTGCTTTGGTAACTACTGAATTCTATTATGCTTTAGTTTTGTTCTGCTCTTGCTCACTTCCTTGTAATATTATTGTCTTAACAGTATTTCAGAGCCTATCTGAGATGATAAATCCTTCATCCATTCTCCATTGGTGTCACCAATGCTATCTTGCTGTTATTACCTTTTAATAGATATCAATCTTTCTTTCTTCACCCCTGTCTTTTCTTTAAAGCTGTTGTTCCATTTTTGTTTTACTTTCTTAATCCATTTTGTATTTCGACCTTTGTTGCATTGTCTAGTGTCATTTTATGTTACTTATATACATTACCTAGATATTTTACCTAGAAATAATAATAAAAATTTTACATGTGACCTCTTTAGAAATCTTGTTCCTGCTCTGGCAACTCCTAAGCCTATAGATCTTGTTACTGAACCTTTTTGTAATTGTTATGCCTTTTCTCTCTTGTGTATAGTCTAACATAATTCCAAGTCAAAGGTCTTGGAACATGTCTTGATCTTCTTCCATTTCTGCCAGTTTTAGAGTGGCACTTTCCACCAATTCTCTTCTTTGTTTACTTCTGTCTTCCTTTGGATTCATTCCTTGAATTTGTTGGTTTTTCTGAAATATTTACAGCAATTGCAGGAATTCAGTGTTATTCCCAAACTGTTCTTGGTTGCTATATTCATCATGAATAGCCAGAATAGAAACGGTTTAGGTATCATTCCATGAAAGTTAGAAACTTTCCGAAATGTTTTATGTGACTCCCATTTTGCTAAATTACTGATGCAGTTTTGGTGTACTTTTAGTAGTTTTAGTAGTTTTAATGCTGTTTTTCCAAAAATGTTTTAAGTTTAAAAACTCAATATTTTGTTTATTTTGTCTTTAATTGAATAACCAGTTACACTGCTATTCTATAAGTAATGTTGATGTTTGTGATTTCAGCAGTCAAAGAAAGAAACTGATGAAGACACTCCTGTTGAACAGATTGGAAGGGTATTTAATCGACAGAAATCACTTAAAGGGTAATTGCTTAAAACCAAAAGTTTAATAAAGAATTTACTCTGAAGCAGTACCTTTGTCTTATTTGTTAAATTAAATTTCAGTTTTACAAAATCATTTTAATGTGCGAAAATATAACTTTATTTTAGTGTGTTATGAAAACATAACACTAAAATTGTAGCGTAATAATTTGAATTTAGGAAAAGCTAAATATTTAATATTGATTGAAATTCTCTAATCATAATCATTTATTTTTATTTTATTTTTCCTCTATTGAAATTTTATTTACAATTTCAGAATAATGAATAGGAAATTTCACAAAATGTTACTTACCTAGTGCATCATTGCAAATGCATTTCATTTCAATTAATTTAGAGCATTTTGTGATTGTTTTTACACTTTTCTGTTTTTTGTAGATCTAAACACCAACTCAATTCTGATCACAAGGCTGAGTCTAACCAGATTCATTTGATGAAAGATTACAATCCCACTGCCTCACTTGTTCAGTTGGAAGCGCTCTACAACTTCAGTGCAAAAACAATGCACAGAGTTCCTGCAGGAAGAGAAATCCAGGTAGGAAATTGGTAAACCTTTGATATGTAATATAATATAATATTAACAAAAGTTAATGACAGAAATGTAATAAATTTCCTGCAAGGATAAGAGATGCAATGTGTTTATATGATTTCTAAATGCAAAGTAAAATACTTCATAAGATTTTTTTTTTTTTTTATTCTCTTAAGTTAAGCTTCTCGTTGCAACTCAGTTTTTCAAAGAGTCGATATTACAGGTATTCAAATTGACTGAAATACTGCATGAATACACTATGTGATATCTATAAAAGTGAACAGCAAGAAGTGAATTTATTCCAAAAGAGACATATTACAATGTAGTAGGTAGCAGTTACAAATTAAAAGATAAAAAAATAAATAAAAACTAGAAGGTTTGTTTCAAGCTGCAGTGAAGGGTAATAGAACAGCAACGTTGTTGTGATATAAAATTATGATTAATGCAAAAAAAAAGAAAAAAAAAGGTATATAAGTAACAAAACTTTTCAGTAACATAAGAAATTAGTTTGAATTTGATATAACGACACAAGCCCTAAGAATGAATGTATGTTTGTTTGTTTGTTTGTCCCGTATGCATTCCTATACCATTCATCAGATTGCGATAAAACTTTGGTGAGTTGTTGTGCACACGCCTGCGAAGGTTTCTGAATTAGTAGAACCATTTTACAATGTCTGGTGGCGAGTCGTTTCAACAAATGAGTGTATTTCCAGTTTCAACTTTTGCAGTTTCCGGTGCGACTCGGATTTGCAATGACCATCAACAAAGCACAGGGACAATCGCTACAAGTGTGTGGACTAAATTTGGAAAAATCCATACTTTACACATGGACAGCTGTATTTGACCTGCCCCTGCGTCGGAAAACCTTCTGATTTATTCGTGTATTCACAAGACTGAAAAACAAAAATATTGTGTATCCAAAAACACTTCAATAAACAGAATTAAAACACAAACACTTTCTTTCTTCAAGTGGCATTGCAATGCATGCTGGGTACAGCTAGTTCATAATAAAATTTATTATGCAAATTTATTTAATAATATCACTAGTTTTTCTTCTTTATTATTTACATTCCCTTCACCTAAATTCAACTTTATTTAGCAATGATTGGAAACAGGAAAAATCTTTCATGACTGAAAAATAATACAAATAATAAGTGAAGGAAGAGTAATTTTAAAAAATGATATATTTTAAAAGTAAAATATGAAGAAGAAAAAAAGTAAAAAATAAAGCTAATACATTAAAACATTTTTTGATTAGAGTAAGATTAATAATGTTCTTTATATAGTATGGCTGGAAATATAATATACTGAATGTTATGTGAAGTCATAAGGCAAGAAATCAAAATAAGTGTTTAATGTCAGAATAGTATGTACACTGATTGATAGTAATATAGTCCACCATTCACATCTTCCAAAAAAATAGGCCCAATTATGCCTTGGCTAGAAATAGACCACACATTAACCTTTTCAGAGTGTAGAAGACTTGCAAGAATCTCCGTTGGCTGTTCAAACCCAAGAATATGGTCTTTTGTTTGTTCACATAACCATCCAAAGTAACATGACATTCATTGGAAAATCAAATATGGGACAGAAAATGTTCATCTTCATACATATTTGTCAATGTTTGAGCACAGAATAAACACCTCAGTAACTTATCAGAATTGCATAACTTATGGCATGCCTATATACGACCTGAAAATGCTCCAATTCATGAACAAGTCTCAGCACAGATGTTCTCTTCATACGCAGTTCTTTAGCAATACACTGCCGACTTTTCTTTGGTAAAAGCACAATTCTTTTCAAGCACAATTCCCGTTTTGTCGACAGGGATTTTTTCATTGACACAGAACAGATCCTGTCTGCCTAAATTTTTTCACCACCACCAACAACAACAACACTGTTCGTTTCGTTGGTGGGGATTTTGTGGAACTCTTCTTGAAAAGTTGAAAAATATAATTCAAACTGTGTCCCCTGGAACTGCCGATTCTGTATGAGTGAAAATAATGCTCTACAAAAGAAGCCTTTTCACGAATACTTAGAGAGCTTGTACGTAGCACCATGCAATACAACCGTTCTCTTCACAAACCAAGGTCACACTGCAACTTCGGCCATACTGTATGTTGAAGATTTTGTTGGTTCTTGTAAATGATTATTCAAGTGGCAAGTTAAACATTTTAGAATGGCTTTTATTATAGAATTTTACTGATTTCATGCTTCTTTTAATTATCTGCTTAAAATAAATAATTCTTATTTCTATTTCCTTTTTAGAGTCTAACCAAGCCCCATACCCTTCACCAAAGGAAAATGAGGGACATGATATCTTTAGGATGTGTAATAGTTGAAATCTTTATGGCTTTTAAACTGAGAGCTCTGAAACCACATTCCTCATTACAAGAAAGATATGAATTTATTGTCAAACTTCTACAGACTGACTTCTATGATCTTCCAAGGTATTTGAATAAGCTTCAAAATGAATGATGTTAAATATGAATTTTTACAAATTTTATAAATCATTAATGAAAACCAGATAAAGTGAAATAGAACAAATCATTACTTCCAAACAGTTTAATCATTTTAAGGAAAAAAAACAATATCAGTTTTTATTAGCGGTAATCAGAGCTGGATATGATATCACTACTAAAAATCTGTAGCACATTTCACTATAACACCCAGCTTTTTGTATGTACAGGTGGCCCCCAGATTATGGATGACCTGTTTTATGGCATTCCGTACATACAAACGAGCTCCCAAGGCTCCCCAAAAGGATAATTTATAATTAAATAATTAAATTAATAATTCAGGAACTAGTTTCTTTTGCAAATGTAAGTAAACCCTCATGGCGTAAGCAGTTTGTTGGTGCAGCATCTTTATGCTACATACTTATGCACAGCATCACTTTCATCGTAACTTTTTTATTCGATTTTGTGAGTCTGTGATTACCCTTAGTATTACACATTACAGTATTGCACTGTGTTATTATTACCACATATGAGCCACTGTAGTAGTAGTAGTAGTATTACTATCGTATATGCCCTGTTCATCAGGGATCAGAATTACATATAAATCTGTCCTAAAGACATTCTCAGAAACGTATCTCGTCCATAACCCGGGGACCACCTGTATTATATCCCTTCCTCCTCTCTATATTGTATTCCACTCCATTTTGATTACTTTTGAAGTTTCTAACCTAAACTATTGGTGTCATTTTTTTTTTCAAACAGTTTGTTCCTCATAAAATCAAATCCCTTGAAGGATTTATTATTATTATTATTATTATTATTTCTACTTTCTTTTAAGACTGCTATGTTAGGAACATTGCCCTGATAAACAAGCCCCTTAATGTATCCCCATAATCAGAAGTCACGACGGGTCAAATCAGGTCATTGTGGTGGCCATGTTGTTGGAAATGATCTGCTAATTACTGTATCATTACAGTGAATTACAGTGAAGTGGTTATGCAATAACCTTTGCACATTTAAGTCGATATGAGGGGATGCCCCATCTTGCATAAAGATTGTGGTACCCAGACTACTTCTTTGCTGAAGTGCAGGGATGACAAAGTTTTGAAACATATCTCCATACCTAGAGACATTTAAAAAAATAAGATCTAATGATAAAGGATGCCATGAAACCATACCACAGTGATTTTCGGTTGATGCAAAGGAATTTCTTGATGATTGTGTGGGATTTCCCCAAATCAAACACGGGAGTTGTGTGTGTTCACCAATCTCAAGTAAAAATAGATCTCGTCAGTCAATAGAATTTGGCAAGGCCATGAATCATTGATCATCATCCGAGCTGTGAATGACAAGGCAAATCACTTCCCACAATCAACCAGGAAGCAGTTCGTGACAATGAGATATCATTTGATAATTAACTTTTTATTTAATATTATATACACCCCTCAACAATGACAAGAGAACAATGTGACGGCTTATAGTTGAGATAGAGTATTTTAAGTAGAAGTTTTTTTCCTGTGTTGAAATATTACTTTAAATTTCTTCATTCATGTCGAGAAATGTCTATAATGATTCTTCAGTTCGTCACTGAGGGTGCGCTTCTGCATCTAATGCTTGTTGGCCTGCACTTGTAGTAGGCTAAAAAAATGAACATTAAAATTTAAAATTTAATCTAATAAGCTAAAATTAATGATTTTTTTTTTCTCTGGCTCTTCTCTTATTGCATCACACCCATACAGGGAGTGATAAGAGATATTTAACAATAATTTGAATGTAGTCCCTGTGACCTAATGGATGATAAGACTGACTTCGAATCAGAAGGTTGCAGGTTCGATTCCTGTCGGGGATGTTTCATTGTAGAAATCGTTTATATTTTCCCAGGAAATTAAAATTATTTTTCAAACACAGAGGAAGTGCTTTATGGAAATGCATTAGACAGACAGATCTGGAAAACTATGTAAGAGATTTAATTTGGTATTTTTTTTCTTTGTTTTTACTGTCAACCATTTTGCATATGTAGACACAATGAAACATTACACAGACCATATTGGAAAACTAACCCTACTCTTCTCTCACATGTGGAAATTAATTAATTTTTGGAAATTGCTTTGCAGTTTTTTTTACAAATCAATTTCAGGAGAAACATTTTAAATTTAATGCTGTTATGCCTTTTTTTTTAAACATTTAAGGGAATTATTAGACAAATATAAACTCCTCCATACATCACATAAGTATTTAAAATATTTATTAAATACTAAAATTTAAGGGAATTATTTTTCTACAAAATAAATCTTTTTATTCTGATTAGTTTTTATTTTTATTGTTATAGATGTGTTCGTCATGTTGTCAAATTACTTCTGCAGTTTGAGTTTCCTGAAAGCGATGACTTAAGCACTTCATTGCCACAACGTTATCCAGCAATAACCTCCGATGGATTACCACCTCCTTCAGCTCATCAACTTTTACAGCCTTTAATTCGCTTATTTCCGTTCCCAACTTATTTCCAAAAACTCTATAGTTTCTTATGCCAAATAAAAGGTTACAGGGATACTATAATAGCTCTGGAAGGACTGAATATGAATGTTGATGAAAAAGAGAGTATGTTGAATTATTTAGCTGACGTTTTGGTAAAGATGACAGCATGTACTTTACCTAAACTGTTACCTACCCTTAACCCTGAAGCCATTGATGTGGTTCTGCCCTATTTGCAAGAACTCTTTGAAAAAAGTTCTACCAGTGTCCTTGCTGCTTGGTATCTTCTTGATCCTGTAGGTCAAGTACTTGGACCTCAAAAGACAGTCAAGCTTCTGTTACCATCATTAACTCGGCTGTATGACAGTGATGCCTTCACCGTTAAATCCCTGAAACTGTTTCACCGGAGTTATTTACTGCAGCTGATTGTACGTCTTGGGCTTCACATGTTCTTGAGGCATTTTACCACACGTCTTATTGAAGCTGTTGGTGGTGACAAAGATTGTACTTCTGAAAATTCAGAAAGGTAATTCCATTTCTAATTAGTTTGTAATTAAAAAGAAATCATTGCCAAATTTTAAAAAAAATCAGTAATTTTTGAACTAAGTCATCTCTAAGTTGTCTTGTAAATATTTTATCTCTCATTTAATTATTGCTTGTTTGAAATTATTGCTTAATGTAAAGGCATGCAAACAAGGTTTCATCTCTCATTCCTGCCACATGGAATTGTGTGCTCTTGTTTTCTTATAGGTTTTAGGCTACCAGCAAATATGCCACTTTCTTTTAGTCAATATGTCTTTTAATTGTAATTTCAGTTTTCAACTTTCTGGTTAACAGAACTGAGTTTAACAACACATTTTCTTAACCAGAGCAAATTGACTAATGCAGAGATATCGAGATTCTCATTTGCCATATATACACATTTTCAATTGATCTCATCACAGTTTGGAATAGCATGAGAAGCAAGCACAAAAAGCATCTTTGAACCTGAATTTGATATTTCATCAATTGCAAATATTGCAGGTTAAGAGTTCAAATTCATGCAGTGTTACAATGAGTTTGTTGAGAAACATTGGACAATTAGTCTTCTTCATGCTTTGTGTGGCTGTTTTGGCGTGGCTGAGCGGTCTCAATGGCGGTCTGCCATGCGGGCATTGTGTCGGCACCCAGGTTCGATTCCGGGACGTGGCTTGGTTGTTTCAATTTCCTTTCCTGTGTTTGTCAGCCTCTTCTTCACTTTCTCTTCGGTCTGAAGCCTTGCCATAATGGCTTCCTGAGGAAGGCCCCGGAAAACCACCTCAGTATCTTTCCCAGGCGGTTCTGGGAGTTCTACTGAATTCCATAGAATGTGGACCTGTCTCCAGACAGAATACTGTGGATGGATGGATGCTTTATGTATATATGGTAACAATGTGGATCTAGCTGTATGGAATACTACCCATTATTAATGTATGTGTTAGCATGTTTGTATATTAGGGTGTCCCTTATTTTGCCGAAAGAAAATTATTGCGTAAATTTTTACACATGCCTTCTAATTTTGTTCCATGTTGCCAGGCTTACTCAGGTATGAAATTTCGTTTCAATGAATGTTAATGCCATCTTGAACATCAAATTTGAATACTGGGTTTATTAGGAATGATTGTGCATCAAGCAAATCTGAGTTCAAAAATTATCCGTAAATATAACATCTAATATTTTATTACATTTTTGATTCATTTGTTCTCTTTGAAATGATATATTACAATTTACAAAACTAATGTGGATATATCCTCTTCAATGTTTCTTTTCTGCAATCTGGGAATAGCCTTCGATGATCTTGCACACAACACAAACTGTTTTTGTTCCACAATTAATGTCCGTTAAAGTCCTGCAATTAATAGTCCGTTAAAGTCCTGCAATTAATGTCCGTTAAAGTCCTGCAATTAATAGTCCGTTAAGTCCTGCATTAATTTAACAGCACTTTCAGCTGTATCATTTACTGCTTTTAACATGTTAACTGTCCTTTTGGCATCTAAAAATGGAATGTCATTCTCAATGTAGAAAGACATTCCTGAAGAAAATTAGTGTTTATTTGTAAAAGAGAATAAATCTGTAATTTTAGTTAATACAAAGTCATCCATTTTTTTGTCTAAAACAAAAACAAACTGAATTAGAAAAAGGTAAATAAAACTGTGTATATTATACTAAAATGAAATGAAAGTAAACTTACCAAATAATTTATCATTCAGTTCTCCACAAAATGGAACATATCTTCTTTCCATGTGTTTATTATCTATGTCCAAATTTGCTATCATTTTAATTTTGGTTCGTATGTCAATGTCATCATCAAAGAGTGATAAAACTGACACTTCTTCAGGTAAATACCACAAGTGCTGACAAAATTTCTTCAAAGCTGCTCATTTCCTATGCTTTCAATGACTTTAAGAAGCACAAATTTTGGTTAGAGGCTTTTACAGCTGCATTGCACTTAAACCACAGTTTACCATAAACTATTACAATGAATAGACAAATGACTTTTAAATTTTCTTCATCTTATTTTAAGATGCATTGCTTAGTTAAAGTTCAGACTTTAGCAAAAATATTTTCAAGGAATAAATTGCTCTTGCCATCCACCGGGCTCGGTGCATCGCACGGGATGGATTTTTAGTTTCTTCTCAACATCTCCTCCCAAAATGTTTACAGACAGCTCGATGAGTTCATGGTAATCACTTCTCAGTATTTGTTTTTGTATTTCAGCTTCATAAAATTCTAACATTTCTTTAATTTCAAACTCATTAAAAAACTCTTCCACAATTTTTTGACCACTTTGAAAATTATTAGCATTAAAGTTTTTCCAGCTTTCTCTCAACTGTTTGAAAAGAGGTATGTCAGGACTGCGTGTTACTAGATATATTTTGGTTTCAAATGTGCTATGCAAAACTAGTTCATAGATGTGATGATGGCAGGGAAGGAAACAACAACTCCATCCAATTTTTGAGCAGAGAGTTCATAAATACCATTAAGGCAGCTGGTGTTTGAAGCAGTTGTCACTACAGAGAACTTGCACTTTGTCTTCCAGATCCTAAACTTTTAATGCACTCCAAACAGCTTATGCTTGCTCTTTACCAGAAGAATTTTGTAATTTTGGAACACCAATGAGCTGCTCGTGTTCTCCAAATGTAACAACTATTGGACGTATTTCTTCTTTTGAAACCCTGACGTTTAATGCAGTTGGATTTGTGGCCAAGTGCCTCTGCTGTTGCCTGAAGGATGTAAACAGCGTACTTACAATCAACTGGCATCTGTCTCAAGCAGCTACTAGTTTTGGTGTAATGAAATCTTTAGTTCCTCATTTTATAACATTCTGCTTTGGTGTGCACCCTGATAACTTGGACATAATCTCACTATTGTAGGTTTCATCTGATCTAGAAAATGCTTTGTTAAACCCCTTCAAATGATGGTCAATCATATGAAGCTTAACAGGTTGATGCTAAACTTAGGTATTTGTTTCATCTTTTCCCTCCTATTTTCTTTTGTCTTACTTTTTCCTCTGTTCCAGTGCTTTTTTGTCTATACCTACTAGGTAGCCACCTAGCCATGGCTCTCTCTCTGTCACAGTAACAAGATCCTGTCTTCTTCAACTTTGATAGTTAGTAAAGCATTGGCGAGCACGATATCAAATAGATTGTTCAAATTGTTTTTAAGCTCTTCTTCATGACACTTAAAAATATCTTAAGTCTTCCTTGAATTTTTTTTTTTTTTTTTTTGTAAATTTCTCCACTACAAATGCAAGTCAATTAATTTTTTTGTACAATTCGACAAGGCTCTTCTAGCATTTTCCCAAAATATCATACACTCCCGAACAACAAGATTTGCACTTTCACGGACAGTTAGTTTAACCTCTCGTATGTTAAAAAACAACTGCCTGCACTTCTTGATTTGATGACAATTTACTTCCAGTTATTTGGTGCTTTACATCCCCCACCAAAAACAAACTTTTTTTTGGCACTGCATAATTCATGCAACATAATGTTAATGTAATAAAGCACAAGTACTGTAACTGAGTCAATAAACAACATTTAACTGATTGCAAGTGTACGGACAGATCCCAGGCTGACTCAGCATGATACATTCAGACTTGTTCTCTTCATTTTCAAGCTGAAGTCGGCACAGGTTGCATGCTTTCACCACCAAGAAATTTATCTTAAGAATGTTTACAGTAATGGGAATAAAATTGGTGAAAAATAAGGGACACCCTATTTTATATATATATATTATTAATTAAAAATATATATAATTATATTTGAGTTTGCTAAAGTTAAATAAAAAAACAAATGTTTCAAATTCAAATTAAAGCTTTATTTATGTTATTTTTTCTATAAAGATCAAGTTCAGGTGAAATGCGTCATAAAACTTCCCATCTTCATTCACCAGAGTCAGAAAATCTTCTCCAAGATAATGATGACAATGTTTTGTCTCCGTTTGATGAAGATTCTTCACAAACAGAAGCTTTAATTCCCAGCAATAAGAGCGAAACAAAGAGTGATACTGAAGCAACTGACTTAGATCCAGAAACAGAACCAGAAGTATTTGTGTTTGAGGCATCTAGTGAAGAGACTCCTGAGCAGATTGCCAAAGCAGAGGTAATTAAAAATCTACTACAAAGAATTTCAAAAAATAAGGCATTATGTGAAATGAGAATGATATGTAATATCAGCTCATTCTTTTTTAGCAAATAGAAAATAATGAAACTGTAAAAGGTAGAATTTCTTTTTAATTTCATATATCATTACTATGCTTTAATGAAAATTACTTTTAATACTATATTAGCAGTTCCTATGCAAAGGATTATCATTTATTTACTATTGTAAATTTGCTCATATGGATATTACGGATGAATCAGAATGGAAGCTCGTTTATTAACAGTTTTCATATTGGCAAATGATTTTTTTATCAAAATCATTCATTATCTGCATATCTTATCTGCTTTCTTAGGTTAACATTGGTTAGATGAATTACTCACCAAATGCTGTAAGCTTCCAAGCAATCCATTATTCATAATTTGTTTGATCAGATAAGTGGAAAGAAGTGGATCTAATATATAAAAAAATATTAGTGCACCTATATTTCTTTGTGAATAGTGTTCTTCACAATATCCAGCATAAATTTTGATATTTACAAGTGAATTGCCTAGACCTGATTAAATTTTGATGGTTGCTTTACCGACTCCTAAACTTGTATAGGAAAGTAACTCGAACATTACATTTGAAAGATACAAAATTACATTAGTGTGAAGAAAGTCTTGCAGTAATTTAGCATTTTCTATTTATTTTGCCTTTCGTGATTATAAAAAATCGTTACAAAATCATATTAAAGGAACAAAAAGCATCTCAACTTCTTTGTAATTGTCAAATGTCAATTCTCATAAAATTCATGACATACAACGAAAATCTCCTTATAAATTCCATATTTATTCATGATATTTCGTTTCTTTCAGCAAGAAACTTCTTCAGGTTAAATGAGGACCAGAAAATTTCTTTTCTTTTTCCTCTAAAATTCGTTATTATATATATACAAAATACATATCTTCTAAAATTTCTTGTTTTAATGAAAACAAATAATACAATGAGTTACTAAATTTAAATTGTAATGTTCCTACAGTTTCAGTTCCATTTAAAATTAATGTTACAGTTATATAAAAAATCCTCAATTCAGAAATTGAAATATTAAAATTTATATTTATGTGAAAGCTCTTTTTAAAGTTTAGAGAAATGCTTAAAGAAATTTTGCATTTTAGTGAAATTTGCAATTTTTTTCAAAAAGATTAATTTTTTTTTTCAAAATTAATCTTTTTGAATGCTGTAATTATTATTTTTATTTTTTACTTAGATGGATGTAGATCTTATGGATCATCTTGAGCAAAAATTTGCAGAATCATCTGATAGTGCTAGTGCTGATGGTGCTTCCCTTGGTGATTGTGGTTGTGAAGGAGGACGGTCACCTGTTCCCGAGGAATTCAGTCAGACTGATAACTTGGATGCAAATGACGCCTCTCTAGCTAATGTTCCTTCTTCCGTTCCGAGAGCTTTTGCCATTAGCATTCCACGACCGAAATCAGACTCGTTTGGAATCTATTCTTCGTCGGTACCTAATTTCTTCTGCTCTTCTCCAGGTTCTGGTAGAGATGAAACTGTGCAAGATAACACTTTGTCTGTTACTGGAAAAAATACCTCCAAGTCTTTAATGATGCTGAGTCCAACTTACAAGACAGAAAAACAGAAATTATCAATGGAATATAACATTTCTGATGTTGCCATGGAAAGTGTTATTTGGTTGTCACATCGCTTAGGACCAGTTCTGACTGCTAAACATCTTTCCAGAAACTTGCTTCGTATGTTAGGTCTTTGCTATTATGGCCATGAACAACTTGCTTTTGTTTCTCCATTGGATTTCCAAGGTATGTAAATTATTGATATTCAGTCTTTTAACCTATTCAGTTGTTTAATCGAAAGGAAGTACAGTAGAGCCCCGATTATCTGCGGAATTGGGTGGCAAGGGCTTCGCAGATAACGAAAATCGCGGATAACCCGAAAAAAGACTAAAAATGAGGTGTAAACACGAAAAAAAATATTTCACCATTAAAAACTATGTTTTATTGTACAAAAAACATATGTAAAACTTTTAAAATATGTACAGTAAAGCAGAAACCTTTGCTCTACGTTTGCATCCACAAATTCCGAGAAGGCCTGTAGGATCACAATGCACAATAAACCTGTCAGTAATTTTTGACCTTCGCACTGTAGAGCCTGTTGTATTTTCCCTGTTGTTGGCTTGGATTAAAATTGTTTTTTTTTTTTAGGTTCATAATTAAAAAAAAATTCGCAGCACTCGCGGATAATCTGCACCGTGGATAATCGGGGCTCTACTGTACATGTAATTGCATGAAACTTGTTTCAAATGCATGGAAGGAAAGAAATTTAGATTCTTGATGATCGTCCATTCAGATTTTAATAATAATTAAACTTTTGCCTTACAGTTGTTTTTTGTTTGTTTGTTTGTTTGTTGTTAACTCATAATTTTAATTTTAATTCTTTTAATTGTTTTGTAATACAGTAAACTCTCGATTATCCATAGAATTGGGTGGTGCGTTTAACGGCGTATAAGTGAATTCCGCGGATAATCCAGAATAGGACAAAAAAGGATGAAAATCAACAGAAAAATGCTTTAACATTTTTCATTTACTTATATTTATTTTGCTTCATTTGACAAGTCAGCTGTCTGACGTATATGTGGAAGGGGAAGGCTCACCCGTAATTTAGTGTAACCTACCGGCCTAAGCTCCGCCCACAAGGTCGTTCTTTAAATTATTTGTCTATAATTGTCTTCACTTACTTTGTTAGCCTCTTTTATTGTTTACCTTATTCTAGATTTAATTTTTTTTTTAAATCCGTAATTTGTTGTACAATTAAAAAAAATGGAAACAGGAGAGACCCGTGGATAATCGGGAGTTTACTGTACACGTCATATGACATTAATAAGCTATTTTTTTCATTGCAATAGATGATACAGTATCTGTATGCAAGAAGTTAGTGGCTGGAGATCTAAATGCTGCAAAAGTTCTTGAGTGTTTATCAAGCATTGCTGCACTGTATGGAGAGCAGTTAGTTTTGTTGCAGTATTTCCCACATGTGACAGATTTAGTAAGTATTTTTGAGCATGTAAAGTTCCCATATTTCTTTAGTAGATCTTTTCTCCTAAAGCCTCTACTATTAAATATTTCTAACATCACACCAAAATTAAAATGTAAAACTACATTTAATATGAAAAAAAGCAAATTTTCGAAAAGACGTGTAATCTTTTCGAAAATTTGCTTTTTTTCATATTAAATGTAGTTTTACATTTTAATTTTGGTGTGATGTTAGAAATATTTTTGAGCATGTTTTATTTTTTTTTTCTTTCAAGTGTTAATAATTTCTTTAATTGTAATCCTGAGGATGAGGATATTCTTTATATTTGTAAGTAGAATAATGTTTCTAAGAATAATAATTAAGTTTGTGTTTATTTAATTAGTTGGTTAGCTAATTAATAATAATAATAATAATAATTTGTAATTCAGCTAAAATTTAAATCTATATTTTTGCGAGTTCTTTTTAATCTTTCAATGTGTGGATGATTATTAAATTTATTCTAATAATCTGTTCAAAGGTGTCTTCCTGTAAACGCAGAATGACTGTCCATTATGAGGCTGGTCTGGTAGCTTCTATGTTGCTCCTAAAACATATTATTCCATTTTTAAGTGATGCAACTCTAATGGATTATTTGCAGGTACATTTATCTTTAGTATCAATTAGTTATCTTTTGGTATTAGGTATCTTTAGTTTCAATAATGAAATCATTCAATTTTAAAGCCCAGCATTTTCCAATATAACGAATCAGTATAAGAGGAGAATCCTACAATGGGTATCCATTATTAACATTCATTTATTTTGCAGTTCACAGATTCAAATTACCTCATCTGCTTTTAATGTCTAACAGATGAATGTTGACGATCCCATATTTTTGTGATTTCACGTAATTTACGCGAGAACAGCCACTATCCATGTCTTCTCACAAAATATTGAAATATTTAAATGAATTATAATATGGGGAAATGCATGTGACTTTTACTACATTTTAATATAGTTTTAGTAAATTGAAAACAGTCAATAAACAAACAATAAATTCATACAACAAAATTAACTTGCCTAACCATCATAAATTAAAAATAAAGAAACTATACTGGCACTAACCTTAATCTAAAGCTTTAAACAACCACGACATTTCGGAGCTTCATGGATTAAGCCCCCTTTTCAAGTGGAACGAGTCATATTTAACGAAAAACCTTTCCTTATCTGAGATTGTAAAACAGAAAGGAATGGCCATTCCCATTTTAATAAAAACACCTCCTGGCGACAGATGCTTTAAATACGCACAGGAAGTGGTCGTCTGCAAAGGTTTCAAATACAATCAAATGGAAAAAAACTATTAGGAAATTTATTTAAAGGAACTAATACAATTATCAAAGCCCGTATTCCAACACATTTGAAGTAGAAAGATCCTGATTATAGCAACCTAACAATCTTATCATGCAAGATTCATAAAAGATATGCAAATATTTATTTTTACGTACCCCAAGAATCTCTACCTGTCCTAAGTCGAGCGAATGACCCGTTCACTGGCAGTGAAGGGCAGTACTGTAAGACAGATTAGCATTTCTTACAGCAGAATCGTGTTCCTTTAGGCGTGCACTTAACTCCCTTTTGGAATGGCCTAGGTATAAACAACTATAATCAGGACCTTTCTACTTCAAATGTGTTGGAATATGGGCTTTGATAATTGTATTAGTTCCTTTAAATAAATTTCCTAATAGTTTTTTCCATTTGATTGTATTTGAAACCTTTGCAGACGACCACTTCCTGTGCGTATTTAAAGCATCTGTCGCCATGAGGTGTTTTTATTAAAATGGGAATGGCCATTCCTTTCTGTTTTACAATCTCAGATAAGGAAAGGTTTTTCGTTAAATATGACTCGTTCCACTTGAAAAAGGGGGCTTAATCCATGAAGCTCCGAAACGTCGTGGTTGTTTAAAGCTTTAGATTAAGGTTAGTGCCAATATAGTTTCTTTATTTTTAAACAATAAATTCATTACGTAGCATTTTCCTAGTGACAGACATTAAAAATACTAAATTCCTTGAGACCTGATGAAAAGGCTAATGGCAAGATCTCGTGTTTTTCGTAATTCTCGCGCAAACGTGATCGTCAACATCCATCTGTTAGACATTAGACTAATCAGAATATAGGATCATCACAAATTCAATCCTTAACATATAGGTTGGTTGGATACTGCTCCTGTTATCCTCAGATTTATTCCGAAAGTGTTAGGGTTGATTTGTTGATGCCATTGTAATTTGCTGGAAATAGACGTAGAGCAGACTGATGTTTTTGCCTGATGAATATTTTATCTTTAAAGAAGTTAAGCAATTAAACAGGAGATACTTTACAAAGATCTAGCGATTGGTGATAAACTTTCAAAGTAGATTGTACAATCTACTGATAATACTATAATAGATTGGAACCATTTCATCAGTTTTTAAGTTTCATGAAATCCTGGAATACCAAAAAGGATTTTAAATAGTTTAACTTTGTAAAATGTTCATAGCAAAAAAATTAAGGCCACCACAAAAATACATTTATAATAAGTTTATACATTAAAAATGTATTTGTATGGGGGTAGCCTTGATTTTTTGCTATATACAAAAAGGATTTGGTAATCTCTTTTTCATTTAGTGAAGCCATTACTTAAATGTTAATTTCTAAAACAATAAGTTATTTGTAAAATAATTGGAATTTTTCAAGAAAAAATTAAAGTTTTAATTAGGCACTATTATTACGAAGTACCAGAAATTTATTAAAATTAAGTAATTTTAATATTTCATTAGTAAGAAGGTTTAACATGCATTAAATGTAATATGAAAACGGAAAAAACATTTGTGCATTCCCTTGTTTTTTCCGTTTTTAATATTTCATTAGGTATTAAAATTATTGAAAATGCCTAAAATTTCCTGTTTCATTTTTCCTGAAACTTAGTAATCAAGGAAAAGTTTGTTCTTGTCAAAGACAACCATTTGAGAAGGATTCTCTGCATTTCTAAAAGTTTTCCATTTTATGTTAAAAAAAGATCTAAAAATGCTTTCAGGTGTTAATACTTTATTGACCTATGTGAGTAGGATATAAGATTCAGTTGTAAGTGAATGACTTTCAAGTGTTCTGTTACAACTAAAGAAAAATATTTTTTTTTTTATATTTTATTCAGTCTTATATAAAATGTTTGATGCATCATTTAGTGTAATCTCTTATTTCCACTTGGTGCGGGTTCCTGTTCGTGATGAGGGACCACCAATGGAGGGTTCTCTTTTCCATGGAATAACCTCCATGGATCCTAAACGCCCGCCCATGTTTGCTGTGCATGGGAACCCATGTCCTAGGAAAGAGGGACCCTTGCATACTGCTTTGGCCGCTGCGTCTGGTAAACGGGAGGTCTCAGGCCCCCCCCCCCCCCCCGGAGATCAATCGGCTAGTCACCTCCTGTACCTTTGTAATAGGTTTTGACAAGGGTCAACCGCGTAGTCTGGGAGGATTTCAAGTCTTCCCCTTCTGTTCGCATATAGTTTTTGTGTAAAAATCTCCCTGGCGTAGCCTTGAAATTTTTTTTCGGCTGTTCAACGTCCCCTTGTTGGGCTCCATGGTGGGTGGGGAGCACAGACTCTGAATTTTCCTTCTTTTTTTTCCGACATTGGGAAGCAATTCCTATACCTTGTATTAACAGCCAGACCTTTTTTATCATGCATTCACTGACCCTGAGACATCTTTGTCGATACTGTCTCCTTTCCTTATTTCTAAGGCACTTTTAGGATTAATTATCCAGTCTATAAAGTAACTCCAGTCTGATGATTTATTGATACAGATGCCTTCCTTGAAAGCAGTGGAACAGTTTCTCAATTTGAAGACTCTGGAAGATACTCCTGTATCTGTCAGCAAGCACAAGACCTTGAACTCCAGTAGAGGAGTCATCCGTGAACCCGATTTGGACAGTTTGAGTTCTGCTGAACTTCTCGAAGGCTTCTCTTCGCAGGGTGTGACCTCTGTCCAACGTGATTAATGTTCATCATGATAATAAGGAGATTCCCACTCATACCATTATCTTGACTTTCAACTCCTTGACATTACCAAGAGTATTAAAGCAGGATATTTACGTTGCAGTGTACGAGCTTATATACCAAACCCCTTGTTTTAATTGCCATGGCCTTGGCTCTGCAGCTTGTCATGGCAAATCAACATGCCCTAAGTGGGGTGAGCTTTCACATGAGTCCGAACCTTCCACTACGCCACTTAAATGTATAAATTGTTCTGGTGATCATCGTTCGTACTCTAGATGGAAAGAGGAAAAGGATATCCAGACCATCCGTGCAAACACTATCTTATCCAGAAGCCCGGAAGATGCTTCCTGCTACACTATCCCAAAAGACATTTTCTTTTGCTCTGAAATCCAAATAGACATCTTTGATCTCTTATCAGATTGACATCACTTGTCCTCCTCATGAGTCTTTCTCTGCCGTCTTTCAAACCATTGCTACTCCTACAACACGAGTTCCATCACAATCAACACAATCTATTTCACAATCCACCATGTTGTCTTTGCCGGTATCTTCAAGCCCATCTATTACCCCAGCAGCTCTAAACTTCACACAGAAACGGACCTCAGTATCTCCATGCAAACCTTTTTTTCCCCATACATTCACGTTCGCCTTCTCGTGGCTGTCAGAGACATTTCTCTCCCTGACAGTCTTACGAAAACAATATAGAGGACACCTCCATGCTTCCTTCTACTTTTAGGGTAGCACCACTATCTCCACCTTGACTTGTAGTTTTTAGTTTTTAATTTTTAATTTTTTAATTTCAACTACGGCTTATTTGTATTGGAATTGTAGAGGACTTTTCTTCAACATGAACGATGTTAAAGCCCTACTTTACTCACATCATCCTGTCTGTAAGTGTCTGCAAGAAACTTTTCTTACAGGGAGCGACACCCTTTCTCTTCATGGTTATTCTACGCTGAGTAAACAGCAGACTGATAGAAGCAAAGGAGGAGTTAGTCTCCTTATCCGACATGACACTCCATCCTCCCCTGTTATACTTTCGACTCCTTTAGAAGCTGTTGCTGCTTGTCTTTCAACTAGCAGACTTTTTACTATCTGTAGCTTGTATCTTTCCCCCACAAAACCTGTTTTGCCTACAGACATTGCTAATCTTCTCAATCAATTACCAACTCTGTTTCTCTTAGTTCGAGACTTCAACGCTCATTCTCCCATCTGGGGTTCTTCATCCACCATTACTAGAGGAACTGTTATTGGAGATCTTTAAGTTCGGAGTAATCTTTGTATCTTTAATACAGCTGCAGCAACTCATTTCACATCCTCGCCAATATCCTTCTCTGCTATTGATTTAGCAATAGGTTCGTCTTTGCTCTTCCCCCATTTCTAATGGGATGTTAATAATGATCCTGGTGGCAGTGACCATTTCCCAATCATTCTGAAAGAGCTACCTCGTTCTGCTGTTTTCTCACCTCATTGTCCTCATTGGAAATTTGTCTCTGCTGACTGAATAAATTTTACTAGCAGCTGTAATCTGGAGGCCATTGATCTTTCAGCCATGATTGATCAACTTATTGATGAAGTCACTCATACCATCATTTGTGCTGCCAGAGCAACAATTCCGCAAACATCTGGACGATTCCCTCTGCATCCCAAACCTTGGTGGAACCCTGACTTTAAATTCTGCACAGAAAATTAAACAGAAAGCCTGGAACCCGACGTTATCCCACTTCTGCCAATCTTTTAGCCTTTAAAAGAGCACAAGCTTCTGCTCGTCGTATCCGCTGCGTTAGTCAGACAGCGTCTTGGCAATATTTTGTATTGTCGATAATGGGTATCTTGTCTTCAAAGACACTCTGGGATAAAATTCATGGGATGCACGGAAAATATGTTTCTCAGTCCTTACACATTCTCAAAGAAGATGGAAATGAAATAGCTACTATCTCCGAACAAGCTGATGCCCTTGGACGAGCTTTTGCACGGAATTCCAGCCCTGCTTTGTTATCTCCTGCTTTTCAGAAGATTAAAGAACGTGCCGAGGCTATTCCATTAAAGTTTTCTTCTTCCAACAGAGAACCGTATAATCTCCCTTTCTGTTTACAGGAATTATTGTTTGCTATAGACACCAGCAAAAATAACACCTGTGGCCTTGACGAAATTCATTATGTGATGTTGCGTCACTTTTTTTTTCTTCTTTCTATCTTTAATAAAATCTGGTTAGAATTTATTTTTTTCCTGATAGTTGGCATCAAGCTATTGTCATATCTTATGCTAAACCTGGTAAAGACATAAGTGATCCCAATAATTATCACTCCTAGCACTCACCAGCTGTTTATGTAAAACGCTTGAACGCATGGTAAATCAACGACTTCAATGGTATCTTGAAACCAATAAACATCTCGCTTACACACAATGTGGATTCCGCCATCATCGCTCTACGGTTGACCATCATGGAAGATGCTGTTTGCATTACTTTTGTTAATAGAAAACACCTCGTCTCCATCTTCTTTGACTTGGAGAAGGCGTACGATCGCACATATAAAATTTGTCATTTTGCAAGATCTTCATCATTACGGCCTTCGTGGTCACATGCTTATTTTCATTCGCAATTTTCTTGCGAATCATACCTTTCAAGTCCGTCTGGGATCTATGCTTTCCACATGTTATCCTCAAGAACTCGGAGTACCTCAGGGTTGTCTTTTTAGCATTACCCTTTTTTCCATAAAGATAAACGGTATCATCTCCATTTTGCCTCCATCTATCCACCACTCTTTATATATTGACAACTTACAGATCTCCTGTCGTTCTCTTAATTTAGGTCTGATTGAAAGACAACTGCAGTTAGCTTTGAATCAGTTGCAGACGTGGACTGTTTCTAATGGTTTTACGTTCTCATAAAGACTGTATGTGTCATTTCACTCGACATAAGGGAATTTTTCCTGATCCCAGTCTGACTCTTGGTGGTGTCACACTTCCATGTCTTTCTCAGCATAAATTTTTAGGCCTAATTTTTGATATGAAATTGACTTTTAACCTTCGGAAACAGTGTATTTTAAAATTAAATTGTATGGAAGTGCTTTCGCATTCCCCATGAGGTGGTGATCGCTTGGCCTTGTTGCGCATTTACTGATCATTATTTGATCCAGATTGGATTATGGCTGCATTGTGTGTCGCTCTGCACGGCCATCTGTACTTCGGAGACTTGATCCTTTTCACCATCAGGCTCTCCGTTTCTGCCTCAGTGCTTTCCGTACTTTACCCATTCCCAGCATGTACGCAGAGGCTCTGGAACCGTCACTGCAATTTCATAGACAAGCTTTGTCTCTCCTATATTTCGCTTGTATTTCTTCACTTCCACATAACTCTGCTGATCAGTGTGGGTGTCGTCCCCATCACAACAGCAACTTTCCACAATCGTCCATCCATTATCCCACCATTTGGACATCAGGTGACGATTTGGCTCACTACACTACAGCTCATTGACCTTCGCGTTGCCACTCTACCTACTTTGACATCAGCACATTGGAAATATCAAACTGTGATTTCTCGATTCGTCATTTTGCAAAAATCAACACGCCCTAAACAGTCTTTTAGTCTCTGCATCGGAATCATTTGTCCCGTCACTCAGATTTCAAAATTTTCAATACTGATGGATCTAAAGGCACATCTTCTGTTGGAGCAGCCTTTTATACTGAGACTTTCAGTAATGCTATTCATCTTCCTTCTGAGGTTTCGGTGTTCTATGCTGAGCTTTACGCCATATTCCTAGCCTTACAGTATGCATTTCAGGAGAAGTTTCCCAAAACTCTTATCTATAGTGATTCTGAGAGTGCTCTGTGGGCACTGTACAGTCGCACCCTGAAGATTCACCCTTTTGTTTTACCCATTTTAGATTTCTTAAATGTTCACTGTTGCATTATCATTTTCTGCTGGATCCCAGGCCAAGTTGGCATTGTCGGCAATGACCTCGCTGATTCTCTTGCCAAGTATGCTGCTAGTCGACCACTGCAACAGATCTCCCCTCCACACACTTGACATTTACTCTCTTATTCGTTCTCACATACGAGCTGTCTGGTAATATGAATGGGATGATCTTCTTGACAATAAACTTCATCTTGTCAGTCCTTTATTATCCTCCCCTACAAATCAAATGTTTACAACTCGACAGAAAGATGTTCTTCTGCTAAGTCTGAGGATCGGGCATACGAGACTTACCCATCGATATTTACTGCTGAACGCTCCACCTCCCTGTGTGCTCAGTGCAGCGTTGTTTTAACCATTCATCATATTTTAATTGAATGTACTGCTTTTATTCAACATCGTCATCAGTGCTTTTATCCTCTTTTTAAATTTCATGTTCCTTTTCATATTTAACTTTTAAATGACAATGATCTTTTACCCATTTCATCCGTTTTACTCTTCATTCATCAATGTGGCCTTGCCAACCTCTTGTAATTATCAGGGTTTTTTATTTTCTGCTATATATTATAGATGATTTACTATCATCTTTGGACACTACCTGTTCTTTTCTTGATTTCTGTCCTTTCTTATCTAGACAGTTCGTTTTTGTTTCTTTTTCTTATTCTAATTTTTACCTTTCTTGTAACGAACAACCAATCAATCATCTCCTATGTAACCTCTAGAGCAGCTAAATATAGTTAATATCCAGATGTTTTTTAAAGAAATTGAAATAATCAACTGAGTTGTGATGTCACATATTGAGATATCACATTTAATTAAATGTCTAGATACAAGAAGTTTAAAGTTTGAAATTCCACTGATGATTTTTGAAAGTAATGAAAATACAGTATTGAATGAAATAAACAGTACTGAAACATTCTATCCCCGTCATGAGCACTTTGGAGGCTGCAGTATGTCACATGGTTGTATGTAGATGTATACATGTTAGACGTTCTATTGTCATAGAGCAAATTAGAAAATGGTGCTGTAGACAAAGATATTCCTACGTTTTCCTGTATAATTGGTCATACAGAAGAGGTCGTAACAGACGACCTAGTCTGTTGATTGTGGTCATTCGACATTTCCTTCATGAACATTTCTAATGCAGAGTCGTCGCTGATTTACTGAGTTTTCGTATCCATCTCATTACCCAGATCTCACACCCGACGCGCTGATCTGGGAAATGTTGAAGGAGTCTGTCTTCCATGAAAACGCACCCGGTAACATTCAGTCTCTTAAAAATGTTGTGTCCACGTACTGCCACAGAATGCAAAAACCTGTGCTTCACAATATAACAAATTTGGAAGAATGTTATGAAATTTCTGTCACTCAAAATGGAGAACATTTGGAGCATCTATTCTCCTCAAACTGCAAGTAAATCCTTAATATTCCATAGTTGTCATGATTTATGTTTTGTCCTAATGATTTTGTAATAAAGTCTGATCTTTATTCCTTGAACTTGCATTTCGTTACTGTTTATTTTGCCGAATACTGTATTTGAAGATTCAGATACAGCTAAGTTGAAACAAATGTTCAAGTATTTTTTTAAAAAAACAAAACAAATTAAAGCTAAATCTTTTTTATTATATTTCTAGGATTGTATTATTAGAGATATTTTATATCCAACTGTGCGATTGATTGCCACTCAGAGATTATCTTTTCCCAATGGAGGTCATGCTCGAAAAGTGATTGCTTTTAAGCTTTTAGATGTTTTATATCTGATTGGATTACGCATTGGATTTGAAATGACTAGGAAGCATTTAACTCACATTCTGCAGAGATTTTTTGCATCATTTGATAGAGTTCATTCATCGGGAAATAAAATGAACTTTGAATTAAGTACAGAAATGGCTGGTGAGTTAGTTTTTTTTTACTTCTCATTTTAAGCATTCAGGATTGTTTATTAATATTTGTTAGTAAAAATAAACGAACATGTTCTATATTAAAATCTTAGTTAACTTTCATTAAAATTTGATTTGATTTGTATATTAAGTTTTCATTATTGAAAACGTAGAATTATTGACAATTAGTAGGATGGAAATGTTATTTTATTCATAAAAGGTAAATTTTCTTGAACTTACAATCTTTTCATTGTAATACCCTTTTTTCCTATTTAGTATTTAAAATGCTTAGTAAATATTTTAAGATTACTCATGTTGAAGCTCCCTCATAAAGAAAACAATGCACCATTATTTTGTCGTAGAGAATATTGTGGTGATTTTTGTTGGTGTCTGTGGCTCGTAAAAGAAGTTGATTAGACTTAAGCTGGATCTAACTGTGTTCTGTTTATTCAGGGAGAGCAAGGGCTTTTATATAGTTTTTACAATGATCCGTCATTGGCTGAGGGCTTTAACAGTTCATTGGGTGATTTAAAATAACATGTGATTCGTAACTGAAATTAACTGAAGATTTAAATTACAGGGAATTATGGAAACTCTCAGCCGTTGAAATTCAAAAGTAAACAAACAAAAAGAGATCATTAACGGTTATAATTTGAAATTTACAACTGATTAGATTCTAATTGATTGGAACAGTAAAATACATATAAAAGTAAATAAGATAAAATAGAATAAGCAAAATAATTATAAATATAGTTACAAAAACTCATCACAATATCTAACTGAAATAGTCATGAATATGTCAGTCATAAATATCTCATTCTAATGCTAAGCATTGTTTTACTTTAAGATTCTTGCGTAGTTACGGATCCTTTAGTCTTAAATGTTAGATGATTACTGTATCTGAATTCCAGTAATAAGAGAATTCCTTTCAGTTTTAAGAACTTAAAATGCCATAAACACTTCATCTTTCCTATGAGCTTTGCTAAATGTATCATTATTGAAATGCATGTGTATCCATTGAGAACATTGCAACATGTAAATATTGTATTTAAGCAGTCTCAAAGAAGGAAACAGTAGTCATTATTCAGTCCAAAAAAAATGAGTTACATGCTCAGTTATTTTGATCTTCTTGGCTCTTTAAGGCACACTGAATTGTTGCTTTATTTAGAATATCTGCCAAAGGTTTTTCATTCTGAATTTTAAATTGAAAATGATCTCAAAATTATCGCTTAATTTCATGCCACTAATGTAAAGGATGCCAATATTTCCTCTTTAGGTTTGTTCTCTCTCAGCCATCCTTGCCAGAAGAACTTGATATTTTGGCTTTGAAATTGACCTATTCCAGTGAGTTCTCCTATAAATTGCCATCTCTGTCTCTCATAGTAACAGATGGATAATCTTGAGGATTTCCTAGATGCTTCTTCAGAAGAAATCTTGAACTCAGTTTCAGCTCCTTTACTACTAATAATGCTTTCTTTTCTCAATATTTAGTTTCAATGTATTGTTTTGTCCCTTCCACCTCCAATTTTTGTGCATAATTTTTTTGCTATGCATCCTTTCTAATTTCTAAACCGTAAACTAAATCAAAAAAATTTTAAACTGAAAAGAGCATCTTTCTTATTTAGTTTCTTGAAAATACAAAAGTACTTACTCATCCTTTCTGTCCCAAAAGATATTCCAGCATTCATTCATTTATTTAATTAATTTTGGAAAGTAACAAAGACATATTTGGGGGAATGGTGTCTTTGAGTTCAATTTCAAAAGTAATGACGATTGTAGAATTTTCTGTCTAGAGAGAGAAAAACTTATTTTTCAATAGTTTCTCACAAAGCAAGAATATTAAAAACAAAAAAGAAAAAAATCCGCATTTGATTAATTGTTAGATTTCTGAATAACTATTACCGTAGTTGGAAATTTTACTGATTTTAATTTTCATTTTAATTCTTAGCTCCGCCATCAAAATCTCCTGATGATTCATATCTAAATATAAAAAAGAATGCTGAAACCAATGAATATTCCATTGGGACTCCTGTCAGTGTCAGTGAACTTAAACTGAAAGTAGGCAGTCTCTCTCCTCCTGTTAATACTAATGACAAAGGTTTGTTTTCTTAATTTATCTTTCAGTTTTTAAAACTTACATTCTTTAAAAGCTGATTGAGATTAGAACTTAGGTGGTGATTTATTTTATTTTTTTATTCCTGTACAATTGTTAGCAAATTCAGTTACAGTAATTTAATTTAATGGCTGGATTGAGTTGTGAAGATGACAATTCAAATACACAATTTTAGTTATGCAAAAATTCATATGTATTGAATTTTAGACTTAATAGAAAGTTAAGCAAGATTGTTAAAAAATAAGTAAGAGAGCTATTTTCTTTTTCTCTGTCCATTCAGTATCCACTGGAGTTATTGGACTTTTCCATATCGGCTAATAGTAAAAACTTATCCCCATCTGGCTACTTATTAATCCCTGCTGATGCAATTCAAGATGAATAACATGCACACAAACTTGGGATTTAGAATGCACTAACAAAGATAGAATGCCTAGATAATGATAGGAGACATAAAGGGATTGCAAAGTAGTAGTGTTGAATTTTGTTGTCGGCTTTCATTCTAAATATTCTGTTTTAGGAGAAATCTTCTAGAAATAATAAAATTACTAAATTGAAATTGCTGATTTCAAGAACATATAATCATTATTTTGAAAAATTATGCCAAGTCCTAGATAGATTGTGGGACAGATTATCCAAACATTATATCAGAATATTACTTGAATTTTCATTTTAATGTTTCTGTTAAACTAAACTTGCTCATCTTTCTGTCACTCCATTTATTTAGAAAGAAACCTTTGCTTTTTTTTTTAAGTTCCTTATTTCCCGAAGCTAATGAAAACTAAAGATTAAAAATTGAGCCTTCATCTCTAAGCTATCCCAGTAGTTGGTTTAATTGTACTTTCGACAATTATAAACGTATGTTGTTTTTTTTTTTAATTTTTAGATACTCATTCTCGATTACGAGAAGAAACTTACAAAGAGTTGCTTGAAGTTTTTACACCAGAAATGGCGTACACTGCTTATGTCCCCTTTTGTAAACTGGCAGGCGGGTGAGTGATTAAAAAATTCCTTAGAATTGAACTTTTACAATTACGTTTAATATTCTGAGTCTTTAAATTTTTAAAACTTACCATTGAACTTTCACAACTTTTTTCTTACACTCTGTATTTCTACGTTTTCATTTACTTATTTATTTAATTTTTAACTTTTAAAAGTAAAGTTTTCTACTTTTTTTTTTTTTGCCTTTTGTTTTGTCACTTTTTTATTAGCCTACCCTGTTCTATCATATTTTTTCTAATTAAACAAGGTAGGGATAGCAATTAGTAAACTAATCACAATGCTTCACAATGGCTTCTGATATGTAATTTATCTTGAATTATTGCTTTAATTTCCTTATAATTATAAATGTGATTGTTGTGAATGCAAAAAGCACAATTATTGCGATTGTTGTGCTTAAGGATAATTTAATGAGACTTTAACGATACTTGTCCACAGACAGATGGACAAACCGGGAATATAAGGCGTCTGATACTTGTATCAGAAGCCCAAAACTAGAAAAAGCTTACTTTCTTATTGTATATTGTGATTTATTTTTATTACTTAACTTTCTTGTCACAGCATGTCATTGCTTTTGTACCATAAATCCAATCGACTATTACATGTGGAAAAACTGATAAACAACTACATTTAGTTTGCTTAAATATTGGGAAGGCATTCGTTTTCAGAATATTTTTTTGTGTCGATGTAGCCAAGCCCATGGTCTGTTTGAGCACTTTTTCAAAATTAAAAATATTATTCAAAATACTAAAATTTGTGGGTTAATAATTCATAGTTTAAATATTTTGTGAATTATTTCAATTTTTTTAATTAGAATTCATATGGAACAGTCTCTACGTAATGATGAGTTAATTCGTCGTCTGTGTGTACAATACGATGAAGAACTAACATTAAAAGATGAACGACATGAAACGACTATCAAAGAAAATGATGGCAGTTTTGATCCACTTCTGATGTCAGACGAGCATAAAGAAATTGGTAATCTTTATTTGCATCTTTTTGTTTTGTTTTGTTTTTTTAATAAGAGGTGAAACTTATTTTCATAGAAAATGAAAGACCTAAATAATTTACATTTCTTCACTTGTAACAATTTGAAAATTAAAATTTGTTTGGATAGTTTCTCACATGATTTGATACCTTAGAATTATAGATAAAATGAAATTTTTTAATATAAAGTCTAAGAAACATAATTTTTTTATTACGTGAAAAGTTTTCTTCTTCTTAGAAATAATAAATTCTAGTGCAATTAAGAATAGAAAGTAAACTGACATAACTGAGGGGTTTACAGTTAAAAAATTTGTTTTCAATTTGACTTCCCTTTAACATCCACTACCAGAATAAATTAAAAAAGGTTTTACAAATAAAATGTTCGAAGTTAATGTTATACAGGGTTTTCATAATTCTTTGACAAAATTCAGAGGCTCACATCTCGGTAGAAGGGATTTTTGCCCCTGAGATATCAAATGAAAGACAAACTTTCCATTTTTTTTTTTTACAGCAGCGTTCTGCATTCTAGTTCCATCGGCTGCCACTAGGGTGCAGGTGCAACCAAAATGGGAGTTTTGCAACATGAAAAGGTGTTTTTTGTCTTTGAATATGTTGAATGAGTTCAGTTGTGACTGTGCAACGAAGATTACCATCACATTATCACAACCTAGTCCTTGGATATCTGAACAACATGTTATCACAATGTTGGATAGGGTGCAAAACCAGCAGTGATCAGGCCTTACTCCTCTGGCCATCAAGGTCACCAGATTTGATCCTTCAGACTTTTTCTTTGGGGGGGGGGGGTACATGAAAGACAAGTGTTCATTCCCCCACTTCCTGCTGGCCTCACCAAACTGCAATGTTTGTATTACCAATTGGTAATACGTATCGTATTACCAATGCAATTACAACCTCTGACAGCCATATGCTGCACTGCATATGATCAGAAATGGATTACCGCCTGGATGTCTACCACGCCATGCAAGGTTACCACATAGAACATTTATGAAAAAAATTGGTGACAAGGAATAATGAGTTACCCTGAATTTTGTAATAATAATAATTAAATGAGTAAAAAAAGTATTCATTATATTCTCATATTAAACTGAAGAAATGTGCTTATATTGATCAATCATAAAATAATTTTTGATTTCCTTTTCAATAATTTCAGATTTATCATGGAGGGATGATGAAAAAGTTGTCAGTAGTACATTTGGGAAAAACGTAGCAATGATTGGGAATCGAATTGATATTCAGTTGGAAGATGAAAGCATTGTATCAAGTGAAGTGCCTGTGATATCTAGTCCTCCAGGAGATACTAATCGAATGGTGGAACTACCAAAATGTGATTTGTCAAAAATTATCAGGTATTGTTATTGATTCATTACTTTTTAACATTTTTTTCTTTGTTTCATTAACAAAAATGAAAAATTATACAGGATTGGAAAGTAACACATTGTTAGTAACACCATTACTAGTAATAGTTATTTTTAGTGGTATTAAGCGGTAATGCCATTACTTTTTTAATTAAATAACTGCAACTCAGTTACTTTTATTTGTTACTTTAATGGAGTAATGAAATCTTGTTACTTTCTTGGCCATTTCTTATACTTTCACACAAACTACTGAAGGCAAAGGCTGTTATAAAAAAAGCATCTGATGTTGCATCTATAAGGGGGTAAAATCACTCAAAATCCTTTCTTAAGACTAGATTAAGAACTATGCATTGCCACCAGAGCCAAGTTTTAGCAAGAGTAGAGACAATGCCTGCAAAGAACGCTACTTTAAAGAGACAAAATATAGTGTTTTTTAAAAAAATTTTTTATAACAATTACATAGTGACACTGAATTGATTCTTTCAGTAATTATTAAAAAAAAAAAAAAAAACTAAAATACAAATAAAGCTAGTCTTAAAATTATTTTTATTATTTTTATTTGCTGAAATTAATTATTTTTTTTAGGAAATTATTTATACTGAAATTAAATTCATTTTTTGACATTGTTTTAACTAAATTTATACTTGAAAATCAAATAAATTGTGTATCAGAAACAGATGAATGCAAGTCTCTGGCCAAAAGGAGTCAAATTAGCTTTCACTAAATATATGACACAAGGTTAGCCAATAATATACTGAAGCTGCAGAGATAATCATTATTACCAATTATTATTACCAATCAAAATTTAATGGTAATAGTGATGATGTAAAAGATACAGTTGAACATCTGATTCACAGATATCACAGACAATTCTACTGATGTAGAATTGCTGATGTTATAAAACATATCCATTGAAGATAGTCCAAGAAATAAATAAAATGAAAATAAAATAAGAACTATC
The DNA here is from genome assembly GCA_023159025.1 of Thereuonema tuberculata. Classification (NCBI taxonomy): domain Eukaryota; kingdom Metazoa; phylum Arthropoda; class Chilopoda; order Scutigeromorpha; family Scutigeridae; genus Thereuonema; species Thereuonema tuberculata. The sequence goes on from JAFIDM010012231.1 coordinate 28,247,925, forward strand.
ATTGCAGTACAATTACAACAGCATTATCACTGTATTTTTTAAGATTAACACACACACACACACACACACACACACACACACACACACACACATATATATATGCCGGACAGTGATGGGGAATTTGAAAAAAAGCCAATACAAAAACCATATCACTGTTTCTGTGAACATACGATCAGTTTATCCTCATGTCATCAGCGGCATTAAAATAACTAAATTTAGAAACAATTTAGAAAACAAAAATATTCTTAGGCTTTGCTCTTTTTTTAGTCAGTTATTATCTATTAGTCTTAAAATAATCAGTTAGTAAAACATGTCCTAATAATAATGTTACATCTTTTACTTGTAACTTCACATTCCTTTTTATTCATTTTTTTGTAGATTAAAAATATAAATTAGAAATTAAAAAAAATTAAAAAGAGCAAAATCTTCAATATTGAGTTAAAAGTTATAAATTACAAATGAAAAATAAACATACAGTAGAACTCCGACTATCCGAATCGCTTTCAGAATTTCAGAAAAAAAAAATTAAGACGGAAACGTACTGCGATTCGCAAAATAATGATTCTGTCTATGCGCGTTATTGTTCAGCAAGTAATGACTTTCATTTACAGTACGGTATATACATAATGTACTAATGTACAGCACTTGTAACTATGCTTAACATATAAAAGTGTTGCCTTTTCATTTAATTAATTAAAAGCTCTTTTTCTTTAAAACTAGTTTTTCTCTCCCTTTTACAATACATACAGTAATTAATTAAAATAGACCCTTTTTTTTGGAAAAAATCCAATTATCTGAATTTTTGATTATCCGAATGGGGTCCAGTCCCAATTGATTCGGAGTTCTACTGTACATGCATACATTAAGCTTAACTTTGGTGCAGGTTAGCCACAGATGCTTTTGTGCCATTACACTCTATTAACCAACCAAGCTTAACTTTGCTTGCAATTCAATGCCAACTTTAAAAAAGCACACAAATGAAGCAGAGGGTTGTAAGAATAATTTTTTTCTACAATTGTGTACAAATAACTTTTTTTTTATACAATTAGAAGAAATATGGAGATCAATTGAAAATAAATAAATAAAAAAAAGTTAGGTTAGGATTATCAAATGGAGAATATCATCTTGAAATATCTCATTTAAATCCTGCTAATCATTATCAGTAATCCAGTGATCAGTCAATCTCTTTTTAGAGATAATTTTTTTTGTACATTTTAGCTGCTCACAAATACTCAGGCTTCTGTAGATTGTTTAAATAACCAAATAAAGATGTTCAAATACTTTTAAGTTTCTTCTACTTAACTGCCGACTTTACATAGTTTAAAAAAGTGTAAGTTATATTTTATTTGATTTTCTTAAATTTCAGTAAGAAGATGGAAAACAATCAGCGTCATTTGAAAGGTAACTGGTTGGCTTATTGGGAACATGAACTAGGTAAGGACCAGAAAAAAAACAACAATTATTTTTTTTTTTAAATTAGGTATCAATCCATGGCACAAAGCTAAATCAGCCAGGGGAGTTTGGCTGGCTGAGGAGTCCTAATGAGGACGAAACGGTCCATCCCAGTCTCTTCCCGATGACAACTCAAGGTGCGAATCCTAACTTTAGCTTTGTGCCGTGGATTGATACCTAATTTTGAATTATTCCGGCACGTTAAACTTCTTTTATTTTTGTTTTTTTCATTGACAAGATACTATGAAAATAGTCTATGAAAATTTCAATGAATTTCGTTCCCTTCAAGTTTCTGGGAGAGTTTACAGTTTTTTTGAAAATTCAAAAAATTTTGTTAAATTATTCATATTTTAACTAGAAATGATTTAAATATATACTTAAAAATTATATTTAAATATTCTGTTTTAAATAGTTATTAGACTGCCACAGTCTTAACGTCAATGCTGGGCTGTCACAGTTTTAAAAGCAATGTAAAACTTACTTTTCATAATAAAAGCCTGTGTTTTGCAAAACTTTACCACACACATACATTTTTTTTTTTTTTTTTTTTTTTTTTAAGCGTTACAAGTTTAACCTTAAGTAATTAAAATGTCGAATTTTTGATATGATGTAGCTAATTACTTTTAATACTTGTAAAGCTGAATATTACTTCTTTGTTAGTTCTGATTGAGTGCTATTAGAGTGCCTCTGTAACCAGTGATCTGAAAATGAATCCATGTAAACATCAACATTGAGTGCTATAAATGCAGCTGTAAAGTTGCAAACATTTATTTTTGATTCTGATCTTAACATAATGATACAAAAATCTAGGTAAAAATATTTAATTACAACTCAAAAAAAAGTAGCCTACTGTAAGCCAACTTTATGGCCCTTGGGGTTCATGGACAATAATGCTCTTGACCAATATGCCTGTGTTGAAATCAGGTGGTCAGTCTAATGTCTGTCTACCTGCTTTCCACTGGAGCCATTTCATAATGGATTGGCTGAACCCTAGGACCTGTCTGCAAACAACAAGGAAGAAAAAATCCCCATCCACCACCAGGGATCAAAAAAATCTGACTGGGCTTCCTGTAGTCAAATGCTTTACCATTTAAGCTACCAGGCAATTAAATTTTTAAAACACTATATTTGGGGTGTTTCAGTGTGCTGCAAAATACATCTACTTTAATCAAATTATTTTAACTTGATCATGTTAAGACTTAAACAATATATCTAAATGGTCTTTCAATAATAAAATGACGATCAATCATAAAAAAACCAAAATTATGGTTATTAAGAATAAAAATAAAAAAATATATTATAATAAATCTTTTATTTTACATGAATATTCATGCTGTAACATTAATAACATAAATTCAATTATAAGTAATGACTGTAACTGTAATGCTGTTGATTATGTAAATAATCAAAAGTATTTAGGTGTTTTTATCGATGATAATTACAATTGGAATTTTCATTATAACTATATTGTTAAAAAACTCCATACTTTCACTTATATGTTTTATCATTTAAAACATATCTACCCTCTAAAGCAAAAACTTATAATTTATAAAACATTAGTTGATTCTATTTTAGATTATGGATTAAGTTGTTGGATTTTTTTAAATAAATGTCAAATTGATAATATCAATAAATTGATTTTAAAGATTTTTAATAGCATCTACATTAATTATAAAAACGAAACTTCTGAACAAAAATTAAAAATTCGTTATAAATATAAAATATTAAAAATAGAAGAAAAATTTATTTATAAAACTATTTTGAACAACTTCTACAAAATTAGAGACAAAAAGCAAAACTACAACATTGGTATTTCGACTAGAAATAATTGGTTAAATATTTTTGAAATTAATAAACCAAATAATAATTTTGGTCTTAGATTAGACAATTATGTCAAATTTAAATTATTTAGTCAAATAAATTGGGAAAATTATACTAGTAATAGCATTAAATGCATTAAAATCAATTAATCTACGATATAATTAATGATAAAATAAGAAAAAACTTTTAATCTCTGCTTTTAATCTCAACCTTAGAAGTCACAAATTTCCAGCACCTATAACACAGGTGTAATTAATCTAATTGCACCTAATAGGACTGGTCCTAATAGGACATAAAAAAAAATGTATTAAGTTATTCTGTGTTGTCTCTTATATTGAAATTATTATTCTCCTATTTGCATAATCTTTCTTACGGTCTGGTAATATCTTCATTGAATTACATCTGGTGTAGGAAAGTTAGGTTTATTCAGTGGGTAAAAAAATTCCTAATATCATTTAGCTTACAGTTAATACTTTGATTCCACAGTGATCGTGAAAAACTTTTATGGCTTTAGCTGGGACAACTTATAAGAATCAAATACATTTAGAAAGAAATTTTTCAAATATTTTATTTATTTATTATGATGCAATAACCTCTCCCAACTTATTTTAAATAAAAATTATCTAAGTGTAAGTCTCAACTATTAATTTATATTTAAATAAGTTGGGAGTTACATGCTTTGAAACTATTTGAAAGTTAACCCCCCATTGTAGGCCTATGTAGGCCCTTGGGGTTGCTGATGGCTTCCTGCTTTTTGTGACCAGCAGACTAAGTTGGGGATAAGTGGTCTACAGTTTTTAAAATGTAGTCTACTAAGATCAGACAGTGATGCATCTTGATTGCTTAAAATTTCAGAATCTTGCTTATTAGCAGTTTCACATGCATACTGATGTTGGTTATGTTTCAGAAGTAGAATTTTACTTTGTACAATGTAGAAATAGTTAATGTTTTCAAAGAACATTATACACTGAACTTTTTATTTTAACACAACTTATTCAAATTATGGGCAATTATGATACTAGGATGTGCGATTTCATGTGTGATCAGAGAATACAAATAAAATTCCTTCATTAATACTGTGAGGAAACTATTATGATTATGCATTAACAGTTAAAGTCTTTCTTTGGCTGTTGGCAGAGCGAGCAATAATCATAACTACATACCCACGAATAACTTTTATTTCGGTCGCAAACGTCCACTTTTATCTGCAACAGGGCAGTTGTTGCATCTTCGCAGGCTGGAAACACACTGCATTCACACTCATCCAACAATCAACAGGAGCCAGCTTCTACGAGCTGCGTGGCGCATGTCTCTCGATTGTTGGTCTTGTTGGTACAGTCAGACCTCTATTTAACGAAGTTGCTAAATCCCGAAAAAAAGTTCATTATATGGAAAATTCGTTAAATAGAGATTCACCTTTTAAAATTACTTTAAACTACATAAAACAAATTTAAAATACTTAAACAATAAATATTATTAAAAAAGTAATAATTTTAATGACATAAAGCATACATTACCACATGCGTATTTAAATTTTACTAATCAAGTTAATTTTGTCTGAGTTTTTTTTTTTTTGAATAAGTGTTTTCGCTCATAGTACGCCTCACATTTTTGCAATGCACCAAAAACCCCTTCAGGCGTATTTTCTTCAAATTGTAATCCACGTCGCATTGTTTCAAATGATTTTAGCATTTCATCATACGACGGTTTTTTGATTTCTTTGTCATAATCATTTCCATTTTCATCATCTTCATCACATTTCATAGCTGTATTGTTTTTATTTTTCACCACTGTCCAAACTATCCGATTAAGTTAGTGTTTCCGAGATCTCAACCTCAAAATCAAGTGAAAGATAATCATCATCAATCAGCACATCATCAACAATTTCTTCTTTTTACCTCAGCTGTATCCGCGAAAAAGTTCGTTAAATAGAAAATGCACTTCGCTATTTGGAGGTTATTTTACGACAAATTAGCAAAATGTTTTTGGTTCCAAAGAAAAGTTCGCAAAATAGAGGTTCGTTAAATAGAGGTCCGACTGTATTTGCCAATTTCTTTAGGCAAGTTCTTGTCGAGAATAAATATTTTGATTTACTCTCTTCCACCATCTTAGTGTCTTTTGTAAACCCTTGAAGTAGGAGATTTATGCAATTAAATTCTTTCACCTCAAATACTAATCAGTTCTTAATGTACTCCATTAAACTATCATTTCAACTTTTTAAGCTGTATTATATATTTTCTTTCTTCACTTTGTTTTTAGGTCGTAATGAAAAAGATACAAAGTTTAATTTCAAGCAAATAAAACTGCAAACATTTACAGGTAACTTTTGACTTTGCTATATTTTATTTGTAGTCCTAATGTGACTGTGGGTGAAGTTACTGCAAACGAGACTCTAGGGTATTTCCCACATCATGAAAGAGAGATAGACGAGGCCTTTCGCGTCCTATAGTTCATGAATCATCTTCAGGTCAGACCTGAACTTTAGGATGCAAAAGGCCTTGTCTATCTCTTTTATGATGTGGGAAATACCCCAGAGTCTCATTTGCAATGTTTTCTTAAATTACTATATCTTCTTTTGCTTGTTATTTTAAGCTTTTAACATTACATTTCTGATTCTTTTTCTTTCTTCTTAAGGCCACAGTAACAGCATCCGTTCCATTCATGCTTTGGATAATGAGAACTCTTTTATCAGTGCTAGTAAAGACAAAACAGTCAAACTCTGGTCCTTAAGAAGCCATGGAGATGGAACAGCATATTCTTCATCACAGTGGACATATACAAATCATAAGAAATCAGTTTTTGCTGTTACATTTCTAGAATCCTTGCGATTAGCAGTATCTTGTGATAGCACTATACATGTTAGTTTCTTCTTTTTTCTTTTTATTTTTTTTTAAATTTATGTGTGTATAATGTAATTTTATTTTTAATAATAAGTAATCCACATTGTTTGATTATATTTCCTTATTGTTTTTTATCATCAGTTTTTACCAGATATATCCTATCAGACAATAAAATCTGGCAATCTCTGGAATCACTAGAAATCCATAGACAAAATGGAAACCTTCAATAATTCGTTAATTGCATAGATAAAATTGGCTAAGCAATGCCCCTGAATGCATGTAATGGAATTTCTACTGTGCTCTTAATGTTCTCAACGTCCAGACTTAACAAACTATGGTATTATTAACCACAGTAATAATAATAACAAATGCTTTGTTTATATAAATGCAGAAATTAAAAGATATATTGAAATCATTTTTATCCAGTTATTTTTCTAGGAAATGAATAGAAACGTTTTAGAATGCTAGAAGATGTATAGTGTGCTGTATTGTGTTTTCAAGTCAGCTGAAGAACTTATACATAAAATGATGTATCAGTGTAAAACATGACTATAAATATACTTTTTTATTTCAACATCATCTTAAAGGCTTTGTCATAGTGCTAAGTCACAAGGAAGTAAACTGTAATAAGTTTTCCAAGGAGTTGAAAAGAGCCAGAAAAGCCATGAAAATTCAAGTAAAAAATTCAACAACTTTTTTAGAAGGACTAGTAAAACATTCATACTATTCCTGGAGAATAAGTAAGTTGTTGAGCCGATGGTTAAGTTACATAGCCATTGTTAAATTCTCATATATTGTATTTATTTGGTAGATACAAGAGATAATTTCAAATTAAAAACATGATAAATCATTATTAAGTAATTACAAACTGTTCGATATGATGTAAGCATTTCATTTCTGAAAATATGTTCGTTGGAATTGTATACAAGAATAACATAAATGACACATGTACAAGTGTTCACTCCATAATATATTCTGTTATAAAACAGACAATGCACCCCGAAGAAAGTGTTCTATGGTTATGAAACTTCACACACACACACAATGAGTATGTAAAGATAAAGAATTTTCATTGCAAAAGAGCTTTTTATTACAAAGCAGTGACAGCACAACATTCTAATGCCAATACAAATAGTAAATGCTTCTGTGGCGCCAATCCAAGTCAATATATGGTGCAGCATGGAGTCAAATAATAGTGTAATGTTGTCCTGTGGCAGATTCTGCCAGATGTTTTGCAATTGTTGGGCAACTGCCATCCCATTATATCCCAGATGTGCTAGATTGACGAGAAGTAAGGGACCTAGCTGTCCTTCGAAGGGTATGAAATCTACAGAGGTATTGTTAAGAAATCTTGTGTGTGATCTGGCATTGTCATGCTGGTGAATAACCCCTAGAAGGCATCACAGCATAGGCAACACAATTGGTTACGGAATGTTGTCAATGTACAGGTGTGCTGTCAAAGTACCTTATAGCAACTATTTAGGAAAGATAGGCTATCATAAGAGATGGCTTCCCAGACTGTATTCCCAGGTTGATGACCATGTGCCACACGACCACTACAGTCACATTGGACTAATGACTATGCCTCCTCCATACACAAGTACACTGATTTATCTGTGCTAAGAGAGAAGCAGAATTCAATACTGAACACAACACTCCATTTCTACACCATCCAAAATTCGCCTCTGCCATTTGTCACCAATGGTGTCCTTTGATACTATACGGTGCATAGAGTAAGTTGTGTATCTTTGGATAGAGAATAGGGATGCCATTAGTGTCATTTTAACTGCTCTTGTGATCAGACGATCCCCTTGAGAACTTATTTCCCTGGGATGTCCTGGGAATGATTCCAAAGGAGTGTCTTATGTTGGAGCAGCCTTTTATACTGAGAACTTCAGTATTGCTATTCCTCATCTTTCTGAAGTTTCAGTGGTCACTGCTGAAGTGTATGCCATTTTTATGATTTTAAAATGTGCACACAGAGAAAAGTTATCAAAAATTTTCATGTGTAGTGATTCTAAGTGTGATCTATATCTGTTAGCTTCCACACATTGAAAGTTGACCTACATTGAAGGTCCACCCATTTTAGATTTATTACATTGTTTTAAATGTAGCATTGTCTTTTTCTGCTGGATTCCCAGTCACATCGTAATTGTTAGAAATAAATTCGCCGATTCTCTTGCCAAGTCTGTAACTGCAGCTAATCTCTCTCCTCATTCCAATGTTTATATGATTATCCTTTCTCAATTGAGAGCTGTCTCAGTTTCTTAAATTGTCAAATTTTTACTGGTGATTTTTATATGCTTAAATATAATTTATTTAATATTTATCTTTCTTTGAGACCTACTATTCTTATTCTGTCATTTATTTTTACTATTTAACTTTCATTAAAAAGTTGTTTATGTATGTTGTGCAGTAGAGGTATTATTGATTTTCTTTTTTTTACTTTCTTATATATTTTAGTCCACTTTTTAAATTTCTTGGTGCAGCTTAGCCACAGATGCTTTTGCACATTAAAATCAAATTATCAACAACCTCTTAAGCCTATGATGTATGACCTTTCTCAAAAACTCACTCTGTTGCTGGTACTGTCGATGAGTGCATCGTACAGGTATCTTCAGTCTTTTTGACATAATGAGAGCAAAACCAGTCAGATTTGTCCATCGTGTGAATGCCACTCCTTATATTGGCCCTAGAAAGTGCCCTCCTCATTGCTTTGGAAACACCCAGTGTATTCATTGGTGCTGACATTTTAATAATTTGCATATCTATCTGAAAGGCATTTGCACAGGAAGTTCCATGGCTCTCTCATTATTTTTTTAGTTTTTTCTTTTTTAATAGAGTGTAAGTAGAAGAACATATCTGTTACTACCGTAAATCTCCAGATAGTTTCTTAATATCTTAAATGATATCTTAAATGATCTGTAATATACTGTATATCTTATTGATATAGTTATAATCGATATGTTACTGTAATATAAGACCTCTAATATGTGTACAGCGACTCTGCAGTTTGAGACAAAATTTTTAAAATCTGTAAAAAGTTTAACAATTAGGAAGAATACGAAAAACCTGAAAGTTAAAAATAAAGGTATTTTAGGAAATTAAAAATCATCAACACACACTGAGCATGGTTTATCTGTAATGGGTAAACATAAATAAGGACTTGCAAATTATATAATTCTCTAGGATCACAAATGCTAGGGAGAGCTCTGCAGTGTAACTATGAATGGTCAAGTATTGCAGTGATCATCTGTGTGCACATTGTTCAATATCGTGAAGTTTTTTCTTTTTTTCTTTTTTTATACCATATAAAGCTGAAATAAAAAAAAAAGGAAGTTAATGTTTGATATTTTAATACAATAATTTAATTGAAAATCCATCAGAAAGGATTGCATCATTTCAATATTAAATAGGTATTGTAAGTTTGGAAGTTTTGATAGCAAACTTTTGCAATTATCAAGTTATATTTTGAAAATGTATCAGATATGACATCCATTTAAATTAAGCAGTTTTCAAGACAATGAAATGTTGCAGGACATCTCGTGCAATCTATATTACTAAAATCTTTTATTTCTCTGTCTGTCTGTCTGTGTGTCTGTCTGTCCGGCGCAGTTTTCTGTGAGAATGAAAAATAGAAAGAATTTTTTCAATGAAACATCCGCGAATGGAATCGAACCTGCAACCTTCTGATCCGAAGTCAGACATCTTACCCATTAGGCCATGGGAACTTCAACTCTCTCCATATTGCTTTTTTGACTTATCTGTCAAAACTGAACTTACTTTGACTGAAAAGTAACAATTGTAATTAAAAAGAAAGTCAAAAAAGAAAGACGCAGTACGTCATTAGGTAGAATACTGAGAAATCAGTATTTGTAACTTAAAAACCATTGAAAAGTATCAATTGGAATTGGATAAACGAGATGAACGAGAGTGTCGATAACATCAATCGAATGATAAGTCTAAGAATACAAGGAGAGACTACAGAGCATACAATACAAGTGCGAATAAAATTGACACTTCTGATAATCCACCACACGAACATCTCTATATGCCCGAGTGTCTGAACGCATTGAATCTCAGCGGAATTCCTCAACATCGTTTGTCATTGAAGATTGGATCTCCAATAATATTGTTGCGAAACATCAATCCCAAGTTTGCATACTGCAATGGAACTCAACTTAAATGCTGTTCATTCGATAATGATCTCATAGAAACCGAAATTATAACAGAACTCGCAAAGGAGATTTTGTTTTCATCCATAGGATGTCTATGGAACCATGCGGTAATCTACTTCCATTCACTTTCACAAGAAAACAATTTCCGATCAGACCTTCTTATGCGATATTTATCAATAAAGCTCAAGGACAAACTCTAAATAAAGTTGCCATATAATTGGAAAACGTTGTCTTAACTCACGTACAACTTTAGGTCTTTGAGTCACAATTCAACAGAATTTGGTTATCTTCACTCTAAAGAATACTCACAATCAATTTGTTGCGAAGAATTTCGTATACAAGCTATGATCTTCATTTATCATCTATATCAACTAACGTCCATCTGAAATCTCTTCTTCAAATATCTATATCGAACAATCTGATGGCCTAGCTAATAGATATAGATAATTTTCACTATTTGTAACTCAAAAGCCACTGAAAAGTATCAATTGGAATTGGATAAAAAAAGAACAGAAAAAAAAATAATCACTATTTCTATTAGGTAGAATACTGAAAAATCGCTATTCGTTACTCAAAAACAATCACTATTTCTAACTCAAAAACCACTGTAAAGTATCAATGGAAATAAAAAAAAGAGACTCAAGAAAGAAAAAAAGCACTATTTCTATTAAGTAGAATACTGAAAGCTCACTATTTGTAGCTCAAAAGCGACTGAAAATTGTATCTATATTACGAAAATCTTTTATTTCTCTTTCGGTCTGGTGCAATTATTGTAATTTACAAAAATAGAAATAATTTCTACAAGTTATCTACTGGAATCCAACATGCAACCTTCTGCTCCGAAGTTAGACGTCTTAAGCATTAGACCACAAGGATTACATTCTAATCTCTATAAAAAATAAAAATATATCACAGATATATGATTCACACGCTGATTCTAAAAGCATTCGTGATATATACATCAAAAATTAAAATAAAAAAAAAAATTAAAAAAAATTTTAGTTTTATTTTACTTGATGTAATTTGTGTGTGTGTGTTTTTTTAATAAATAACAAATTGTTTTCCGTTACATACGCGAGGCTTCCGGAGCGAAGCGACGGGTAGCCGACTAGTTGTAGATAAATGAAATAGTATTTCAGACTGTGGTTTGAAAGAATGAAGAGATTGTTGATGGATTATATAAGAATTTTTGATTGCCCAAATAAAAATAATTTGTTATTAACATGCTCTTATGTACAGATGAGCTTCATCTCTCAGAAATAGAAATGACAAATAGATAATGGATGTTGCTAATCAAGAAATCTGCAGAATTGCATTGTTATTATATTAGCAGCTTTTAATTCTTAAAAACAGCATCTTTTGAGAATAAAATTTCTTACCATAGGAGTTATCACAAGACTCAGCCAATTATAAAGACTTCTTTCTTGAGGGAAGTGTGAGCTGTTAAATAGATTAACAGTGTCCATATTCTTATGGTTTCAGTATGTTCGAAAATCCAGGAGATTTGCTGTTCGAAAGCAATAAATGTTTTATAAAGGCAGTCTATCAATTTTATCAGTATCTAAAATTACACTGCATTTTTATTGTAGATGTTTTCTTTTAGCTGTTTTCACAACTAAAAGAAATTATTTATCATAAGAATATTTGTAAAAAGAATATTTTTGAGATTAACCTATGTTCATTGAAGTTAACTGTTGCTTCTTCATTTTCATGCAAGTAATGATCCATTTTGTTTCTTTTATCAGCTATGGGATCCTTTTATGGGATCATGTATCAAACAATTTGATTCCACAAAAAATAGTCCTGTAACTGTGCTGACAGCAATGCCTGCACCAAGTTCAGTTGTAGTAACAGGAACTACAGAGGCAACAATAAGGTAAGAAATACAACATTGAACTAGTGATTTTATTATTATTATTATTATTTATATGTTTCAAACCTTGGGTTTCCCCAGCAAAAACAATATGGCGGATCAAGGACCAAAGCACACAATATTATTATTATTATCTTATGAAATATGTTAAAGCTTTATTTGATTCTTAGGAGAAAAACTGGTAATTAGTTAGAATTCTTTGATTTGCTGAAACTTTGTGAGAAAGTAATGAGAGATTTTTTACATTGGTATTAAAAATATCAGTTGTTTGATGATAAACTCTGGCAATTCTATCTTAAGTTTCCAAGCCAGCCATAACTGGATTCCTTTCCATATGTTATTGTTTTACAAATAAATTCAGATATTGGGATCAGTTGAACCTCCAGGTTCTGTTGAATTTAATTTGAAAGAAAAAAATAATTATTTAAGAAAATTTCATCTTGATATCATAGGCGGATCCAGGGGGGGGGGGGCTAGTAGGGGCCCCTCCCTTTAGCTGTGAATATAGATTGGATAAAATGTGGTATCCAAAGGCTGCTGCCTGATAGACATTAATATTGCCATGATGACGATTTCAATTGCTAATAAAAAGCTGTCTACTAGCGTGCGTTTCAGACACACTGCTATAGTCAGCCCTTCAGAAAAGTTAGCCCCCCCCCCCCTTGGAAAATCCTGGATCCGCACGTGCTTGATATCATTTAAAAATTTTGTAATAGGAAAAAAAATATGACTAATGATATCATAAGCCATATCCTTACATTCAAGTGATTAGCATTAGAGAAGTAGCACCCATTGATAGGCTCAGTTTGCCAGTTTTTTCCATATTATCCTAAATTTGCAATCCTCAATTCTGTCCTTTTACTCTAGCTCCCAATATAAAAGTCGCTTCATTTATTTGATCACTGTATACAAACAATTTAGTGCCAATCTGTACACAGCATTCACAAGACCTCTTTCATCTTCCTATCTTCACTTCAGTTTTGGAACACAACACTAACTTCTTATCATTTATTTCATCTCAGTTGCTCTAGATGCTGTGTAATACCTTTTCTGGCAACTCACAAATCCTTGCATTTACTGACAAAATTCTAATTTTTTGAGTATTATCATAATCTGTCAGTCTTTCAAACTAGCACTCACTCACTCATCTTTCTATCTTTTCATCAATACTACCCTCTCTTTTTCACTTATCCTAAATAAGCAAGATCCTTCATCTGTTAGAGATCGACTCTTTAACAAGTCATCTACTTTTTACCTCTTTCAAAACAAGTACTTCCATCTTATCTGTATTTGTTCTCACCTGGTGTTTCCAGCTCATATTTATTCCTAGCTATGAACACCTCTAAATCATCGTCATTCACAGACAGTATCATCAGCTTAAAGAAGAATTGCAGCATATTTTCAGCTATGTCATCACCATGCATGTACTATTTCTAAAGCATGTACGATTTCTCTTTAGAAGATTATTCTCCACTTAGATTGAGAAAATCTAGTCATACCATTCTTGAAGTGTAAATCTGTATTCTTGAACTACACTGCTAAAATCAGATTTTCTCTTTGGTTATTTTTATTCTCTCAATCTAGTATTACCAAAAATTCCCTTATTTAACAAACTTCTAAATTCTTACTTTGCTATCTTCACCTTTACTTTTGTAAGTGTAGAGATAGTCACAGCCAAATTTTCCAAAATAGAGAAATTGTGCTTGTAGATTTTTAACTGTTCAGAGACTTGAAACTCTTAATGGCATTGTTTTATCATTTAAATCTCATGGGTTTCATAATTGAAGAAATTATACTAGAAACTAGTTTCCCATTTCTATCCTTTTTAAAGTTTTATGCAATTTTCATTTGTTGCAGTTTAAGATAAAATACATGTGAGAATAAATTAATGTCCATAGCTTCAATATAAAATGCAGGATTTTTTTAGCCAACTTTCATCTGCCTTTATTTATCAGATGAGAAATTCCTTACCTACTGAGAACCTACTAAGCTACTTTGAATTTTCATCTTTTTACCTGTTTTTACTCCTTTCACCTTGGAAAACTGGGTATGATAATGCCTCATTTGTTTAGTTGATTGTTTTCAAAAATTTTGTATTATAAAAGGAGGTTAATATTTAGTTTTTTATTTAATTATAGGTTCCTTGATGTTAGAACTCAACGTTATATGCATGAATACAAAGTCAGCATTGGCCCTGCAGGTAAATAGCTAGTGTTTTATTAATTATTACCATCATATAAATGATTTAGTGGCTGTGCTTTCCTTTTTTGAATAAATCAGTCTGTTTGAAAAAGCATAATATCCTTAGCCATCTTTTATTTACTTTTTATTTTTTTTTAAAGCAAAACTAACACAGTGAATAGGCTAGTTTTAAGCAAAACTAACACAATAAAAGTGAATAGGTTTTTATTGCAGGCAACCATAAAAAAATAAAAAAATAATTTGTGCTCTTAATCATAGCAGCAAGAACAAATAATCCCACCGCTCACAATTCAATCCTATTTGGCAGTGCAAGGAGAGATGAGTTATCCTGCTAGTTTATTCTATTCTGATCATCTATCTTAATAACAATCAAATATTTGGAAAATATGCTTGTTCAGTATTTCAAGTATAAATAATTTCAAATAGCTACAAACTATTTCAGTCTTTTTGGTATTAGTCACATTTAGCATTTTAAATTTTTACTTGTTAATGGTAAAATTTTAATGTTTTTGAAGCTGACTTAAATTGATGTCAGATTCAGTCTGTTTTCTAGCATCAGTTGCTGGAAATGCTTCCATTTTCTTTCCATGTTTCTCTCCCCCATTTATCTTAAGCTGTGGAATCAAACGAGAGGTATCTTTCCAGTTTTCTGTCTCTTTTTGACCATTTGATTCATTCTTTGTTTTACTTGCTTTTGGAGCAGCATTGTGTCCAACATTGTTTTAACGTAACATTATTGTATTAATAAAGCTAACAACAAGAGTTCATCCAAAAACTGGGTAATAAGCAGGATGTTTGTCACATTTATGGAAAACAAATATTCTGCTGAAAAACGAAGGCATTATATATATATATTTATATATATAATTAGTTATATATATATATATATATATATATATATA
>JAFIDM010012231.1:28291522-28354229 GCA_023159025.1 Thereuonema tuberculata
AAATCCCACATTGAAACCAAAACTTTTGCAAATTTCTTTTAAAGTCACACTATTTTTGTTTAAGTATGGCATGAAATATCTTCTGTTGTTATTTGTTGTTAACTCTTTAATTTTCAATGTGTGGTATTGCTTTATAGTTTTATTTATGAATTTCTCCTTGTACCCATTTTTACTAAGGATTCTTTTCATATTCATAATTTCTCTATTGAATTCATCTTCACTACTCATGTTGACGTCAATCCTTTGCATATAGTTTTCAATTATGTTTCTTTTTATGTTTATACCATGTCCTGATTCATAATTTAGTATGTGTTGACTTTTGTATTTTTTTGTATAATGTTTCATAATAATTTGCTTTTTAGTATTAAATGTAGTTTTTTACATTTAAATCTGGTGTGATGTTGGAAATATTTAATGGTAGAGGCTGTAGAAGGAGGGATCTACAAAAGAAATATGGGAACTTTACATATTTGAATTTTTTTGACTTTGAAAGCTGGTTTTTTTTAGAATATGAGATGTAAGGAAATACTAATCAGACTTCAGTTAAGTTATAGATAAAAGAACAGAAGATTGCCGATAATATTTTTATTTCATTTTGAATAATAATAATATAACCAAATATTTCTCATTAAAAGGTGGTTTGAAGGACTATTGTTGTAATTATTTTAAAGATAAGCTTTGAACAGAGCTTAATTCTCTACTTACTGTTCAGCGTTTATGATTGATTAGAAGGTGAATTCTGAAAATATGTATTCCAAATATCATTTTATCTATCATTTTGTTTCTATCGTACTTCTAATTCTGTTTTCATCCAATAATATTTGAATCGCAAATGTGAAAAAGGTACTAAGTCAGCTTTTTGTACATTTTGAGTTAGGACTGAAAATGGGTTCAATTGTGTTCACCCCATGCATCATTTAAATGGAACTAAATCAGGCTTTTCCAGTAGTCTCAGGAGGTCAAAAACTTGAATACTGCTTTACATTTTTTCATTATTTTTGCACTAGTGTTACATTGCCATATGATACTATATATAACATATATATATATATATATATATATATATATATATATATAACTTATATAATTAAGTTTGTACTAAAACAAATTGAAATAAAACATTTTATTTTAACTGCAAAATGCAACAATATAATTGCAAAACATGGAAAAAGGTACCTAAGTCACCCATAATCTGGAAAAAGGTACTAAGTCGAAATTTTTAATTAGGTCTTTGTACATTTGCAAACTGACATAAAAATAAACAAATGAAAGGCATGGGTCAGCTTTAGTCGTTTCACACCACATCAATGGATTTTTAATTGCTGGCTCTAGTTTTGAATGTGGAAGGTTTTTTTTGTGTTTTCTCAGTTTGGTATTTCTATGACTTAGTACCTTTTTCACATTTGCGATTCATTTATATTTGTTAATTCACATAATACTCTACACAATTTATATTGATTACAAGCTTGGTTTTCCTTTTTATGTCTCTTAGATGCTAAATAAGAGTGCTTTACAGCAAAGAATATAATATTCAAACTTTTGTTTTAAAAAAGGCTGGTAGAGGAATCCATACACAGTTGAAAGTCGGCTAAGATCTTCTAAAAATTTAAATTTTATCCTCTGAAGGATTTCTGTGACCCGGAAGCATCTGAATGAGAAGGCTGCACATGATGAAATGAAGTAGTGTGTAACATGCATTTACTTGGTGATAAAATAGAAGCAAAGGTATATTATTCAATAGTTTCAAAGCACTAAGCATGTTCCATCTTGAGCAGACAACACATGTGGTTACAGCAAGGGAAAGACTGACAGTATTGGGTGAACATTTTGACTGCCGGTTATCAGATTATAGGCTTTGAGCCAGATTACATCTTATGAGAGAATGGATAGTTTATTCTGTTGTGGTCGATAAGGGGTTTGGATCAGTAAGCAATGCATTTCACAATTTATATTGATTATAAACTTGGCTTTTCTTTCAATGTATCCATCTTCAATGCTAAAAAAAAAAAAAAATTGTTCCATTGTAACACCCCTTAGTATTCTGAAACTGTTGGAAAATATATCATTGCTTTTGTCAACATATAAGTGTTTACACATTTTCTTTACTTTATGGAAGCATATTTAATATTAAGATGGGATAATTCAATAATCAATTATTAGTTAGTATCTATTTGCTTTTGCCAATTCTATTTTTAAAGAAAGAATTTAAGTAATCTTAGAATTATTTTAATTTCGTTCTTAAAGGCCTATTGCAAAAAAAAAATAAAAATAGAGGAAACAAATGGCACAATTATTTTTGTTTTAAACAGAAGTTCTTGAAAGAACTTAAATCCTACTTTGCTCAAAACTGTCCTTATGGTTTTGTTTTTTTTTGGGGGGGGGGGTTTAATTTTTCTTTGCTTTTTTCAAAGTTGTAAAAAGTGAAATGAATGAAAAGTCTACAGTAACTTTTAAATTTAATAACTACTGAATATAGAAATTTTTCATTTTCTAAAAGAAAAATGACTTAAATCGATATATATTTAAGTTGTTGAAGTCTGGTGAATCTTTATCAAAGAATTCAAAGAAAGCAACGAATTTAACAAATTAATGTATTATCTAAAAGGATTTCATTTCCGTTTGGTGTACATCATTATCCCTGTTTTAATGCTTTTCTGTGGGAAAAGCATTAATGCAGTAGTTTGTTGACAAGGACTCACTAAGGAAGCATTTCAAAAATATAAACATTAAATTATCTCTTGTCCTTAAATATTCATCCAAGTTTCAAGAAGACCCATTCAGCAGTGCAAACATTATTCTGGATAAGAGCAGATATGTAGACTAACTGTCTTGAACCTATTCTTGGGAACGTAGGCTAAAAATGGAAAAAGAAGCAATTCTTTTTCTATTTGCAATAATAAAAGACAAAGTTGAAAGATATGAAACATTGCCTCCAAATAAAAATGATAGAAATATTCCAAAATGAAAAGCATTGTTATAAGTTAACATAAGAACATTACATCATAACGATACATGACATCATATCCAAATGAACAAACTGGCATTTACTGTTTGTTTGTTTTTTTAGTAATATTACTTCACTAATTGAAAAGCTCCTTTTTGTTTGTTGAAAATAAAAATATGCTTCAGAAATAGAATTTTAACATTAAAATTAAAAACCTTTAATTGATTCAAAGTAGATCTTTACAATAACTTTCTAATAATCAGGGATTTAATTTTTAACCAGATTTCTTGCTTTGGATGTATTTATAAGTTAAAGAATAATTTGAAAATTAAAATTCCTAATGAATTATTTGTATTTTTCAGGTTGGTTGAAACCCTCACCCAGTTAGGAAAACATGTAGGTTCCTACAAAATAACACTGACATGCAAAGATCCACTTGTAACATTCTATGAACAGTTTGGTTATTGCCGTGAAAATGGAAATTCTACATTTATGAATGCAAGGTTTAAAGATTAAAAAGTGCATTATTTAGGTTGTGCCTAGAGTGATATATTTATGTCAAATGTTTAGATCAGGTGAAAATGATGTTTAAAGGAGATCGTTATTTTCTCCCTTCCCCTTCCATACATTCTTTTTTGTTGTTGATATTGAAAATTTTTATGACTTTTTAATAGTTCCTTTGAATGTAAAGTAGTATAATGCTTTTTTTGAGCTAAGGTTTTCATCTTATTTTATTTTCCATTGTGGATACAAAAATTACAATGGATGTGATTTACTTAAATGAAAAGAAAAAGTGAAAATGTTTTATCTTAGGAACTTAACAAGGGAAGAAAAAAATGAGGAGTGATATTCATCAAGTTGAATATCTTTTATTTTTTAACTATGTAAAAATAGAAGTTGTAAAACATTTAGTCCTATTTCTCAACTGGTTAGAATTTTATATTACATTAGATTTTCTTTGTTGATATACGAATATGAGGCTTTAAGGTTATAAGTAAACTGATATTAATTTAGTTTTTTTTCTTACCATTTTGATTTCTAACCTTGGGTTTATCTTATTTTATTCTCTGTGACTTCGTGGAAATTCACTTGATTTGACTACTTATTTTGTTTTTTCTTAATTGTTTAAACTGTTTCGTCTTTACCTTAACTTAGAAATTAGTATTTCTCAGCTGAATAGTTAATGAATAAGTCATTGTGTCTCATTAACACAAATAAACAAAATTCAACAAGAACTGAGAAGAACAATTGAGACAGCGAGATACAATAAAACTGCCCTATCGTAAATGTTGTACTGCAAGACTAGTTCTCCTCACTGTAATTCAAATAACAGAAACAGATCACAAACCCTATTTCAGTGTCATGGAAACCACCTACCTGTCACATTAGAATTTCCCAAGAATCTGTTAGTTGTGATTGTTATATAATCTGACTGTTAGGGTTTCATCAGTACATGGTTTGGAGAGAGACACTTTAAAAATAAAATAGTGTTGTTTTAAAGAATATTTGCTACACTTGTTATCCTGTAGGGAAAGTTGCCCTAGAATTCCCATAGAAAATTTCCTAGGTCATTGTCAGATATAAACTTCCTATAGATATTAGTATTATTTTTTGTTTCACATAAATCAACCCTTTCAAGTGAATATCAGGCGCATGGTCATTAGCACCAGGTTTATGTCTAAAGATTGTAATTTACATTCTTTCTCATTTTATCACTTCACAATAGCAGACTCAGTCAACCTTCAGTTTGATTTTCAAGTTTTGTGTTGATGAAACTAATCCAGATTAACAACAGTTGATTGAAGTTGAGTAGATTCTGGAAGGTTTTTCATATTAGCAGTATAGCATCAGAGTTGCATCTGACTAGATAAGTGAAGATATAAAGAATAAGAAATAGAGAAAAGATAAGATGATAGATTGACTGTTGAATGGCAAAAAACTTAAGAGCGAAGTGCAAATATTGCTAAACCCTATTGCAACCCTGGCCATTATTTAAATACTATAAGGCAGTCTTATATTAAATTTAGAATGCTCAAGAGGAAAGAAGAAAGTTTTGACATAGTTGTGAAGTGTTTGAACTATACTGCTTAGAAAGTTCCTGAAAGTAAATGAATTCATTTCAGTTCCCAATTAAAACTTCAAAGTTGCGAACTGTGTGTGTGTGTGTCTGTCTGTGTGTAAATAATTTATATTAACATAAAATCTTGAAATTCAATTAAAATAAATGAAATTCTTTATAAAACAAGAATTATATAACTAAAATTAAAATTGTATTCCAAATAGCATAAGTAACTACAGAAGTTTCTTTTCATTTTTGATACTTCGTTTATGTAATGAGCATTTATCTTAATGTTGTTATACAGTACGACCGGAAATAAAGTATACCCAAAAGGTTTCTTTGATTCCTTGCCTTATGACTTTACATAACGTTCGGTTTACTTTATTTCCGTCCATCCTGCTGTGCTACATTAGATTGCAAAATGATTGTTGTTGTTTTTTTTCCACTGATAATTGAAACTATCCTATAGTAAACAAGATTGAATCTAAATAAAGAGGAATGTTTTTCTTCGTTCTCATCCATCAAAAACTGAAGGGGTGAACTTAGGCTTTCTTTGAATTCTTTCTTTTCTGCTGGCATATGAAGACGACTGGAAAACACTGCAATATCTTATCTTTAAATTCCATGAATGCAGGAAGTAATGAGTCTCTATATATATAGCAGGTTGGAACTGCCACTTTTTTAGTAAATAAAATGTAAATATTTGTATTAAGTGTTTTCATTTGCAACAAGATGGGTTCCGGGGGTTTTACTAGTTAATATTATTAGAAAAATGTAATTAGTATTTTATTTATATATATATAAGTATTTTCAAAGATTTATTATTTTTCTTTTAGTGTAATTTATTGTTATTTTACAGTCGTAGATGGAATTAAAATTCAAATGAATTATTCAATGAAATGAAGTAGACAGTATTGTGTCTGACACAAACTTTGATGTAAAGTCTTGCAACATCTTCAGTGGATTTTAAAACTTTCATTTACAAAGTATTAAACATATCAAGTTTGATACTGCTTTACAAAAACAGTTACATCCAAAATAGTATGATGGATATTGATGTTAGTTTTCCATTATTTAAAGCAAAATCTATTTAAATCTATTTTTCAATTTATTTTCTTCCTTTTAAATAAAATAATGGGCTCAGTACTTTTAACATTTATACTTAAATTGCATGTTTCGTAGTTTTAATCTTCCTTCCTATTTTTTCCATTTTCTTTTTCTTGTTGAAGTGCTTGCTTCTGATCTTCAAGATACTCCAAGTATGTTTTGCCATAAACAAGAAACCCTTGTCCATGTTTCTCCTCCCATTTCTTAATCTGGGTTTTTAGGTCTTTTTCCATCTTTGGCAGGGTTTTCAAAAGCTGCTTCCTTTCTTTTTCTTCTTGTAATAATGCACCTCCTCGGTTATTATATCTATTTGGATCCCATTCCCTCATCTCAAGTTCTAACATTTTTTTCATAATTCATCTCTTTCAACAATTTTTTCGATCAATCCTTATTACTATGATAATAGTCTTTCAACTTTTTGATCTGTCATGCTTGTTCAAAGAGATTTTTGAATTCATTTGACCTTCAAAACCTTTCAAAAATACATACTGTAATTACAATAAAAATACTGTAGCTGTATTAGATGTTCATGACTTAACCGAAAAAATTGTTATCCGAAACAGTCCTCCCCTTTAGTTCAGTTAACCGGGGTTTTACTGTACATTTGTATGTTTCTCAGCCATAGTAACTTGCATCGGGCAACTTCCTGCTTTACTTAATCAATGATTTTATACTTAAAGTTGGAGGAGCCATCATCAGCCCCGACAGGTGTTGGGGAATTTTTCTCTGGTTAATATTTCTGTGGAAAAATCCTCAAGTTCCTGTACCCTTGCACCAATGGCCTGAGAATAATAACTGGCAAATGTTGGTTGAGCCTTTAACTCTTGAGTGTATCCAATTTAGCATGTGGTTGTAACCTCTTATATTATGTTAATCAGTAATTTTTGCTTATTTTACAAATTTCACTTAATTTTTTTAAATTAATTCTAATCAGGGAAACAAAAAGCTATATAGATTAACTGCAGTGTTGGTATTATTATTGATTGTTCTCCATTTTTTTTTTTATTTGTATAAAAATCCTTAAAAACCTTTTGATGCAGCTGATCCCAGATCTCCACTAAACTATAATTAACCAAATAATTGGATTAATGTATTTTGAAATGCATTTTATATTCTGTTGTATTCTTGGCAATTTTTAATTGAGTCCATCTATAAAACAAACATAATATCTTCTTGGTAAATTTGATATTACAGGTTTAAGTAGTAACAAATTTTACATGCCTATTAATTTAACAAAATGGTAACTACAGCTCAAAGTGCAAAATCTTTTTGTTTCCTTTGTGCCTACCATAATTACCATTTTGTTGATATTACAAGTTTTTACCAAAAATTATGAAGTCTTTCTAAATTTTAGGAAGATTGGTGTACATTGTAATTAATTTATATTAATGATGACCTGTCTATTTGGATTGTTAGAGAGAAAAAAAGTTAGCAGATATTGTTTCATTGTGAAGTGCATTGTGCTGTAAGTTAGTGTTATTTGTTTCTAATTGACTAAATGGAAATTGTTGCTAAAAAGATTTATTTTATTTGTTCTAATGGAGCAGTTGAAGTATTTTTGACCTTAAAAACAGTACTGTCTTCCATTAAAAATTTGTCCAGCAGTTTGAAAGCTTGATTCTTGAAAAAAAAAAAAAAGCCTGCACCATTGACTCAATTCAATCAAGAGCAAAATTTAATGTGCACTAAAGTTACAAAAGCATTTACACGATCTCCCGTAGCATCCTATGGGAAATAAATTCAGTATTGGACCCTCCACAAAAAGAGACCACCATTTACGTATATACACTATTTATTCTTCTTCATGGTTACAGGTTTTTCAAGTTCTACTGCCTGTTTCTGCTTTAATATCTCGTACAGACCAGCTAGTGGAATTGCAACCGATCGTTTTAGCGAGCGATGTTGCGAACATTTCCGCGAACTTGTAATAAAAGCCTGTAACATTTAAGCGATCCACCCGATGTCGGTATTCTGGTGAACCATCAAAGAATGTTGTGTGAACTTGTTGCAACACGTCTGGACGGGAGTGAACATTTTGGCAATCATTTTCATTTATCTGATTTTACTTCGGTTGACGGCTAGCATTGGTGAAGTGAGTTTGATTTTCTTGTGTAACTTCCCTCCAAAATAGAATGGTCCAAAGAGATTACATTAAAGTTCATTGAACTTTATCAAAATAAAGAAATAATCTGGAATTCCAAAAATAAAAATCATTTTAACAAATTGTTAAAAAATATCACTGGTTTGTACGAGGCTATATATCTCATGGAATACAGTAGGTGCCGCTTAATGTGATCACTTTGGGACCGATGCTATTTGATAACAATAAATGAAAAGTATCAGGAAACACAAAATTTTAATTTTACTTTAAATTTTACAAATTTTTAAAAGATAATGATTTATTCAAACGCTATTTTAAACAAATCGTTAATTCTTTGTTGATAATGATTTATTTAAACGATTTTAAACAAATCGTTAATTCTTTGTCCCACCTTAGAAGCCATTCGCTGAATAGAGCAACTGTCATCCACGCTGTTTTATTCGCAGCATAATCAACAGGCATTTCTTAACATCCTTAAAGCATCTTGGCTTTTTGTTTTTTCCGATAACAAAGTTTCGAATAGAATTGAGAATCCAGCACAGGTTGTGATTGGGTACGGAACAACACACCAGTGCTTTTTTTAATATCTCTTATTTGTTTATTGGTAAATAACCTCTCAATTTTCATCCAGTACATTATGCAACAAAAACAATTAGGCTTAGGTTAGGTTAAGTTAGGTTGGCTCAGCTGCAGGATGTATGTTTTGGTAAATAACACCAACACTAAATCATGTCCACCATCTTGGATATAGTGCGAAATAACGATGTGTGCCAGATTCTCAATTCTAACCAAAGTTTCTTCTTTCTAGTCATGCTTGCACAACAGAGTACAGTTTTACGTTCTTTTGAAACCTTGCATCCCTTAGAGCTCTCGTTTTTGAACAGATACGCGTGTTCTGGCAAGGCACGGAAATAAAGTCCGATTTCATCAGCATTGTAAGATGTTGTAGATCAACTTTTCTTTGGCTCATCTTGAGTAAATTATCAAAGCGTTTCAAAATGACAATTTTGTCCTTAACAGTTAAATCATTGCGTTTTTTTTTTTTCCATTGTTAAAATGCTTGACCGGAAATCACCACCTGTCACATGCCCAACGGCGAAATTCCTGCACATGCTAACAAAAGGCACCCTCTTTTGGGGATTTTCTTTGCTTTTATAGTTTGAAATTTTTGTTGACTGAATGAAAAAAAAAAATCGAAAATGATATGCGAAAGTGATAATAATAAACGAAGGCGCTGATTACAAAAACCGATTTTTTTTTTATTATTTTTTTTTTAACGTGTTAATATACGAGCGTTCGGGACTTCGCGATTCCGATAACATTAAACGAATGATAACATTATCCGCGATCACATTAAGCGGCACCTACTGTACTTCACTTTGAAACCGGGTTCATGAAATGAAAAGTTTGTCATTTGGGGCCCCACAGTACTTTGTATTTTGTACAAATTTAATGTTAAGCTGTTTTTTAAGTTCATTCTTTGCACATTAAATTTTTGTTTATAATATAATTATTTTTAACAATTAAAATCTCAAATTTTAACTTTGAAAATCAGCTAGCATAAATTTAATTATTAACTCTTACTTTTAAGTTTCTTTGTGATTGTTCTTATTTTCTTGGTCATTATCTTTATTGTAAGCTTTTAAATTTTTAACTTCACTGAGCTGCTGATAACTGGATAATTCCAGCTGATGAAGGTTGAAAAACCTGAAATAAGTTTTTCTTATTAAATCTCAGTTCAAATTGTTGATGAATTTAAATCAGTTCCATGTACTCAATTATTATTATTATTATACAAATGTAAAGTGCCCTTACATGTATTAGTTGTAAAATATATATATATATATATATATATTTCTATGTATATTTATTTGTGCAATAAAAAATATTTTCTGTTTCTTTTGGCTTTTGTTATTTAAAAAAAGAAATTAAGACAGCAAATACAATTTATTTTGTTACTGTTCTGTTTCATATCACTAAGCACCATCTTACTCTTAAACTTGAAATATTGTTTTCTATTTTAATGAATGAATAACAATATAAAATTCCTTTGTCTGAAACCGTAAGTGTCTCACAAGTACATTAAACTCTACGTAATTGCTCTTTTCAAGATTGTTTTAAACAGTTAGGCAACTGAACTGAGTATAAATAAAACAAGAGTAAATGGAAGAATCTCCTAAGAGTAGTGGTTGCACGAATGTTCATTAATCTGTTTAATTACAAGAATGAGATTTGGCAGATTGCAGACTGAAAATTGGTTCTTACAAATAGACTGAACATCAGTTGCGTCTTCATCTTTCCCAATTATGTTTTTATAGTGATCTCTTTGGACAATTGTTCTCTTACCGTTTGCAGTTAACATAGCTTCCTTAGTTTGTCTTAATTGTATGTTTGTTTTTTATGTTCCTATACAGAGTGTCTGACAAGTCCCGCATCATAGGAGATATTGTTGCCCGTCGATTTTGCTAGTTGCCAAAATCGTGCGAAGCGGGTGGATGGGGGATCTTGTGATAGGTGGACGTTGACTTCACTGCAAGCATCTGACGGTCCTCGGAGACTCGTTGGCAAGAAGGGCGGGCTTGCGGGCTTCGCAAGTCGTCTTCGGCCTCTTCACCAGTAATGCTCGGAAGCTGGCAGGACTTCTATCGACTCGATTGCGGGGAAACAGACTTGAACACCGCACTCGAGGTGGCTTCGGTACTGCCTCTTCGGTTGCCGGTAACGTCGCTTTCGTTGACCGGCTTCAGGCGTTGTTCAGCGGGGAGAGCGGTCTGGCAACCCTCGCTGAACTTAGCTTCGGTGGATCCCTTTTCCTATTCCGGGTGGAGTCTTTGTAATGCGGCAGATTGCCGTTACAACTCAATTGTCTTCTCTGGCTCTGCTTAAAGGATTCAAGGTTACTTCTCGGCCACCAATGAACCCTACTCTTTGGGCCTCTGCCCAGGAATGCACTCTGCTAATCTCTTTTCAGGTAGAGATCTCCCTATGGCCAGCTGTGGCCAAACACCAACTCTGCTCTTTGGGCTTCTGCCCTAAAACGAACTCTGCTAATCTCTTTGGGCCTCTGCCCAGGTACGAACTCTGCAAATCTCTTTGGGCCTCTGCCTCGGAACGAACTGTCTTACAATGGTGGAACTCCCCATTATATCCCTGAGTCCGGCCTCAACATCATCTCTGGAACGGTCAACTATCCTCAGAGGTGATGAAGAAACCGGGCAACCGGTTCAGGAAGAGTCCACCTCTAGGGGGGAATAGAGAAGGAAAAAAATGCCAGAAAAAAAAAATTAACAAACAATATCATTTGTTTGTTAAACAACAATTAAACATAATTATGAATTGTTGTTTAACAAACAAATGATATCGCCTATGATGCGGGACTTGTCGGACACCCTGTAGTTGTTAGGTTAACAACAACTGCTTTTTGTAATAGCATTACTATCCAACTTCATGTGTATTAACACAAAAACAAATTATCTCATGTCTTTGACTCTTCCATGTCTGTCTGAACAGTTATTAGACCAAGGTTGTTTGGGGAATATTTTCCATTGCCTGATTCTAGACCAGGATAATTTCACTTTTTATTGTTTCTTTAAAGTTGTTGATTCTTAAAACAGTGTTTCTGGAATGTAACCCACATTAAATAGGTAAGAAGATGCTCGTGTTGTAATTTCTATGATATCAGTTACTCCCCAGAGACATTGTTTTAAGAATCAAGTCTTCTTTGAGACTAAGCAGACATGCAAGAGAAGAAAAATTAATAACAATACTGTTAGAAGTAGCATTTCTTTGTTGTAACATTCTTTAAGTCTGAATAATCATTTGGGAACAATTAGAAAGGCCAATATTGGATGAAGAATTTATTGTGGATCTAAAGCTGTACTGATATATTTCCTAGTGAAAAAAAAAAAATAGTTTCATAAACTTAGATGTGAAAGAGGATTAGCCATGTTAATTGACATAAAAAATATAAGATTTAACAAGGAGTTTCTATAATCCATGTAACACTGCTCAATATTCTGGCTTGGTACCTTAAGCCTTCCTAAGGAGAAACTCAAAACTAAATTAACAAGTCCATGTATTATTGTGTCTATCTCATTGTTTTTGGAATTCACTTGTGACTTCATTATCTAAAAATCACTGGGAGATATTGAGAGGGATGAATGTAAGCAGCAAATTGGCAGAGGACAAATAAATGTGTGCTCTGAAATCTTTCCTTTGCTTTTATGTAAAGACGCCATCCACACGGTAAATTACCTTTAAACTTCTAATTAAATACGAAAACTGAAACTTTAATCAGAAATTTATGCTAACCTTCATAAAGAAAAGCCAAATCTTTATGTATATCTTTTTTCAGTTTTTTCTTTTTATTCCACATACCTCAATTGTTCATAGTCCTCCACATAATTAAACACCTTAATTAAAATTTTGCATTATTTTATCAAAGTTTGCTTTTATTTTTCATTTCACTGTACTTTATTAGTACTACTGCAATCATTCAACATCCTAGATTCTGTTTATCCTTTATGTAATTATAAAAACAAAATGCACTTAAATAGGCATGTAAAAAATAAGATATTACCGTTTTAACATCTAAATAATTATAAGTTTCCACTGTATTTATTTTTCCATAATTACTGTCATCACTGGCCAACAATGAAGTCATGCATATTAAAAGTACTTCAATATCTTAAATACTAATAATAATAATATACTACAAATAACCAATCCTTTTGACGGAATATTTTTAGACTGCTTTTTCTAATCCCCTATTTATTTGTAATACATTGTTCTTGCTTGCATGATGTGTAATATTTTGAGTTTGTTTCTTACAGATAACTATATTTATGATATCCTGTTATTAAAATACGGATCGTATTAAAAACATCATTACAAATTACACCTATTCAGCCAGAAAACTTGAAGCTGCATTGTCTTGCTGCAAAAATTAAAGAATTTTTATTAATTTGCTGATGTTAAAGACTAACAGCTTTAATATTTTTGAATAATACAACTAACTTTTAGGAGACTTATTTAAAACATACCTTTATTCTGAAAAGCTTAGCTGTTAAATATTAACAATGGATTAACTGATATTAGTACATTTTTGATATCTTTTGTTACTCAAGAAGTACAAAAGTGAAGGAGATTTACAAATGCAGACAATGTCTGTTGAGGAAGAACAGTAACACTACAGAGGCATCAGAAAACAGTAGTAAACTGATTTATATATATCAATGTTATTTAAATTATATTTCCTATACAGCTAACATTTTTTTAAACTCCTGCTATGTAGTTTGGAAGTTGATACATTTCATATGCAAATTCCTCATAATGAGATGGATCATACTGTAAACCAATATAGTCAATTTCTAATTGAAAGGGACCAGGGATTTTATCTGAACAAGTAATCCCAAAGCTCATTATCTGATTCAGTGGTATTGGATGCTGTTTATCCTGTATTTTTCCTTTACTAACAAGAAAAAACTTGGAAAATGGAATCTGCAAAAGAAAAAGAAAACTAAATAAATAAACAAATGAATGAAAGTATGACAGATCACGGACAATAGAGGTTTACAAGAGAACGTTACTACACTGTTAATATCTAAGATTAATATTTTGAAATATGAAAATTGGTGAAAAAATGATATGGACACCACGACTATTTTAAAGTGATGAAGCAAAATTTCAATATTTCTTAAAAGTCTTAATGAAAAATCAACTTGATAGAAAGAAAACAGAAGTCATTAATACAAATTAAGAAATATACAAAGTCCAATTCATGCTCATCTATATACACTGGCGAGCAAAAAATCAACTCAACAGTCATACAGAACAGCCCCGATTATCCGCGAGTGCCGCAAAAAAATTTTTAATTAAGAACCTCAAAAAAAAAAAAAAAAAGTAAAAAACCAATTTTAATCCAAGCAACAACATGGAAAGTACAATAGGCCCCACAGTGCGAAGGTCGAAAATTACTGACAGGTTTATTGTGCCTCGTAACCCTATAGGCTTTCTCGGAATTTGTGGATGAGTGGCAGGCTCTTGCTCTGCAGAAAGGTTTCTGCTGTATTGTACATATTTTAAAAGTTTTGCATATTATGTTTTTTGTATAATAAAACGTAGTTTTTATGCTGAAATATTTTTTTTCGTGTTTACACGTAGTTTTTAGTCTTTTTTTCGATTTATCCGCAATTTTTATTATCCACAGTACCGTTGCCACCCAATTCCGCGGATAATCGGGGCTCTACTGCATTTGCTGCCTACTATTTCAGAAATTAAATTATTTTGAATGAAAATGTAAATATCAGTTGAAAGCTTATAAAACACACTTTCAAATGGAATCACAAGTAATCAGTATGCAACAAAATTTTCTTGAACAACAGGATCGAGAACAGAAAACATGTAGCAGAAGGAACAAAGAAATGGAAAGGGTTTGTTTGAAAAGAACAGCCAAAATACTGTAAAACGAAACAAAATTTATTATATTCAGTATTTAGTGTTGCCAACTCAAACTCTTATAATGGCTTCCATACGGTTTGTCAGATTTTGACTAATTCAGTTTCATCTTCAACTTCTGATATTATTAAAAATTATTATATGCTTCCATTTTTTTCTTCTATGTTTTCTACTTTAATAACGTAGGTGCTAAAATTAAAGATATTCTTTTTTCTTATCAAACTTAAACTGCTTGATTGAATTTTCACATAAGGTGTTTTTATCCATACAAAAAAAAAGAAAAGGAAAGGAAAATATGAAAGATTTTACCTTAACATTTTGCCAGTACGGTCCTCCTCTTGTAAAAAGAATATACTGATACATGTCATTCCACATGACATCAAAATAACCTGATGTGGCAATGTTTAACATATAGGATCTACCATCTCCACGAACTCTCATAAGAAGATGGGTATACATATGCCATTCATGATACATTTCCCTTTTGAAAGATTTCTAGAATATTATAAAATAAAAAAAGAAAGCATCAAACATAAAATATTTGAATTGGCATGAAATGCCAAACACTGTGCTGAGAGAAGCTGAACAAAGAAAAAATATATATACTGAAACTTAACAGAGGTTAATAATAAGTGATCAATATTGAAAAATTGCTCTATGATAAGATCCAATAACTGAAAACTTAAATGGATATTAGTACCAATTGCTGCAATCTCCTTCTTAGATGTAAACCAAGGATAGCTTAACATGAAATTTATACAGAAGACAGGACTCACAATAGTTCCCTAACTGTGCTCTAGATGAGATGTTTCATCTGCTACAGCCAATCATTTTATGAAAACTCCCTCTCAATTCCAAAATACACTGAGACGAGAAAACATAAGAGAAACCTAATTAATAGCATGTTGGCCCTCCTCTAGCACGAATAACAGCCTACACACATTGAAGCATCGACTCCACCATATGCTGGAGATAATGCCAGCCATGTTTGTTCTATCATTGTCCACAATTCTGCCTTAGACATCTGTGACAGATTCGTGGATCTGATATCTTGCTGAATGGCATACTAGAGATATTCAATAGGTTCAAATCCAGAGAACTTTCAGACCACTGAATGGGCCAAACTCAGATGAGTGTTCCTCAAGCCAACCCTGACTGGTAGTGGCCTGATGGGATGGCAGATTGTTCTAATGAAATACACCATTGACTGCAGGTTGTGTGAAGGCCATGAAAGGTTACAGTGATCAGCCAGCACATTTAGGCCACTTGCAGCTTTTAAAGACCTCTCCAGATACACTAAGGAGACCATAAGAAGACTCTCCAAACCCTCAGAGAGCCATTAACTCCTTGAACAGAGTCAACCTGGCAGGATGGGCCATGGCAGTAGTTATCACACCCTCATCTCCCGTCATACTGTTGTTAACAGGATTCATCTGATCAATGCCACTCTGCAGAGGTCCAGTTTCGATGTTCCAACACCAGGCGAAGCTCAATGTCCAATGATGAGCAATGAACTACGGCACAGGCTCCCATAGCCTAGAGTATGCAATGTGCACCATAATGTTCGCTAGCTGACATTGCTTAGTGCTCCGACATTGGAAAAGGACATGATCTGTGCTCCTGTTGTCCTTATGTTGGTCTGTATGAGCTTAGACAATCTATACAAATCCCAGTCACCTATCGAAGTGGCGTGTGGGCAGTGACCACTTGCTCATTGGGTGCTGATACATCACATATTTGATTGTACTCTTTTTATCTGCCAAACATGTGGTACCACTGCAATTCCAGAATATACTTTTGAAAGCTTATTGGAAGTGCTTCTGATTGGCACCACTAACATGATCCGGATCAGTGGAGGAATGTCATGGGGGCAAGTGGAAAACACATATTTGGAAATCATTATTTAATAAGGAAATACAGTGTAGCCAATGAACAAAAAGGAACAGAGGAATTCTCAATACACATTGCTAACACCACTTAAAGTAATCTCCAAGATTGTCCACCATACATTGCTAGTGTTTTGGAAGGTGGAGAATACCATTGACTGCATATGAGTCATTAAAATGTTGGATCTCTCGCCAAAACACCATTAAAATTTCATCATTGTTCGCAAGCATTTCCCATGCAACTGCGGCTCGAGTCTTGGAATCAAATCAAAGTTGCATGGACTCAGATCTGGTGAATACGGAGGGGTGTTCAAGACTTCCCACCCCCATTGATGTAACGAAGTCTGTGCAGGAGCTGCTATGTGACATGTGGCATTATCGTGAAGAATGATGGCATTGGACAGCAGCTCCCAAATGCTGGCAACGTACGGTGGACAATCTTGAAGATTACTTTGAGGGGGTGTTAGAATTGTGTTAGCATTCCTGTGTTCCTTTTTCTTCCTTGGCTACACTGCATTGCCTTATTTCCAAATACGTGTTTTCCACTTGCCCCAATGACGTTCCTCCACTGTCGCAGACCATATTAGTAGTGCTGCATGTTTGGCAGATAAAAAATAGTTTCCATGACTTCCATAACAGCCCACATATGACCCATTTATCTCGCGCTGACAATGTGCTCACAATCAAAGTTGCTAAGGTCATAGCATTTACCCAAGTTGTTTGATTGCAATACACTACTGGCAAGCCCAGATGTCCTCCTATTTATTGGGTGAATTTGGTTTCAAAATGTTCTACTGTGCTCTGGGGGTGCCAGAGCCAATTTCCCATCACCCATGTCTCTAATAGTTTTGTCTATTCAGTGTACATTAAGAACTAAACACACACAAGAAATTTCTCAAAGAACTTGAAGCCTACTTTCCTCAAATCTTGTATTTTTCATTTCCAATTTAATTTATTAAATGACAAATAATAAGTCTCTGTTTTTCTGTAAATTCTAATATATGTTGAATCCTTTTTTTATATTCTGAAAATGAAAAAATCCACATTATTTACTCAAATTGCTTAAATCAAATTAAACGATGGATTAATATCCATTGTTTAAGACATTGATTGAAATCCAATGTTTCAGTTCTAGTGCTTTTCTATGAGGATTTTTGTCCCCTTTTGTCTTGCTTATTTCTCAACAAGGACTCTACAACGGAAAAAGTTCAAAAAGAAAAGCTCGATTGACTCTTGCCCATAAATAAGAATGCCAAATTTCAAGAAGATCCATTTAGCAGTTCAAATGTTAATGATGGGGGAGTGGACACACTGGACGAGACTCACTTTCCCATTGGAAATTTAGACTAAAAACAAAGTCATCACTAAGTGGTGTAAATAATTCATGTCATGGCTTTATATTCAGTCTCAAGTTTAATGATTTTAACTAAAAAAGAAAAATAATTCTGACATTTTGGAATAAATATGTAATATGAGGAAAGGAGGGAACTGTATATACAATATCTACAGGGTGGCGCATAAGTCTCCATACAGATGATGTTGTCTTTTCATTGACATTAATTTATATCCTAATTTCTATTCTAGGTTTTAATTCTGCTTTTTTGTCTCTGGAAAGATACCATTGATATTAGAGGAGAGAATTGAAGTAATCCTTCGTGTGGGCGACAATACCACCCAGCAGGTTGCTCGTTTGTTCAATGAACGTCACCAGACTGTGATCCCATCACACATGACACTGTAGCTAAGTTTAAGTATTGTTATTACCTGTATGGAGACTTATGCTCCACCCTGTATATATATGCATATACCTAATAAATACAACCTATTTTGAACATACAGAAACATAAAAAAATAATTTAAAAAATCAATAAATTCAAGTGTGTGATCAATTAAATCACACAAGTATTTGAAACTAATAAAACATGGTAGCCTAAAACTGAATATAATTTCTTAAGAGTTTACTGAATTGTTATGAATAATTCAATAAGAGTGGGTTAAAATATAGAGCAACAATATTATTATTTTAGAAAGAATCTATCTTGAAGTGAAAGCTTTCTTTTAAATAATAATGAAAGCTTTCTGTTAAATAATAATGAAAGCTTACAATCACTTTAATAGAGTCCATTAAACTTTTGTTTGAACTCCTTTTTTTCTGAATTGTTCAGTCAAAACTAATTCTGCCTCACTGTTAAGGAATCTCTTTATAAAAAACATTCTACTAATTATTAAGTTCATCATTCGATCAATAGCAATAGCGTCTCTATAACGGTAAATGATTTTTAATAAAATTAATTTTGTGTTGTTAAATATTTTTGTGAAAACAGAATTATCTTTCTTTTTTATATTGTTTATTTCTAAGAATTGTATCATAAAAATAAACAGGAAAGCAAAATTAAATATTTTTTATTTTGTTATTTTGAAATTTAACAGTTTAAATGTAGTTTTGTAATTCCTCATTAAAATGTAAGCCTTGAAAATAGTTGCAATATTCAACTATGATTTTTTTAAAGAAATAGATTAATATGATTTTGCCAATTTTGTAGAAATGATTTAGTGCAGTGGTCTCAAACGGAGTGAAGTTGAAGGACCAAAATGGTGTGCTGCGGACTTTTTGTTGTCCACAACTTTATGATCAGATTTACCAGTGGACCAAAGATATAAAAATGAATAAACCTTTACACCTTTCTACAATAATCATTAGAAACCTCTTCCCCTTCCCTTCACGATTTTGGTTTCGATTTCTGATCAGATTTTACATCATTTTCTGACCTTTATTAAGAATCAGAACATAAAACAAAGGTTGGGCTATAAAAAAATGTAAGTTACAAAATGCTTGGCAGATCATATAATGGTCTTTTGCAGTACGTGGGCCAAGAGTTTGAGACCATTGATTTACATTAGCAGGTTGAATCATTTGAGGAGCTTAGTTTCAAAATCCGCCATCTCCAAAAATTGCAAATTCCGAGTCAATGGAGTTTTTGCTAAGTTCAAATCAAAACCTGCCGTTTGCATACAGTTTAACTTCAAATACAATGTATTGCGATACGATTTCGATATGAGTGCTGTTTCAAAGCCTGCCGTGTCCAATGCGAATGCATTATCAAACTCCACCATGTCCCAAACTTAATTTTGGAGATGGCGGGTTTTGAAACAGCTCCTCATTTCATGAATAAAATCAGCATTTTTCAACTTACCCTTGGTCTTATGGATCTTATATTACAGTAGCCAGCTCTCTTAATTCTTCCATCTTTGGGAAGATCTGTTTTTAAAATTCCACTAAACAGAGCTTTTTTATTTTTACTAAGAGTTAATGTGCATTCACTAAATCCTTCATTGTGATCTTTATCAGATGTTGTTACCCACTTGTCCAATATTTCCTTATTATCAAATTTCCAAACAACCTCACGGTCACCTATAAAAATAAAGAGAAAAAAAATATTCATCAGAGGAATATGATTCTTTCCTATCGCACAGGCAAAAGACAGTTGTTATCAAGAAGATTTATATAACAAAGGAAATATATGTTTTCCAATGTATGCAGAAAAGTAAACTGGAACCAGTCAATTTATAAGGTAAAAAAGAACTAGGAACTACGAAATCAAGAAATGTATACCACCAAAAGATACAACAACTCATCTTCATTACATCAATTAAGTATTGCTCTGAATTTTCTATAGTTGATAACAATCATGAAAGAGCTTGTTACTCTGTCTTGTTTGTTTGATGTAAATTTCTTTCATTTTAGTCTTCTGAGAAGAAGACTTCTAATCCCGGTTTGTCCGTCTGTCTGTGGACAAGTATCATAAAATCTCATTACATTATTATTAAGCACAACAATCACAATAATCGCAACAATTGCGCTTTTTGCATTTGCAGCAATCACATTTATAATAATAAGGAAATTACAGCAATATCAATTATATTTTCTTAAACGTATCAAAGACATTGCGAAGCATTGTGATTGATTTACTAATCGCTATCCCTATCTTGTTTCATTTTATCTTTCTCATTCTATTATTGATATACTTCCCATTAATTGTACATATCCTGCTTGAATGCATCTTAGACAAAGATTTTGTTTATGTAATCATTAAAGATTTTTTTTTTTTGAATGCTTAAAATTGTATTTGCGTTGCTAACTTACACTGTTGTTAAAATGTGATGGATGTCTTGTCATGTATATATTGTTTTTAATTTGTTTGATTTGATAGTTTCATTACTTACTTGTAGTGGGCAATGTGATTGCATTGTTGTCTGCCGATTTTGTTCCTACCCAATCGTCCATAATGCTCTGCCATTGTTTCAAATTATTGTAGCAACAACAATAACATATGTTTATGGAAGCCTATGTAGAGTTGTTGCTATAGGGAATTTTTATTTGTATTGGTACTGAATGTTAGTATGTGATGAATTTTGTTAGGCTTCAACAATATTTAAAATGTTGTAATTTTGGAAAAAAAAAATGTGATATAGCAGACCATGTGGAGTTGGGGATATGCATGTCATCGATCAATGACCCAAATGTTTTGGAAGTTCTGGTGATTTTTTTACTAAGTGAATACAATGTTAAATGTCTTCTGTGTTGTGAACATTGGCCAAACTTGGAAACTGATGTCACTTGTGGGTGGTTGATGGAGGATTGTGATAACTGACAAATATAACGGGCTTAATATAAATTCTTGCTATTGGAGATTTTGAATTTTGTGGATGGTGTATTTTAGGTTTGTTTTAGTATATCACAGTATATGTGGATTATTGGTTCATATCAGCTCTGTGGTTTTGGTGCTTTTTGCAAGTGACATCACTGGGATAATTTCAGGTAAATTTATTCTCCTGCTTTATCAAAAATTGTTCAATTTCATAATTTTATGCTGCCAAGTAAGTATCAGGAATGGGGATTTTAGATAGCTTTTAAATTAACAGGCTTGGATATTATTAAATCATAATAAATAATTATATAAATTGCATCTAAGTATTCAAAGCAAAAAATAAAGCAACAGAATGAAAAACATAAGTATTCATCTCTATATAGATAGTTAACAAACAATAGCACTGTATTTGCAAGAATTTGGCAAATTCATAAAACTAAAAAGATTTCTTTTAATAAACCAAAGTTTCTGAAATAATGGAAAAACAAAGCATATTAATACTTTTGAAAAGTGTATTTAAGAAAAATAATTATTTAAGTATTACATATAAAAACAAATTTTCGTACCTGGTCGAACAAAGACTGCAGGATCATCTCGAAGTTTTTCAATTACCTCCTCTTTCCAAAGACCAATTTCTCCTTTGAGTTCCTTGAGTCCTTCTCTGAGTAAATGGATATTAGAAACATTTAAAGGCTTTCTGTAACCATCTTTATCATCTGTTTCATAAAAGCTACTCGTATTCACAGCAGTTGTGATAATCTGACGAAAGGTGTTTTTGCCAGAAATAAAAGTAAAGGCTGCCTTCAGTAAAGGAGGCTTAGAAAATAATTTTAAGTGTGAAGACATTTTTTTAACTTCATCCTTCTAACCTATTAACAGAAAGATACAAAAAAAAAAAAAATTAAGCTTTACAATTATCATGGCTATAAAAAAAATGCAACTGCAATCTCACAAAATTACTGCATAAAATCAGAAAATTCTCAAATGTTTTTACAAGACTCCAAATTTCTTTCAAAGGAAAAAAAAATCCCAAGGAGAAAAGTTA
Organism: Thereuonema tuberculata; assembly: GCA_023159025.1. NCBI lineage: Eukaryota > Metazoa > Arthropoda > Chilopoda > Scutigeromorpha > Scutigeridae > Thereuonema > Thereuonema tuberculata. Next base: position 28,313,770 of record JAFIDM010012231.1, read on the forward strand.
ATACCTAGAATATATTACTATTACTAACATTTAGATTTATGCTTAATCTATATTACTAAAATCTTTTATTTCTCTGTCTGTCTGTGTGTCTGTCCGGCGCAATTTTCTGAGAGAATGGAAAATAGAAATAATTTTTACAATGAAACATCCGCGACAGGAATCGAACCTGCAACCTTCTGATCCGAAGTCAGATGCCTTATCCATTAGGCCATAGGGACTACAACTCTCTTCATATGGTTTTTTGACTTATATCTCCTTTCCTTTCCCCCATCAATAAGGAATGTATTCAATCTTTTTTTTGAATCTCAAGATTGTTTATTTATTTCACATCAGTCAGTTTATTTGTAATTCGAAACTGACAATTAGAACGATAATTGCCAAAACGTTGCAATATTTTAAATATTCTTACTTAACTAAATCCTATGTGATATTGAAAAATATGTGGGTGTACACGCCAGATGTTGGAGTAAAGAAAACAGAGTCAAGAAAGAGAGAAGCACTCTTTTTTTGAGGTGGAATACCGAAAAAATCACTATTTGCAACTCAAAAACCATCAATAAATGTAACTCAAACGTCACTGAAAAGTGACAATTATAATTAAAATGAGAGTCAAAAAAGAATGAAGCGATACTTCTATTAGATAGAATACTGAAAAATCACTATCTGTAACTCAGAAACCATCAATATTTGGAACACAAAAGCCACTGAAAAGTGCCACTTAGAATAAAAAAAGAGACTCAAAAAAGAAAGAAGCAGTATTTCTATTAGATAGAATACTGAACACTATTGTAACTCAGAAACCACTGAAAAGTATCATTTGGAATAAAAAAAAAAAAAAGAGTCAAGAAATAAGAAGCAGTATTTCATTAGGTAGAATACTGAAAAATCACTATTTGTAACTCAAAAACCATCACTATTTCTAACTCGAAAACCACTGAAAAGTATCAATAGGAATAAAAAAAAAAGATAGTCAAGAAAGAAAGATGCACTATTTCTATTAGGTAGAATACTGCTCAGAAGTTAGACGTCTTAGCCATTAGACCACTAGGCCTACATTCTAATCTCTGTAAAAAATAAAAATATATCATAGATATATGATTTACAAGGTGGTTCTAAAAGCAGTCATAGATTGAGAGAATATAGACATCAAAAATTAAATTAAAAAAACAGCTTTTAAAAAATTTTAGTTTTAGTTTCCTTGATGTAATTTGTGTGTGTGTGTGTGTTTTTTTAATAAATAAAAAATTGTTTTCCGTTACATAAGGGAGGCTTCCGGAGCGAAGCGACGGGTAGCCGACTAGTAATGAATTAATATTAAACTACAGATGTTCCAAAATGCTGAAATCACATCCACCTTTCAAGGTTCCAAACAACAATAAAAATATACTTAATTAATGCTTAATGATAGAAATACAAAAAATAAAACAAGGCACCAAAGAAGAAGAGAGAATTGAATTATTTTTTGTTTTTTAAGAAATGCATTAAATTACCAACTATTGTAAAAAACCAAGATCTGTGGCAAGATCAAATTTTAGATTGAGCATGATATTCAAAGTTTTTCTCAGAGTAATTAAAACTAATAGTTCTTATGTAGCCAAACAGTGAAAGGACATTCCTCAGAAGTCTCTGATCATAGGTGTACTTAGGTTTTTTGGATGGGAGGGGCTGTGATGGTTATTTCATCAAAATAATAATAATAATAGAAATATAAGGTCCTTTTTCCAGATGGGGGGGGGGTACAAACTTAGCAATAAACTTTCCAACCAAAAAATAAAAATTAAAAATCCTACCCTTTTTCTATTTTTGGATGAAATTCGGGGGGCGGGGGGGGGGGGGTTACAATGAACCACCTATGATATGCAATGCCTCTGATGCAGTCAAACTGATAAAATTGTGCAATGTCTTTAGAAAGTACTTTAAAAGCTTAAGTATATTTTTTTGTTTTTCTGTATACAGTAGAGCCCCGATTATCCACGGAATTGGGTGGCAAGGGCTTCGCGGTTAACGAAAATCGCGGATAATTCGAAAAAGGACTAAATACGAAATGTAAACATGAAAAAAAATATTTTACCAATAAAAACTACGTTTTACTGTACAAAAAACATAATATGTAAAACTTTTAAAATATGTATAGTAAAGCCGAAACCTTTGCACTACGTTTGCATCCACAAATTCCGAGAAGGCCTGTAGGATAACCTGTCAGTAATTTTCGACCTTCGCACTGTAGGGCCTATTGTTTTTTCCCTGTTGTTGGCTTGGATTAAAATTGGTTTTTTTGAGGTTCGTAATTAAAAAAAATTTTCACAGCATTCGCGGATCATTCGCTCGCGGATAATCTGGGCTCTATTGTATTTCAATTAAGGTTAACAGATCTTTTAGAGTTAGGATGATCTCATCATTAAGCATGCTATGGCTAACAAAGACAATAATTCAAACTGAATATGAATTGAAATAAATTTGACCATTTCTTTCTTCCCGTTACGCAAATGAAATAAATGCTGAAAAAAAGTTATAAAAAATTAGCTTAGAAGAAAAGAATAATAATCAATTGATTTTTCTATTTTGTGCAAGGAGGAAAATTGTATGAAATGTATTTTCACTCAATGAATGTGATTTGGTATGGAAAAAGTTCTGAGTTGCATGAAATGAGCTAATTCAATTCATTATCAAACGAAAGAAAAAAATGGTCAGAGGGTGAGAATGCTTGTAAATTGAATATTGCAGGCGTAAATATACAATGACAATATTTTATGTTTGAGCTTTCAATGCCTTATAGCAACAACACTGATGTTTCATTTCTGAGATCATTGAAAAACCTAACAGGAGAACTACACAATGAACACCACTTCAAATATATAATTAAATAGTATTAAAGTTCTGTTTATAAAGTACATCATAGGAAAAAAGATTCTGATCAAATTAATAATTATATATATTGATTGGTTTGTTTTTATAATTACTGTGTGATTCAGCTATAAAATACTTAAAAGTGACTGTCAATCAATCTATTTTTGTCATAACATAATTAGCATTTTAGATTATAGTAAGTTTAATGTGCTTTTATTCTTTTAAATTTTTATTAATAAACAGTTAATTGATGCTCAAAATTACTTATTTAATTTTTACAAAAACATCATCGACGTTGTTAATGCAATACAGAAACAGACTCAATATTAGTTTTATCGTTTCCATGAAAAGCACTTCAAGCCACACTTACTTCCCTTTATTTTTTGAAAGATTCATTAGCAAGAATCGAAACTTGGTTTTACACAGAATCCATTTACAGGGTGTCTGCTAAGAATAAAAATGTGTTCTACGTCATCACTGTTTGACAAAAACCACAGTAAGGAAATTAAATAGAAGTTCATACAAAAATTAAAACTTAAGGAAGAAAGGAAAAAATAGATTATTAACTTTTAATAGATGTATTAATAGTAAAATCAATGAATCTTCTTTTTTTTAGTTTTCAAGTGTATATCGTAAATTCGGGTTGATGATGTATTACACATCCTTTGATCCTGATATGACAGGAAAACTCAATGAGAAGTTATGAAAACAGCCGTCAGATGTCGCTAACAGTAAAACCGGAAATATGTGAGACAGATCAGGGTCGAGAGGGAACGTAATTGTATCAATCTATTTATTTTGCAATTGCATAATTGAAGGAATTCGAAAATGGGTAACAGGTCATCATTACTACTGCAAGAAGAAGAAATTGCAGAAATTCAGAGGGATACGGGCTGTAAGTCGTGTTAAATTAATTAAGATAGAGCATTTGAGTTTAAAAAAGTCCCTTGATTTCATAATAACCATTAGATGCTGGAACGGAATTAATAGGCTTTTAAATTTTAAAGTCACTTTGGCTTCTCCTTAATAAACGGAAACACTTTTAACATTTACAATATAAGCATTTTGGATAAGAATTATGCCTTCGGATAATTGAAAACTATTTTATAAACATTTCGTAATGACAGTGTTAAAAGTAGGTCACTAATACTTACTTTTTGAGTATTATTTTTTTCTCAAAATTAAGATTAAGGAGTTGTCATCGGTTTAATCAAGCTATTTCTAAAATATATTTTATTAAAAATAATATGTCTTCATGAACGACTTCTTAGATTTTATATTTAAAAGAAAAAAAAAAAAATTAAGTTTATGTCATTGTAGACATTGGTTTTATTTTTGTTTTTGATGTCATCCGTGTGTAAAATGTCATCCATTTCATTAAACTATGGACTGTATCAAATCATAATATAAATGCATGCAAGTTGCAGAAAAATCCTGTTGGACTTTTCCCAAGTTAACTGGAGCCTATCCTGATACTACAAATTCATGACGTTACTTAATTGTAATGTGAAATTTATGTCTTTGCCATAGTGGTCTTTTGAGTATTCTGTTAACATCACATTCTCTTCATATTTTATTGTGCTTACGTAATGAAACCATATCTTAAGAAAAAACGTGCTGTTACCAAGTGACTTATTAAGATTCCGATGTCAAATTGAAAGAGTTCAGTCAACTGCTATCTTTTTTTTTTAAATGAAGTAGAGGAGAAAGTTAATTTTTGATCTTAAGTTTTATTCTAAGGAAAACGTTGCAACATCTGCCAAAATCGCCACTACTTTGGAATAATTAAGCAGAATTTGAAATTTTCCTCCACTAATTTATACAAATTAAGAAATAAATGTCTGATTCGTCTGCAAATATTTCGTAAAGATGAAATATTATTTAATAGAAACTTATTTATATTGATGAAAAAAGGAAGTTTTAATTTATTAAAGTTTCTCAAAATTTTTTTTTTTTTTTTTTTTTTTATGCAAGTTTTTATTTATTATGGAACAAGAAAGATTGAATTAACCATTATTTTCCGCTTTCCCATTTCCTGACCTTTGAAAAAAATTAAGAGCTAAGTAATCATTTACGTTTGGTATCCTCGTTCCAAGCATCTCTAATTTTAATAGGCAAAACCTTTTTAAAACAGAAATCTGTTACAAAGCTGTTAAGATTAACACTAACACACACACACAAAAAAAAAAAAAAAAAAAAAGATTTAAACTGTTGTTGAATGTTTGTCTATGTTAAGCAATCAGAATTAAAGAAAAAAGTAAATATTAAAATAACTATATACTGTATTGAGGAACAAAAATTGATGGGAAACTAATGTATTGGACAAGGCTGCTTTCTCTTTTTGTACATCATTGTAGATATAAAAATATTAAGTATTTTATTGTCCTCAATAATATAAGTTGAAAAAAGAAAATCTGTTTTTACTTGGTATTTTTAGTACTTCTCATTTTATTTAGAACAAAGCAAAAAATCTGCTTGAAATAGATATATTTAGAAGCATTATTAATAGCTCAAATATTCAGTAAATTTTAATGTACTGTACATTAAATCTTCAATTACATATTCTTACAAACCAGTGATGGATATTAGTAGAAAATTTTAATAGTACTGCTGTCACTTTCCTTCTTAAGATTGAGATAATGTAAAAGTGTTGTCTAAGTTTATCAGTTATCTTGAGAACTGAAGTAAAAAATCAACACAGAAATAAAACAAGATTGGACATTGAAGGTTTAGAAGATAAACTCTCCAGATAAAGCTTTTCTATCTAGATCTTCAGTGAGATCAGGAACCCATTGCATATTAATTGATTTTACAAAAGACTATTATTATATAATTTTTGCTTCTTGTGCAAACAACTTTGGACTTAATGTGAGGCTTTAATGACCTTCCTTTCTTTGGGCTTCTTTTATGGAATTATATCAGATGTGCAGTAATCACAAATACATTTGATTTTGAACCTTTATAATTACTTTGCTTTATAGATATTCTTTCTTTATGGGAAGGGGGCTGACCATTGATCTGTGACAGTAATGGCATCCTGTCATAGTTGTAACACAAAATTTCCCTCTTGACTATCCACACAAACGCTGTAATTTCCTTTATTTCTGAAAATAAACCTTGTAGCAGTTGGTGTTGTGACACCTTATATGTTGCTCACAGCAATTATGTAGTTATTTTGCTGTTATTCTATTTATAAAAATATCAGTAAACCTGATATTAGAGCTTTTTCATCTGTACTTTATGAGAAATCGTAGCTCTTTTAATTTATTTGACAGACTATCAAATTAAGATAGTTTATGAAAAGGCATTTTTACTGTTCCTTTGCATTTCAAAAGACTTGTCATGGATTAACTAAGCAAACTTGTTAGAAACACTGTAAATTACAACTGTCTTGGCACTTAAGCTTTCTCGACTATGTGCGCAGTCATTTTGTATTGAAGAATTGTATTTATCTTTTATTAACCAGAACACTTAAGAGTTTTAACTTCCATGCCAATGATAAAACTGGCATTTAAATTTTTAAAATTTTGTGTAATGGAAAATGCCAGTTCCCACTCCCCCTCATTTCGTTTTATTTTTATAAGTTAACTGTAGAGATTTTTTTAGTGTTTTTTCCTATCCAAGAACTACTATATAGTATATGCTGAAAGAATGTTTTTTTTGATTGAGCTTACATTTAATATTGCAGTTACACTTACGAGCAGCTAAAATATATATAATGGGATTTGTGTAATTAAATTGCACTTTATTTTTATTCAAATTCATTACTGACACCAATTAGGTGAGCTACTTCGCATTATATCAATATTTATTTTTAAAATACTTTGTTTTAGTTTCACCAAGTCAAATTGAAAGATTATACAGCCGATTCACCAGTTTGGATAAAGGTGATAATGGAGCACTTAGGTAAATTAAATCTTTTGTTTATTTTTTATAATTCACATTATTCATATTTTAAGATATCTAAATAAATGTTAATTTGGGTTTATTTAATTTTGAAGTTTCGTTTTGAAAAATGTTACCTGGAAGTTCAGTACATGATGCATGCCAATTATATTCAAATAATAATAGACTATTTTAATAAATACCAATTATCTGTTGTAATAAAATCTGTGAAACGCCTTTGAATCCAAAGGCGAGAAATGGTTCAACTTGATTATGACCAGGGAGATTGTAACAATAATACTTTTATTACTATAAATATTTATTATGAACATGCTAAACATTTACAAATGTCTGATTAATACTTGAAAAAGAAAAGAATTACAAAATTGTATGTAAGCATAACACATTCACATGGATTTCTTTTTCGAGTTTCAGTTTTAGCATTTCTTGTTCATACATAAACAAAAGGGGTTTAATATTAATAGATGAAACTAAAAACAAAAACAAATTAAGCATACCAGGAGTAAAAAAATTGGGACTCTTTGAGACAGCAGTTTCATGTTTAATAAGTTTAAGCCTTTTAAGCCTATCATCAATGGGGTTGTCTTGCTGACCAGTCCTAAAATGGCCTCCCAGACTCCTGCTAATAATAGGATACGAAATCTTTTTATTCCTTCCTTTGTTATTATTTATGTTTACTAATACTAGTCATCTAAAGGTGTTATGAATGTTGTGGTTGTGGACATCATTATTTCTCATAACTAGTAATACTCCCAAAACCAAACAATAATAGGAAATTTATTGTAGTTAGTATCATCAGAACCTGGTGATATATATTTGCCTTGTGATAGTATAGCATTTATAAAGCAAATCTACCAAGCAACATAGTGTGTTCAATTAAGAAATATTTATTACAGAAGGAACTGCACACAGTCATTTCTTTGTAATGGGACAATAATTTAACTATTTCTAATTGTCAAACAAAAACTACTAGTTATGTGAAGCTTGTGTTTTAGTGAATACCAATCACATCTACCATTACAGCTACTTAAGAGATAGTATGTAGTGAGTAAATCTGCAGTAAAATTCTTGTGTATCAAAAAATTTCAGCTGAAACATCATTGAACAAGACATATGGTAATTCATAGCCATCATATATTCAAAGTATGGCTTATAGATAGATAAATGTTTGAAGATATAGATGAATCGATCACAATGATTTTCAACCACAGTTACAAATGAGACTACTATCAGTACCACACCATGATTGTGGATAGAAGTTTGCAGGATAAGTTAAGGCTTTTAAAAAAGGCTTATTATGAAATACACGACAAGTGTAAAACCTTTTTTAGATGAAGTTACTGAAGTAGGATTCCAAGATTGTTGATACTAGAGAAACAGCAGTTACTTGTAGAGGTTTGTGGGAAGTTGAGAAGATAAACTACTGAAGTAGTGCAGGAAATGGACACGAGACCTTTCTTCACTAACATATTATAAAGATTAGTAGCAGAACTCTGTTGAAGTTCTCTATTTAAAGAAGTAAATTTGCATAATCCTCTGGCCATTTGCTCTCTCTATTTTAGGGAATGCTACACAAAAATGAGTTTATTAGAATATTAAGCTTATATAGCAGTTTTGGAAAGACAGTAGTATTTAACAACAGTACTATATCAAGCTGTGTCGAGCTTTATCATTTTATTGATGATAGTTTTGAAACCGGCCACTTAAAATAGTCTTCTCATCTGGCAATAATCAAATTTTCTGATTTGAGAGAGAATTATAAAAAAAAAATGATAAATGAAAAATTGCAATTTGGTTTTTATCTAGAATAAGGAAAAACAATTTATCAATTCGATATAAACCATTAATTGTAATGAGAAGTGAGATATTAAACTATTTTTGATGCATTTTGAAAAACATCAAAAACATCCATATTAAACCATTTTGTAATTTTTACAAAATATGTACATTAGTTTTTATTGTTTTTTTTTAATAAATAATTGAATCCACATAAGCTTATTAATAATTTTGAGAAATGTATCATTAGCAAATAAAATATTTATTTATTCATTCATTTTCTTTTTACATGCAGCAGGGAAGACTTTCTTCGAATTCCCGAACTGGCCATTAATCCTCTCGGTGACAGAATAGTTCATGCTTTTTTCATGGAAAGGTAAATTGTCTATTCACAAACAAAACAGACAAGAAAGACCCTATCTTTTTGATACTTAAGTTGAGAAGTTATATTTTCCATTTTTTTTGAAAACTAAATCAACCCAAAGTTTATTTGAATGATTTATTAACTGCATGATTGTTTTAGTATTTATTTATATTTTTTTTTGTTTTATAATAACAAAAATTGAAAATTAGTTTAATTATTAATTTGTTAATTGAGATTTTGAATTTGTTTTTTATGTGATCTGGCACTGGATGCAAATTGGAAGTTTTAATTTCTATATTTTGCATAATTAATAAGGAATGCAATTGTTTGCTTGTGTATATATTTTTATTGATATTTTTTTTTATTTTATTTTTTATTTTCCTTAACTGTATTAAATACAATAAGGATAATATTAATAATTCATGAGGTGTTTTCTAAGGATAAGTGTAGCAAAAAAAAAAATGCATTAAAAGGAAAGGAGATAAATAAGTACCCGTATTCTCTTATCTGCATCCTTGAACAATGTTTTCCAAAATGCACATGTGCAATTTTGAATTTTTTTTTAGTCACAGAAAATCTGTTGGTATTCATTAATTAATTACTACAATTAATTACTACAGTCATACAAAGCCGTGTTTGTCATGACTGAAATCTAAAATGAAATATCTTGACAACTAAGCCTTAGTTACAATCTATAAAACATTCAACAGTTGTTTTGTTTTCGCTAAGTGTATTCCTTATTTTTATACAATGCCTCTTGTTTGACAGCTAGGATTAAACAAGTTTAAAACATACAACTAGGATTTAGAATGTAAAGAAATAGTGCATCTGCACAAAATCTGCAGAATCTTTTTGTTTAATGGGACTTCTTCAAAATACACAACAAAGAAATATAAAAGTCACAAAAATAAACACAGCTAACAGACCAATTTAAGAAGAAATTAAATGATAAGTTTAAAAAAAAAAAGTTTGATGTGAATGATATAAGGATATAAAAGAAATAGTAAATGCGAAATCCGAATCTATATTTGTTTTATTTAATGGAATTCGACGTTACTTCATTTTGAGTAATCATCTTTTCTTGCCAGATAGATGATTGTAAGAAATTGAAATAATTTCACTTTTACCCTTGAACTGAAAACATTTTTAGGATAGCTGTTTTTTTGGTTGCCTAAGAAATAGTTTCTTAATGTTTTGGCTTGAACATAACTACGTATGTTAGATTTTATCTTTATTATTGAATATATAGATATTCATGCAAGATTACAGGCATAGTATGTTAACTACACTAAATCATCCTCAACAAGCTTAGTATATTGCTTAGATAACCTGACCTGTGTCTTTTGAGCCATTATTGAATTTAAAACACACTTTTGAATCATTAACGGTAAGAAACCTCAGCGGTGGTTTCACCTTTTTTTCAGGCTCGTCAGCCAGATTTACCCATAACAATATTGAATGTAAACAAAGAGCATCATGTTAAAAAGAATTAACAAGTGAAAAATGAAATTACAATAAATACATTTCATAATTATGTTCAGTATTACATGCCATATAGCTCAAGAATTTGGATATAAGAATAGAAGAGGAAAGTAAAAAAAAAATACTGAAATACTGACAGAGAAGCATAAATCTCTATTTCTCATCAGACTTCATAATGTATACTATGGGCTTTATTTGATTTAAATATAATTTAGCTGTTCTTCAAATTTGAAACTTTTTATACTTAGCTAAGTCAAACAGCTGCATTGAATAGTAAAACTTTTAGAATTGAAAAGAGAATTGCACAGATATTATTAAGTGTTTGATGAATAGAGAGGAAAGCAGAAAAATATAATTATTTAGAATCCAAGATGGTGTTCATCTCATATTAAAAAAATTAGAATAATTGAAAATAAAAGGAAAAAGAGAATTGGTTCTTTTATAACAGAAAGTGTTAGTTTCATAAAACGGTAGATTTCGCAAACAATAAATTACAGAAAGTTCATATATGTAACTTCCGTTTGTAATGTCTGATTTTTAAAAATAAATTTCCCAAACAAAGTCCCCCCCCCCCTCAAGCTCAAAAACAGATTTTTGCTTGGATAATTTTACAAAGTTCTGCATTGTGAACTTGCATTATTAAAAGTCACTTAAATTCTGAGCATCCTCGTAATCCTTATAAAAAAAAAATTGCTGAGAAATACTTGAATATTTTTTTCTCCCTCTTTTCTATCAATAACTTTTAAAATGTCCGGATTTAATTAAGAAATTTTCATTTTGTTTTTTTGAACATTTTTAAAAACAATGACATTAGTATTTTATTTTATTTATTTTTTATTACAAAAAATGAGAAAAAGAGATACATTCTAAAAAATATTATTGCAGCTTTATTATATTTTCAAAGTATAATTATTGAATATACTTAAAATTGTTGAAAAGTTGCATTGAAAATTGTTACTTAATACTTTATCTCCATTTTTTTTTTAATTAAAAATATATTTTTTTGTGATTTCAGCCTGCAATTTTGAATTTTGTTTTACTTATTTAATATTAATTTTTATTTATATAATTTTTTGTTAACATTTATATGTATTTACTTGGTATTTATATGTAATTATTTATTGAGATGAGCAATTGACATATTCTATTCCACATGTGACTGGCTGATCATTTATTTCAGTGACGAGCGAATTCGCAGGTATGTTTAGTTTGTGTTCAATGTAGGATCAAAGTTTAATCCTTCTTCACCCTCCAAAAGATCAAACCCTATCGATCAAAATTCCTGTCATAAATAAAAAATCTAATGGAAGATTCCTTAACTTTGGCCTAACTTCTACTCCTTCCTTTCAAAGCTTTTTTAAGGAAAAAGAAAAGTATTGTATTTCCACTGTTCATTGCACAATAACTGATTTCCTACTGTTGTCTTGTCACTACCTTTGGATATGGGATCTTTTGCAGAACAGTTCTGACTTAATTCGAGGTTAACAGGCAATGGGCAGTATAATCATTGTGGTATATGGTTACTAAAAGAATTACTAAACATTTTGCGATGAATTAAATTTCTGAGAAAATTTGCAAGAAGGAACCTCTTTTGATACCAAAAATAATTGGAATTGGAATCAAACACATTTGATTTCATTACAACTATAATTTTACAAGTATACTAAAGTATTTCTGCTTTCCGGAAAAATTTGCTTAACTAACAAAATTCTTTAGTTACAATAAAGAGGGAAAAAAATGGCATTTGCCGACTTCTCAGCTTCTGTGTTATTGTACTCAAGTTTAATTAAAAGAAACAGTTGGGAAAATAATTTGAATTTGTCAAAATTATATTCATGATAATTGTTACAGTTTTAAGTCAATTCCAGCTACTACATTTTTTGTGATCATATTCAGAATTGTTCGATTTATCATGAAAATTGAGAGGGGGAAATGCAAATATTAGACACAAGGAGTCCAAATTGCTTTTAAGAGCTCAATCATCAAAAAAAAAAAAGTTTTTGGTCAGTATATAAAATATTGAAAGCTTCAGGGACTTACTTCACTCTCCTGTACATCTTCAATTCAGTATCACAATGCTTAACTTCCAGCAAGTGACAGATCTTTAAAGAAAATGGCACATTTGAAAAACGTTTGGAAAGATTATAGTTTTGCAACTCTTTCCCTGTAGAGCAATCTTGAAGTAAAATAAATAAATTAACAATTTTTGCAGCCGAATCATTAGCTGATTTAACTTTTTCAAATAATCAGTTGACTGCCTTCGTTACCAGTCCAGCATTGACTGAAGCAGTTTCAAAGTATAAGGTGGGATCAACAATATCATTTTTGACATAAGACTGAAGATAGCCGTATTATTTACTTCTTTTTAGAAATATGTAGAAGGTTATGCGATGGCCTTCCATAATTCATAAAGGCTATGTAAACGTCTGTCTGCAATCAGAACATTTCTCAGTAATAGGACTTTAAATTGAAATGTCACTCAAATGCTTTTATTTTGTTTTTTAAAACTCTTCAATAAAAATCTTTAATTGTTCTACGTGTTTGCAGTATTATATGCAATACATTAAAAATATTACTATTGTACTTCTATTGATTTAATGACTGTTAATTTTTAAAATGTATGAATCCAAATCGCCTAGCATTATTATGTTTAATGACCACTTATTTCTTACATTGAAAATCTGTTTTCTAGATATTTATTTTAAAATTTAATTGTTTTCATGTTAATACTACAATTTGAAGCAAATGTAACCTCCATTTTTGACTAACTAGCCCACCGAAAGTCTTATCGATCGAAGTATCCTTTGAGTATCCTGAAGGATATAAATATCCATTTTTACTTTGTAAATTATTTGTGTAGTCTGCAGAAAAATATATCTTTGCATGACTTATAATTGAGCATTATAATTGTTTTGCACGACTAATCTTTTGTTTTTCCTATTACGATGCACTTATTATTTAATTTATTCACAGCTATAAAGATGGTAATGGTTGTAGATATTAACTGCATGTATATGCTGTTGCTTTGCATGTACCTCAATGTTATCCTTTTTTTTTTTTGCACAGTGATATTTAAATTATTTAACTATCATCACATTATTATTATTTTTCTTTGTTTTTATCATTTCCTTTCTAATTATAAGAGTGCAAGTTTGTTTTAAATATATATTTACAAAAGAATAAGTTATTGTTTTAAAAGATTGAAGTGTTATTGTTTAAAGCTTTAAAAATTAAGTTTCCATGTTATTAACTAATTTGACATTTTATATTAAGTTACTTTGTTTGAAAATATATGATACATTTAAAAAATTAATTTTGCATTTAAAAAATTTATTATTTTAAAAATTATATTAACACGTTCACTGCCGACTACACTGGTCTGTGTAGATTTCGATAGTAGTAGACATGCCACTACATGGCTTCATGTTATGTGACTAGGCAAACAGTATTCATCAGTAACCCACTAGTACTTTTAAGGGGAACTTGTATTGTATGTGGCATCTCAGTAGACACCTTAGAACTGTCGTAAACAGTTGTTGGCTCCAAACTTTTTTGTAATTTAATTTTTGGGCTAAATTTTTTTTCTGAGAATTTGTTTTTATTAATAAATAAAAAGATATATCGTTTTCCAATGATTAATACATCTTTTATTTTATTATATTTGATATTTTATTTTGATTTCCTTACCATCATTGATGAAAACATAAAAAAAAAATTACTCAAATCTAGTAACAAGGAGCACTTAACATAGCAATTTAACCATAGGTGCCTCCTACACAGAGCTTTGAGAGTTGATTTGAGGAGGGGAGGAGGTTGAAGTACGATATGTACTAACTTTTTATTTTACAATATATAATAAAAATGTAAAATAATCTAGTGGCACTCTGAGATCACCAACCCCTACAGTGGTGGCAGTGAACGTGTTAAAATCTTACTCTGTTGAGAAAAAAAAAAATCAAAGTACTATGAATTGTCCAATTTGAATTGACCTCTTGTAAGTGCCATTTGGTTGATGAGAATTGGAATTGATTCAGATTTCAGTGGAAAAATACATTTTTATTAAATAATAGCAGCGTTGTTGTTACATTAGTACTGTTGAGCCACCTCTGGCTACTGTGCAAGTTGATATATGGCATGGTATGGAGTGAAACATAGTCTTATGATCTACCACAATACAAAATTGTCAAACTTGCTGCAACAGCTGCTCCAAATGCCGGATATTCAATGAGGGATTCATTTGATGTCCTAGCCATGTTCCAGAAAGCTTGATTGGGCGGACAAGTCTGGGGACCTGGCTGGTCAGGAAAGGCTTTGAATTGCTTGGAGGCACTGCTGGGAAATATATAGTGTGTGGATGTGAATTATCCTGTTGGAAAATTGCTCCTGGCAATTGAAGCCAAGGTCAAAACAATGGGTTGTAGGCTATATGTATTGCTATGCAATTAAAGTTTCTCAATACAATGAAAAGGGATCTGCTGCCATATGAAATTGCTTCCCACATAATGCATCAGCTGTAACAGCAGTATTGCCAAGATTTCAGTGCTGCCAATTTCTCCATACTTGGATGCCGTGATCATCTCCTGCAAAGCAGAAGCATGACTTGTCACTAAACACAATATGAGAAATTTGAGAGCGTACCATGTGTCTTGGACACAGCTTCACTCTAGATGGAGCTTCCAGTGTTGGGTTGTTAAAGGCAGAGCATCTATCATTGGTGTAGATAGGTACTAGTTGCTGTATAGAGGATGCCACATCTCTCTGGATGTTGGAGAATGAAGCTGTTGGAGCAGTTAGGCCTTTCAGGAGACGCATTCTTTCTAACAATGGTACTTTTGTGCTGACCAGAGCCTTGGTGAAGAGAATGAGTGCTCTCACATAACCATAAATCAGCTGAATTCTTGCAGTCCCCAATGTAGCCTCTCGAAATCTGCAATTGCTCATAGGGTTTTAAGCAGGTCATCAAGACATAACTGATGTGCACTTTTCAGCAGTTCCACAAAGCAAAATATGTCTAGTAGAATGCTCTAGTAAGGTATGATCACAAGATGAGCACTTCTATTGAGCCATGGGATGATGATGTTTCTTGACAACTAAACTTTAATCATTTGCATATCTACAGGAAGATAGTTGCATACAAAGTTTCATTCAAATTGGACGCATTCTTCACAGTGCTTTGATTTTTTGGTCACGATGTATTATCCTGATTGCATGAAAAAGATGCAACTAAATTTTTTTATCAAATCTTGATACAGAAACAACGCTTGTTTGTTTTGTTTTTTTAATCTTTTAAGATTAATAGAAATACAAAACTTCTTACATGTTTCATATAGAAATTATCTTTTATCAAAGGACATCATAAATAACAAAATTTAACTACAACAAAGAATAATAAAGAATTGAAAAACATGAAAATATCAAAGTAAATACCCAATAATGGAAGTGGACCATGATATATTACAATTATTACGCATTGTACCAACTCACTATTAGTAAGTCTGTAACTATTTCATGTTTTCTCTTTACTAAACAATTTTCAAATTCCTTAATTAATGTTTCCTTTACTGATAATCGATTATCATCTTTTGATATTTGAGGAGAATGTCAATCATAATTGTAGACGGGATGAAGTTCAAATATTATTAAAAGATAATAATTGATTCCGATTATCAATATAGGAAGATTTGTTAATTAAGAGATTTGAAAATTGTTCAGTACACATAAGACATGAAATTCCAGTAGTTACGACTTACCAAGTAGTGAGTTGGTATAATTGCAATAATTGTTTTATATCATGGTCAACTTCCATTATTGGGTATTACTTTTTGATATGTTTCTTTATTTATTCTATTTTGTTATTTTATGATCTTTGATAATGGATAATTTCTATCTGAAACATGTAAGAAATTTGTATTCTCTTATTTTAAATCTTAATATATCTAAAGAGCTAACTGAAATTTAGACACATCTAGATATTACCGGAATCTGCTTTTATTGGGAGTTATGGCAGCAGTTTTGGGCGAATGGCCTCTTATTTTTCTAAAAAAATCCAGATTGATAGCTTTTTTAAAAAGAAAGAAAGTAATAGGAATGGAATGAAAAAAAAAGTATTCCACAAAAGCTCATTAAAATAATGTAATATGTTCTACTATAACAGAATTCAGCCATAAGAAAAATCAATGCATTTTCAGTTGCCAGTCTTGCAGCCAGGATATAATTACATGTAGTAGATTTAAAATTTAAATTATAATTTTTTGATAGCAAAATTATTATAACCATGTTTAACAATTTTATTTTTTATACTCTTTTAAGTGTTAATTTTTGAATATGTCCTTTCGTTAATAGTACAAACCAACCAAAGCTTATATATAAAAAAATTGTAATAATAATAAAAAAAAATATTTACAATTCATATCAGTCAGAGGTTCTGGGGCAAAAGCCAAAGTAAAATTTCTTTACATTTGCTAAGAGTTAAGATTTCACTTAAAATTAATAAATGGAGAATTAGGATTATCATCTTGGGCAAATTAAAATAGTCTCTTCTACAATTTAATGTATGTAAATTTCATAGAAGATATGAGATGTGTGCACAGAAATTAAATACAGTAATAAAAATATGCCTCATTATAAGGTATTTTGAACATTTAAAAAACAAGCTGGATATTGAAGAAATTAAGTTATAATGGACAAAATTTTGAAAATAAAAAAGGCCCATTAGTAGGAATGAAAGGCGTCTGTAGCCAAATACTAATACTTGAACCCTCAGTTTACTAGTCATAAATTGCATGTAATTAGTTGTTACCTGATGGAGTAAATTGTACATTACAAAAAGGCGTTAATGAAAGATGAGAGGAGCGGAAACTACCTATGAGAAAAATAAGTAAATGAACTAAGATTTAAGGGTGGGTGGGAGGACGCGCTCTTTCTTGGGAAGGATCTTAAATTAAGTTAAGGAATGGATTAAATTAATTTGCTGGAGAAAGCTGGAAGATATCGGAGCATTATCGGGAATCCTACAGCTGCTAGACACACACTTACCTTAGGGTGATCAGATTTTGAAAATATAGGACACTTTAATTTAGCAGACAAAATCAATCACACTTTTTTGTGTGTGTTATTTACTTACATTTTACAGTAATCACAACATTAAAGTAATAATCTATCATTTCCTCGTGTAATTTTATAA
Organism: Thereuonema tuberculata; assembly: GCA_023159025.1. Lineage (NCBI taxonomy): Eukaryota > Metazoa > Arthropoda > Chilopoda > Scutigeromorpha > Scutigeridae > Thereuonema > Thereuonema tuberculata. The sequence goes on from JAFIDM010012231.1 coordinate 28,331,328, forward strand.
ATTTATTTATAAATGATTATTTGCAATTATATAATGGCATAAAGTTTTTTAAAGTTGAATTGTAATGGACACTCGAGCTTTATTATGAACCATACAGCAGGTACATAAATAAGACGTCCTGTATAGTAACTGATCAATCGAAAGTCTTAAACGTGAGCATAATATCCATTGTTGGAAAGTTGTTCATAATTTTATAGTATAGAAATGCTACACGAATGATTCAATATTGCACTGCAGAATCTCAATGCAGATGTTTAAAGTGAAAATACATTTATCTCTTCAGTTCCTCACATTCTAAACGTTTGAAAATAAAACTAAGAAATGCGGATAAATAGTTATCTTGAAATTGCATTAAAATAAGGGACAGTTATTCATCCCATATTAAATATATTGGGAGAATGGGACACACTCAAAAAAGTGGGACAATCCCATAAAACACGGGACGTCGCCTTAATTTGCCTATTATCTGCTATAAATCCATTAAAATTAAATTTTTATTTTAAACTAATTAATTCCACAACATTTATTTCATTTAAATAATTTTAGTGTTGCAGTTTTTATCTGGGATTATTTTGATTTGTATAAGAACAATAGTAATGGAAGCTTTGATTGAGTGTGTACTATTGATGCTTTTAAGTTGCCATCCCCATTCAATCTCTATTTTAAGCCTAAAGAAAAACAGCTCTTAAGAATTTTATACTAAGGATTAAGTTTAATTTCATTTCAATTACAATTTTCAGTTCTGTCGATGATCGAGTTAACTTTAAAGAATTCATGCGAGTCCTTGCAAGATTTCGACCAATCAAGAAGAACCGAGAAAATAAAATGAACAGTAGGGAAGAAAAACTGAGATGTAAGTGGTTTTAAGGATTTTTTTTTTTTTTTCCATTGTAGATATTCTATAAAAGAAAATGAAATGTACAAAGGATCGAAACATTCTTTTGTATCTTTGTAGGTAACTATAGCTTACTTTTCCTGATTTTCTTCTTGCCTTGCAAAATATTTCTTTTTCCTGTCTTTCGTTGTTACTGTGAATGTTATCCTTAAACAATAGTATAGCAAATCTGTTAATGTCTGCCATGTATCACTTGTGTAGTTGTAACCATTGCTGTAGAGCAGGGTTTGGTAATATTTTAACACTGTTTTAAACATTCGAGATGGAAACAGTGACCCTTCAATAATTAAAACCAAGAAAATAAAAAACAAAACAAAAAATATGGAATACAAACCCCTGAGCAGCACTCTGGCTACCTTAAAAGGTATTTGACCACAAGAAAAAAAACCATTTCTTTCCTCCTTTAAAGGGTTTGTTTTGATTTATTTTTTCCTTTTTTTTTTTTCTTGTGGTCAAATACCTTTTGAGGTAGCCAAAGTAAGTGGTGCTGCTCAGGGATTTGTATTCCATATTTTGTTCTTGGTTTTAGTTATTAAGGGGGGTCATTATTTCCATCTTGAATGCCTTATTCTTTCCTTCATTCGCATTTTGTGCCCTGCATTGGCTGAGGAGAGTTCAACAAGCTCGAAATGGCCATCCCCAAGTCTCAGCTTGACTCAAAAAGGCATTCTTATTTTTATGAACTGTTTTAAACAATAAAAACAGGGATTTTAAACAGAGTTTAAAACGGGAAAGAAAAAATAGTAAGCATAATAATTTTTGTTTTTCTTTTGTCCCACTACAAAGAAACTGGTGACTCCGTTGTTCATGGCCATAGCTTCATCAGCTGCAGTAGAAAGTTTTTTCGTCTTTTGGCATCGTACATTCAAAGCTGCTGAGAAACAAACTAGGAACTGACAAAACCGGAAAATTGAATCTCTTAAAGCATTTTAGATTGGAGAAACTGAAACATTAAACTTACAGTGCAAAGTAGAAGCGTATGAATAGTAAAATGTCCAAAGTACTAAGTAATTTGCTGTAAAAAAAAATAAAAATCATAGAAATGAGTTAAAACATTAAAAGGGCAGTTTCAACTCAATACAGAGTTATAATCGGATTAAAGTTGCCTCAAAAAAAAGAAGAACTTTAAAAAATATGAAAATCGTGATCACTTAGTGGAACCTGGAACTCCTTGCTGCAGAGTAATATGGCTGTGTGGAAATGAGGAAATTTTACATTGAAAGGCCTGACATTGTAACCCATCCACACAGATACTTTATGACAAATTAGACAAGTTGGGAAAAAAAATGCTCGATTATCTTTGAGACTTGAATAAATGCTCACTTAGGCAAGAAAAACAATGATACAGTGACAAATGCGGCGCAGTGGCCATTAAGGAAGAAGGAATTGGCTCCATTCTGTAATGCCTTGCCGTGCTCCTTCGGCGTACATGTAGGGGAAAGGTTATGATAAGGAGAATTAACGCAGTGGATTATCTGAATTAACGAGGCAGCTGGGCCCAATTTTACCTTGCTATGGAACTTGAAAATAAGGGAAGGATTGGGGGGAAAGAGTCGGTGATTGTCTGTGAAGCTAGGGGGAGGATAAGGGACTGTTTTGTAAACACAGCCGCAGTCTTTTTGTTGAGGAAGGATGTCTGACAAGACTTGCCTTGGGCATCCACCATTTAACTCGAAAGCTTCCACCACTTTCTCAAAGCTAGCTGGAACAAGGGACAATAAACAAATTACTGAGTTATAGCTAATGAGTAATACAGGTAACTAGTTTAGAATACAAAAGAGATTTCATAAAGAATAATATATTTACAGGTAGATGAGTATAATGAGAGTATACATCACCCCGTGGTTTCAAACATAGTAGATAATACATATAACACAACACTAACATTAATGATAAATATTGTAGTGGCGTTCTGAGGCGCCTTGAACAGTTCAGTGTCCACCGAAGAGGACGCACAGTTCGTAGGAGTCCTCTGAAGCGGTGAGCGGGTCAGAGTTCAATTTGTACTCTTGATTAGTTGAAGAGCATTTTCCTTGCCGGGTGCGCAAGTAGCCTTTTTGGGATTGTCAGTTTCGATCTGCACACATTTTACAATGCATTTCGCAGGCCCGAGGATTCGAAGAAGGCTCTTGAGACCCAACGAGCTCTTTAGAAGTCTTTCCTTCTTAACAGACCTCAGCTGGATCCATTTAGAGGTGTGCTAGGCGGTCTTTGCCAAGCACAAAGTCTGCCTTGTAGTAGTGAGCATTCAAAGGGCAGTCAGATGGCTGCTCTTCTCAGATGCTCTCTGCACAGGGTGTCTTGTTTCACTGTTGTATTTTTCAAGCTCTGTCCCCCCCCCCCCCCAGAGTGACATCACGCAGGAGAGCAGCGGTTTGGGTGCAGAAGGGCACCGACCTGTCTACCAAAACATCTGTTGGCAGGCTGAAAGATGGAATGAACAAAGAAAGGCAATAAAAGTGGAAAGGATAGTTGTGCAAAATGGGTGCCAGATGAAGAAGTGAGCTCCAGGGAGCACTACAAAACATCTGTAAGGCATCTGTTTTGAGAAGACAGAGGCGTTAAGACGCTGTTCGGGAAAATAAATAAGAGAAGTACTTCTAAAGATTTTTCATATATAGATGAAGAAAACAAAAGATAGGAAAAGGAGAAAAATGTAACAACCTTGGACTGTTACAATGCTTTTGTCTCCTCATTTGGAATAACAAAATTTAAAAAAAAAAATACGAATACAGTGAAGTCTCACTTATACGAAACTCACTTATATGAAACATTCAATTATACAAAGAATTTCTCATTCCCCGGCGAACCCCCATAAGTCCTATATCTAATTCACTTACACGAAATATTCACTTATACGAATAATTTTTGGTTCCCCCTCATATTCGTATAGGTGAGACTTCCAGGGGTGTTTGTGCTCCGGGGAAACCCCGGAATTCCGGGGATTTTGAACTTCGATACCCGGAAATTCCGGGGATCGTCGTTCAAAAGGAAGTAGGAATAATAATGAATTATTTATTTTGATCTGGTAATTTTGTTTGCTTTGAAAGCAGAAAACGCAAGGTCAGTGTGTGTGTGTGGTGAAAACTTTTCCTTTCTTTCTCCAAAGGCAGTGATAATGCGTAAAAAGGGGGAAAAAAACTTCTTTTTTGTTCTTATTGCGAGTTTTGACTCATTCCCCCGGTTCTCGGACATTCTCTTCTGGATTCTTTTCGGCAAGTAGGCAGAAAAAAAAGGGAGAGACTTCCTTCGACCAGATGTGCGATCACGTGACTCACGTGACCTGGCGTGGCGCCAATAAGTAGAGAAGGGGGATTTTTCGCCGTATTAGCTAATACGGGTATTCTCCCCCCCCCCCCTTCTCGAAACTCCAAAATGTCGGTAGTAAGTCCGTAAAAGTTTCCGGGGATTTTTTGGGGTCCCACAAACACCCCTGGACTTCACTGTAATATAAAAACAACAACAACAATAATAATAATAATAATAATAATGACACTAAAATGGTAGATTATGATGTAAAGAATAAAAAAAAAGAAATTGAAGATGTTATTTTCTATTTAACTTGTAGAATGTGAAAGTATTAAAGTTAAGATGCTTTATAATAGATGTTGCTGAAAATTCCTGGAAGTTGTAATCGATTGCCAATTAGCCCTGCCCAAAGCTCAACTTTTCTTGAGGGAATTATGATCTACGTTATTAATTTTTTACTTTAAAAATAAATAGTGATGATGTGATTAGAGCTCTTACTCATTTACAGTTGGGTTATTGACAATGTACCAAGACATTCTTAAGATGAGTGAAAAGACAGTCTAAAAGTTTTATTTCTTGAAAATTTCTTATGAAAACGTCCCTCCCAACATTTGGCAGCATATTATAATAAAGATAAACTTAAATCAATACTTTACATACATAATAAACAGGCCACACTCCCAATTTTCAAGAAATAAAAAATGCAGAATAGATTCTGCTAAGTCTCTCTTTTCTCTCACTTTGAGTGTCTTCTAATAATGCCAATAATCCAACCAAAAAGTAAGTAGCTATAATCACACAATCACTACTTTTTAAAGACAAAATTAATAACACAAATTAATCTGATAACTCGATACTGATTTGTGAGTTGAAGCTCGTTAAATTTTAATCTTTTAACTCATTTTTTTGTTTTTTTTTTGTTTTTGTTTTACTACGCATGCACTTCACTTCGCATCATGATTTTATTATTCGCATGTTCACCTACATTAAACTTGTTTTTCTTTCTCTTACTATGATACAATATCCTTGTTCTTTTCATCCTTTTGCTTTTCGTTTATTCTATAAATTCTTTATGAAAGTGTTGAATCTTTTAATTTGTGTAAAAAAAAAATTAATTTGAAGTAAAAAAAAAAAAAAAAAGCAATGTTGTGCCTTTCAGGGCCTATTTATCGGCATATTCTTGAATCGTGGATTGCAATTTAAAGCAGGCGCATATCGTCAGCACAACATAATTTTTTAAATAGCAAACACTAATTTTGACAACCTATTAGTTCTTCACATTTTCTGCAGTAGTACTGCAAGATATCTCGGTGTCATCTTCCTCTGACTTTAATGCAAATATATTTTAGGCAAAGTTTATATGACTGATACCGTATTTACTCGCATACTTTCCCCCATCGCGTATTTTCCCCACCCCAGTTTTTGTGGATTACAAAATTCAATTTTTATTTTTATCGCATAATTTCCCCACCTCTACTTCAACGCGTTTCCAATACGACCTTGACTGGCGGTCAACTCACGACGACGCGACAATGTACCGTTACTATCGCATTTCTCTATCCCACGCTACTTTAGGGGAAAATTCCACCCCCACCCCAGTCAGTACAAGAGCAGACTCCTTCTGAATCAGTACAACAATTTCGAGTGTTTTGTGAAAACGTGAAGTTCGCGAATAAAGTTAAGTTCTCTATTAGCAGGCAGCTGATGCTGACGTCATGCAATGAGCAGCTATAAAGATGGCAGGCTGCGCTGCGTGAGTTACGAAATTACGTCACAGTTGCACACACGCACTTCCGTGCGTGCCTATTGCTTAACTGTACTTTGAAGAAAAAACAAATGTTGAGATGTGATTTCTTATATTTTAAATGTTTGTGTTAATAAAATTGTTGTTAATTACATTTCTTGCTTTAAAAATCAATATTTAACATGGTTTTCCTTACAGTTTTACCATATTTTTTTTCCTCAAATTGAAAAACATCGCGTAATTTCCCCACCCTGCTTTTTTTTGTCAAAATATTGATGAAAAAAAAGGGGAAATTATGCGAGTAAATACGGTATTAACATCATAATGTTGCAAAATTTTAGTAAATAGCAAACATTCTGTTTTGATCTGAGTTTATTCATTGATAACTTTCTCTAAATATTCTAATCCATATTTTTTTACACTTTCTCTGCACATACCAGACATGTTTATGCCTTTATAGTGTTATCCTTATTCTGAAATTTACCTGTAATTTTCAAAGTATCTTCCCATCTTTTACAAAAGTATCTACAGGTTTTATTCTAAAAAGCTTAAAATCTGTTTTTATTTGTGCTCAACTTACCGTAGCTATATTTTGCTGAATGTGTTGGTTCCTTAACTGTGCCTTTGAAGTCCTGGATGGGACTTTTCCTAGATGTTAACTATATTTCCCAATAACTTTAAAAAAAAAAAAATTGATTAAAATATTGCTTTCCTCCCTTTAATTCATATTTAGTTTCAACTTTATTTGCATTTTTCAGTCTATTTAGGTCACACTTGGTCTGTTTTGTTTTGCTGTAATTTTAGCTTCCAGAATATTTGAAATTCAGAATAAGAAAATATCTCTTTAATTGTCTAAATTCTTTTTGTAGTTGCTTTCCGAATGTATGATCTGGATGATAATAGTTCCATCTCGCGCGATGAGGTTTTGGCTGTTCTTCATATGATGGTTGGAGCCAATATATCAGAAGACCAGGTGATATTTCTTGCTTTTATTATTGTCTTTTATTTGGTTAACAACAGATTCTTGTATTTTAGATAAACTGGTTATATTTTTAAATTGTAAATTTTGTTATTCCTTAAAACAAGAACCACATTCATGTTTTACATACATATGAAGAAGAATTAGTAAAATAAAAGTTCTGATAAAAAGTTTCAATTTTTTCATTGAAATGTTAAGTTTTTGAATTTTTATCTATAGTAACTCCAAATCATTATCTTGAAGCTGCAAATTCCAAACCTGGGGATAAAAATAGTTGACTCTTCTATTAGTTCCACTTCAAGAGGAAGATATTGGATTGAACAAATAATCATTTTATGTACAGTATACTCTCAAAAGCTCGAAGTCGAAGGGACGCTAAAAAAATTTGATAAAACGAGTTTTCGAGATAACAAGGTCATAACCAAAACATAAAAATTCACATAAAACCACAAGATACGGAATAATATTCTAAAAATTAGAGTCTTGATAGATGAAAATAATTTTAAATATGTAATGATAGTTAACAATAAGTCTAAATATAGCAATGATAATTTTAATTTTTAAAAGTATTCGAAAATAATTACATTAAATTGAAAAGAATTAGTAAAATCCAATGAACTTACATTGCTAGAATTTCTTAAAAAAGTCCAGTATCGTGGCCAGATAGATAATGAAGGGTGTGAGAGATTCTTGGAAAAATACCTCTATTTGCTTCGACACAGCTGAACGGCAATTCATTTTTTACTTCAAAAAATATTCGACATAACAAGGTTTTGAGTGAAAACTCTTCGACATAAGAATTAAAATTAACATTAGATGAATATGGAATATCAAGGGGAAAAATAATTTTTCGACATATCAAGGTTTTGAAGATAACGAAGTTCGAGATATCGAGAGTATACTGTATTAATAAAAAAAATTTAATGTTTATCAAATGTAAATTAACACTAAATTTACAATCCTCAATATGACTTATCTTTTTTATGCAGCTCATTTTTCTCTATAGAAATAAAGAGATTTGGCATTGCAGTAAACAGCATATAAATATGAAATTTATTATTAGGCATGTCAAACACACTTACAAAATTTTTTGTCATAATTCATCATTCTTTCTTTTTTTTTTTTTTTTGACAGCTGGTCAGCATTGCAGAGCGAACAATTATCGAAGCCGATAAAGATGGCGATCAAATGATCTCATTCGAAGAATTCTGTGAAGCCCTTGCACGAACAGACGTGGAGCAGAAAATGAGTATCCGCTTTCTTCATTAAAAAATAGATGCCTACCATTAAAACGAGGGTTTTTAAAAAAAAAGGAAATTCTACAAATGCAACATTATCTTCATGGTTAACTTAATTGGGAAATAGGAATTTAATCACAAATTTTGCTAAAAGAAACAACTGGCAATTTTCCCCTGTCAAATAAAACATTCCAATAGAGAAACAAAACAAAAAATGAATATCATTCATTAAGAAACGGCCTTGATTACTCGTGTCTGGGGTAAATTACCAAAACCTGTTTAATTACAAAATAAAAGCTTTTTATTTTTTTGAAATTCATTTTGAAAAGTTTTTCTCTTGTCTAATCTGTAATTTCTTAGACTGTTGTTGTTATAGTTTTGTTTGGTTATCTCTTTGGAGTTTGTTAGTTATATATATTTTAAGATATTTCCTTAAAAATTGTAATTGTTTACAAAAGTTACAATTGATGTTAATTATATTGTTTTTATTTTTGTAAGCATTGCACAGAATTAATTTAGCATTTGCAATTTCAAGAAATTGGAATGTGAATTGAATGTATATTATTTTATAGGATTGTTCTTATCTCTTTATTTATAATTTCTTTTTGAATTCTGGATAGTCAGTATAAATTACTGATTTTTCAGGTAATTTACCTACTTAAAAAAAATAAAAGAAAAATCCCCCACTTAAGTAGGGGCTCTAATAAAGAAATTAACAATGAAGATTGAAACTTGAGATAGTTAATTTACTGTTTTATTTAGAGCAATCCTATATAATTTCAAAAAAAAAAAAAAAAATTAAATTTCTTACATTTAAGCACTGTTCATATTTTATGCACGATGTATGAAGAAATACAATTTGTTTTGAATACTTTTTCAGTAAAAAAAAAAAAAAAGTTTTAATGTTCAGTATATCGTTTTTACAGAACACTAAGCAAATATTCATTCAGAAGAATAGTATTTACTGTCAGAGAAAATATCTTTCAAAATTGAGCTTTAATTCCTTACGTTTTGAAGTTGTCCGAGAACTTCAAAATGTCCGATAGCAACAAGAAAGTGGATCTTGGTTTATTGGAAGAAGACGATGAATTTAATTCATTATATTTATGACGGCATGTAAATCTACTCTTAAGTCCTCATCTCTTCAGATTCTTTGTCTTTAAAAAAATAAATTTTACGTAGGAATGTGATAAAGTTGCTTGGAAGTCTTTCATTACTTTGAACTCGGTTAAATATAGATTAAAGACCCAGGAACCAAAGAAATCCAAATAATACTTAGCAAAGCTTTTTCACACAAAAAAATAGAAAAAAATGATTAGTTTTATATTGTTTTCCCACACGCACAATTAGAAACGATATTTCCTCCTTGAAACATTAACGACATAAGCTACATACACAATCATTCGTGTTTCTTCCTTTTTTTTTCTCTCTCTCTCAGTAAAACTTACTTCAGTAGGATAGTTTTTTTTGTTTTTTTTTATATATTATACTTATTTATATTTATTTCCAATAAACGCAGAATTAACTTTTGACAAGCATTATCGTTCGTTCTAAAACAAGATAATTTGTTTGATGGTTTAAATTACCAAATATCTTGAATAATATTCAAAAGTTTGCTTAGTTTTCTGTGTATGCTGAAGAATTAACATCAATTGAAAGAATAAAAAAAAAAAAAAATTAGTTACTATATACATTAGTTAAAAGTAATTTTCAAACAGTTGGATCAAAATAAGTATCTCACAACATTGAAGGCTTGTCAACATAATCGACAGCTTAATTTTTCTGTATTAATTTTTGAATGTCTTTTCCATAAATGTTTATTTTTAAATTAGTGATATCAAAAATGGTTTTAAGTATTTTACAAGTGTAAATCAAATTATACAGATATAAAAGCTGATATTTTGAATGTCATAACTTGCAACTTCAGAAACTATGCTGGCATAGTAATGTACTTGAATTAATTGATAAGTTATTGTAAAGAATGTCTCCAAATTGTTAAACTCACTCTACTGGTATATTTGGTGAATAGTGGAATTTCAACTCAGAACTGCAAGTGTTGAAAACGGATTCTTTAATAATACTTATTAAAAGATGTCAATTATTTTTTTTGTTCTTATTTTTGGATTTTTAACCTTTACAGAGTTTGAAGAGAGTTTATTAGTTTTACAAATAAGGTGCTAATAAAATGATATATATCCTATTATGGGATTTATAGAGAAGTACTTTGTAAACGGTACTCTGTTATTTTTCATTTTCTCATCTTTAATTGGTCATGCCTTTATTGAATTCTTTTAAGGGAGATACTGGATGTTTACGAAAATTTGAAATAATAAGGGTCTCTTCCGTATGCTAAATGAAACATTTAAAACCATTTTTGATGAAGCCAGTTTTTAATTGCATTTAATGTAAGTTTCAAAAAAATGATTTAACTTACAAGATTTTATACTTAACAGCTGTAGTAAATTTTTTTAATTTCATTCTAGCAATTTCTTAAAAATATGAACACATTATCAAAATAAATTAGTTAATCAGTGTCTATAATTTGCAGTAATCCAAAATATCTGACATATATCCGAGATTCACTTATATTTTATCACTATTTTATTTGCAAATTCAAAAAAAATATATGAAGAAACTTTTGCCTTTTATGACTGATTTTACATAATAAACAATTACTGCTTCTAGATTTGTAGGAATACTTTAGTTGATATTAGTTGCATTTTAATTTTAAATAATACATTAAAAGATTTATATATTTAATGCATTAAAAGTTTAGTTACTCGAGATGAGTTGAATTAATTTTGTTAGCATCGCAGTTATTGTAAGTTTTCACTGAAACACGAATTCTAGTAATTAAGCGATTTTATCCACAATTGTGTTTGAAGAACTATTAAAACAAATGTGAATGGAATCCTCAATGCAAAACATAAATTTTTTATCTTTTTCTTTTAATGTTACATTAGATGTTCCACCAAAGGTTTTGCTTAACTAGAACTAATGATCTGTTTTGAATTCGTTTAAAGTTGGTTGCAATTTCAAGAGCTATTCTCTGCAAGTATCATATCATTTGTCCATTTCTGTGTAATCACATTAGAGAATAGCTATTTGAAAAGAAACTTTAATTAAAGAACTTTAATTTATATAGTTATTTTATCAGAGTAATAATAATGAAACTAAAAAACAATTTATTCCAAATTGCAGTACAAAATTCTTAGTTTCTTTTTCTTTGGGTGGGGGGAATTTATTGGCACATTCAGTGATTAATTGAAAATAAGTTCTAAAAAATGGCCTTGAATTTTTTTGTTAAATAGGTTTTCGTTAAATTGACAATTGAATTTTTCTGAATATCAAACCAATGATCTTGAAAATATTTTTTATTATTACACAAATTCAAGTTCAATGTTTATTTTTATTAAAAAACGTTACTCAGTTAATTATAAAATTAGATGATATTTTTATGTGTATCTTATAAGATATAATATAGACGACGACCATACATTAAAATTAAAACAAAGTTATGTACATTTAAGATAAATAAAACGGTACTTGTGCTTTTTTCCTTTATTTTAAATGTACATAACTGTTTTAATTTTGATGTGTGGTGATCTTACTATATTATAAATCGCAAAATTGTTGAAGGAAAAAAACAAATAAATACATATATATATAAACTTTTTATCGATTAAAAGAATACTACTTAAAAATATATGAAAATTTGAATAAAACTTAATTACAGCTTTTGTTAAAAATCATATGAAATTGTCTTCCATTTTTTTTATCCTCAATTTTACTGTTTTTTCGGTTTTTTTTTTTTTTTATTTACAGAATATTTATGCAAATAAAAAATTATATTGTATATTTGAATGCCATTAATTTACTGTTTAATGTATATAATTAAATCTAAAAAAAATATTTATGGTTTGTTATAGTTGTTTAATCAAGATTTTCTATTTTAGGCATTGATGTTTATTTAATGTATTGGAATTTAATAAACATTGCTCTCAAACAAGATTATTATTTTGTTATACCAATTTGTTTGTCCAGCTTTCATGTGACTAAGTGACCATTGGTTTTCTGTATAAACGATTGTGGGTCCTGTATGCCATGCACTGCCAATTGGATCTGATCTCAATTTCTAGTGCCTCAGTCTTGAATTGCTTTGTCTCGTATCTCATAAGCAAGGTCGAGAATATTTTGACATGTGTGAATGACATGACAAGTGTGTACAAGTTTGATTTGGACATTAAGAAATGCAGTCATAGTTTTTTGTCATTGTTTTGATTGACAAAATCATTGAAGCTCTTTGATCATGTGATTTGCTTCAATAGTCATTGAAAAGGCTTCTATTTAGAACTAGCTCCAAAAAAGCCTTTTCATTGTTTTCTGTGAATTCAGAATCAAAGTGGTTTTATATAAGTTACTTAAAATATTTGTCGAATGAAGGTAAGTCCATATGAAAAAAAAAAGCTACTTGAACACTGGAGTCACTAAATTCATAATTTTATACTGTCTACTCTCTCTTCTCCAAGCACTCATAATTAAATTTGTCTTAAGATGTGAATTCTTCATTAAAAAAAAAAAATGTTAAGGGCAAAAATTGTTTGAAGGAAAAGAAAAAAAAAAAAAAAATTTGTTGATACATGATGAGGCTAATTCATAATACATTGCAGTTATTAAAAGACAGATTTTCGATCTTAATTCACTTTTGGTGACTCCAAAAACAGTTGACAATCCTAAGTCAATCATAGGCTTGCCATATCAATGCATCTGTATCATTTCAAATAGCTGCAATGACTTCATGATAACTGTATCTAGTTTTAATAAATTACAATTTTCTTAAGAGGATCATTTCTTAAATTCAGAATGCTGAAACTGATTCTTCCAATGCATTAACAGTATGCACAAGATTCATTATTCACTGAAATTTTAATGGCCCAATGACATTTCAGTTAGCAAACTGCTTCAACTGCAGAAACACTATCAAAAAATTAACTAATTCATCGAGGTATTAGGATCATTCATTGTGTTTTGTTAAGGAGAAATAAGCATAGAAAAGGCTGACAGAAGTCTCGAACCTGAAAATTCAGTTTTAACTCCATCTACCAAATACTAATTGATTACATAATAAATATATAAATAGATAATGTAGTGATTACTAGGGCTCACATTATATACAAAATGCATATTTGTTATATCAATAAAATTGTAAGTTTTCTATGCATATCTTAATATCTAATGTTTTTTGATAGAATTGCCAATTTTAATCAAAAAACATTAGATATGCATAGAAAACTTACAATTTTGTTAATAACAAATATGCATTTTGCATATAATCCGAGCGTTAGTGATTACTATATCATTTGAAATTAAATACTTTGTTACTGCAGTAAGTATTTTATACAGTATTGGATGATTTCATTCTTCGAGTGATATCCAGATAGCATAAATCTATTTCCATGATCAGACAATAATTGTACTATCTCACTCATTCTACTAGTAAAAAGTATTAAAGAGAAAATGCAACTAACTGTTTCGAAACAAATTATATCAGATCTTCAATGCTACAACATATACAGGGTGTTTCTGAACTTGTTTTACAGAAGAATATGGTAGATAGAGGGTACGAAAACAGTTTTCATTAAGTAATGTGTGTCCAGTCTTGTCCATCCATTAAGTAATATGGCACTACAGTCGTTTTGATTGTTGTGGTTGTTGACCATGCACATGAGTGTTTGTCTGCTGTTCACTATTTGTACAGTCATTCAAAGCGCAGTCATCTATAAACATTCGAACACCATGGAGCAGTACAGTCTAATGGATCTTGAGGACATGCATTTGATGTACGGTGCTGCAAATCAACATGGGCGAATAGCTGTAAGGATGTATGCGAAGCGGTTTCTCCAACTCCGACATCCTGCTTATACTGTATTCCAATGGCTTGACCGCCGACTATGAAAGCGGTTCATTGCACCCAAACATGTGCAAAACAGGCTAATCTTGTTCTGTTACACCTGATGATGACATTCTTGAGAATGGTTTTCACAATGTGCAGTAATACAATCAGCACATTTGGACAGAGGAACTCATTGGAGTTGGCTCTCATCAGGTGCGATTTAGTGTCAGTGTGTGGTGTGGCACCATAAATGACATACTCATTGGTCCACACTTCTTGCCAAATCGTTTATCTGGAAATCTGTACCTGGTGTTAATAATTATCCTGCTTGCTGTAGGCACCAGGATATGATTCCAGTATGATGGATCATCTGTGCACTTGGAGTTTCGTGGCACAACTACATCTGATGGAAACATTTGGTGAAAGATGGATCAGTAATCAAGGACCCATCCGAAGACCTGTACAATCGCCGGATCTTAATCCAACTGACTTTTTCTGTTCGAGCCATGTAAAGAGCCTTATATGTGCTACGCCTGTCAATATAGTCGATCAACTACGTCAATGAATTGCCAAAGCCTGCAACATCATCCGTACTACACCTGCTATTTTTGAATGAATGTGGCATTACTGAAGGGTGTTACTTTGAACATCTTCTCTATTGCACAACACTCCAAATATGCAGGTGGCAATGGCCCTCCCATGAATGATCGCCTACCAGCCATAGAACTAAAACTACTGTAGTGCCATATCGATGTAAGACCGGACACACATTAATTAATGAAAGCTTGCTTTATTTTCATACCCTCTATCTACCATATTCTTCTGTAACATAAGTTCAGAAACATCCTGTATACTGTACATAACATTCTAATTTCCAGAAAAGCAATATCCTGCAAAATGTTCAGGCGCTAGATAAAACAACTTTTATTCTTTAATACAACCACATTTCATCCTAGTGTATATGAGTTTATTTAATAAAAACAACAACAAACAATTGATTACATTGAGTTATGAATAAATGCTCTCATTCATGAAAATATATCTATTTAGTTGGAATAAGTTACACTTTATTCTTAATATTAAAATACAATTTAGGCAACCAAAATGGTTATCAATTCAATTATTAAGATGAGCTTGAAACAGCCAATTTTTTCAGATGATCCATGAAAACCTGTAAACTGACATCATCAGTTAAGACAGAAGCACCTCCTTCCTGTTAGGGGAAAAAAGAAATTAAAAACATCTTTAGACATTAACATAATAAAATTTTCTTATAATGAAACTTAAATATTATTTTTTTTTAAAACAGAATAACAATAAATATTTCAAGTTTACTATCATAATAATTGTAAAAAAAATTTGAACAAAGGCAAAAATTCTTATATTCTGAATAAATGATACTGTTTAATCTACCATAGATCTACTCATTAATAACACGTAATATTCTTACAATATTTGAACTCTGTTTGCAAATTCATTCTTCATCCCATCCAAATTTCTTACTATAGCAACTGAGAACATTTAAGAAAGACTTGTTCATATTCTTTTCCTCTGTACAATGAATACTAGTTTCCAGTAGTTATTCATCACTCATTTCATATGGCCATGTATGAATCTCATAATTCTTCAATTTTATCTAATTATTGTTAATATTTTCTTCTCTCAAAATTTGAATGAAATTCAAAAATAATAGTTGTAGGCTGTCCGTCCTGTTATAAAATCTTATTATATTCCATCGCAAGATACTGTAATAGAAAACTGCTGAACCAGCTGTAGAATCTATTCATTGAAAATATTTTTGACTTTATCTACAAAATGAAGTCTTTATCAAATAACCAAATAGTCCTGTTTTTTTGTCTTTTTCAAAAGACATTAAGAAAAGTACTACGATCTCCTGGATACTTTTGGACAAACTAAGGTCTCTACAAATACCACATAGAAACGTTACACTAGAAGATTAAAGAGAATTCCAAATCTTAGAGGAGGTTCACTTGATACTTAAAGAAAAGCTGTTGATTCTACAAGGGTATATTAAAAACTTACTGTATCCAGATACGTGTTCACAAAGCAAATACACTCATTGACAAAAAAATTTGCGCACCGTGAAGAAAGCTTTGGATTCAAATGAAATTTTATTAGTGGGAGGGTAGAGACAAAGAACACAAGTGATACAGTATCACAGCTGCAGGACGATGACCCGTGGAGCTCTGGTACACAATAAAGTCACCTTTAGTATCTTGCTGGAACACTTTGTGGCTGGATACATGCGGTGATACGGACAGGCATAGTCAAACAGACTCCATACGTTGTCTTGAGGCAGATTTGTCCACAGTTCTTGCAAATAATCACAAGCACTGCTACATGGTTCCATCTGGTCCAAAACATGCTCAATTGGCGACAATTAGGTGAGTGGGCAAGCCAAGGAAGTGTTGCAACATGACATAGACAGTCCTGTGAAACCCTAGCTTTGTACAGACGAGCGTTATCTTGTTAGAAAATTGCTTCTGGGTGCCCAGCCAGAAAGACAGCACATGAGGCCACAGGATCTCCTGAAGAACAACTACTAGTGAAGAACAACTAGCATATGCGATGGCTCCCTAGACCATTAGATGGATCAGATGGATGACTTTTCTTTAAATGGACTAACGGTAATAACTGATTTGAATGACCATAGCAAGATATGAAATACAGAATTTAATACTGTAATGCCGCTTAAAAAGAGTCAAAGGGCTAATATAGTAATATGCCACAGCAACTGAAATACACAATACCAACTGACATGAGTTGTCAGGTGATAAAAACGAATGCTCATCTTCTTGTTTCTATTATTACTGCAACAACATGTCATAAGCTGACTCGTGGAACAGAATCTTAGCCTTGAACCTATTCATGTTGTAGGCACTCCTTAAACCTGTGGCACGTGTAAGCTTCTTCAATTGAGAATTATAAGTCTGTTCTTAAAGCTCTTCAAATGAGGGCCACAAATCACAACAAAGAAAACCTAATCATGACTACTTCTCCTGTTAGATTCTTCAGTCAGGATCATTCTTGAGAAGCTGATTAATTTTAGATACAAATATATACTTCAGTTATTGGCAGTTTTTAATTTATGGACCTGTTTTTTAATTCAATGTTTATGAATTAAAATGATTTTACTTAAACTATGTCCTTATTAATTAACAAAAATCCTATCTACATCTGAATGATAAATTACATATTACAATCCTTTAACCTACAATGGATGGGTAAGAAAAATAAGACAAATGGACGGGTTGGGTCTCTCAGACCCAATGAGTTTTATATCATTTAAACGAACTAAAACCTGTATCTTATGAAATTATTTATTTAATGATCAAATACGTATGTTTGTATCTTTCTCATCCAATATTAAAATGGTAACTGAAGCCGACAGATATTTACTACAAACAATATTTCTAAAATTGAAACCGACTTTGTGAAACTGTAAGTCAATCGATGTTTGCAAGAAAAATTCAAGTATTATATTAAACTGAAAATCAAAATCACTTTCTAATAATAGTTTTTCAATTTTTTTTCAGTATTTAGTTATCATTGATTGCCAGTAATGTAGTTTACAATTCATTTTATCCAAGTTACAAAAGCAAACAAAAGCGGACGGGCTAGGTCTCACAGACCCATGAACAACTCTGAACACATCTCAACTACTAACTTACGCACAAAATGGCGTGTTGATGTAGCACGAGTCTTCTACAGTTGTTTACCAAAAGCTACCAGGAATAGCAGTTCAATAGATTGTGAACTCTAAAGGAAACTAAAAGCACCTGGGTCTGAGAGACCCGGCCCGTCCGTTCTAGGGTTAAGATATAATAAATGCTTCATTAACCATAAAATTTGCAATTTAGACAAAGAGAAGAGCATTTTAAGAAATATATAAACACTACATTTTTTACCCAGCATGCAAAGAATAAAACAAGCAACCATGAAACCACCATTACCACTCAACCTTCACCAATCAAAATCAACAATAAAAAATATATAAAAAAATATTTATACCCCATTTGACACTGTTGAAACCTAAATTAAAGGAAAATACAAATGATTTAATTATATTTATAAAATAAATTGAGAGGAAGTTCAAAATTCCATGAATTCTCTTCAACTGAGTTAAATATGACTTATTTTTCAAGAAAACTTTTATAATAATAATAATAATATAATATAAATGGTAACAATATTTTGTTTTATTCTATGCTACAGACAATGATAATGGTAAAGAAAATTGCAGTTCTGAAATAAAATCATTTATTTCTTGTCATTAATTTGTACAATATTTATAAAATTAATAATAATAAGAGAAACAGATGGCTTACCTGACCCCAGGCATACATGTTATTATGCGTCTGTGATGGATTGACTTTCGACAACAGAAAACGTGCCTATAAAATAAGAGCAAAAAAAATGTATTATGAAAATAATCATATGTATGTTATGTAACACAGCAGAATAATTAACATTTCTCAAGTGTACTGAAGAATAAATTTATTCTTAACATTTCTTTTCTTTTTATTCTTTGTAAAAATGCACTGGTTAAATTGATTTTAACAATTTAAAAGGACACAAAATTAGAAGATTGTAGGGTGTCAATTCTAATTTGTTTAAATATATCAAAAATGTTCCCACTAAGTTGAGATTTAATCATCATCTACTCTTTTAACAGAAGATGGAAGCAATCTTCAAGGTATGTCATAGAAAGAGGAACAGTAAGGAACAGCATGTCTGACCGTTATGTTAAAAAGTTAAAGTTAAAGGATTGCCACAACAGGCCTATGCAGGCCCAAGGGCTCGCGGAAGGTAAGACTCCCAGCGTTTCGTGACCAAGGGGACTAGTATGAGGTCGGGAGGTCAGCCCGACGCCCGCCCGCCTTTAACTCCAGGGAAAGAAACCTGGTACCCATTCTACCCATTCTACGAGAGGGCTCGGTAGGCCCTAGGACCAGTTTGGAGGAGAATGGAGCGTGGAAAAATTCCCGCCCTCCGTCGAGGCCGGGAATCGAGCCCGCCACCTCCAACCCGCAGCCAAGCACCCTTACCCACTCGGCTACCGGGCCTACGTCTGACTGTTATGTGCTGTGTGTAAGATGTTTACCCGACTACTTGATAAGATGACTGACAATTTTCAAAATAATCAACTACAAGAGGAAGAACATAGTTGATACAGGAAGGAACAATTGTTCTGGCCCTTGGTGATAGAATCTATGATTAAAGGAACAGTTTTTAACTGAGCGTAATTCTTCCTCAAGGAGGGAAGTAGAGGTACATATTTTGCAAGTTTAACTATGTAAGACTGTAAAAATGCCTCAAGTAGATTATTACTGCATTTAGTTTCCAATTCCCAACAAAACAGTATTGGATGAATGTTATAAACTGACACATTAACTCTTCAGTTTGTTTTGTAATGTGAAGATTAGCATTAAAGTCATTGTAAAGATAGTTAAGCATCACTTAAACTAAATTGTACAAGTTCTGAAGTTATTCCTTCTATCTCTCTTCCATTAAAATTCCAGAAGAGGATTTACTGCTACTGATATTCTCTATTCTGCAGAAGAAGCTCAAGTATTTGCTTATTACTATTTGGGTTATTAAGATTTTGAAGCACATACATGAAACATCAAATAATAATGCACGTTCAGTTATGCAAAATGCTAAACTGAATATTGTGAATTGTTACCAGTGATTCAGGTAACAGATACAGGCTTTGTATATCTTATTGTATTTTTATTTTAATTTTGTCCATTGAATTTTTTTATTAAAAAAAAAATGGAAGACGTTTTGAAGATAATGGTAAAAAACAGCTTAAAAGCATTTCAATGAGAAAATCTAGGAATATTTACACAGCTGGAATACTTGCGTTTATTATTATTAAACAACCTTACCAAAAAAATAAAGGAAAATTTTATTTTTTTTCCTTTTTCTTATGGCAAATGATTTTTTTTTTTTAAAAATCTAGGCTTTACACTTTTGATGTAAAGGGCAAACTGCTATGCTGCATATCACTGACCAGGATACACTGTAGAAGTCAGTCTTCAATTATGCATAGAAAGCTTATGAATAAAAAGAATAGGGAGGAAGAAAATGAAACACCTTAGCTATTGCTGGGAAAAACTTAAGTTAAGCAGCCGAGATCTCTTGTCAACTGCCAAGTCTGCTCAGGTGATAAGACTGCTGTTCATTTACCATTGTAAGTTACTGTCAATAAGAAGATACCTTTAATAGCAAGCTTTTCAATGTCGAAATTGTAATAAAATCCTACCTGAGAGCCTCCTTGTTCTGTAACAATGTATCTTGGCATGGGGAATCTAGTTTGAAGGATTTCTTGTGCATCATCAACAGGGGCTTGAAGTAACTGTTTAAAATTTTCATATTCAGGCAGTTCATGGTATCGCTGAGTCTTCCACTGTGCAATTGTCTATTTTTTTTTTAAATAAATAAAAGAACGAATTAATTAATTAATTAATAAACAAACAAACAAATAAATAAATAAATATTGACTAATCTCTTAAGTTGCAATAAGTAGTTTGAGAGCAAAGTCACAGAAAATCAAAGCACTATGCATAAGCCAATTACTTACTTCTCCATGAAAAATAAGTATTTGAAAGAACGTATCCATCAGAAGAATTCTATCTGTCTGAATACTACTTGTATCCAGTAGCACTGGCTCAGGCGGCCCGTGGAAGGAATAGGAGTAGAGAATGGGTTGAATCATAATCAAAGACTGAGTCAAATCTTCTCTCATAAGCATATGCCTGAAAAAAAAAAAGAATAAACTTATTATAGTAATTCAAATTCAAAAAATAAAATAAATAAATAAAAATGAAACATTCCTAAGTTTTCAGAAATGTAATTTAAATTTTACAAATTCAAATATTATACAATTTCTATTGAATAAGATTATCAGAAAGATGCTTTATGTGGAACTTTTCTATTAAATTAAAACCTTTAAGCTAATAGTCGATTCCTTTGTAAAACTTATGGTAATTACAATACAGAAGGAAAACCCATCTTTTTTGAATAATGAATCAGAGTCAGAAATTCACATTATCAAGCTTACAATTATTGAGTTATATGCAAAATTAAAAAAAAAAAACCCCAACAGATTGCCTTTTAAAATCATATAAAAGTAAATAAATTCCAAAGAAATATTAAATTTTAAAATTTCATTATTAACAAAGTTAACAATTTAAACAAATGATTAAACAAGGTTCTGGGTGGAAATAGTATTAGTGCAAGATATATATATTTTTTTTTAAGACAAGTAAATAGTATCCTAATGTCATTTATTATATTGTACAACCTTAAAAAAATGTTTCTTTATCACCGAATTCTTCTCTTGAAAACCCAATCATGAGAAAATACAAGGTAGGGATAGTGATTAGTAAACCAATCACAGTGCTTCGCAATGGCTTCTAAGTCACCTTTACTTTAGAATAGACTGCGCCGTGGTGGTCTAGAAAATGCTCAAGCGAGTCTGTTTGCAACCCCATGCTATCTTACCCACCCCTATTTATATGGAATAATCGTCATTCTTAACTCAAACCTTGTTAATACACTGAATTCCTAATAATGATTTTTAAAAAAAACAACAACATAAGTTGATGAGGGAATCGAACCCATGACCTTTGCGTTATTAGAAAGACGCTCTAACCAATTGAGCTAACAGGCCACCTACGACATTAAACATTCAGGCCACCTACAACTGAGCTAACAGAAGCCGTTGCATTGTGAGATATGTGTCCACAGACAGACAAACCAGGGATATAAGGCATCTTTCAGAAGCCTAAAACCAGAGCAAACATTGAAATGCTGAAATTGTAGTTATAAACACTTTCCTCTTTAATGTGTTTGAGTTTCAATCAAATTATAACATTCTCTTCCATGGTAAATGACAATTACCAAGGTCATGAAATAAGTTTACTTCTAAAATTTGCTAACTGTCTGCATTTTTGAAGTTATCTGCAGAAGAAAAATTTCGAATATAATGGAATAGTCTGATTTTGGATCATGAGTTGCAAAATAGTTATCCCATGATAAGGGAGTCTCTAATTATAAAACTTTTGGGCCACTTATAGATGTAATTGGTTTGGTCTTCGTTAGAAACAAATTCAAGCTTTACATTGCTTAATATCCTGTGTGGACGTTGAGATCTAGGGAGGAAAGTCTCTAGCATTTCCTGACCAATGGAACTCAGGCTGATGCCAGCCCACCTTTAAGTGACAGGCAAAAACCCGGTATCCATTCTTAAAAGGCTGGTGGACCCTAGAGCCTGTCAGGAGCTGAAATTTGATGTGTGAAAAATCAGACCTTCACCAGGGATTGAATCCGGCTCCTCCAGGCTGCAGTTAAGCACTTGCCCATTTGGCTACCAGACCCATTTTATATTACTGCTGGTGGAACCTTATAGGGAGCATCAGCCCTTTGAACCCCTCTCTAATATTTAATATAAGCTCTGTTAATGTTGAATCCATTAGTAATGTCAATTATATTAACACTGCTAATGGATAATGTTAATACAATTGATTTCAAAGATTTTAAAAGATTAAAACCTGAATTCAGTAACCATCCAAAACAGAAAACAAGATACATTAAAAAAAATTTGGAGGAAAAAAAAAAAAAAAAGGCTGTAACAGTTGGCTGATGTAAATGAGAGAATAATTTAGAAGATTTATTTTTAATTTTAAAGTCCCAGTTCATTAAAATCTTGAGAAAATGTCATGCTTGAGAAAATATAAGCTTTCAATGTGGTTAATGTTATTAAGATGTTATTTATTACAGTAGTTGTATTTTATAGAATTTGAATCGTTAGAATAAATAAATAAATAAATAAATAAATAAATAAATAAATAAATAAATAAATAAATAAATAAATAA
>JAFIDM010012231.1:28354239-28399577 GCA_023159025.1 Thereuonema tuberculata
TAAATAAATAAATAAATAAATAAATAAATAAATAAATAAATAAATAACAAGATTTTTACATTCATAAGCCTAAAGTAACTTCAGATTTAAATAACCAAAATAACCAAAACATCCAAAAATAGTCTTTTTCACTGTAGTAAAAATATTTACCTATAAAATGATGTTTCATCAGGACTGTTATTAAAGACTTGTAGAAACTGTGAACGTCTCAAATGAAACATGAACTGGGGATAGAGAGTGAAATTTTCAGCAAACCTAAATGAATTTGGATCGTCTTTGTTATATTCACCAAATTTCTGACACTGCAAAAAAAGAACAAAAAAAAATACGTAAATTAACCTTTTTTCATATCCTTTTGAAAACACATTTTCTGTAAAAAAAAAGAAATAGAAAAAAATAATTTTTAAAACAAACATTACTAATTCAGAATACGGAAATCAGGGATATCAGTTTTCCTTATCAAATGGCTTCCTTTTGGATAGGCAAGAGACAATTCAATATTACTACTAAGATTGGATATTGCCAATATGGTGTTTGTTTTTCATTGACATAAATCAATGAAACATTTAACGTTTGCATCAATACTTCAATTTTCGTAACTTTGCTATTACAGACTTACTTATTAAAAATTATCATTATTTTATTACTTCTCTACAAAAAACAAAACAAAAAACATTTGAAGTAACAATGATTTAAAAAACAGAAGGTTTAACGTGCATAATGTAATATGAAAAGGGAAGAAAAATCAATAACATGCACAAATTCATTAGAATTGTTTGCTTTTAACGCATTGAGCCATTATCAATAGCTATCTGGGATAGCTATTTCGTCCTTATTAGGACTCATCAGCCAGATTTAGCTTTGATAATGGAACTCGGAATGCGTCGATACCTGTGATCCCGTCTCCCCCTCAGGAAAGTGGGACCCGGTTTAAATCCGGTTCAATGCGTTAAAAGCAAACAATTCTATGAATTTGTGCATGTTATTGATTTTTCTTCCCTTTTCATAATGATTTAAAAAAATCAACAAAGCAGCTTTGTGTCAACAAGATTCACTGGCAATATTTTTTTTATAAAGTATTTCATAAAAATAAGTCAGTGATTGTTACATTTCAGCCAGTTACAAAACTTTTCTCCTCTTGTTAAGTAATTCTCAGTGTCTCTCGATGAAGAATGGACCTCCTCTATTGTATATTGTGTAAATATACAATTGACAGTCCTTATCTCATGAATTCCATCTTGATTTGCAGAGATCCTCATTTTCAACATCATTGAAATTCATTTATTTCTTTTTCTTTTCATCGATTGAGCTCAGTTATCCTGCAGGCATCTCAGTTCACCCTTTGACTAAAAAGATTGCTGCTACTTATCTACTACTGCATTTTATTTACTCAAAATATCAACCTGGATCTGTGGTTTCATCAAATTTCCTACTTCACTAATCTGCTGTGTCACATTGTAGAATTAACAACTAGACACGGATGAAATGTTTTTTTTTTTTTTGATTGTTTAATGGTTATTATATTACGTGTGTGGTTTTTGGTGATTGAAGTGATTTTGAAATTTAGAGTTTTCTTGTATTTTGTAATAATATATTATTTTTAAGAATTTAAATTGATTTAGAACACAATTTGTGAAAGAGAAGAAACTGTGAGAAACGAATCTGTGTTTTACTGTGCTGATTGATCACGTGTTCCATGTTCTCGTGGGAACGGGGAATCTTAGTGAAATACACACTGGGGGAAAAGTTCGGGTCAGGTGATAGTTTTATTGTATTCCCATTGGCTAATTAAAAGGTGAAACTTATGCTTTTGAGCACAAAGAAAAAGGAGGTGTGATGGGACCTGGTGAGAAGTTAGTTAGCATAAAGAGAGTTTTGAGTGTGGACGCCTGTCCGGGCGAGTCCCGCTAGGGACGGCCGGAGAAGGCAGGTTGAAGTAGCAGGAGTGATACGAAAAGGCAACAGTCGTTGGTGAAAGCTGGTACAAATCATCTACATGGGCACTGGAAAAAGGACAGGACTCCTTCAACTGCTAGGGACGAGATCTGGAAGCCATGTCAGAGAATAGGTTGCGACTGACCAAAGAAATGAGCAGGACGAAAGACGATAGGAACCAAAGTGGGGCAGAGGAGACATCATTTTGTAAGTAAAATTTTAAGTATTATAGAAGACCGCCTCGACGAATTAAAGCTGAAGACTCATACGGTTCTGGTGATGGCGGAACCAAAAATGAAAAACATTACAGATGATGCCAAGCGCTAGTGCCGGTGTCCACATTTATTAAACTGATTCCAAAAGGCTTATGAATTCTATCGACTGAACCTAATCCTTTCCGTGCATGAAAAGTAACAAAAATAGTAAGGTGCTATTGTGAACAGTTGCATCGAACAGTGTTTAACATTATCCAATATTGTAGATGGCAGAAAGCGTTGTGTTTTGGTCCAAACGTATATTTGTGCATAAATATAAATGAATAGATAATTTTAGTGCTTTAAAAAATCTCACGTGCAGTGCGATGTTAACTTTTCAAAGATCAATAGAATCTAAATACCACGACATAGACGTTATGTGTATTTGTAAAAACAAGTGGACCATGCAGGGAAAGTTCCCACCCGAAACACTATAAGAAAAAACATTTCAGAAGAACAAATTCATACAGGTGAAAAGCCAAAGTAAATGCATATTTGGAAAGGAACAGTCAAAGACGCCGATATCCTTCCTAATTGAAAATTTAAAGTGTTTAAGGGAGTTCATCACACATTGGTGAAAAGCTTTAAATCTACAAACGTTAAAGTTAAAGTTATCTGAAATTCCAAAGACATTATTTTAATAATATTTGTGTGTCACAGTTATTATATATTGTACTAGGACAGAAATATGTCACTATAATATTGTGAAAATTAATACTACATCTGTCATATTTGAATTTAAGATATAGGTTAATGAATAAAGTATTGTATTATATTGTTATTCTAGTCATTATGATTTTTTCAGTGATAAAAAAGGATTCATTTCTAATCAAAGGTGCACCTTACCTTACTTTATATATATATATATATTTAATTACTTATCATAATTCTTATATTAACCTTTATTGTTATACTTAATGATTGGTGTATTGATAAAAGAAGTAAATGTATAAAGTTAAAATTGTTTTAAAATGCAAGTTGTTTGATTGTTGAACCTTCATTTCATCAGTTTATTTTCACAAAGAGGTATAGTATTTAAGGTAATAAGGGTTATATATAAAATAGGGTTGTTGTAGCGGCTATTTGTTAGGGAAAATTTTTGGCGGGAAAAAATATGGGCCCAGCAGATCGCCATTGTTCTCCCATTTAGTCAAACTGTCCATTTACAATTACTATTATTATTACTATTTATACTTGTGGCGGAAGATATTAAAAACCCTGTGACAAGAAGGTGGTATGCAGAGCATGGTTTTAGTGTAATCCGAAATAACGAAAGTGGTAGCTCAGCGCGTGGTTTCGAGTAAAATCACAAAAGGAAAGGAATTTTTAATTCTAACTTTGGATAGTAATATAATGGCAACAGAGAAGATGAGATGGCTTATGTGACAGGCAGACCATGTAAAAGAAGACTAATTACAAGATGAGATGTTGATTTAGATGAAGACCTTTATGAAGATGAAGAGAATTCGATGAAAAAAAAAAAAAAGCTGAATTCTGATGTGGTCCCCTTCAAAGTTAATAAAAAGCATAAGAGAGCTGAAAGATAAATTGGGCAGATTCTAAAGAATGTTAAAAAAAAAAATCAATATCTATAAAGATACAGCAATTTCATTTGACTAAATTGAACTAACAAGGATTATGGCACAATGATGATAATGTATTGGATGGAAAGAATCAATTCCTATTGCAGATAAGTGAAGAATTTAAATTTTTAAAATCAAAGAAAAGGAATAAAGCTTAAATCTACCACCTCCTCTGCCACCTCATAACTGTATTGAACATCTTTAAATCCTAAAATTAACACACAGTTTCTGCTAAGTTAAATACTTATATTAATATAGCTTTTAAGTTTATCTAATATTAAGAAACCTACCAGTCTGATAAGCATCCTATCCAACCAACGCAGTACATCAGGACCATCATCTCCTTCAGCTCGGAAAGCTGCAATACGAGCCATCAGGACTGCTGACGCTTCCTGATCAAATCCAGCTGCAATATGATGAATACTGCTACTAGCATCAGCCCAACTGCAAAGACAAAGTCATAATCATGGAAACGGAACTTTAACTAAAATTCAAATAATAAAGTAAAACCCAGAAAAATTGAAGTAGAAATAGTTACTCACTTGCGAGCAATGGTTGTGACTCGGACTCTCTTTTGGCCACTTGAATGCTGATACTGAGTTATGAACTGAATGCAGCCTCGACCACCTTGAGGAATGGGAGCAGCATGCTGAAACAAAACAACTTCGTTAGACATTTTATACCAGTGATAAATTTCTCAAGACATTTAAAAGTGACTAATTAGCATTTGCTATTCAGTTACAAACAACAGCCTCTGTTTTACCTTCATAATACTTTCAATACAAATCCAATTTTGATATTGTACGCCTTTTCTGAAAAACTCCAGAACATCTATCACAGTTTGAAGTAAAAAACATTTTTGATTCTCTTAATGGAATTCATCATTATAACCCGAGATATGTCTTACTTTCTCAAGGGTTGACATCCTTAATTAGATTTAATTAAAAAAATTCTTCAAATAGAATTTTTGAAAATAAAATATAATTAAGTGCACAATTATTTATTGAAGTTGCACAAGAATTCTTGAATAAATCTAACAATGAATAAATCTAATATCAAATTTCATTCCGACAATACAAGTAGTAAGTGCAGCGAAGGCTTAACATGTTTTGATGAAATAAAGAAAAGGTTACTGTAGAAGTTAACTAAAAATTATTATATGAATTATCATTAAATCCTGCTTGAACATAATCTAGTATTGTTTTTAGAAGTGAAGAAATTAAATAAAAGGAAAATCTTTTTCTTGTTTACCAATTATGACGTCATTTATGAATGTAATATTAGCAGATGCGCAGTGACGAGACGCGATGTGTATTGGAATAAAAAAATGGCAGCGAGCTGCATGACTTAAGATATTCCTGTGGTCATAAAGTTTCCAAACAAATTAAGGATGACTTTTAGCCAATATAATCTTGCCAGCCCATGTGAACAGACTGCATCATGGGAGAGGGCAGCAAATGGAAGTCGTTTTCAAATGGAGCGAAATTCGAATCGACTGAAAGAAATGGAGAACGCGGGACGGTATCACCGAACCGCCATTGCGGAGATTCGAAATTGATCATCAACTTCTAAGTAGGTTTTTCCTTTATTATTGTGGGAAAGGAGAATCAACGATCGCAGCAGTGATTCCACAAATAAAGAACTTTGCTATTAAAGTGGAAACAGTATACGAAACTGAGAGGCGAACTTTAAATCAATTATTTTCGAACGAGATCAAAAATCAAGGAAGTAATCTAGAGTTAATTATTTTCCAAGGCATCAGTGTGACGATCTTTAAATATGTATTACAAATGAGTAATCAAGATGAACAATTATTTAATACTTTGATTTAGTGACTTACAGATTAAATAATTCTTCTTATTGAGGAAGTGTGTTAAAATATCTTAGGTGAAATTCATATTATTAAACATGTGTGTAAATCTAGTGAAGATAAAATATGATTGATAATATCAATAACATTCGTGCTTCGACGGAATACTAAGTTCAAGTTTGGAATTAACTTTTATTAACTTGACATTATATTCATTGATTATTCGTCGATCAATAAATGTATAGCATAAGGTGAGATAAAACCATTAATTATTGAATAAGGTGAGATAAAACCATTAATTATTGAATAAGGTGTTATATAACCATTACTAATGGAACTGTTTATTTACATAGAACTTTCAGACTATGGACATATAGATCCTTATTAACTTAATGAGTATTAATAACTCATGAAATAAAGACTCGATAATAGTGTCATTTATTTAAGAGTCAATTCAAGGCAATTCTTATTTTTTCAATAAATCATTGAAATGTGTTTAATGGTGTCTGTGTGTGTACATTAGGATTAAATAACTTACACTGACTCTGCTACATATTATCCTTTAATAAGGAAAACAAAACAGTTACCATGCCCCTGCACTGTCACCTCATGTTGTCCTATATATTTGTGCTATCCCCTGATGATGGAACATGCATAGTGTTCCCAAACTGCTGGGTTAACCTCCATCACTCAATTTTGACCCAGTGCATTTTACTATTGTTTCTTTTCTTTAAGTATCATGAAAGGCTGATATTTATTTTATTTCTTTCTTTACCCGCAAGCCCCCCATAATGAGAGACTAGCCTATCAACTGTGGTAATGTAAAGAAGTTCCAAAATTTCTCTAATAACAAGCATTTTAAAATAAGTTGTATTTACTTCCTAAGAATGGGTAAAAGTGATGATTAATTACTGCTTCCCAAATAAGACAGCATAATTCAACAGCTCTGTATTGATTAATGCTATATATTAATCAACAGTC
This sequence comes from Thereuonema tuberculata, assembly GCA_023159025.1. Classification (NCBI taxonomy): domain Eukaryota; kingdom Metazoa; phylum Arthropoda; class Chilopoda; order Scutigeromorpha; family Scutigeridae; genus Thereuonema; species Thereuonema tuberculata. The sequence continues at coordinate 28,360,803 of JAFIDM010012231.1, forward strand.
TACCAATAACAGTCCAATACTAATAATAGTTTACCTATAGTGAACCCCATCAGTCTGCTGAAGTCGCCAAACTGATGTAACAGTCATTATTTCCAGAAAGCAGACAAATGCAACATTAAATTGGATACCTATTTTAAATTTAACTAAGGAATACTGTGATATCGGGATTCACAGGTAAATACGAAGTTTAGATTCCTAATATTACGCATATGAATTTGTGGTACTGGGTGCTAATCTTATATGAAATACCACTGAAATCTTTTTTCTCGCTTTTTCTGAAGTGATAACTTATCGAGTAACAATTAAAAGCAGTATACAAATAACTTACCTGATTTACAACTTCAAAGAATAATCCAACGGTGGTATTTTGATTAATACCACAAAATTTCCATTGGCAAGTACCTCCTATTCCCAATTCAGAATCGGAAACACTTGGACCTTTCACATTCATGGAAACACATGAACCTATGGCTCCAGAAACTTTTAATTCTCTTGAAGTCTATAAACAAAGGAAAATAATGAAGACAAACTGAATTTTTTTTTAGTTTATATTAATGTATCAATTCAGATAAGAAACAAATAAAAAATAAAACTAATACAATTTTTATTATCAAAAAAGTTATGCAATCAAAACGAACTGTGCTATTTAAATACAGTCGGACCCTGATTTAACGAACCCCTATTTACCGAATTTTGCGATTTAACGAATCTTTCTTTTTCCCCTGATTAAAATGAAGGCAAAAATCCCTATTTAACGAATAAGAAACCCCAAATTAATGAATTATTTCAACAGCCAAAAAAAAAAATTTTTTTTTTGTTAGTTTGGGAAAACATATCTAATGCAGCAGGATATAAATGACGCTGTATTTTCTTCTCTCCATAAAGTCGAAAAAGAACTTTTTCGAGTCAGGAATCAAGGAAATTGTCAAAGATTACTCAGTACATACTTTAAAATTTCAAATTAACTAGTGCGTAATTATTCGCTGTATTATTAGCAGCCGAATAGAAAGTATACAATTTCTAATTATGAATATTTTTGTGTAGTTGCTTATTAGGGCTGTTCCATAAGGTAAGTGCAGAAATTTTTAATTTTTTGTTTTGGACCCCGATATTATGAATAACCCCAGATTTAATGAATAAAATTTTCGGTCCCAATGAATTCGTTAAATTGGGGTCCGACTGTAGCATAAAGCTTAAATTTGAGATATGGAAAATCCAAAACAAAAACTATAGAAATAAAACGACTTACTTTGACTTCTAAGATGCCATTGAAAGCCATTTTAAATTCTCCCTTGACATCTTTGGCAAAAACTCTTTGGAAAGTTTGCTTGAACAATGAAGAATTAAAAGAATCTCCCATAACAATATGTCCTCTAGTAAAAAAAAATATTAACAATAACATTAATATTTACAATTGTTATTTCTAATAATATTATTATTAATAAGAGCAGTATCAATAATAATAATACTTCATTTTAAGCAATATTTCAGTCACTTACATTTTTAGCCTTTCACTAATTTTCTTTCAAACCTTTAAATGATATTAAAAATGGATTGCAACTGAACATAAAAATAAAAACAGTAGACATATAAAACCACTAGTCTACATGGCATTGTTAAATTCTGTGCGACTACAAATCATTAGGTGATTTTTCAGCATTGGCATAAAAATAGTCATTTGGAGCAAATATTTGTAAAACAAAAAAAAATCTAAGGCGATTCATTTAAGGAGCACTACAATAATCCTACCAAATATACAGCTATTTCAGGGAAAAATATGGAAGAAAGAAGATATAAATATTTGGTCTAACCAATTGACAGAAATAAAACATAAAAAGAGAGACATGAGAACACAATAAAATTTTAGGTGCAATTTAAAAAAGTTCTAAAGACTCAATAGGGGAAGAAGAAAGTCACAGCAACACAGAAAAGAAGTGTACTTTACTTTGAGCATAGGAAGAAAGAAGCACAGTGCATTTGATCTATTTACAATACACAGAGATAATGGGAACATAAGCCTACATCTGACAATCAATAACATACTGCAAGGAATCAGATTATAAACATGCTGACAACAGAAACACACTTCTCAATGCTAGAAATAAACTCTTGCAACCCAACCAAGAATATAAATAAGCAATACAATAGGAATCTGAGCAATAAAAGCAAAACTTGCCAAACACTATTATTATTATTATTTGACTTTATCCTTAATCAACCATGAAACATCTAATGACTGGCTCAACTAACTTGTTTATGCAACTATTTCTTTATAAGTTTTTTTAATTTCCTCAAGATTTCCTCAAGTTGAGTTGAATTCATGAAAAAAAAATTAAATCTCAAGAACAGGAAAAAGAAAAGGTCAAGGAATCACATTCCTAAATTCTGTAAATTATAATATCTACAATGGAGGCATTCCAAAAAAAGTGAGAGGAAATAAAAAATGATTAGATATGACTTTAATTCTATACAGGAAGGAAAATTGTCACTATTGACGCTACAGAGTATAGTGAGAAAGTTTAAGCAGAACAAGTGGTTAACTTTCTTTACCCACTTATCAGTTTTGTATATTCTCTTTAAAAAAAGTATTAAAAGGAATAAGAATTTATTATTGCCTGCTTTTGTTTAAAACTGACAATAATATAAAATAAATATTTAAAAATTTTACAAACTTGAAACAGTACTTAGAAACATATGTTATGAGTAAAAGTTTAAGAGTTTAAGAATTGTTTCAGAAACTTACGGAAATAATTTCTAATAGTGAAGTTATGAAATTAGATTTATTACAAAACTAAGAATAATAGAAATTATGTTTTTCAATTTAATCTACAAATAGATCATTTATTAATTAAAAAAAAAAAAAAGATAAACATTACCCAGTCATATTGGGACAATATTTCATTTCATGAAGGCCTGTTTGATCCAAAGCACATGAATATATGTCAATTATATGTCCATTGACAGATGAACGATGTGCCAGAGATTCATAGTGCTTGAGAAAAAGAAAAAAAATGATAAATTTTCATTTTATTTATAAAATAAATAGATAAATATAACTTCATGATAAATTCTTCTATAAATTCTTTACTCCATACTAATGACAATATTTCGAATAATCTATTCGATTATTCTTCTTCAGGTCGAAATAAAGAAGTTATCATGAAGTTATCTTTATCGTAACAGACAGACAGATAAATAAATACATTTTCTTTTATCTAAGAATAGTTATTTCATAAATACTTTGGTCCCTGTTTATAATATGCAATTTCCTTCTTTTTTTTATTTTTAGATTAAAAGGAACTGATCATCGATTTATGTAAGATCCTATTTCAGAACAAAATCATTTTCAAATTTACGTTTAATTAGCAATCTTCTAATTTAACTTTACCTCCGAGTTTCTATATTGCATTATTCTTAAAAATTTTTATATTAATTTTAATTCAACATAAGTTGAATTTATCGCCCATAGTTTTATACTACTTCAGCAATTCTGATTTTTCTAATTTAAATATTTAATTTTTTTTTTCTTTTAAGCAAAGGAAAAGTGGATCTCCTTTTAAATAAACAAAAGAAAATAAATACTTCCTTAACAAGAATTTCTTTTTTAAAATTAGAAAAAAAAAGGAAGAAAATAAATGTTGAGAGTCCGTATTTGCTTCCTTTGCAACAAGATATGGAATAAATCTTTTATAAAGTTTTTTAAATTTTTTCTATGAGTTCTTTCTACTTAAGCTAATTATATTTCTTATAAGTGTTAATATGCTTAGAAATTTTTGTTTCAGCTTCCATTTCTTTTTTTTCTGTTTTGATTCATTATCTTAAATAATTTTTAAATATTAATAGTGTCTTAGAATAAGGGTAAATATAAACTGCATTGCAAAAGTAATGTTATAGATTGGAAAATTTGATATATAATTAAAATACATATATATAAATTCATTATAGTTTAATTTAAAAATACAGAATGCAATATTACCTTTATTGCCTTTTTCATGTATTTACAATCATCTTTCTCTATATCATGATGAGAGCGAATTGGCTGCTTAAGATCATCATTGACAACCATTCCAGGTCCTTGGGAACAAGGACCTCCAACGAAAAGCATTATCCTGGCTCCAGAGTTTGGATATGTACACTGGGGAAAAAAAAAAAGACACGAAATTAAAAATGTTGTAATTGAGCATTTTAGTTTTTCTTATCTTTAATAAAGTATTTATGAAAAAAAAAAGTTCAAAAATATTTTTAACATTTAATGTAAATGCCATTTTTGCTAAAACAAACAAAATTCTTATACTTACTTATGATTAGATCAGCAATTGCTTTCATTTGTATTTTGTTTTTCCTCTTAACAGATTGCAACAATTCAGAAATATCTAAAGCCTGAAATTATTTAAAAACATACTGAAGTCCACTTAAGACTTCTCTTATATAACTAAGATCCTCATTTGTTTCTTTTCTATTTTCTTTCCTGTGATTCATAATCTACCTTCAGCCTAACTGGTAAAGGATTTGTTTACTTTAAGGGTTTGAGAAGTTTAATCAGTATGAATATTTACGAACTTGGCCTGGTTGGACTAAATATTTACACATTGATAGCATTAACAAGGACTCCATAGCAGAAGATGGATTCTTCATTAATTATTATAATTAGGCCAAGCTGATCTTTAGACAGCTAAATTACATAAGACAACTTTACAGTTTTGTACGTTAAAGTCCTTTAAGTTTATGGCAAGTATTAGTATGGCAAGTATGTTATGCCTTGTCAAATAACCTTCCATGAAGATCCAGTGAAATATTCTTCACTGAAGAAAACTCCAACATTTTACAATAAATGCAAGTTATTTGGAATGAAAATACTTACGTAAGGTGGAATAAGCACCAAAGTGATAAGACAGCAGAATAAAAAGTGTAGCAATGTCTAAGCAAAATAGTAAAAGAGCAAATAAATAAACTTGCTCAAGCTTACATAAAATCTGTATAATTAATAGGGTTTTGTTGGCATTCAAGATTAGATTATTATTGGGATAGAGGTTCTAGACCCTGTGAACGTCAACCTATAAGATTTATTGGTGCTCCCGTTTTCACATAGTTAGGGAGTTCTGATACCAGTCAACTTAATAAGTTCCAGTACCTTACTCCCCAAACTTGCGTTAAATTCATCTCCCGGCTGTCATAGGAATTGTTGCATTTTGCAAAGATAAAACGAAACCCAACAAATGAATGCTAATACTGACTGAGATAATAGGAAGAAATGGTAGTAAGTTTTATCATAAACAATACTTAATATCCATTCTATGGCTAACAAAATATATTAGGTTACCTTATTTATAAAGGAGAACATGTTTAAAATATTTTATACTTCTTACATCCTTTCGTAAATATTTATTTCACAAGGAAAATAATCAAAACCAGCAGAAATCTTCATGCTTAGAAAAGTTGTATTTTACAAAAACAAACAAACTGTAAATTATTTTGAAATTATTTTTTGGCATAATTGAAAGTTAATCAAAGTTTCATCTCGTATGGGAAGTGCTTTAAACAATTTTCAATTTAGTGTAGAATGTCTTGCCTATAAAACATACTCTTGATTTGGAATCCTCTTTTGAAAGGCAAGTGCCTATACTCCTTTTAAGAAATAATTCTTTGAGAAACTGAAATCATTCTATCATTTTAGGAATGCAGTTTTGTGAATTAAAATTTTTTTAAAAAATATTGCCATGAGACAAAATGTAGTTATGTAAGTATGCCTATCAGCATGTACTCATTTAGAGGTATTAGTTTCATCAGAATTTAGTAAAGTATGTTCTATAGGCATTTCATCGAATAAAACACGGAGGAGAATAGTTGCATGCTATAGTCAATTTTTTATCAGAATTTATATTTTCTGGATTTGTGGCTCAAACTTAAAAAAGTCTGCTTCTTTTAAAATTACACAAGGTTTGTCTGATCTCTCACATCATAAAACTGAAAACTCAGCAAAATTTATGAAAACAAAATGAAAATTATTTCAAATAGGGATAACAAGCTTAGAGTACAAAAAACTTAATGATCAAAAGTAAAGGAAGGAATCTTCAGTTCTGAATACAACTGTTCTGAATAAAAGAATTTTTTTTTAACAATGCAGGTAATAACAATAAACAACTTACAATTCAAAATACAAATAGAAAAATTATTTTTTGTTAAATGAAGGATTAATTTCCGTGCAGGAAGATTAGATTGGAAAGTATTTAAATCTATTTTATTTTTCTAATTACTTGTCATGACTCACTTAATAACAGCTTTATTTGTTGAGTTCTTGTTATTTTAAATTGTAACAATTAGAACTTCACAGTTAGAAGCTGACCCTTTCAAAGTGTATGTTGTGAATTGAAGCCATCTTACTCTGAGGAGGGGATTTCATTTCTCAAGTTATAGATTAATAATAATAAAAGAAAAACCTTCTTTAATTTATTAAAACAATATTACTAAACTAATTACTAAATAAAACAGTTTGAAGTGCATTCGTTAGAAATGAATAAAGCCAAAAAAAATTCTAAAAAAATGCACATTTTTATAATTTTACCGTAAGATGTCAGTGTGAATCTCAAGACAGTTGACTCTTCTTCTTTAGATTAATAATAAATAGATAAATCACAGCATATATAAAATGACAGTATTAACAATAAGAATGTAATATTAACATAATCAGAATAACAACAACAACAACATATATTGATACATAATGGACCTGCCAATGTGAACATACGGGAATTAAGAAAATTCTGAGTTAAATAAAACTCCCTGCTTACTTTAAATTACAGTAATAATAATAAAGCTTGTTCTGAAGCTTTAATACTGCAAGAACTTCCTTAATCTATCGTTAAATAGGAAGTAAACAAAAATAGAAAATAAGGGGTTTATTATTGTCAACTGATAGTCACTTTGATATGTTATAGATTTGGATCTAACAATATCTCTTAAATGTATTTTATAAATTTAGTTCATTCTTCTTAAATTTAAATTTAAAATGAATGATTTTCAAATAATCACTTCTTGAAGACTGACATATACTGTCATGATATCCCTCAAATGGAAGTCCAACTGTCCAAGTTTGATATGCATCACTCAAAGTGCGACCTTTTATCACCCGGCACATATCCAAGCAATAGTCTGATTCTTGCCAGATTCGATGAAACATGTCAAGTGTGATGGCCTCTACAGCATGGGTGATCCATTCCTTGATATCACTGATGGACCTGGACATAGGGGGTACATACAAGTTATCATTCATGTAACCTGACGGATGGTGTTAGGTCTGGGGATAGTGATAACCATCGTAGGAGGTGGTTATCCATATCTGTAGCATCTCCAATCCAGTGTTAAATCATTTCCATCATGATGTGCAATGCCTCCTCAATTATGTTCTTCCAAAGCACTGAATTGGACATACTACAGATGCAGACAACCACCTCCTGCAGTGGCGACCAATTGGGCATAACACCTTGCAACTGCTTTTTATAAGGTTCATATGAAAACATATACATATCCCAAATGCCCAGATCTAACATTGATATCAAGGAACAGATCACTCATGCTGTGTGATCACACCATATCACTCATGCCATCACACCAGATATACTTCGTGTCTGGCAGGAATTGACTACAGCTTGGATGTGTGCCGGGTGACGACAGGTGAGCACATTGAGGTACTTTGAGCGATGTACATCAAACTCGAACAGTTGCATTTCCAATTGAAAGATGTCACGACCGTATAGGTTAAGTATAGGTTATCCAGAAAATACATATCTTTGAAACTCCACCATTCTTTTATGCTTACCTGTATAAGAAATTCTCATGTATATTCAAAATTACTAAGGTCCCAGACAAAACTTTTAGAGACAGAATTTCAGAACTCTTATCATAAAAAAAAAGCCCAAATCTAATAGGATTACTTTTATGGCTGTTTATTAATTAAGACCACAAGAAAAAGGTAAGTTCCTAACTGGGAACAAGGGAATCATAAGACTGGAGTTGTAATCATAAACTCTGTATGACAAGAACCAAACAAATGGTTTGATTATTAAGTGAGCAAACAAGTAATAATAGAAGATATCACTGGAACAAATCATTGGTTAGTTCAAGAGTGTGCATTGTGCAACCCAAACCAACAAAATTATAGCAATTTATTGGGCAAACTATTACCCTGCCTGGATTCTCTGGAGTGAGACCCAATGTTACCTAACAAAACAAATAAAATTCCTAATGACAAATAAAACAAGTTATCTTAAATGTAGAAAAAAAGAGAGAGACAAAAAAAATTGCATGCATAAGAATTAAATTTTGATGAAGTTAACAGAAAATTACAGAAATCTTTGAATTGATTTAAAGTTTTGTTAATGCAAAGTTAAAGTGTAGAATGACAAAATGAAAGAAAAAAAAATACAATATATTACAAATAATTTAATTAATTAATTTGATTTTTTTAAAGCAATTATACACCATTAAAAATACAGATTATGGCAGATCCCATAATCAATATTATAGGGATATAGGGTTCAAGATGGAAAAGCTTCATAAAAACAATCAAAAATTGTTCCTGTAATATTTGTTCAATAAAGAAATTGTATTTTTTTTTGTATTTATTATATTTACTAAGTAAATATCAGTACAAATGTGAGTGTGTGTGTTTGCTTTAGTTTCATTAATGACCTCACAGGGAGAAGCTATTAGATTTCCCGTATCTGTATGTTTGTCTTTGTGTAATGCTCTCCACAGTCCAAACCAGAAGTTGCAGCCCCATGAGCGATACCAAGGACTCCCCATGGTCTGGAGGTTTGGGGAAAATCCGAATTCCAGTCCACGTCACTTACAGAATTGACTAGGCTGATAACGAATATGATACCCTTGACCCAATGTGTCCACTCACTCAGAGGAGCCGGAATGCTGTAAAATGATCAAATTGTAAGGGGTCTCTTGGTTTTGTGGTTACTCTGAATTGACTTGTGTGACCAATGCTGTACATATCTGTGTGTGTGTGCAAGTTGAATAATTAGTCTCTTATAGTAACTGCAGTAATATGTATGGTAATTCTAAAATTTAGAATCTTAGACACAAATTGGAGAAAGAAATACTAATGTTGAATAGAAATGCTGTATTCCTTATTTAACAAGTGATATAGGTTGTGTTCGGATCTTAACTGTTGACATCATCGATTTAATGGGTTGATCAACTGACAGTACGAATATTATAGTTGATCAACTGCACTGCCTTTCATGATGCTAGTTATCATCAACTCAGTTGGTATTGGTTGTCAACTACATTAACAGTCAAGAGAACAGTATCATCCCATCAAACAAAAGGTGACTTACACATGGCTTGTATTTATATTGTAGTTGTTGTGATAATTAAGAGGGGGTGCTTTTTTGATTTGCTGTTTGATTATGTTGTGGGAGACTAGATCCTTTGCTTAATTCCCTATTCTCGTCTGATATATATAGGCGCCCAAAACCTAAGGATGACCAATAGTTCTAATGGTTACAAACCCAACCAGATGAAACAGCTTGTGGCAATTTGCATAATTGTGGACAATCTGTTGAAACATGGCGCATATGCAAATTTGTGAATTATGAGCACAGAGGTCATGTGGTAGAAATGGAACATTTAAAAGGCAAATTATGTTTGAAAGAACCATTTGACTTGAAGAAAAGAAGTGATGAGCATGAAAATTTTCGGTATGTCGCAAAGACATCAAATAGATGATTTCACACACAGAAGAATTATAGGAAAGCTGGAAGAAAGCCACAGAGTAAATGATGTTGTAACTGATGAGAGGGAGTTTGGAATCGCCCATAGTGTTGCATCCAGGCTCAGGGCAGCATTAAAAGCAATGAAATCTGTTCTAGATGCATGCAAAGAGATCACCCTCACTCTATGATGACAGATTTTAGCTGTAACAGCAGAATGCAATCACCACGTCATGGCTCAAGTTGCTTCCATTCCAGCACAGGAAATCAGAAATCCCAACAAACTGTGCCAAAACATCTGCTACATATCGGGCTTTATGTCCAAAGGCCTGTAGTCTGCATTCCTCTGTCCAGAGCTCACCGTAGCATATATTTGCAGTGGTGTCGACTCCATCGAAATTAAATGAGTCATCAATGGGCATCTGTAATCTTCATGATGAGGTTGCCTCAGTTTTTCCTCAGATTCTAAACATCAGCTGACATGACGTGGAAGTGGTACTCTTTACCACTGCAACAATATGAAGGAAGAGACTGCACATTGACAGACAATATGCAGTGGTGGGGTCATGGTGTGGGGAGGCATCATGATTGTTGAACCTCTACAAGTGATGGGAAATGAGACTATGACTGGCAAACGATACTGCAATGAAATTCTTCTATATCATGTTGGATTGTTCAGTGGTGCTGCAGGGGAAGATTTTCTATTTATGGATGACAACTCAGCCCCTCATCATATGAAAGCAGTGCAGACACTTCTGGAGATTGATGCAATTCATCACATCAATTGGTGTATGTACTCCCCAGACCTGAACCTCATTGAAAATAACTTTACTACTAGCTGAGTGTTGCTTCTCATCCCTGCAAATGCACTGTCACAGTCAACAAATTAATAAATCATAATTTTTCCATCTATCCATTCATTCGTTCGTTCATTCATCCATAAATAAATAAATAAATAAATAAACAAATAAAATGTAACTTTAATTAAAAACTCTTACTTCTAAAAGCCCAACAGCTATTGAAAGGGCAACACCTGTCGATCTAAAAGGTCTTTTTCCTTGAGGAACTGGCCAAGGATCTCTCTGCAGTTCTCCCAGCAAATCAGTCAAATTCATATCGCATTTGTGAACAGGCTGCAAAAACCTATAATTTGAAATTGCAATGAATAAAAACAATTCATAGTGTTTGACTAACAGCTTTATCTCTTTTGTTACCCATTTACACAGTCAATAAGTATTCTTTTACATTGTACAAAATTTAGATATTGCTCTACAATATAGATATAAAGAGGATTTTTGTGGAATATTTGTCATTACAAAGAATAATCATAAGATACTTTTATGGTTTATGCCATAAATATAACACACTTCAATAATAAGTTTTTGAAGGAAAAAAAAATACTATATTTTTCAACAACAATCGTAATAAGTCACAATTTGATTATATTTCAACACAATGCTCCTGCATGCCTAGTAAAATTTGTGAATAGTAAATAGTACTACTTTCTCCCAAAAGTCATCACTATCTATAGTAACTTACAGAAAAAAAATGACAGAATATATATATAATTTCATTTCCATAAAATATCAACATTGGTCAAGAAATGTTCAATTGTTTCAATGTAGTAATTGAGATTTTTTTTTTTTAATTATATATAATAAACCAGATTTGAAGAAAACAGAGAAAATAAAAACAGATAAAATCTTGAAATTCTATATTTCAAAAATCTTGAAATTTTCAGCCCTTACTTCATTTCTATTTCACTTATCCTGGTGTTAATAATTATATTCTTGTGGCTACCACAGGATATTAATGATTTGGTTGAATATCCGTAACATCCTGTAACACATATAGGAGAGAAAAAAGGAGTAGAACCAAAAGTTTTAAGATTCTATTTTAAGTTGAAATATACCAGTACATACCTGTCTATTCATAATTCTGTGATTGTGATGGCTCAAAAACTACATATCCTAGAAAACTGAAAATTTTGAGATAATTTAGATCGTTGTTCTCCCTATTGGTTTTTGGTTCAAACTGAATACTTAGGGATGGAATCTATTATATCATCTAGTATTCCACCTCAGAATGTCACAGTTATGCTAAGTGCTGTACTAATGGGCCCAGAAAACACTTACAAGAAGCCTTTTGACTGAATGAATTGGGAGATTCAGTGACAGTAGGGTTAGCTAACGGCACAAATGTAAACAATTTGACGAATGTTTATGAGTTGACCAATCATCAGGCTAAACCTATTTGGCATTTAAGTGGAACACTAAGTCATTTGGGACGATTTGGAAGCCTAAGTTCAAATCGTTCTGTAAGTGTTACAAATATAATTAAAAACCTGAAAATCCTATTTAAAATAGGACAGTTTAAATTGTGAATGAATCATATTATACTATTCTGGATTTTTATATGATAACTGAATTAATTACATTTAAGCTCAAAATAGGCTAATTTTTCGAAAGACTTTCACGTTTATTAAATTATTTTAGCTTAAAAAAGCTCTAATTTCTCATTCTATGAATAAATAAAGTAATAATCTAGTAATTGAATTCAAGATTATCTTTACTTTCCCAATAGTTGAATTTAAAAAAAATAAAAACCAGAAATTTGATAGTTTCGGTTTAAGGTTTTTATTTTTTTAATATTCAACTATTGGGGAACTAAAGGAAATCTTGAATTCAGTTACTAAATTATTACTTTATTTATTCATAGAATGAGAAATGAGAGCTTTTTTAAGCTAAAATAATTTAAAGGAGCTGAAAGTCTTTCGAAAAATTAGCCTATTTTGAGCTTAAATGAAATTAATTCAGTTATCGTATAAAAATCCAGAATAGTATAATATGATTCAGTCACATTTAAACTATCCTATTTTAAATTTTCAGATTTTTAGTTATATTTGTAACACTTACGGAACGATTTGAACTTAAGACTTCCAAATCGTTCCAACTGACTTATGCCTCCCCTTAATAAAGATTTTTAAGTGGAATAAAACAGAATAAGAAATATGCACACTTCTCCCTCAAGTGTTTTGAAATAATTTCCTATAAAACATATCAGTAATTCATTTCCAGCTTTGTTTAATTTGTTAAGCAAAACTTTGCTTTATAAATTTTTATCTTTCCCTTTGGTTTTTGAAATTGTGAATGTCATTATTTCAATGTGTTAATAAGTTATTAATATGAATGTTATAAACAAATGTATATTCGAACAAAATGATATTGCAAAGTAGGATTACTCTCATTTTATAATGAAAAGTGTCAGTCAATAAATGAAAAATGTATGAAATGTCAGTCCTTGGTGGCAATACAGAAGTACAGCTATTTTCTTTTCTTTGATTTTTTTTTTTTCTCTGATTGTTATACAATGAATAACCAGAAGATCACGTAAATTAATGCTGAATGAGCTACTAAATAATAAGAAATTAATTAATTAACTTTTACAGAAATGACCTGTTGGCAGGAGGGATGGGTTGTCCTCCAGGTCCTCTAGGTTGCTGCGTCTGCTGCTGCGGTGCTTGAACTCTTCCTATGCCAAGCATATCCTAGAATGGAAAGTTATTCTTAGAATTTTACCAAAAATTAATAGATAAATAAAAAAGTAAAATAAAAAGATTTTCAATAAATTGAGGCACAATAAATTTATATAAGCGCTCTTAAAATTTTTGCTAATCAAAATACACATTTGTTAATACACTGAAGCTCGGTTATAATGCGGTTGTTTAAATCGCAGATTTGGATATAATGCGATTTGGTCTTGGATCCCTTCTATTTTGGAAAAGGTGTATAATTGTAAAATTGCAAAATTTACCGTGTTTTTTTCGCCTAAAATCAAATCAAAGATGTAAATTAATATGCTTGTTTCCTTATTATTTACAGTAATTGAGACTCTATACCCACCCTAATGTCACGAAAATGCATCAAATACAATATATTTTTAAAAAAATACCAGATTCCGGATTCTTCATTTAACCAAAATGAATATCGAGATCTATTTTTCTGCCAATGACAACCAGTAAAGAGGCCCATGTAATCTAATAGGCTTATGAATACCTAACTTGGATCCACGTGACTCGTCGTTTGTACAAGATGCCAAGATGGCAGCGCCAAATTGATTTTGGCTAATATAACCCTTCAAAGTGTTGAAAAGGTAATGATTTCTGTATTTATAAATATAAAATTATATCACATAGCTCTGAATGATGTAGGTAATCATGAAATGACCATTTTAAATCGATTTGGAATCGTGTGGGCGATAATAGGGTGCGATTTACGACATATGACATTGCGAAGCAATAAAAGTTCGGTTATATTGCGATCTTCGAGATCTTGGATCCGAAAGATCGCATTATAACTGAGCTTCTGTGTATTGCATTAATGTTCATTTGGGACAAAGAACTAAATACTGAAATGCAGTAAGGTTTTCAAAATCAGATAAATCTAATCAACAAATTAAGAAAAAAAGAATTTGGGACCGACTGTGTTTTATTTTATTTTTTTTTCACACAATTTTAAAATATTTAAGCCTAGTTTATTATAATTGTATAAATTTAATTTTGACTGAATACCAAACTATATTTACAATAAATCACAATACCAGAACACAATGTAATATCAAATAAAAGATTGATAGCCAAACAATAAATAAGATTATGTTAGATGAAATTACAGTTATTTAAATGTCATGTTACCTGAATCTGTTTAGCTGTTAAATCTTTAGTTCCTCTGAATACATAGCTTTTTGAGCAGCCCTCACAGCCAAGTTCGTGTACTTGGACCATCTTTCCAAATGTAATTAGGCCAATTAAAGCATTAGGCGGTAAAAGACTCAACGACATTTGAAGGGATTCCTAAATAATAAAAATGATACCAGAGAACAAAATTAAACACTTTTCATCTTTAAGAATTCATGAACTAAAAACTAACAAAAGGATAATGAAAGCAAGAACTTTTTCATTCTTTGATAATTTCAAATTTGAGTAGTCATCACTTAGTATTAATAATAATAAAAAAAAAAGTTATTTCTAACAATGAATAACGATACAATCCATCCAAATTAAAGATTTAACTTAATAGTAGGGTCTGAACTTAAAGAGAAATAAAAGAAATGTCTAACCTTAAGAGCTCCAATTTCCTCTTCATCTATGCAGGTGTCAACGACTAACAGGAAAATTGGAGGCAGGGAATTGGCTCTCTGCAAAATAATAAAGGTAAAATGAAATTATGATGTATGTATTACAGTTGTCATTTAATTATGGTACAGTTTTCTTACAAAAATTTTTTTGTAGTAATTGATCTTATCATGGTTTTAAATTCATTGATGACAGGTTTACTCTATGGGGAAGCAGCTCCATCTTATAAAGAATAACGTGAAATATGGCCCCAGACTCAAAGGGATATAGGAAATTGATTTCAATTTCCTCCCAAGAAGCTTCCGGAGAGCTCCTTAAAGACACTGAAACACAGAACTAAATTTCAGACTCAATTCAGTGTAAGAATCAGTTGATGTAATCATAATGTAACTATCTTCTGGTAAGTATGTTTTTGTTACAAGTGAAAAAGTACAGGTCAATCAATGTCTTTCCAGCTAAAATGCTTTGCTTCCAATGTTTTCAGGTAAAGTTTGACTGAGAAACTCTTAATTGTGGTGTGAATTGCTTCACGTGAAGTTCTTGACAAATCAATTCACATTTACAGATCTTGAAACTAATTCAGGAAATACATTCTGAAAAGATATTCCCATCTCTTTCTGAAAATGGGATCACATATTTTTCTTTCCATTGTGAAAAGTGTTAATTTGAAATGAAACTGTTATCAGTGTTGGCATAACTTTATTTGGGTTTTTTATGAATGAAACTGATTAGCAAATTAATGACGCCTTATAAATCAACTTGTTAAATGTGTAAATTTTAGATTTTATTTATAACTCGATTTTTAGCAAACAACTGTCAGTTTAACAAAAAAAAGATTTGATATTTTCTAATGTCTTTAATACTCTCATAAAAAAAAGAAGCATCTAGTACTTACAGTGATGGTGTACTCAATAGTTGAAAACTGAGGAATGAGTTCAGCTGGTTGGTGTTGCTCTGATATAGCTGCATACTGGGGTGGAAACTACAAATAAAATGCCGTTACATTATCAATCATCTGAAAATGGGTTAGGACAAAAGACATTGTCAGAAATTAAATTAACAATTTTTGATTGCTTGTAATAAAAAAACCAAATATAAAAATTAATTTGATTTCTTAGCTCAAACTATGTTTAGGCTTATTTTTTCTTGAAAAACATCTGGTTCCTTAACAAATCATTGAATTATAATAGATTAAGATCACTAAAGCCCATTGCACATGGATCCGAAAATCGGACGGTCCATGTGTAATGAGCTTAAGGGGAGTGTTTGAGACCAAAATTATCGTATTGAAATGAAAAAAGGTAAGGTGAATGAGGGTGTTTTGAATATGTAAATTTTGAACTGAATCACCCTATACGTAAATTGTTTCATTCACCTTACCTTTCTTCATTTCAATACGATAATTTTGGTCTCATGCGCTCTCCTTAAGCCCATTGCACATGGATCCGTCCAACCGATTTTCGAATCCATGTGCAATGGGCTTAAGTCAGGTACAAGTCTTCCAGACGAACTACATGAGATAGCATTAAGTGAAGGCTATAAGATTAACAAACTGTTATAACAGTAATTTTTTTAACTTACTTATATAGGAATAATTCCCAAACACTTAGTAAATAAAAAATGTTTTTTTTTTAAAAAAAAAAAAAAAAAAAAAAAAAAAAACCTTCTTAACCCATCTTTACCAATGACATTTATTAGCAGAGAAAATTCTATGTAAAGTGAAGAAAATTTTTATCTCTGAAATATAATTTTTAAAAAAATATATGTAATCAAGATACTGTCGTGCTTCTAAAATATGGCAGTAAGTTCAGTTAACAATGTTCAGCAAATGTAAGCAGTTATTATTTATAAGCGTATCATACTACTGATAATTCTCAATTTTAAGATGATAATATTTCCGTCTAGTAGTTGTTTGCTGCAATATACCAAGATCCTTGAAAATAATTTTCTTTTCAGCTTTTAAATTATTTCTAATTTATTACAAGAACTCTTTTTAACAAATGTAAATATAACCAAACTGTAGTCTCTCAGAATGCTTAAGTCACTTTGCTTAATTCACGTAGCTCAGAACAAACTGTAAATGATTGAAATATGTAAGGTAACTATGATATTTAAATGGTATTTCAGCATTTTTAAAAAGCTGCACTGGACCAAAATAGTCATTTTTTTTTTTTATCTCTAATACTGAAGCAGGATGTATTATTAGTCCTTGAGTAATTTAAATTTGAAACTAAGTAGTCCTACTTTAAACGGAAAAAACAAGGGAATGCACAAATTCGTAAATTTGTTTGCTTTCACGCATTGAGTCATCATCGACAGCAATCTGGGACAGCTGTTTCATCCTTATTAGGACTCATCCTGAGCTTGATCATTGAAGCTAAATCTGGCTGATGAGTCCTAATAAGGACGAAACAGCTGTCCCAGATTGCTGTCGATGATGGCTCAATGTGTGAAAGCAAACACATTTACGAATTTGTGCATTCCCTTGTTTTTTCTGTTTTATATTACATTTAATGCACGTTAGGAAATACATATGGCAAAGTCTAGAGGAACTGGGAGTGGATCCATACATAGTGAACTGGATAAGAGATATATAGGGTGAATTGGTGTAGAGTAAGAACCACAGAAGGGCCAACTGGATTCTCTAGTGTAATAGCAGGGAAGACTAGATTAGACAGAGTGAGAAATGAGGATATCCGGGAGGAGTTGGGGGTAAAAAGTTTGAGGAAAAAGGTGGAGGAGGGAAGGCTGAGGTGGTTCGGGCATGTGAAAAGAATGGAAGATGGTAGGACTCCTAAGGTCTGGCAAGAGTTAAAAGAAGGAGGGAAGAGACCAAGAGGGAGACCGCGTAAGCGATGGCTCGATGATGTGAAGTACAGCCTGGAAGAGAGAGGCATCCCATGGGAAAGAATATGTAGAGAAGAGGCTTGAAAGAACAGGGAGAGGTGGAGAGGCTTAGTTAATTCCTAGACCCACAGCTGGTGGAACAGGAAAAGATATGTATGTATGTTAATGCACAGTTAAACCTTCTTACTTAGTCCTACTTTACTTACTGGATTTCTTTGGAAGCAGAAGTTGCAAACCCACAGCTTTGCCCTGTAGTCAACTTGACTGTAAACAGAAATAATAATAAATCAATGTAAACTGTTAATACATCTCATTTTATTTGGATAAAAAAAAAAGCAAAAATAATCAAATAAAAGGTATCTACAGTCTTACCATAAAGGATTCAAAATTGCTCTGCAATTCTGTCGACTACACAAAACAGGGTCGTATTGAATTGGAGGAAGGTCAGGTCTTTCTTTAATAGGTGTGTATAAACATCCTACTGGAACTACTAAACGCGTTGCTTCCAGTCTACTTGAAGGCCACACATTCCAGCTGAAACGAACTCCATCTCTATCCTCGTTCTGCTGGATGAAATCTTGGTATGTTGCCATTCTAAAACCAAAGCAATATTTTTATTTTATTTTTTTTTTTTCATTAAAGGCTTTGTTGAAGAAAAATTAAAATAGTTAACAATTAGCCTACATTAAAAAATATGACACAAATTAAATTTATGCTACTACTAGTTATTTGGTTTGCTAAAGTTGAAATAATTTTTTGGAAGAAAATCGAACTTAATTGTTTGGTGGATTATAGTGATGCTAAAAATGTTTATTTTGTTATGAAATCTACCAAACTAAAACTCACATTTTTGAGAAATTATGATATTATAACAAATTATTAATAATTTAAATATGGGCATAGTAACAGTAGCATCCAGATGGATACTAGGTTTCTCCTCCCTGTGTAAAATGTGGATAGGTTTCTTTACTAAGGGCTAAAACTCGATGGACATCAGGCTGACCACCAACCTACATTTAGATCCACTGGCCATTAAACATCAAGAGCCTAACATTACCCACTGGGAGTCCAAGACCCATATGGGATTCTATCACTTATTAATAGAACTTTTCTATATTCCCCCTCCTACTGCTTCAATTTAACTAAACACTTTACTATATTTAACAATATTATTATTAGTCTTAGATTGATACAAGATGTAGGGTATTTCTCTGTTGATCAGCAAAATAATAACCAATACAGAAATATCTGCTTGATTTTTTTTTTTTTATTTGGATGAAAACTGCAACCCACTCTTTTCTTAGTTGGATGGTGGCTCAGGTCACTGAAATTGATATTCAAACTTGGTTAAATTACTTAGTACTGTAATTGAACCAGTTGCCAGGTATCCGGTTAAGTCTAATATTTATTTACACATGACATGGTCGTTCTATTATTTTAATTTTGAATGACATTTGCAAAACAATGCCATCTTATTAGCAGTGCTTTGGGTACAGATTTACAGTTAGTAATTATTAGTATTACTTACTGAACTTTGTCAAATTTTAAGAAATCTTTATGAGCTTTTTTTTTCTTTCAAATTAAGAGTACTATGAAGTTATTAATCAAGTTAAATTTATTGAAATGAAAATTTGAAAGTGATGTTATACAAGTTGTGTGTGCACTGTAAAACTAAATGATTTAGGGCTTTTTACGACACTAATGTGGAAATAAAAGAACCAAAATATCATAGTTTTTCAGATAAAAAGATTTCTTGGGGATAAAAATGCGATATTGAATTAGAAATATTTATTTAAAGGTCAAAATGAAGTGAGGATTGGCAAGTTGTGGTGTTAATAGATTGGGACTTAACTGTTAGCATATTTAGACTGTAAAATTTTATAGAAGTAAAAAGATGTTTATAAGAAAAAAAGGGCAATTTCCCCTGAGAGATTTGATTAATGTCGTGCTTCCCAATGTGGGGCAATTCGAAAATGGACCTTTTTTTTTTAGTTAAAGTTAAAAATGTCGGTAATTTGTTCTTTTTTTTTTTCGGTTGTAAAAGTTAAAAAAGTTTTTTTTTTGAAAGTTATACTTAATTTGGTGGGGCATAGCATACTTTTAAACACTTTAGGTGGGCATAACACAAAAAAGGTTGGGAAACACTGGGTTAATGGATGAGTGCAATCGGGAGTAGGCTGGTTGATACATCTGTTTGGTTAGAAAACATTGAAATGTGGAGATTTTACAATCAACTGTAAAACTAAATTTTGGTTTTTAGTTGTATTGTTATGGAAATTGAATTGATTTTGCATTAACTCCCAATATATCTTATAAGCTCTAATTATATTTTTTTTTTAATTACTTTCTATTAATGTAACTCATGAATTCCGGTTCAACATTGTTACTTTAGTCAATTGAATATTGACTAAAATTACCATAGTCAAAAGAAAATTCAAAAATGATAGATTCTTTAAAACTTCTTACATACTGTAAGTTTGCATCTATCACTTTGGAAGCCGGCTTTGAAATGACGTGCACGAAACCTCATATTTTGAACAATATGTTTTAATGAAATTTAGTTTTTTTTTTCTTCTTGGACTATTTATAATGCCGCTGACATAGGTTGTACTACATTTTAAATCGATTTTTATTAAAACATTCAAGTTACAAACTGAAATCAATATCTGGATACTTCAGATCTATAAATGACCTATTAAATGCCTATTGATTTACGTTTTTAAATCAAACTGTTTCACCGGTCATGAAATAACTTTACGGCATTAAGGAAATCTACCAAGTTCAATTACTAACTTCAATTTACGATAAATAATCATAAACAGTAAAATTAAAACCCTCTGAAATCCCCTGATTTGCACAGATCGTATAGTAGTATATGGAAGACAGTTGAAATTTTCAATCACAATTACGCCTTAATTAACTGTAGGTATCTTAATGTTTTTATGGCTTGTTTAGATTATAAATACTAAAACCCTTACCTCTTATAAATTTTATCTTACGACCTACAAGAACGTAAATTTTTTCATGACTTCAAAGCCACGTCGATCGACAACTGCTCTTAATGACGTAAAGGAAGTCGTAAGCATTTCCGGTTTTAAAGTTCATTTCGGTTCAGAAACAGAAATTGCGTATTTCGTCATTAATTTAAGAAATGTCCTAATTGCAATCGACAGCCCATGTAAAAATACATAAAATCTATAAATTTGAACAAGGTCGTCTCAATCCCATTTAAAAATGAGGAAATATATTGAATAAGTTGAGTAATTAAGAATGTAATACAGTTAATGTGGATACCCAAGGCTCCGCCTTCCCTGTTTTATCCAATCAGAGCATCTGATACTAATGACAAAACAGCATCCGTTCTTCCTGTAATGAGATATTCAAGTTTTAAGTTTCCCACTTTCTGTCCATTTCCCCCAAAAAATAAATTTTTAAAGGACAGATATTTTTAAAATTTAATGTGCCACGTAGCAATTTTTAAAGATATGCGTAGATAAGAAAGTTACTAGCTAACTTCAGTGGCGTGACATTTAATTCCTAAAATACGAAAGAAGCGCAGAATATGCAGCTACAATCTGCAATGCGCTCAATGTGCTGAACTAAGTGTGAAAAAAAAGACGCCCACTCTTATATTTCAATCATGTTTTTGCGTGACCACGATTAGGATTTCCAATCTTTCGAAAACTGTTGGTAACATTAGGTATATCTGAGGATTTTTGGTGACATTTTGGTTGTTTTCTGCGTTTGCAGATTCATTTCAACGTAATTAAGTGACAGAACTGATGTGGAGGTGAGGGGGAGTGTCTCATTTCTTATAGATACCCGCACAATTCAAACTTTAATTCACAAGATTTATTGATGGAAAATGAGGATTAAATTAGGTTTCGATTACGAGACTATGCAGTAATTAATACATCTTTCAAATTATTGATATTTAAGTATGTCCCCTTTTTATTTAATTAATGAAGATTGGAATCAAAGTTAAACGCAGTTTTATTACGTTTTAAGTATTCCAGTTATTGCTTGAGTTTAAGCCGGTTTCTGAAATTCAAAGTTGAACTTTACTTTGTAATGAATCTTTAAGGTATACATCGTAAAAGGGAAGAAAACGTATAGGGTTTTCATAATTCATGTAATGTTATATATTTCATCTGTTTGCGTATCTTCAAACTTACAAATGTTAGAATTAAGAAATGTTAAATGTCTGAAAAAAAAAAAATCAATATTTTCTGTCGGTAATGATTTACCCTAAAGAATTGACACGACCAGGGTAGTGGATCGTCGGGTATATCGCTATATAACAATATGTAATATACTTTATATGCTGACAGTTCAACCGTAAAGAAAATGATCTGTTTAAAAAGCTTATGTTAATTATATTTTTTTTACCTTTTATAAGACTAATTTAATATGATATGGTCTATCCTACATTTCATTTCTTAATATAGCAAAATATCGATTACTGTGGCATTAGCATAAATTTTTATGCTTCGAACTGAAAATATTCAAAACGGATGGAGACGAACTGGAAATAAAATAAAGCAGTCTTAATTCAAAACTAGTAATTGAGTTATAAAGACAACCTATTATTTGGATTTATTTCAGATTTTTGGATATGACGGTTGATAGAATTTCTCACATTGTCAAATGTTGTGTCGCTAGCATATTATCAGATTTTATATTAAAAATCGTAATTTCTCCAAGCACTTTAGTATTACTTTTCCTGATGCCTCAAATATACAAACATAATGATGATCCAAAATGAGATGCAGATGCCTTCAAAATAACTTGAATTTACTTTTCATATCTACTTATGTAAATGAAAACCAAGTAAATCTATGTTTTCTTAACATTGAAATTCAGATTTAATATTAAAAAATAACCATATTAAAGTATGTTATTTATTCATATTTTCAAAAAGAAATTGAAAAGAATAAAAACATTAATGTTATACATGTAAAATAGTGAAGTATTTTGTAATGAGATTTTACTATCTTTATATGTCATTACTCATGAATCACAAGAAAACAAAGGAAATACAAAATAAAATTCTATGTTTTTACAAAAATAGTATTAGTTTTCAAGTTTAAGTCAGGTGTTTTTTTAAACGAAGTTATAAATTGACATAAAAGCATAATGTTAACTTATTTTTTTTTTTATGAAATGGTTACAACCTTTTTATTATAATACTTTTAATGACAGAAAAGCCTTTTAAGGCAAACATATAATATGATGAACATCTACATATTTTCTGAAATACAATTGTAATTTCATCATTCTAACATCGTTGCTAATCCATGGAACATCATTAATTTAATCTTAATATTATGTATTTCCTAATGTTTGTTTTGTTACGAACATCAATTTTGTACTTAACAAATTTAGGATGTTTTTCCTCTTTCAACTTCTAGTTGTTGGTTTAATTATATGTAGTAAACTGCCATTTCCATCAGTAGTTCACTAACTTTTAAAAGAAAACTGCCATTTCCAGCAAAACTAAAAAATGGTACTTTTTTAAAAAATTTTTTTCCATATTACTTATAGTGAGGCTTAGACGCTGTGTAGCAATTGCTTGGCTTATTATCACAGCTTAGTAAGATGTAGTCACAAAACTTAAAATCACCATGTTGGCAGTGGAACACCAAAAGATTGAATGGTTTAAGTACAATTTTTTTAAGGAATGAACAGTGGACATAATAGTTTTGTAGTTTTAAGGCTTCGTATTATTCAATGGAAATTATCAATTATTATTCAATGATTATAGAACTGACAGCATTTCACAAATTGATTTCTGTAAATTAGAACTATCTTCACTTTAATATGTGTTAATATCTAGATATTGTTGATGATTCATAACATTGCTACAATAATATTTGAATAATTCCTTAAAATTAGTTAAAAAAATTTATGAAACAAGCTATCAAGCCATAAGTACTCCGATTACATTGCAACATTGAAATCTTTTTACTCGGGAAAAGATGATCGCGAAAACTAATTCTGAATGTAATCTTCAATTTAAAAGAAGCAACTCAAAATTAATCATTTTATTTTTAGCTTTTATGTCTTCCTGTGAATCCTTTCTCAAATGCTTGTAACATAAAACTATTTTGTTCTTAAATAATTCACCAACAATTTTAACTCCATCATTCCTTGACTGTAGTTTCTTGCAGTAATTTAGAAATTTTATGCTTCTTCGCTTTGAAGCCTGAGAGTTTTATATGTTCTAGGCATCACAGACAAGATCTGTTTCTCCATATCGTGTCTCATTAGCTGTTAAAACTTAAAAAGGTCTGAAACTTATGCCTTCCTGTCCTTATAAATAGTTTCCAACCTCAGTATGGGACTCCTATGAGATATTTTAATTAAAACTTTCATAAAATTTCGTTTTTGAGGGGAGAGGGAGTAAGAAAATCCTCTTTTCAAGTATTAAGTTTCAGAAAGATATAAAAGTGAAATGTTTTTTGCCTTTTAATATTACAGAAGATTGATAATTATTACATTGCCTGAAATAAGTATTACATTAATGGGCTACCATAAAATGATTTTGACTGCACTATTAGTTTTCGTGTAAGCTTTGTGCACAACAATCGTGTGACAAACAGAAAATAAGTGTTAAGAAAAAGGGGAAATTTCCCAACATGTATCAAAGAAAACAGCAAATTTATGCCTAGAGCTTGTCAAATGATGTGGAGTCTGGAACTGCCATTTCCTCATTTTATGAATCGTCAGTCAAACTTATACCTTCGATGACAAGCTCAGAAGGCATGAAGAATTATGAAGAAATGAGGAGTCTTTTGTGTTTTACTTAACCGTATCATAATATTAATAGGCAAAAATTGTATGGATATTTGTAAATTTGTAAGCAGAGTCGGAGAAATAACCAATCACAGTGCGGCGTTGGAACACGTCAGTCGTGACGTCACGCCCATTTGTAAACATGGCGCTCTACTATTCACCCCACTTCAGCATGACGGACCGCGATTACACAATTATTATCAGCGTATTGAGATTTTTCTTCCACACATAAATGAAGTTTACACTGAATACATGAAGTTCATGCGTCAAACTTTATCAGAGAGTTTGTAAAACCTCGGTTTTTCATAATTTCGGCTATCACCCCATTGAACTCTGGCTGACTACTCAACAGTAGGGAACATGTGCTGTCATTGTTGCCTAGGGAGGATTATTGGTATTGGCTGTTGGACATTCATTATTGTTATTGTTGAAACTGGTAAATCAATTTTTTATTTTGTTTTTTTTTTCAAAAATTTCACGGTATTTCAAAAAATTTGGAATTTGTTTTACTTCCGTGAATATTTCATGGGTCTTCCTAGTCTTTATTAATAGCCTATTTACCTAGTTATGAAATCATTAGTTATGATTCACTTTTATCATCTATAATAATGTTTCTTAATCTACCTGATTTAAATTTGGTTGTATCGATCTAAGATTTGTTTGAGGGTACAATAGACTAACTGGAAGTGATTCATTATTTTGATACATCTACATCAGAGGTCGACAACCCTTCATCAGTGGATCGTTGGTTCGTTTTTGGTCACTCGTAGAGAAATTTGAGTCGCAAAATTTTTAAGCACTCCAATCAATTACCATTGGGTTGTGATTATCGCCTTATATCGGAGATGAGAGAAATATAGAAATGTTATCAGACTCGAGGTGATTTGCAAAGCCTGTTCTCCGACTTCAAAAAAATCGAGTGACTAGCTCAGTTTGTTTGGCATCCATGTATGTCTCATAAAGCTGAAGACTTGTCCATCGCAATTGAAAAACATTTTCATGAAGATGGATCTATAGCTGAACTCGAAATAGTTGTACTACAAAACGACTTGTTTGAAAAATGTCACTGGACAAGAAAATGAAGAAAGATTTGATCTGTTGTGTCCAACGCGAAATACCCAGTGTTGAACAATGTAGCTCTGAAAATGAAAGCATAATAATGCTCTACATATCTCTGAGAGTCAACATTTTCAAGCATTAAGTTTATAAAAAAATAAATATAGAAACAGACCGACAGATGAACATTTGGACTCTTGAATCCGGCTTGGTATAACCAACTATGAAACAAATGTCAAGAAACTGACTGACAAAACAAAATGTCATACATCACATTAGAAACATGATAATTTTGTTATTAAAGTGTTATGACTAGGGATAGGAATTTGTTCACCAGAATTATTTGTATTTTAAATATTGGCTTACTTTTCTTTCATTATATATCTTCTGTTTGTGAAAAAAAAAAAAAAAAAAATCAGTTTGAACAGAAACATAAGTTTTCTTTCATCTGCTTCAAAAAAAATATGGAAATAAAAAGAATCCGAGTTTTACTATTAATATATCACAGTACATCTTCAGCAGTTATTTTGTTAAGTAGCTCACGTATATCCGCTGGTTGCTGACCCCTCATTTACAAGTTTTCTTTAGAAATTGTATGGCCTGACAAGCATGGTTTAAGAGAGTAGAAACAGTTCAAAAATAAACTGAAAAAGATGTTTAGTATCCCCGAAGACAGGCAGCAATGGAACAAAGAAGTCCTAGAAAAACAGACTCAAATGGCAGAGAAATTTACAGACAGGCAGGCGTTTATCTAAGAATTTCTCTCCCTGCAGAAAGTGGATCCCATCAATATGACGGACGGAACACAACTGGAGCACTATATGAAAGGCGTCGTTAAAGAGATGTGTTGTCTCTTGGTGGTGATGAAGATCTCCGCTGTGAATAAATTTGTGCAGGCATGCCAAAGAATTGAAAGTGTGAGAAGACATAGTGTTATATTGGACAGGCAACTCTATCGATTTCCAAATGTGTCATCTATTGAATCTGCATCGATAAGGATGTCCTTACCTTACTAATTAGTGACTTCATCAAAACAGAAGTTCGAAAGGCTTTTAGGCCAGATGAAGTCATTATCGCTGAATGTCAACTCCTATTATGATCCACCAGTTGCCATAGCTTACCAACCAATGAGGCCAAGACCACCAACACTAACTTTTTGGTGTTAAGACAACCAAAAACGAATGCCTAAGAGTAGTGGACCATTGCCATATTTTGCTCATACTTTTATGATCGATTGAGTAGTAAGTGACCATTATGCCCTTTGCCAACTCATCAACGTTAAAGATCCTTCAGATCGTTTAGCACAATGGGCTCTCAGTTGTCAAGACTACAAGTTCACAAATTATATACAAGTCTGACCAGAAACATCTGAATGCTGACTGACTGTCCTGTAATCCTCTTCCTGAAATAGCTTGTGAGGAATCCCAAGATGTTACTGCTATTGAAGATCTCCAAAACATCAAGAATGGGCAGCTAATGGATATCAGTCTTAGAACAATTATCGATGATGTCCAAAACAATGCAAGATATGTCTTCAGTCTACAAGATGGTATCTTGTACAACAGAAATTACTGTTCCATAGGCAATCAATGGTTACTCGTGATACCAAAGCATCTGCAATGAGTTGTATTGCAGCATCTCCATGACCTACCCACAGCCAGTCACCTTGGCTTTGCAAGAACATACAAGCGGGTCAGACAAAAGTTTTTCTGGCCAGGATTGTACAGAAGTGTACGAAGATATGTCAGGAGATTGCCAGTGCTGAAAACACATACCACAAATACCAGTAGGCCTCTTGCAACCAATTCCACTAACAGATTATCCATTCCAACAGATTGGCATTGATTTACTAGACATTTCCGAAATCTCATAATAGGAATAATTGGATAATCATGTGTATAGACTATTTTTCCCTATATGCAATCATAAGAGCCTAACCAGAAGGAACTGCTACCCAGATTGGAAAATTCCTTGTTGAAGAGGTTATCTTGAAACACAGCACACCAAGAAGAATGTTCTTCCATTTGTGTCATACACCTACAACACTTCCAAACGAGATGACAGAGTTCACACCTTTCTATCTTATCCATGGTTGAGAAGCTACCAACATCCTGGACACTATCCTGCCTTATCATTCATCAGAGAGGACACTAAACAATTATGCTGCCAAACTAACAATGTATGCACAAGAGGCTTGTCAACTTGTTCACATACAACAATCACTGCCAAGCTGATAGGAAATGCCAATATTCATCAAAGCTACGTATGGATCTTCATTGTGGTGCTCAAAGTTGATTTATTGGAGAAACACTTTCCTCGTTATTTTGGACCATATTCGTGTGTTATGACGAATTTCTGATGTCCACTATGAAGTGACATTGTGGATGAATCGACGAATAACCCCAGACACCATTCGTGTACTATGGATGAAGCCGTACCATGATAACCAGGACATTAACAACTAAATAGGACATTACATAGAACTAGTCCAGTTACTGAATAAGACTGGATGAAAACTTTCATCTAGTTTAACTGATTAGACATAAACATCTAGCGCGTACACTAACAGAAAATTAAGGGTCCTTAAACTCAAGCTCGAGCATTTTCAGTTTAACATTTTTGTGGTCAAGATGACCAGTCTTTAAAAAGGGGGAAAATATTATGAATTATATTTTAATTAAATTAGTTAGGCTATTTTATTATTTACTTTTAATGATTATTTTTTGTATTTATTTTTAATTATTTTTAAAAAGTCAAATAACTGTATTTCTAATTTATATATTTCTCGAAGTTTCGGGAAGCAGGGAATTCTCGAAAATTTGTGCCATCTGGCAAGTAATTTTCCCAAAAAATACTCTCGTGATTGCACAGAGAAGGCAGAGCATAGGAACGTCTGTAGCCAGGAAAGTTCATCCGAGTGAATAAATTTTATTTCATCAAAGTTTTTGCAGTTTCTGTTTATTTATTCCAACAAATAAATGACACTATTATTTAGTTATAATGTATTTAAGAAACGGAACTATTTAGATGATGATTCCTTCCAAGTGCTATAATGCATTAATATTTTAGTATTTCTCCTTCTAAGACTTTAAGAGAATCCATTTCCAAAACAATTTAGATCTTGAACTAAATAGACTCAAAAAATTAAAAAAGGAAAAAAATCTTAAAAATAAAATGAAAAAGTGATAAATCAGATAAACTGTATTGCTTTATAAGATAAAGTTAAAGTTTACAATATAACAGAATTCCCTTAAGTTTTTTAAAAAAATAGACCTTTTGTAAAGTAAATATGTAATCATAAGGCTTGAAGATATATCGGCTGAGAATCATTCCATTTCAGATACTTTTTATTTTCTGTTCAGATTAATGTCAATAAATCCACTGAAGGAAAAAAAAAAAATCATTTTAGCATGTAAAGAAAAATTTCTACTTTCAGAATACTGAATCATCGCTTTGTTGAAGATTGATGAGTTTATCATATTTTTTAATCAATTTAAGCACCAGCCTGTTTTCCTTTTCCATTATATTGTAGAACTTCCTTCCTTTAATCATAAATCAGCCTTGATATAACTTTTTTCAACTTTCATATCCTTTCATTGATTTTCTTCCATTTCTGCTTTGCAAGATCAACAAATTTGCCCTCAACTAAATGTTTAAAGCTTCTGAATTATATAGTTTCTGTGATTTTTTTTTCTCACAAAATTCTTTTAATTCAGTAATGGCATTTGGATATTTCTTATTACACTGCCTTTTTAATGTGCTTGCATTTGTGGACAATGAATAACAATAGGGATTTGGGCACTATATAGTGATTACAACTTAAAAACCATGTTTTATTTCTTTCTTTCTTTTTCAATTCTGAAAATTACCTAAGGAAGGATCAGAATCTCGTTCTTCTATCAGTTGTAATATACATATCGTTGTTAATATACATAATTTTTAAAAAACACAAACGTGAAATTGCAAATTTCCACGGTAAATATTCATTGGTTTTTCTTACCTACAGAAACTTAATGTTATAGTTCTGTAATAACTATCTTTAACTTTACCAATGTTTTTAATGCTTCAAGCATAATTATAATTGCTCATTATTATCTGAACTGCACACCTCCTGCTTGTAAAGTCTTGTTTGAATTGAAAAGGGTTTGTAGAAATTGTAATTTCTTTTTCCATTATTCATCCAGAAGAATTCACTCCTGTCTGTTGCAAAAATTTCATGATTAAATTTTTATTATTATTGACGTATGACACTTCAGAGTTCCTATTTTCAAGCTTGGATTAAAACATTTTTACATCATTGCCATCGGAGTTAAATTTAGAGAATAAGCTGTTTATTGGCAGTTAAAACCCAGAGATACATTTATTTGTGCATTTAATTTCTATGTTTTGAAGTAATGATACTGTTGAATAAGAAGTTGTTAACAACTGCAATTATTAATTTAATAAGTGATAAGTAACATTAAATTGTTTAATTATTAAAAAATAAATATTGAACTTTAATGTATTGGATGTAAATTACATAAGTTATTTGAGATTCTTGCTCTATACCCTAGAATTTTATTTTTGTATAGGTAAATTGAATATTTTGAATTATGCACCAATAAGCTTAAAGGTTTATAGTTAAAGATAAATTATATCCAAGCAAAAAAGTTTGTATACCACTTTTATATGAGAAGTACTGTTTAGTCTTAGTCTTATAGAAGGGTCTTTTCTAATCATCTACATAAGAATGAAATACTCAGAGTCTGGATTGATAGGGGTTTTAAACCACCCTTCCTCAATTGCATCCAAAAATAGAAGAAATGCAGGATTTTGGACCTGTTTGCAGATTGGAAAGTTCATTAGTTTGTTTGTAAACCCCTTCCTCTTTATCCGGAAAAGGACCAAACCACCTCTTTTTTTTTTGGGGGGGGGGGAGAGGGTTGAAATACTAAGAACATCATACCCCCTCCCATTCCAAAATCCTATGGGTATTATTACCTTTAAGATGATGCACTGTGTATCTGCTATAAGTTTTAGTTTTGTAAATAATAATCATTTTAATACATGTATGATGATCAGAAGATGGCCTTCATCCGGTATTTTCTTAAACACTTTTTTGATAAATCATTGTCCTATCAGTATTGAGAGGACTGCTTTTATATCCACAAAATATCAGTTAGTTATTTCAAGAAAATAATGGTTATTTCTTTTTATCTTTGATTTGAAATGGGCTATATGCTGAAATAACCTTCTTATTTTGCAATCTAATATGCATCAACTGAATGCTACGTGACTATTACATTGATATTTATTAAACATTTTTTTCCCCATTTCCTATTTTTATTGTGGTGTTTTGAATATCTTGATTTCAAGTGAATTAAGATTGGTTTTTGCATTTATGTATAAGCAAATGTTTTTTTCTTTTGGAAAGCTCTCAGTACAGGTCGACAATCATTTATTCAAAATTTTGAAAACCAGAGCTGTGAAATGCTCTGAAAACCAAAAATATTTTCTTAGAACATGAAGTGTAAGTCATCTGCACAACTAAGTCATCTGCCAAACTACTTCTATACAACCCACAATACAAAAGTTTGAGGTGCGAGTTGTTTCTTGCACTCCCGTTTAGTCGAGTGTTTGCTCTATGAATAAAAACTGTACTATACAAATAAACTGTAATATTTATATTTCATTACTTATTTTAAATATTAATGTTTATGCTTATTGGATTTTGCCTCTACTTTTGCAAGGGTGTTACCATAATGAACGGTTCATACTACCTTTCCATAATTTCTAAAACCAAAATATATCTTGTTCCAAGGGTTTACGATAAATGATTGGTTACCTGTATACATTTCCTTCTCTTCTGATCAATTAAAATATAATCCCACAACCAATCTCGTTTTAAATCTTAGTTATTATATTTTTAACTTAAGATATCAGTGATAGTACAAGAGATATTTTATATTGAGTATCAGATGAAGCGAGATCTCCTTTAATACGAATTTCCTTTAATACAAATTACACCTTTTAATACAAATTCCCTCTCTTGAGGAACAAACAAAAAAATAATTTGTCATTTTTCTGAATGGCATAAATTTTTCTAAGCTCAAATAAAACCTAAAATAACATTAGCTTACCTGTTATTAAAGGTACATTCTCAAAAATATAAAAGCAAATTTAATTTCAATTAAAATTAATAAATAATTAATTTATAAATTTCCTTTATTTCAGAGGCTTTTTATAAAAGTATGGACGAAATAAAGTCGCCAGAAGAAGATCCAAACATTTTAAACAACTGCTGTGAAGAGAAGCAAAAAAATGTAGCTAATGAAATTCAGCAGGCAACAGAAGCCCTCAGGAATGTGTTAGATGTTGCGTTAACTTCTGTTGAAGGTATGCAATGATGAAGTTGTGATGTACAAAGAAACTTAGTTAGATTTTTTTTTTCTTTGTAATTTTTTAAATTTTTTATAATAAGGGCTTATTA
Source organism: Thereuonema tuberculata (assembly GCA_023159025.1). Lineage (NCBI taxonomy): Eukaryota > Metazoa > Arthropoda > Chilopoda > Scutigeromorpha > Scutigeridae > Thereuonema > Thereuonema tuberculata. Next base: position 28,392,826 of record JAFIDM010012231.1, read on the forward strand.
ATTAAATATATACTTATCTGTTACGATAAAGATAACTTCACGATGAATTCTTCTATAAATTCTTTACTCCATACTAATGACAATATTTCGAATAATCTATTCGATTATTCTTCTTCAGGTCGAAATAAATCCAGACCTCATTGCTAAAGCGATCTACAAATGCAAAGATGAATTAGATAGATTGCTTATTGAATCATGTTATATAAATTCGAATAAATGTTTTAATAAAGACAAAACTCTAAAAGTCTCTAATATGTCACTAAGAATTGTTAAAAAATATTTGAATAAGAGAAATTTAAACGAGAAATTTGAAAAAATAACATTAAGAAAGATTTGATATATTGTTATTATAATACATCATTGTCGGTATTATATCAGCATTTAATATTGTAATTTCATGTTTTTTGATTATTAATTAACAACAATTGAATTATATCATAAAGATGTAATATATCAATTGTAATTTTGGAATTTGTAAATTCATTGTTTGTTTTATGTTCAAGGAGAGAAATAGTTTTATTTATTACTTTCTTTATTTCGACCTAAAGAAAAATAATCGAATAGATTATTCGAAATATTGTCATTAGTATGGAGTAAAGAATTTATAGAAGAATTTATCGTGAAGGGCTTATTATTTTAAAAGGGGTAAATTTAAACATACATGTTTAAAATCCCTGCCCTCTGCTGAGTCTGGGGAGCGAACCTACCACCTCCAACCCTCAGCCAAGCGCCCTTACCAACAGAGTGCAATAGAATAAATAATCAGAGTAATCTGATGGTGCCCGTTCTGAGAATTTGATAGAAACAGGTTTTACAGTTTCACTATTGACAAATAATTCAGATAGCTAGGACAAGTGCAAGCTTTCAAGGAGGGTGTACTGCTTCGTACTTAAAAGAAATTCTAGAGAAATTGAATAGTGTATATTTAAAGTCTTTTATTATGCTGACACTGTTGTCATTTCATTGAAGTCTGGTTAATTAGCTTTAAAAAATCCGGAACTTTTATAGAACTACAAATATTGTGCAGTGTTATTGCAGAAATAAGAGAACCGTAACTATGTATAACCAAATGTACTCTTGGCTACTCAAAACAAAAACTTGTCAGAAAAGAAAATCTATACTCTTTAGTGAAAGCATAAATAATAAAATCAATGATGATTCCAAATCAAGACATCTTATGCTTTAGTATGTAATGGCAAAAAAAAAACCCATTCAGTTTTTCTGCGACGCATCAAGAACGATATTTAATTCTTCTGCACTTTGGAAAAAAAAGTCAATTTGAGATCTAACAAATAAAGTTACATTGAGTGAGCAAGGAGTAGTCATTTATATTCTAAAACATTTTTCTTTTTATTATTTTTATAATTTTCAATCAGAAGATGATGACTTTCCAAAATTTGTTGAAGATGATGTCCGAAAATTGGGTCAAGCTATAAATATTTATCACACACTTTTCAGCAAGTAAGGCTAAAATCTATTTCTTAATACGATTTCCATTTAAAAAAATAACAACATGGTAGATAGGCTTACAACATTTAAGTTTTTTTACTTGTAATAATATTGAATGTTATGTTTATATTATAAATGATTATGTAATTCTTAAAATATTAGACTATTTTATTTCTATTAATTTTCAACCAAAGAACAAAAAAAAAAAGTTGTGATAATGATTGAAGGGATGTAACAATGACACTGTCCATTTACAATATGCTCTATTCATCGGAAATTTTTGTAAGATTCATATTATACAGAGAAGCTGGTGGCAGGCCAGAACTTTATACTCAAATTTCAAAATATGTAACAATTTGCTTACCCTCTTCATTTATATATATATATATATATATATTAGTTGTTCCATTTTTCACATTTTCTAATATAATACAGTGGAACTTGGCTATTTCGAAGCTGAAGGGACCATAAAAAAATCGAAATATCCAAAATTTCAAATTAAAAACGTTTGATTGCGTTGTATAGGATGTCAAGGGACTGCACGAAAAGTTCGAATTATTCACGATTTCGAATTATCCAAGTTTGACTGTATTTGCATATTTATTGGTTCAGAAGTTGAATAAAATAAGTTTTTTTTTTTTTAAAAAATATCGTACACTTTTTTCCCCACAGAATAGTAAGGGTTTAAATTCATCACTATAGTATAATATTTGTGTGCTTCGAAAACTTATGGTGAAGAAATTCACTCTCTTAAGAAAGTTTTATCTATTCTTTGATTTTCCTCCAATTTAATTGTCTTCTTTTCTTTTTACCATGGCCTTTGCCAAGATCTTCAGATTTTATTTTTTCTTTATTTGACCATTTCTTGGTATGACCCAAACTTTTCAGTAATAAACTTTTTTCCAGCATTTTGTTTGAATCATTTTAGTGTTTAACTGTGGTTACTACATTGCTGCTACATCTATAATATCTTTAATATCAAAGTTTAATGTGTATATAATGTCACATAAAAGATAGCAATCAATAATTTTGCTCAGTCGTCTTGCTTTTATATACGCCTTGAACTATGATCGACTGGAATCTGGGATAGATGTTACTCTCAATGATAAGCTCTGAAAGTGTGAAAGGCTCTGGATCATTCTCTCTCTTCCTTGAGTGGGACCCCACAAAAGCAAACAACAATATGAAGATCAATGTAAGCAGTGCAGCATAAATACCTTGGCCTGCTAAGTGCTAAGCACAAAAGGCATTTAACGAAAGCAAAAAACCTTTCAGAGCTTATCATCAAGGATAAATCTGGCTGAGGAGTCCTAACAAGGATGAAACAGCTGTCCCAGATTCCAATCGATGATAGCTCAAGGTGTGAAAGCAAATGATTGTGCATTTTATTGATTCACATTTTTCATGTATCATCAGTAATATCTTATTATCTAGACAAATGTCATTCCTGGACTGTACTTAGGTATCTCCTTATCATTTAAGGAAATTACTTAGACATGACATGAGGATGAGATTAAATTGATCAAAGATTGTTGAGACTTAAAATGAAATTGTCTGATGTCATGGGAACAAAATTTAACAAAAAACAAATGATAAAACTTTGACAAAAAAAACAATTCACAAACATCATCTTAATTCAAGTGGAAACTCCAAAGATATTGATTGGTTGAACTAAGGTTAAAAAACAGACAGTATTTGGTATTCTTTCTATTTCTGTTGCCCACTTTCTCCATTCTTTCCTTTTCTTTTTTAATCTATGAACATTGGTAACTAATTTAGCAGCATGGTCTGTTAGAGCAGAAGACAAAAAATTGAAGTTAAAGATTTAGGATAGAAAAAATGATTAGTAATTAGACAATAGATTTAACGTGCATTAGTACATTTTTACAGTAAAGTAAAACAAAGAACGCACATAACTAAACAAAACACAAATTCACTGAGCTATTTTTTTTATATTTGTGCTGGAAATTGGAGACAGTACTGTTTCGAGGCTTATTGGCCTCTCATCAGTCCAAATCCATCCAGCATACCAAGCTCAGTGAAATAGGACGATATACAAAACGGACAAACATACAAATCAATGACCCCTGAATTACAAAAACATCAAAATAAAATAAAGAATAAAAAGGTTGATTAGAAACAAAAATAAAAAAACCTAGCATATTGCAGAAGTTGTTTGACTGGCAGAAGGAAAAAAAAAAAAAGCTTTTTAAGTTCTTATTATGAAGCTTAAATTGAAATGGTTAACTGTGGGATCTTCAAGAAACTTTGCAATGTAGCATAGTATACCGAGATTTGTAAACTATCTGCGAGAAGGTATAAAGGTTTACACAAAGATTTTCTGAAAACGGTGAAAAAACTCGAGAATACACAAATTCGTTAAATTTGTTTTGCTTTCACGCAATGAGCCATCATCGACAGCAATCTGGGACAGCTGTTTCATCCTTATTAGGACTCATCAGCCAGATTTAGCTTCGATGATCAAGCTCTGAATGCGTGAGTACCTATGGTTCCTTCTCCAGCTCTCAGAAGTGGTTTCCGGTAGAAAGCAAACGATGAAAGAAAATTCGCTGTTACAAGTATAAAAAAATTACCTTGGCCCGCTGAGCGCTGGGCACTAAAGGCATTTAATGAAAGGAAAAACTGAATGCAAAGGCAAAAAATTAATAATTAATGGGGTTTAAATTTTCTTTTGTAATTTGCTTTCTACCGAGTCCCACTTCCGAGAGCTGGAGAAGGAACCATAGGTACTCACACATTCCCAGCTTGATCGTCGAAGCTAAATCTGGCTGATGAGTCCTAATAAGTAAGAAACAGCTGTCCCAGATTGCTGTCGATGATGGCTCAATGCGTGAAAGCAAAACGAATTTAACGAATTTGTGCATTCTCGAGTTTTTTCCCCGTTTTCATATTACATTTAATGCACGTTTAACCCCATTAACAAAGATTTTCTGTGAGGAAAGACAAATTCAGATTTAAATTTGTTAATTTCAATAAAAAGTTGCAGAAGGCACAATGTTTACATTAAACATATTTTCAGTGGAGAGAACTGTTAAGTAATTTTTGATATAAGCAATAAAAAGAGAATGTAAATATTTTATTGAGCTATTTAAAATAGCATTCGATTTTACCAAGAATACTTATTTAGACATGAGCTTTTTGATGAGAAAATTCAGATAAGATCATAAGGATATGAACAATTTATATATAAGATAAATCAACATACGTGAGATTTTTGAAGATAAGTTGGGAGAGAACTACAGCAAGAGTTTAAGAATTTTATCATCCCCTTGTTCTTAAAGCTGGAGTATTGCAGATAGAGATAGAATGATAATTGAAGAATAATGATGATATTTATCAAAACAAATATATTCCTTCCATTTTCACCTATCTGTTTAAAAATTCTTCAATGATATTTCGCGGAAAACTATTTAATATATAACGAAAAACTTTATTGTAATAATTAATGATGATATTTTTTAAATGTTAAACTGATCACATTATCACTTTTTGTCACCTTCAATTGAATTGTATGGTCTGAATTCTAATATTAAGAAACATGTTTAGTAGTAAAATCATAACTTTTCTTATTCATTATTATTAAAAAAACATCAAATGGATTTATCCGTTCAAAATTAATTCTTTATTAATGATTATTCAGTTTGGTTTGGTTTTTTTTTTTTTTTGCCTGCCACCCACTTTTTTTTCCTTTTTTACAGCTGCTTTTTTTATTTTATTTTGTTTAATTGCTATTTCTGTAAAATTTATTTTCATTGCTTATTTAAATTTTACACCATATCAGTTTTATTTTCTGTATTATGTTCTTTTTTTATATTTGTTTATTAAATTAATAGGGATATCACAAGATAGAACTTTCTCTTAGAGTTTTCTTTAAGAGTATGAACATCTTGGCACGTTATTACCACATATAATTTATTCTTTAAAAGCACTCAAGGTATGTATTTAAATTTGCTTAAATTTAAATTTAAGACTATTTATAAGAAAAAATTCAAGACTTCAAAAATTTATTCATTTATTCAAAAAAATTGGGACAGTAAATTGACCCAAACAAAAATATCTTTTTCAAATCAACTCTTGAAACAATTGTTTTGTAATAATTAGTTTTCTTCAACTAAAGTTGTCTTGTATATCAGCTATCTCAGAGGATTTGACTAGCTGTTGTGAATTTAACATTAAACAGATTCTTCATAAACTCAAATAAAGGAAATAAAAATATAAAGTTGATAAAATCCAAAAGAAGCTAAATGCTTGGTATAAAAGGCTTTTCCCATTGAAAAGAGAGGCCTTTCGACATTATAATGAATGTCATTGCAATGTTGAAAGGGTCTCAACTCGTTCTCAATATAAGGTAGGTTAAAGCCCAATTAGAAGTAACTACCTATTAATTAATAATTGATTGAATGCTCAGCATGTATTCTTCTTTTTAATTTACATGAATAAGTTATTGTATTGTTTTTGTTTTTTTTTTGTTCTTTATTTTATTTTCAGTTGTAAGGTTTTTATGTGTTGCTTTTTTTTTTTTTTTATCTTTGAAACATGAAACCTTTTTGTTTTGGCTTGTTTTGTTTTTGAAACTGAAACTTTCCTGTCATTCTTAGAAAGTTAGTTTTCATATATTCTTCAGTTTTACTGAAGTTGAACCTTTATCTCAGTCTGTAAAAACTGTAAATTTTGAAAATATCTTAAAATTGCTTTTTTCTTCAACAGATCTTAAGCTTTCAGTCCAAAATAAGTCATGTAAACAAAAACAAAACAAAAAAAAAAATGAATCAACAATCGAAAATATTAGCAGTTTAATCGCCAGCTGCAGTGCATATTCAATACCGTATTTACGCGCATAATTTCCCCCATTGCATATTTTCCCCACCCCAGTTTTTGCGGATTACAAAATTCAATTTTTATTTTTATCGCATAATTTCCCCACCTCTACTTCAACACGTTTCCAACATGACCTTGACTGGCGGTCAACTCACGACGACGTGACAATGTATCGTTACTTCAGCATTTCTCTATCCCACGCTACTTTAGGGGAAGATTCAACCCCCACGAATCTTCAAGATGGCGGGCTGCGCTGCGTGAGTTACGAAATTACGTCACAGTCGCACACACACTTCCGTGCATGCCTATTGCTTAACTGTACTTTGAAGAAAAAAACAAATGTTGAGATGTAATTTCTTAGATTTTAAATGTTGCGTGTTAATAAAATTGTTGTTAATTATATTTCTTGCTTTAAAAATCAATATTTAACATGGTTTTCCTTACACTTTCACCATATTTTTTTT
>JAFIDM010012231.1:28399977-28426545 GCA_023159025.1 Thereuonema tuberculata
CTGCCTGGTGACTGTTCTTTCCCCAGCTAAATTTTTTGTGTATGGATTCTAATTTTTTTCCTTTATTGGGAAGCAATTCCCACACCGTCGATGTTCGCTCTTCTTCTATTATCACTCAGACCTTTCTAATCATGCATTCCTTAACCCCTGAGACACCTTTATCTAAACTGTCCCCTTTTCTCATCTCCAAAGCACTTTCAGGTGTAACTTCAAATATCAAGTCAGTCAAGAAACTGCAGTCTGGCGATTTGTTAATCCAGCTGCCTTCTTCAAAAGCTGTGGACCAACTACTTAATTTGACAACTCTGGCAGATACTCCGGTATCTGTCACAAAGCACAAGACTCTAAACTCTAGTCGCGGCGTGATCCGCGAACCAGATCTGGACGGTCTATGTGATGCTGACCTTCTCGAAGGCTTTGCTTCGCAGGGTGTGACTGCTGTCCGACGGATTAACGTTCGTCGTGACAATAAGGAAGTACCCACTCGAACAGTTGTTCTTACTTTTAACACCTCCACACTGCCCACGAGTGTTACAGCTGGCTATCTTCGCTGTCCTGTACGTCCTTACATCCCGAACCCTTTGCGCTGCTTCAAGTGCCAACATTATGGTCATGGCTCTGCAGCTTGTCGTGGCAAGTCCATCTGCCCTAAGTGTGGTGAGCCATCCCACGAGTCTACACCGTGCACTTTGCCTCTCAAGTGTGTCAATTGTTCTGGAGACCATCCTTCATACTCTCGATCTTGTCCTCGTTGGAAGGAGGAGAAGGAGATTCAGACTATCAGAGTTAAACATTCTCTTTCTTATCCCGAGGCTCGGAGGATGCTTCTTGCTGTGCCAGCTCAAAAGACTTTTTCGTTTGCAGTAAAATCCAAACAGACAGCTTCAATCTCCTGTCAAACAGACATCACTTGTCCTCCTCGCGAGTCCTTTTCAGCCATATTTCAAAACATTGCTACTCCTACCACAACAGTTCCGTCACAATCAACTCAATCTACGTCACAATCCACCATGTTATCTTTGCCAGTTTCTTCAAGTACTTCTAATATCCCTGCCGGTCTCAACTTCACTCAGAAGCGACCATCTGTATCTCCACACCGACCTTTTCATCGCACTAGTTCACATTCACGTTCACCTTCTCGTGGCCGTCGGAGACATTTCTCTCCTAGACGGTTTTATGAAGACGATCTGGAGGACTCCTCCAAACACCCAAACTTTAGGGCACCACCAGCACCTCCACCTTGATTTTTAGGCTTTTATCCTTTTTTATCTTTTAATGGCCTTACTGTATTGGAATTGTCGAGGACTTCGCTCCAACCTGAACGATGTTAAAGCCCTCCTTTCTACAAATCATCCAGTCTGTATGTGTCTCCAGGAAACTTTTCTTACAGGAAACGACACAGTTTCTCTTCCAGGATATTCCATGCTGAGTAAACAGCGGACCGATAGAAGCGGCGGAGGCGTTTGTCTCTTTATTCGACATGATACTCCATCCTCTCATGTCCCACTTACGACTTCTTTGGAAGCTGTTGCTGCTCGCCTTTCCACTAGCCGCCTTTTCACTATCTGTAGCTTATATCTGTCCCCCACAGCCCCTGTTTCGCTTACAGACATTGCTCAGCTTTTGGATCAATTACCGACTCCGTTTCTCTTAATCGGAGATTTCAACGCTCATTCTCCTGTCTGGGGTTCTTCATCCACCAATCCTAGAGGTGCTATTATTGAAGATCTTTTAGTTCGGCGTAATCTTTGTATCTTTAACACAGGCGTCGCAACTCATTTCTCATCCTCGCCAATATCTTTCTCTGCTATTGATTTAGCTATAGGTTCTGCGTCCCTCTTCCCCCATTTCTCATGGGATGTTATCAACGACCCTGGTGGCAGTGACCATTTCCCAATCATTCTCAAAGAGCTCCCTCGTTCAGCTGTTTCATCACCCAGTCGTCATCGCTGGAAATTTGACTCTGCTGATTGGATAACTTTTACTAGCCGCTGTAATCTGGAGGCCATTGATCTTTCAGCTACCATTGATCAACTTATTGACGAGGTCACTCATATCATTATTTGTGCTGCCAAAGCAACAATTCCACAAACATCTGGACGATTCCCTCTGCATCCCAAACCTTGGTGGACTAGTGACTGTACGTCTGCACAGAAGATTAAGCAGAAAGCTTGGAACATTTTCCGCCGTTATCCGACTTCTGCCAATCTTTTGGCTTTTAAGCGAGCACGTGCTTCTGCTCGTCGTATCCGTCGCATTGGTCAGAGGGAGTCGTGGCAACGTTTTGTTTCATCACTAACTTGCACTTTGTCTTCAAAGACCCTTTGGGATAACATTCGTAAGATGCATGGAAAGTACAGATCTCAATCTATGCACATACTGAAAGAAGATGGAAAAGAAATAGCTACTATCTCCGCACAAGCTGAAGCCCTTGGACGTGCTTTTGCACGGAATTCCAGCCCTGCACTTTTATCTCCTACTTTTCAAACGATTAAAGACCGTGCTGAAGCTATTCCTTTAAAGTTTTCTTCTTCCAACAGAGAACCATACAATCTCCCATTTAGTTTACAGGAATTATTGTTTGCACTAGACACCAGCAAAAATACTGCCTGCGGCCCTGACGGAATTCATTATGTGATGTTGCGACACTTATCTGTTTCGTCGTTGAATGTTCTTCTGTCCATCTTTAATAAAATCTGGTTGGAACATTTATTTCCTGATAGTTGGCGACGAGCTATAGTCATTCCTTTTGCCAAACCTGGTAAAGACGCCAGTGATCCAAATAATTATCGCCCCATTGCCCTCACTAGCTGCTTATGTAAGACGCTTGAACGAATGGTAAATCGCCGCCTTCAATGGTATCTTGAAGCCAATAAACTTCTCGCTACCACACAGTGTGGTTTCCGGCAGCATCGCTCTACGGTTGACCATCTTGTACGTTTGGAAGATGCTATTCGCACTGCATTTGTTAATAGAGAACACCTCGTCTCCATTTTCTTTGACTTGGAGAAGGCATACGATCGCACCTGGAAATTTGGCATTTTACAAGATCTTCATCATTACAGCTTTCGTGGTCACATGCCTATTTTCATTCGCAATTTTCTTGCGAATCGTACCTTTCAAGTACGTCTAGGATCTACGCTCTCTACATGTTATCCTCAAGAACTCGGAGTACCACAGGGCTGTGTCTTGAGCGTTACCCTTTTTTCTGTAAAGATTAATGGCATCATTTCTGTTTTGCCTTCGTCAGTTCACCACCACTCTTTATATGTTGACGACTTACAGATCTCTTGCAGTTCTGTTAATTTGCGTCTGATTGAACGACAACTGCAGTTAGCTCTACATCAGTTGCAGACTTGGAGTGTTTCTAATGGTTTTACTTTCTCACAATCCAAGACTGTGTGTGTCCATTTCACTCGACGTCGGGGAATTTTTCCTGATCCGCAGCTGACTCTTGGTGGCGTCTCACTTCCATGTGTGTCTCAGCATAAATTTTTAGGCCTCATTTTTGATAAGAAATTGACTTTTAAGGATCACATACTTGACCTTCGGAAACGGTGTCTTTTAAAACTAAATTGTATCAAAGTGCTTTCGCATTCCAAATGGGGTGGTGATCGCTTGGCCTTGTTGCGCATTTACCGAGCCCTTATTCGATCCAAATTGGATTATGGCTGCATTGTCTATGGCTCTGCGCGACCATCTGTCCTTCGGACACTTGATCCTGTACACCATCAGGCCCTCCGCTTCTGCCTCGGTGCTTTCCGTACTTCACCGATTCCCAGCCTGTATGCAGAGGCTCTGGAACCGTCCCTGCCCTTTCGTCGACAAGTTTTGTCTCTCCAATATTTCGCCCGTATTTCTTCACTTCCAAATAATCCTGCTTATCAATGTGTGTGTCGTCCTCGTCAACGATGTCTTTTCACCAATCGTCCTTCCATTATACCACCGTTTGGACATCGGGTGACGACTTGGCTCAATACACTACAGCTCGCTGACCTTCACATTGCCACTCTACCTACTTCACCATCCGCGCATTGGAAATATCCTCTACCCACCTGTGATTTCTCTCTTCGTACTTTTGCGAAAACCAACACTCCCTCGACAGTCTTTCAGTCTCTGCATCAAGATCATTTGTCCCGTCACTCTGATTTCAACATCTTCTATACCGACGGATCTAAAGGTGCAGATTATGTTGGAGCTGCTTTTTACACTGCTACTTTCAGTCATGCTGTTCATCTTCCTTCTGCAGCATCTGTGTTTTCTGCTGAGCTTTATGCCATCTTCCTAGCTTTACAGTATGCTTTGCAGGAGAAGTTTACCCACACACTTATCTACAGTGATTCTGAGAGCGCTTTGCGGGCACTGTGCAGTCACACCCTGAAGGGTCACCCTTTTGTTTTATCCATTTTAGATTTTTTACAGCGTTTTCACCGTTGCACTATCATTTTCTGCTGGATCCCAGGCCACGTCGGCATTGTCGGCAATGACCACGCTGATTCTCTCGCAAAGTCTGCTGCTAGTTTACCCTTGCGACGGATCTCCACTCCGGCCTCTGACATCTACGCACTTATACGTTCTTGTCTCCGATCTGCCTGGCAACACGAATGGGATGCTCTTCACGGCAATAAACTTCGTCTTGCCAGTCCTTCATTATCCTCTCCTGCCACTCGACTGTTTCCAACTCGCCGGAAGGATGTTCTTCTGGTGCGTCTGAGGATCGGCCATACAAGACTGACACATAGCTACTTATTGCTCAGTCGTCCACCTCCCCAGTGTTCTACGTGCAACGTTGTTTTAACCGTCCATCATATTTTAATTGACTGTCCTGCTTTTACTCAACATCGTCGTCAGTGCTTTTATCCTCTTTTTAAATTTCATGTTCCTTTTCATATTTCATTGCTTTTAAATGATAATGATCTTTTACCCATTTCATCAGTTTTATACTTCATTCATCAATGTGGCCTTGCCACTCTATTGTAATTCTCAGATTTTTTACTTTTCTTCTAAATACCTATCATTTTACCTATATTCTATTATCTTACTTTGCACACTACCTGTTCTTTTCTTGTTTTTGTCCTTTTTAGCTAGATACATGTAGTTAGTCTTCATTCCATTTTCTTTTCTTTTTTACCTTTCTTGGCGCAGCTTAGCCGCAGCTGCTTTTGCGCCATTAAACACCAACCAACCAACCAACCAACCAATGGTACTACAGCTCATATTGGCCCTTTGCATGCCCAAATTTACGCCTCCGTAGTTCTGTATCATGAACATATATAGTTTTGTGAATGTAGTAAGATTGAATTTAGACAATAAACAAGCAGATTTTCAGAATAAAATATAATTTGTTGCCATCAGTCCTAGAAGTAGTAGTTCTCTGATGATAACAACCAAAAATACCTGGGAGACTTTGAATAAAAAAATTCCGATAACAGTTTAAAGTAAAGAAAAAGTGCTTATGAAGCTTTTAATTAAAATGAATAGGAATCTAAAATCCTATGGTCTTGGGAACATTTCTCACTTTTTTTTTTTTAACATCTCCATTAAATAAAATTTCAGATTCCTTCTTTCAGCATTCTTTCTGAAGCAAATACAAATTACAGTAAAAATATATTAAGTTGCAGATGAACCTTTTACAACCATGAATTCAATTAATTAATAACAATTAATATAAGGTTATTAATATTTGCTCAATAATTAACTCTTGAAATAATGGAAACGTTTGTAAGTATTAAGAACTAACAATGTAGGTAGTTCTTTTCTTTTTTATTTATTGCAATTTGAATTCCTTTGACAAAGAATTCCAGAGAAGGAATTGGAAATGTTGTTTCAGGGAAGTGTTTAGAAGAATATAAATGATTTAATAAAGATAGGGTGGAGTGCACCAAGCTTTTGTTAACGTTGATGGTTGGTGCATCAACTGGCATTTTCCGTGCACCAACGTTCTTTAGAGGTTTAACAACTGTTAACATTTGACAACTCATCAGCGATTTAACGACTGTTAAACCTCTAACGAACGTTGGTGCACAGAAAATGCCAGTTGATGCACCAACCATCAACGTTAGCAAACTGTCAAAGTTAACGAAAGCTTGGTGCACTCCACCCCTAATTTGTAATTGCCTATATATATCTTACAAAATATAGAATCATTTCTGAGTATTATATAAATTTATCACATGATTTAGAAAGGGTTTAGATATAGAAAGGAAGCTTTGGTGAAGATGTTAATGCTGTTGCTGATTTTTTAGATGCATGGTGTGAGCTAGAAGCAAAATTAATGAATTGATTAAATGTGACACTGTGTTTTGTATAAACAAATATTGTGGATGTCTCCTGCTTTTATATAAATTTTAGATTTTATTTTATATAAGCTTTATATCACATCTTTGCCTAAGGTCTAGCACAACTCAACACTGTCTCTGAATTTTATTAATGATAAACTGCGTAATTTAGAGCAGATGGTTCTATAAATTAAATGTGTATACTTTGTATGTAACATGAATGGTTAATTAATGGATTAAGAAACTATAATCTTACTTTGAGATTAAGCATAATAAACCTATAAAAAAGGTATTCCTTTTTTTTGTTTGTTTTAATAATGCAACATTTAGTAATTAAAATTTTCAAGTGAATAATGTAAATGACTTGTAATAATAATTATTCTAAATATTTGCAGTCTTTATGCTGCAGTAATTTTGTTATTTGTAGTATATCACAAACATTTTTATAAAAAATAAAACATTCTAAAATGTAAATTAAATTGTGTGTTTTAGCCTTGGCATCAAGACTCGACAAGAATTAGAAGAATTATGGAAACCCCTGAAAAAGTAAGCTATTCTATTATGATTAATGTTTTTTGTTAAGGAAATAATTATTTTAAATTATCTACTGTAACCTATTTCATGATTTAAGAATTATTTATTATTTCATTTGATTTAGTGATTCTGATGAACTTCAAGGATTTATTGATGACTTAATACAAGTAGAGGTAAGAAAAATTTAGGGTCAATGCTTCAAGATGTTTATTAAATGAATATAATTGATTGAAATATGTTACTGTGAAAAAATGTTAGCTTTGGCTTACAAATCTAGGCATTACAAATTAATCTACTTTGATATTAATAATTACCAAAAATCATTAAGAATAAAAAATATATGCGTATTTGTCTCAAAAAATAAATGCATATTTGTGAATATGATATCTCCATATACTACCAAAGACAAATTGAAGGTAATTGGCCCAGATAATTATCTCGTAGGGAACCAAAAAATAATAGTATTCAAATACTATAGGTTGCAATGATTGATTCACTGTTTGCTAATGTCAAATATAGTTGTGCCATTATTTTCTTTAACTGTCATCAACCTTGGAATATACAAATGAAAATCAGAATAGGTTGTTTGACATCTCCACTTGCAGTGTTGCTCAGTTTGTTGAACTGCTTCAAAAACTCACTCATTTGGTAGCGTATTGACTACTTCCTATCTTCATGTGTCTTTTATCTAATAGTTATGTCGGCAACAGAAGTTATCCGTTCACTGTGATTGGAGTTGCTCTATAAACACAGTGAATGCCTGGGTTCAGCCGTCAAACCTTTGACACAAATGTACAAATTGAAGATATGTGGTGTGTATCATTTTATTTGCTGCAGATAATTCTTCCTTGTTGTATTGCTGAAATGAATAGTGTTTAGTCAATTAACAGGTGTTTGGAGCTGTTCAAACAGCACTTTTCCATTCATTATTTGCCATCATACGGCTTTAAGATTGCTTCTCCTCTGTTGACAATAAATATGCTGCAATCTCAGAAATTCCTACAATTGTCAGTGGATTTTTGTCCTATAAGTTAATATTTAACATTTTTACTACATCCGTGAATCACTATTTTACTATCAATTCTTGCAATTTATATGTTTGTCTTAATATGTTTGTCCAGCAAATGGCAACTGCACAGTCTTTTGCGACTATGTTAACGCAGTTTTTGACATTTAATGTTAGTTGGACATCAAATTTCTTTGCTTCACCTTTCAACAATCAAGTGCTTGTTTATGCCAGCCTAGTTTTCCAATCTCATTTAATTCAGAATGTTTTTGCATTTGGTCATATTATCTTACGTCCAACTTATTATTTTTTTAACTTCTGTGATTGTTTCATCATCATTCTTCATCAGCCCAGCTGCTTTTTACTACATAACATTTACATCTGGTACAACATTCAGTAACTAAACTTCTTCAAAATCTTCACTAATCAAAGACTACATTGCATCAACCCAGTTCCATGCTGTGCACTGATGTGTTGTGAAGATATATATATATATATATAAAAATCCAATACACAAAACTTGAAGCTGGTGGTCTTCAAATTTCGTAAAGCAAAGATTTCAATCAATCATTTGCAATTTAGAATTCCGGCTCTCATATATATATATTTACTTTTAAAAAGTAACCGAGTTACAATTACTTTTTAACAACCAAAAAAAAAAAAAACAATAATATTCTGTTAAAAGAATATTAAGAATTTATATTTTTT
Source organism: Thereuonema tuberculata (assembly GCA_023159025.1). Taxonomy (NCBI): domain Eukaryota; kingdom Metazoa; phylum Arthropoda; class Chilopoda; order Scutigeromorpha; family Scutigeridae; genus Thereuonema; species Thereuonema tuberculata. The sequence continues at coordinate 28,408,504 of JAFIDM010012231.1, forward strand.
AAACTGTTGTAATTTTTATATTATGTTATAAAAATTGATTGATTATATTACAAAATTAACAAGTTAGTTTTTCAAATTAGTAGGAGTTCAAGTTAGTTGTTCAAATTATTTTTTTCTTATCATGTTGTGAATCTGAAATTTTGTTTATTCAATAGCACCTCGTATTTAATCAAATAATCCACGCTGACTGTCTTGCATTCCTATATTTTAAATGATACTGCCAAATTTTTTTTTAACGCATTTCTAAATTATAATTAATTTCTTAGCAGCGAGTTTTATTTTACCAAAATTTTTATTTAAGCTGTCATTTTTTTCGTTCATTGACATATTTATTTACATTATAAAAATAAAATTACAAATAAAAAAAACTAAATAAGATATTTTATAAAACCTGAATTATTTTTGATGAATTATGCTGTTGTTTCCTGAGCATAAATAAACCCTTTATTTTTTTTCCATTAATTAAAATCTTAATTCAACACATTTGAGAAAGTTTTTGATTTGTTTCTCCTTTAAAACACAACGTATTTTAAAGTAAAATTATTTTGTCATTTTTCTTCTTTTTATGACAATTGAAATATATTGATCCTTTTGAAGGCAATTTGGAAAAAGTAAAGATCGTGCTTTTCTCTAAATTTTGACGACACGTTTTATAGTTCCTTATTACAATCAAGGAATGAAAAGAAATCTTTGTTAGCTCATAGACATTTGGATACATATTTGTTTATTTATCAAAAAATACTAAAAATAAACGAGCACCTTCCTTATTAGCAAACAATATTTATATCAAATTAGATTTATTCAATGTGAAACATCGGCTTAGTCACATTAAGATTCAGGGTTACCAAAATTCTTGATGGAAAGATCGCCTCTTAGATGTAAATGTAAATGCCAAGTTTCACATTTAAAATTAAAAATGAAACACTTTCAATAATAGTTTACTTCAAATGCTTTTCACTTGGAAGCATCTACCAAGGCAGTTCTTTACGAAGGGGTGGTTAGAATGATGTCACCGCAAACAAAGGAATCATAAGTTTGCAGTAGTAATTTGCGTTTTATAAATGAATTTATTATATGAAGTTGAAATGCTTTTCTTTAAGTTTTTTACAACATTACTTTTTACCAGACATCATTGTTTCAAATAAAAGTTCAAATTTATAATGTTAACTGTTTGTCAGTAGCCTTCTGCATTTTGAAGTAAACTCAAATCGTAAAAAATCAGTGTTTCTTCGTCGACGATTCAAACAAGAATGACTGGATAAGACCATAGATGAGATTTCTAAAGATTCTAAAAATAAAGTTTCTAAAGATAATCTTCATAGAAAAGATCTTGAGCAAATCTACATCCCGATAACTGATATGGCTCTTATGAAACAGCTCTTGCCAAACCTCCCAATAGCTTATTGTAAAACTAAAAAAAAAATAAAGAATATGAACAAAAAAAAGTAGTGCGTGTTCGTTACTCTGTTACAAATAACAGTAACTGAGTTACTCAATTAAAAAAGTCAAGACGTTACCGATCATTATTACAAAAAGTAACTGTTACTAGTAACACGTTACTTCCTAATCCTGTATATATATTTTAATCAATTGTTTAATTATTACATTTCAGTCCTACGAGATTTTTAAATAAAATCTGTCTGTAGGTGCTGTGGGTATAATGTAGTTACAATGAATTCAGTAGATGTATTATTTAACATAAATAATTGTAACAAAACATAAGTGATTATATAATTGTAGTAATTAAATATAAATAAATTAATATTTATAATTTTTTATGTTATAAAGTCATCATCATCTCCTACAGCTTTTCCCACACCGCGTGGGGTCACTGATGACAAAGGGGCGCTTACTCAGTAATCGGTTTTGGCAAGGGGGTTTTACGGTCGGATGCCCATCCTGACACCAGCCCAGATCAGAGGGTAACGCAAAGATGCCATAGATGGCGAAAGAAGCGAAAGACGAAGGAGTAAACAACACAGGAAAGAAAGCAAACATCCATGTCCTCAGCCGGGAACCCAGGTCCCTCCACATCGTCCACATGGCAGACCACCTCCTGAGACCGCTCGACCGTGGCGGCACGGACTATATATACTTTATGAAGTGATTTGTCTATAGTATATTAAAGTAAATAAAAGTAATAAAAATATAAGGGATTAGATAATTATGAAAATTAAATATAAATAAAATAATAATTATACTTTCATTTTCGTAATAAAACGATTTGTTTGTAATATCCACTGTAAATTATATATATAGAAGTAACTTTGATTTGTCTGTAGTCTATTAAAGTAAATAGCATTAACAAAAAATATAAGTGATTAAATAATTATGAAAATTCAATATGAATAAAATAATAATTACACTTTCATATACGTAATAAAACAATTTGTTTATATTATCCACTTTTATTAAAATTTTGAATATTTTTATTTGAAATTTATTTTACTAAAATTTGGAATCAAGCTTTTTGGATTATTTTGTCTATTTTTTTCATGTTCAAATTAAATGTGCAAATATATCTGCTACAATAAATATATTACAACGTTGATTTAATAGGCTGTAGGAGAGATAGCCGACCATAAAAGCCGATAATTCATTAAAGCTGAACTTTAAAAAAAGTTCAGTACTGTAAAAATAATGTGTGTATGTGTGTGTGTGTGTGTGTGTGTATATATATATATATATATATATTGAAACAATATTCATAAGTAGGAAAGTTTAACATGCATATATAATGAAACATGAAAAACTAAATTTGTACATTGTATTCATTCACGTTTTTCATCTGAAATGATATTTACTTATAAATATTCACTCATTTAAAGCAGAGGAAATACTGCAGTACGACACATTTAAACACACACAGAAATGTCACAATAGTTATCAAGAAAAAACTATTCACTATTGAATACACTGAAAATAATCAATAAATATAGGAACAGTAGTGGAAAAAAAAAACGCTGTGGAATGAATCGTTCACATGCTGATCTTCTAGTTTGGCAGTATACGTTTTAACCCCTATCTTTGTACTGATGTTTGCTGTCATGTAAATCTTAAAAACATTATTGTTTTTAATAAAATTGTATTATGAATACAGAAGTCGATAATTGTAGGGCTTAATGGAAATAAGGAAGTATCCCTCATAAATATGTTTCTGAGATATTTAGTGTTTTATTACATTTATACATCGCAAGACATTAAAACAATTAAAGTATTTAATTGGTTAGGTATTGAAGTAACTTTCCGCAAATGTTGAGCTTATTTTATTTATTTTATTGTTAGATAATTTCACTTATCTTACCTGTAACATTCTACAACAGATGGTAGAATCATAAGGCACTTGAAAGAACTTTGTTAATCTGTCTGCTGTTACGTGCCTTCTTCCTTCTGTTATCCTTCCATTTTTCGAGATTCTTTTCTTTAGATTCATTTCTTGAGATTCTTTTTTGCCTTCATTTAACTGAATTTCTTCATTTAGGTCCATTGTAGGCACTACATTTTCTTCAGTGTAAGGCATACTGCTTGAAAAAGTTACAAAAGAAACTGCTCTCTTATTGGTCAGTTGGGAATAAGCTGGCCAATCAGAATCGAGATATTTAAAGAAATGTAGGATAACCTCCTTATTTCACTAGACATTTCTTAAAAGACCTTTTATATTTTCAACTTAAATTTAAAAATGGGACTTCAAAAAAGTGACAGTAGATGATGTGAACTTATATAATTCACTGCTAACTCATTTTTGGTCTAGATTGTTACCCCTTTTTTTCCACTAATCCCTTCAAATATTCAAGTTAAATTTTTATTTGCCCCCCCCCCCAAAAAAAAAAAACCTAGTTAGTCCATAAAATCAAGGTTTTACTGTAGAAACATAACATTCTTTCAAACATAAATTGCACCAAGTATTTTTTCAAACTAAAAATATTACTGTCAGCTGCTGTAATTACTTCAGTCCTCTTCTTAATTCTTCTAATTTTTCATACAGCATTGGACAGTGTCATAACATAGTGGCCCTCATATAACTATAAACACTGAAGAAAAAGAAAGTCCATTTCTGTTGTATTGTTACCCCCTCCCCTTTCTAGTTCTCCTAGATCTTCCTTTCTTCCAAAAATACTTGGATCACCTGATAGAGGAACACCCAAACTTCTGCTGCTTCTAACAACTTCACCTTCACTTCATCCATTCCTGGTGCCTTTCATATAAATTTATAGAAATTAAGAAAAACAATGCAGTTTATAAATACAGATAAAGAATGTATCCCATTCAGTGACAGTAGAAAATAATCCATTTGGCAATTGTATATTCAGGAATGCAATCTCATCCTAAAATACACCTACTGTAAAACCAAATATTCCGTTAATTTTAAGTTTTCTTTATAATAAAAAAAAGAAATCCATGTTAACTTTTCATCACGAAAGAACAATATGAAATGATAAATAAAAATCTATGTGTGTGGCACCAACTCATACGTTCTTGAAATCTTGCTGATGTTTTTAATTTTAATTACATCATCATCACTTAAGTTTAATGTTGCTCTCAGAATTTTTGTTTCTAATCACAGTTGTAAAAAAAAAAAAGAACCTTAATTAAGTTTAATGACTTTATATCCTTTATAAACTTAATTAAGGTTCTTTTTTTAAATCTTTTCTTTTAGGAACAATGGGACAAATTTTTAGAAACTGTAGATGACAGCTTGAAAGGTGATTTTGATTCCAACCAGTTAGAATCCATCAATATCAATCAATGCCAAGATGTTTCTTTGTATAACATTCAGACCAATGAAAGCATTACTTTATCTGTAGCATTGGGGAAAGGACCAATTGTTCTGCTTTTATTACAACATTTTGCTTGCTTGCCTTGGAGAGATCACATTACCCAGCTTCAAAAAAGATTAGTAAGTTCATATGCTTGAATTCGTTTTCACTTAGTTTCAACAAATTGTCTTCGAAATTTAAAATTTGAATTTTTTTTAGAATAATGTAGTCACAATAAAAAACTTTTCATGGACTCCAAAACCTGCTAATTTCTTGCAAATTCATGAATTGTCTTTTAATATCAACTATATCAAATCTTAATTTTGTCTGACTTATAGTAGTCTGTTATTGTTTAGCACTTTGGATGATTTTCCTTATTTTTTTTTTTTATTATTATAATTTGAACTGGATGATATATAGCATATATCATAAATTTGGGTTCAACTTGTTTGTCTTCTAATGTTGGAATTCTGAACAAATTTGAAGAGATTGTTTATGATTAGAAATGAAAGGAGAATACTTCTGTGTATACTAATAATGATTTTTCCAGAATTTGATTTTTATTAATCTTTAAATTTCTAGATTGTTAGGTAGTTATTCCCATAGGAATCCAACAAGATTTAGAAAAACAAAGAAATGAACATACTGTTCGTTTTCGAAAGGCAGAACCACCACTGGCAGACAATTTTACTCCGCAGAGGGGTGATACGCTGAGATGGGCACTTTCCTAAGAAATTCTTTTGGACGTTTTTGCTTTTAAGAAAAAAATAAAAGACATGCATTTTTGCAATAATATTTATTCTTTCCATAATTCTTTCCTGAAAAGCACAAATAGAATGCAGCTACTAGTAAACTAACACTTTGTAAACTAAGTAAACATCCCATCTTTGTTTCTCCTCACCCCTATTGAGATGAAATTGAAGGAGACCTGACGCAATCGCAAAAGCGTTGAAGGTTCTCGTAAACAAAAACGAACAGTAGGAAGTTAGGTTTCTATTATTATAAAAAGAAAAGTTCCAAAACTTGGTTTTCCCAGCAAAGACAACAAGGCAGGTTGTCCAACACTCACCACTTTGACACTAACACTTAGCCGCTGCTTGACTCATAGGCTCATAAGGAACTTCATGGCAGACATCACCACAAACTCAGCCCACCAGCCTTATGTTGACGTGGAAGCTCCGAACTGATGAATGGTGAGCTGTTTGGGAAGACGAAGGGTTCATGATTGCGATACAGGACCAAGTCATCCCCACACGCAACTACAAGAAAAACACTTTACATGACATAAACACTTGCGACATGCAGGAAGTTCCACACTACACATGAAACAATTAACCAATCAGAAGTTATGTTTTATCTGTACAATTTGAAATTAATCACTAAACAGAGTTGTAGTATTGCCAATAATTCATCATTTCAAAATTTTCTCCTCGTCCCTCTATATGAATTGATCCTTGTAGATCTATTGCCTTGTGAGGTTGTTGCTATTCAGGCATTGATCCCAAAGAGCAACATTGTTCTTCATTCAAAAGGGTAAGGCTGCACCCTTATCTTAGACATCAAGCAGGAGAGGAAAAATTTAATGAAGCCAATATTGCATTCTTTGTTCACTAATTTGTAAAAGAAATTACTGAAGATTCTAGGATTGCCTCATTGTGAAATTCTTGAAGTCTTCTGAAATTTGATTTAGAAATACAGGAGAAGGATATCTTTATAAAAGATTTTGTTTAGGAAGCCCAGATTTCTTGAAATCTACCAAACGCCCAGATGTATCATTACAATTCTTCAAATGAATGTAAACTTTAACTTTCTTTTTAACTTTCTCATATTCCCTCTTATTAAGAATGATTCTTTTTTTTTTATTTATTTAATTTTAATTTTTCTGTATTTTGAAATGATTTTACAGCGAACTATGTCATATCCCATAAAGAAGGAATAAATGTAATCGGTTTATCAGATTAAGTGATTAAGATTTTTAATGAGATCAGATGTTGTTTGATGAAAAAAAAGGTCTCTGAATCTTCTGGAATCTACCAATGCTGAAACAAAATCTCAACAATTATCAATGATCAGCATGAGCTTTCATCAAGAAATTAAATCTCATATTACCACTTACGTGTACAATTTTGTATTTTATAAATGAATGAGAAAAAAAGAAAAGTTTAAAATGTTGTTAAGTAAAAGCATATTTCATGATTTTTGTTTGTTTTTCAAAAAGATGTTAGGTAACATATTTCTGTTGCTCCTAATATTTATATCCTTTATTTATTTATCAAATAAAAACATGTTAAATATCCACAGTTAAAATTTTCTTTATTTGAATGTTAATTTTTTTTATTTTATCTTATTCAGGATGAATTTAAAGAATATGGTGCAGAAGTGTTCATTATTACATTTGGTTGTATTGAAGGAGCCATGAAATGGCAGCAAGAAGTAGGCTGTGATCTGGATATTTTGATTGATGCGGACAGGCAGGTAAATATTTTGTCGGGTTCAGAAGTATTAATAGCTACTCTGACTTGAGTATTTTGTAACCATTATTATTATTTACTAAGGAGACTTAGCTATAAGTTTTAAAGAATTAAAAAAAAGATATAATTAAATATAAGTCAATTTTCTTCTAATCCTATTAGAGAAGTGCTCTCCTCTTATAATAGATTTTCAAAAGTAACTGACTAAGGATGAACATTATATAAAAAGATTCAGGTTTGTAAATAGTTATTAAGCAATAAGTCCAAGAGGGAAAAGTAAAAACTGCAAAAATAGCTGATAAAAATTACTGAAGGCCAATGGTAGGCAAAATATTAGATTGTTGTAAATGTGGGTGGCAGGGAAGCCGAACACTGGAACCAGAGATCTATTCTACTAACCCATACGGAAGTAACGACAGATGGAGAGAAAGACAGAAAAAGAATGGTGGAAGAAGTGCAGGAGAAATGGGAGAACCCCCAATAAAACCTGCCCAACCATCATGAAACCCACATGAGAACCGAACACGGTACTCAGAGGTGAGAGGCCAATGTCATGGCAACAGCGCCAATCTTGTAGCCAAATTTTTAGATTAATGACATATACTAGCTTTAGAATTACATAGTTTATTTATAATTTTTTATATATAAACAATTCTTTCTATGGAGATTCACACACCCTTTTCACCCACGCTTAACTTGATTACATAACAGCACCACATTACTGAAATAGTGAAAAGAGAGAGAACATTATAGACAATGTAACCTTATACCAGGGGACCTGAAGGATTAAAATTGCATTTGAGAATTATTCAAAGAAAACTATCTACCAAATGCAGATGAAAAATTTGTTAGTACTAGTAAAAATTACAAAAAAATATCTAGAAAAACATTATAATCCCTGACCTAGTTTGACACTTGTAATTACTTAGACAGCTCAATATTTTAACAGTTAGACATTCAAATAGTTAAATAGTTTGAATAAGTAATTATCAGTAAGTCAATATGTTTTAAAAATAAAAAATTGATTTGAATATCTATTATTACTGGGTTTTTTAAAAAATGAACTTGACAGGTTAGATTTACTCACTTTAGTATAAATTATGTAGTTCTTAAATGATTAGGCTAACTTAGGAGCATTTATGAAACATTTTCTATGGCTAGGAAAGTCAGCAAAAACGAATGATTCACTTAAATGCATTTATGTGAAATAGTAGCTGAAAAAGAGATCAAAATCCAAAATGAAAGAAGTGTTACAGTATAGGTTTTGTCTTAATTCCTGAGTATATTATTCAGTCTATTATTATTTAAGCAAGACTTATCAATAGTAAACAAATTTTGATTTTTTGATCTGAAATAATTTTTTAAACCTAAAACATTAAAATGACTGTTTAGGGATAATATGAATAAGTAGGCCTACTTTGATAATTGTTTTTATTTATTTATTTATTTATTTATTTATTTGTTTAATATGTTATATTTTTTTGTAATTTTTTCATCTATTTCATGTTTATATAGTGTTGTACTCATTTGGAGTGGTGCACTCAATTAAAACTACTTCTTCTTATTTATTTATTTATTTATTTATTTATTTATTTATTTATTTATTTATTTGTGTTTCTTCTTACTTTATCAGGTCTATGCAGCATTTAAATTGGGCAGTTCGCTAAGTAAGGTATTTATTTTTTTCTTACTAAAAAAAAAATGGAAATATTTCTCTACCTTAAATTTTTAACCTCATTTTCATGTATTTTAAACGGGCTTGAATTTCTGCAGCAGTTTTATTTGCTTTAGGTAGGTTAGTTGAAATTATTAGGAACCCTGAATCAAGTAGCTTAAAGTGATGCTGTCTGGGATGTTGGCTGGGAGGTGCCAGATTCCATCGTTGGCAGAGATGCATGCATTCTCTTTCTCTTTCAGATAAATCCTAGCGTTCAACCATCCATGGATAAAACAGACAATGTGTATTAACTGAATGTCAAAATAGGCAGCCATGCAATTTAATCACCAGGAATAGTCCTAATAGTCTAGAAAGTCTTACTGAATTGCTTTAACATTTTTGTTAGTAATATTTTGAATCTCTATGAGCAGCATAAACATTTTGAGTATTGTTCAGAAAGTATAATCCATGTTTATTTCAATTAGATATCATACTGTAGTGCAATAGTGGTTAGTGCTACATAAGTCAACAGTGGTGACAAGACTTGATCCGTTACAAGCGTGAATTTCTATAAAATTCTCACTTGTTGTTCTTTTAGCGTGGATACTAATACCATTCGATCGCCATTATGGCGGAAGGTGATGCAAATGTGCTATCGCGAGTTTCTGTGAAGATTCCATCGTTTTGGAAAGGGAAGCCAGAGGTCTGGTTTGTCGCCATTGAATCCAATTTTGTACTGGCAGGAGTCAATAAGGACGACACAAAATTTTATCATGTGGTTGCCGCCTTGGATTCGGAAGTTCTTGATCAGGTTTGCGATGTAGTGACTAACCACTGTTGCACTACACAGATCAGAAGGTTGCGTGTCCAAATCACGTCTGGGTCGCCACTTTTGGGAAGGAGTTACTTTGCTTTCCTAACATTTAAATATCCTAACTTACATTACAGGCAGAATTTATCACCAGTTAAGCCTTTTTCATTACCAGAGTGGAGAACAAGAGTTTTTTTTTAACAGCGTCGAGTCAAGAGTATCTTAACAATCAACAGATGCAACACTAACACTTTAAGTCACGTTGCACTAATCACTGTTGCACTTCACTGTTGACTTACGTAGCACTAACAACTGTTGCACTACAATACTATCTACAAGCGATCATTCGTAAGGGCTCCTTCTCTTGCTTTTCAGGCTACATTTTCACATTTTAACAAAAATGGTTATTACAAAGATATAATTTCTTTAGCATCATACTATTGTTACATAAACTGCTCAAAAATATTTTTGCAGAAGAATTCTCAAATTATTACAAATGTGTAATATTCTTAGTATTGTTACAGAATAATTAATACAATTTATCATTGTGGGTAATTCCATCGTTACTGACGTAACATTCAGAAGCATCCTGTTAAACCAAGTCTCACCTGACAAATTTGGATTTCTGCTTCATATGACTGTTAGTGCTTAATAAGGTATCTGTGGATAGTCAATAATAACCTTAAAATTGGGCTTCATCTATATTAGTATTACCAGAAAAAAAATAGTGACTGATGTAATGCAGAAAGGACACAGATTTCACACTGAGGCATATATTTTTAAATTTCTGTGAAGTTTTATTAAGAAGGCACAAAGCGAATACAAGATTTTAGTCTAGCTTTGATAGCCATTGCTTTAGCAGTGTTGAATTGGATGCAAATAAAACTCTGTAATTTTCAGAAATTTTAATTCTAATTAATTAAAGAAGGACTCATTTAAAATTACTGATGTAACCTGTTTGCATAGTTTTGAATGTATCTTCAGTTTCTGCAAATAATTATGCAAACGTTGTCATTGCAAGACACACTTTAAAAAACTGAAATAGCAGTTCCCATAAAGTAGAAACAATACTAATTTTCATAATTAAGAAAAAAAGATTTAACAGATTTGACTTCAAACTTAACTTTTTCAGTATCTGCATTTTCTTCCTGTGAAGAAAATAGACATCTGTTTCATTTCTGAATGCATATTATCTATGAAGGATCAAATTGCACTCACTTCTAAGTTAGTTAAAGATAAAGCTCCAACGTAGTGAATTCCACGAGTGTTTGGTGTTGGATATGGAGTGACTTTAGACCTAACTGCATTCATTTTTGTGCGCACTTTATCCACTACCAATTGTGGAACATAGGTAATCTGAATTTGTAGACAAGCCTGTTTGGCAACTTCTGCAAAGTCTTTTGCGTTATTTACCACAACCTGACACTGCAAAATTAGTCACCGGACATCTCGCTTTACGGTGCCCCCAATACCATCTACAAGACCTTTACCATGTGCAGTTCCAAAAAAACTCCAGTCTGTAGACTCAATTTGTTCATGGTACAAAGAAGGACTGAGAATTGTAGACAGTGTATACTTGTTCTTAAATTGGCTGCACCATCTGAAAAAATGTGGAGATGTCTTATTTGTCCTTAGTCATACTTGAAGATGCTATGAACAATGTTAAAAGTCAAATATGGCACCTTTTTCATGCTATAAATCTTCTGAAATCACAGCGTAAGAAGTTGTGGAATTTGTCTGACACAAAACAGCTGTAAATATGGTAGCATTGTAGTTTGACCAATATGCACTCATAATTTCATCTTGTTGCTTAAGTCCAAAGTTTTCAGCAAAATTTTCTTGCAAGATGGCATGATCAGGTTTTGTTTCAAAATTTTCATCTGATGTATCTGTATTTTTGCAAAGAAACAGTGTTTACACAGACCTTTTAGCTGTTTGATTAATTCACTTTTGGCACTTTCAAAGAAGTGAGAAACAGTTTCTTTTGTATTTGTGTCAGCCCATTGATAGTAACTGCACAATTGTTCAGCATTAATTTCAACATCTTGACTGAACTAATTTGATACAAAGTCTTCAATATCAGAACAACCAACACAATCACTCACATAGCATTGTAAATTCCACCCGCGCACTGACATTTCAACTAATGCATTAGCTGAAGGAATATTTATTCTTGTGCACTTGTGTGATCCTTCTATAATGAGGTCAGCATTTTCATGATGTTTGCAAAAGCAAATGTTGTGGTCCTTTTTCTGAGACTGGGAGTACATGTTTAGGTCTTAAACTTGCAAGCTTTGATCTCTGTATTTTCGCAACAGGGTATTCATTTTTGAAGCTTCCAGTACTGTCATCATCAGTAATCTTTTCTGTTTTCTCTCTCATATCCCATCTTTGTTGATAAAAGATACAAAATCCTTAAGTCCAAGAAACACATATGACACTAAAGCCCTTTCATAAAACTCTTTTATGACTGCATAATCCTCAGGTTTTTTTAGTTTTTTGCTGCTTATTGTCTTTACTTAACACAGCACAAAACTTCTCATTTCTTGAGTAGATGTAGGCAGTGACCTTTGTGTACGGTGTATTGCCTTACCAAATGACTGAAATGACTTGAAATTCTTTGATGGTGATTGAGGGTCATCGTTCTCTGATTTTGCTGCAGCTTTCAATTTCTCCCTGTACTTCCTCATCCCCAATTTACTATTTTCAGCTTCTTTCTTCTTGCGTACCCTACTCCATTTCTGCCTTGAAACTGTCTGCTCTTTTGCATTTTGTTCCCTCAGTTCTTTCCTTTTCTCCTCAGTTAGCCTCCCTCCACCTATATTCTCGAACTCTTTCTGCAGATAATTTTGGTGGCATCTTAACTCAAATCTGGAAAAAAAAAAAATCATTTATTAGTTTGCAAAAATGGATCACACCACCACCGCCAAACTTCACTGTTGGGATGACACACTCAGGTAGCAGCCACTCCTCTGGCAAAGCCACACCCAGATGCACCGAGTGTGAAGCATGATTCATCGCTCCACATAATGCTCTTCCAGCGGTCCATCGACTAAGATTATCACTCTTTACACCAGGCCACACGACGCTGGGCATTAACAGGGATGATGTTAGGCTTGTGGGCAGCAGCCCGACTGGTGTACCCTAAGACATGGAGCTCCCGATGAATCGTCATGGTACTGACAGTTGTACCCGTTGCCTGCTTGAAGTCCTGCCACCATTGTTCTGCTGTAACAGCCTTGTTTTGCCGTACCAACTACTTCAGGTCTCCGTCGGTCAGCATGCCTGCTCGGCCACCTCCATGACGTCATGTTTCCACTTCTTCACGTTTCCACTTTGTGATAATAGCATCCATGGTCGACTTTGGCAGGTTCAGTGTCGCTCCTCTGGCTTATACACTCTGGTCCCTAATGTGGCAGCCTGTGACGTTGAAAATTGCTCAGCTGCTTTGATGGTGGCATTTTACCTCAGCACGTGGTTAGACACCAAATCACTTCAACTACATGTGATCGTGTTGTTTTATAACAAATATATTCAAATTATTGCCCGAATTTGCATGGGTTGTTCCCTTATGGCAGGTGTCTACTTTCAATTGAGCAGTCAGTGTATCTCACAAGCTGTAGTCAAAAAACTGTATTAATCAGAGTATCATTTAGCATTTCATTGATCCTATCTACCTGATTACAACTTCAAGTACATTGGCCAGTTGTTAATAGAGAAAAAAAAATCATCATTTTTTAAATTCATCATTGAGAAATTCATCACTTCCCGAAATTCAGGTTTTCAGAGTACCATATTAATACATTCATATGTTGTTGTATCTTAGTGGCAAAAATTATATTCATCAGGTACTGATTATTTTTTTAATTAATAATAAAAAGCCCAGTGATTTAGGCAGTGAACAATGGAAGGAAGGAGCCAGGTTGAATTCCCGACAGTGGTACTGTCAGGGATTTTTCTGCAGTTGTTACTCCTTCAGATGAACCTTAAGTTCACCCAGCCCTCTGTCAAATGGGTACCAGCTTTATTACTCATAGGTTAAAGGCAGGGAATGATCATCTGACCTTCAATAGTCCCATTGGTTGAGGATCATTCGAAGCCTAACCCCTTCTCATACCCAAGGACCTGCATGGCTTGTAGTGAACACCTTTCATATCGTCGTCCTAGTGTGAAAACCATGTACTCAAAAGTTTTCGAAAAAAATGTTTAATGCACTTAAAGATGGATAACCTTGTATGAAACCTATATTTAATGCAAAAAGCTGGTAAAACTGAGCATTTAGCACCCTAGTGGCGAAAAAAGAAACCACATAAATCAAATTTTAAAATGAAAACCTCGGATTCTGTATCGTATCACATACTTACTAGTAGTCAAACCTTGTAAATCAAATTATTATGTGAAAATTGTTTTAATTTTATGAAACACACCATTTGTTTTATGTTCAAACCTACTAAAGACTATATATAAACACATATAAATGTCATTACTTAGAAAGTAACACACACACAAAAAAAAACAAAAAAAAAAACGGTTTTGTGCCTACTGTAAAATTTGTGTTTTTTGACTTATGTGGTTTTCACACTAGGACAATGATATGTATGTATGAAATATGTAACAACCTGAAATGTTAGATTATATTCTAGTTTTTGCCAGGCTTTGAGAAGTTGCCACTTGTTTAGTACATAAAAGAATTGCTGAAAATTATAGACTCAAATAAGCTTTAAGCAGCATTCAATGTATAAAACAACCTAGATATTTAAAAATAATTCTAATTTAAACCTTAAATTATTAGCAAAAATGAAGATGGTTTCAAAACCTGCAGATGAAGTTGATTTTTGAAATAGTATATTATTTGTTTATTATAAAAGTGAGCCGTACATTCATGCAAAATTCATGTGAATCCTGTTGAAATTGATGAATAAGCATTTTTTGCAGTGTTGTATTATTATAAATTCTTATGATTCTTTATTTTCACAATAGGTTTGGAACAATAAAACAATGATATATTATGCAGAACAGTTATGTTTGGGTAGAACACTTCCAAAACCTTTTGAAAATATAGAAGATGATATTCATCAGGTTAGGAAATTTTATATTATTATCGTTTAGTTATAATCTATTTCTAATTTTTCCAAGAAATATTACTGCCTTGCGAGTTTGTTAAAAAGCATGAAATTTCATCAAAATATTCTACTTCCACCATCTCCTTAGTTGGTATCTCGAAATTTCAGCAAAGCAGTATAAATTGTACATTTGCCTAATCCATTCCTGTTCTATATTGACTGAACTTTGGAAATTCATTAAGTATACAAGATGAAAAGACTATACAGGAAAGCCAGAGGAAAGAAGAATCACTATCAAAGCGCCTTACAAAGTTTATAAAAAGGTAAAAAAAAAAAAAGAAACATACAAACAAACAAGTTAATGCTGTTATTATTAACTTATTGGTAATTCATTGAGGGTTCCTTTATTCATCACATGAAAATATTACTAATGCTTTCCAAGCGTACTTGGTTAGAGAAAGAAATCGTAAATGTTGACTGTTTTAATATTTATGCCAACATTCTGCTTGTTATCCAATCTTGAAAAAAGATCTAGTTTACCATATAGCCAAGTCCTGTGTTTGTTCTTCTATTGAAGACGATAATCTTCATTATTGCAGATCTTCAAGGGCATTTTTTTATTGTCTTTATACTTTCATTATCATCATTATCTGAGAAACTATTGACTCTGCTTTTTTTAATCAAGCATTTCAACTACACTATGACCAAAAGTATCCGGACACCAAATGTTGTACAATCAGAAAGTCATGTGGTACATATTAATAGGATGGGTCGGGCCACCTTTAGCATCAGTCACAGCCTACCCTCGTCTGGGAAGGCTTTCCACCAGATTTTGAAATATGTCAGCAGTAATTTTCTTCCATTTGTTCATGAGAGCTGCAGTGAGTCCGGCCACTGAAGAAGGGCAGTTGGGCCTGGTGCGTAATCTGCATTCCAGTTCTTCCCAAAGGGGTTCTACAGGATTCAGATCGGGGCTTTGTGAAGGCTAGTTCAGTAGTTCGACATCCATCTGTTCAAACCACTGCAGCACAGCCCTTGCTCTGTGGACAGAACAGTTATCCTCTTGATACAGAAACGGTCCTTTCTCGAACTCTTGCCAGAGGGTGGGAAGTGCAGAGTAGTCAAGAATGTCAACACCCCTCAGCTTTCGTGTTTCCGGTCAAAGGAACTAACAGAACCAGGCCCTACCACAAGAAACAGCCCCAAACAACGATGCCGCCACCACCAAACTTGACAGTTGGCACAATACACTCAGGTAGGAAGCATATGCCAAACCCATATGCATCCATCTTACTACCAGATCGTGTAGCGGGATTCATTACTCCAAAGTACTTGTTTTCACTGCTCCACAGTCCAATGGCAGTGGGCTTTGCACCACTGCAACCACCATTTAACATTCACCTTGCTTCTGTTGGGCTCGTGCTAGCGAAGATCTTTGCCAACGGGAACTTGTGATTCTTCTGCGCTATCCTCTTCTGGGTTCGATGGCTGCAATCTGTGAATTCCTTTGGCCTACCACTGCAAATTCCTGTTGTTGTCATTCCCAGATGTTTCCATTTTATAAAGACATAACTTAAAGTTGATCGCAGCATCTGTAGCAAGGCTGATATTGCATGAACCGATTTGTTGCACCGATGGCAGCCAAGGGATCACGCCACATTCGAAATCACTCAGCTCTGCTGACTTACTCATTTCTGTCTAATGCTTATAACTGCCTGATGTTACAGTGACCACTTTTATCTCTCTTTATGACATCATAGCATGCAATCAGCCACATCCACTTTTCCAGAGGGGTTTTTGGATACTTTTGGCCATAAAGTGTATTCAAGAAAGTTTAAGTTACATTTTGTGAAATGATTCCTGAAATTTAGGAACAGGTTTATATATGACATATTATGATTGTGGCAAAATGAATGTCTTAATTTGCACCAATTTTATTCAAATTTCAATTGTGTCTACTCTATAGATGTAAGTGAATATATATATTACAAACTTCTAGTAAACTTCTAGTATACGTTGGGGAGTTAGAATCGATCACTTATTGATGTAGAATCCTTGTCGGATCATTTGAAAACTGCTGCTGGTTTTCTGTCATGTGTGGCAGGAGAATGATTTTGTTTTCATTGCATCATTTTTGTTACAAGAAATGCTCAAAGTGATGGCTACCAATTTTGATGCAAACATTGCATCTGTGATGTATTTTTTGATACACCCTCTCAAAAATGCCTTGGATGCCTTGCTCTGTTCTGTAAATTAGTGCAACTAAATGTTCCTCCACCTCAACAGGGGTTTTGTAAACCACTCTTCATGTGGCATCACAGGAATGAATCCATTGGAGTTACATCCATCTCAGCCAATTCACCTTCTCCCATATCTTCGGTTGAGGCGGGCTCAGACAGTTAATGAAAAGTGGACTGATGCACCATTATGTTTAAACCACATATGTTGAAGAATTCAGTAGCTCATCATCCAACAAGTTTGACAAAATTTACCTTAGAGACCAACCAACCCATCACTGATAATGCCAGCCCATAGGTTGAAGGCGAATCTGTTCTGGAATGACCCGGAGAGAGTGGCATAGTTGTTTTATTCTGCCCAAACATGGCTGTTTCAACAGTTGAAGATGCAGTCTCTGGTGAATGTAGCCTCATCTGTGGCCACATTCGCCAGAACTGGGAATGGATACAAAGGCTCTTCCAGACAATGTTGCAAGAATCAGATTTAGAATTAACCCATGGTGCAAAATCCCTCATAGGATTATAGGCATGGAGCTGCTGTTTATGCAGAACCTGCTAGACATTCATTTGATTTGTATCATGTGCAATGGCTGAGATCCTCAATGAGGGATGATGGCTCAGTACAATGAACTGATTCCATAAAATTTGTTACGATGCTTATTTACGGTCCACTTAAAATATAAATATGATTTTTTTTCTTAACCCCCTCGTAATAAAATCCTTCAAAAATGAATTCTTCTGGCTGCATTATCAGTTACTACACAATGGATAGCAGAGCATATATAAATTCTCTGACTTACGATGTGGTTACTTTCCAGTAAATGTATTGTAAGAAGAAAATATCATATGCTGAATATGATATGATAAATACAATAAAAAAGTAAATAAATAACTACTGTCACTAAATAAGTAAATAAACAAATAATTTCTATTTATAATTATTTACTGTGATTACTGTAAATACCATACTTGCAGTACTTTACATCAAAGTCTTACGTTTACTTTGTTATTCAAGGTTGTTATAGAGAATCTACATATACTGTACA
>JAFIDM010012231.1:28426555-28453569 GCA_023159025.1 Thereuonema tuberculata
TTTAGTAATTCCAATAACAACAATTCATTGACATGAGCATGAAATAAACATTTATGATATTGTTAAAATTTCAACAAACCTCATATTCAATAAAATTATTGATTTTAACAACCCAGTAAAACTTAAACTAAATAGTCCAATTCTTCAAATTTTACATTATTTTGGCAAAGAAAACACAAATTATTTATTAAATCACCTGCTAATTTTACAATTTTGTTAATATCAATAATTTTATTGAATCTGAGGTTTGTTAAAATTTTAACAATATCATAAATGTTATTTCATGCTCATGTCAATGAATTGTTGTTATCGAAATTACTAAAATAGGCTTGATAAAGGGAAGAAGATGTTATCTTTCCGAAAATTTGCAGTTTATAAATTTATTTAATAAATGAATTTTATTTTAATATATTTATTGGTGGTTGATGTGGTGTTTTGTAATAATATGACTACTACGAAAGAAGGAATTAGGAAGAAATATGGACTTGATACTTATAAGGCTGTATCTTGTTGATATTTGTCGTTATTTCTTATCATATTTATAAAATGTTTTCTATTTTATAGATGGGAGGTGATTTTATCTTAGATTCGAGTGGGAATGTTGTTCTTGCATACCGTAATAAAATACCTCCTGATCGGCCTCCAATAGATTTGCTACTTGAAAAAATAAAGGTATTACATTTACTTCCTTAATATAGTACTTGTAGTACGGATTTGTATTTTGAATAAAAGTTAATTAATCAATACATTTCTTTTTTGTCTTATCACAGTTTGAAAACTATTATTTAATCAGTAAGTTGATTTTGAAGTAGCAGAGTATGATTTTTTGTTTTTGTTAATTTTTTCTTAGGAGATACAGGGATAAGAAGAATCATCATATACTGATGTCTTCTATGGTCTTTAAAGAAAAAAAAAAAAAAAACACTCGTATTATCAAAGACAGAGTCATTAATTTCGGAAATATTTTGTCTTTCTGTTTACAGCTTTTATTTTAGAGAATATTGTGACTCATGTCTCTCTAATATGGAATTAGTCAGTTAAGCATGAAATTTTCATATATTTAATGCATATAACTACTGCCTTCAAACTTGCCTTTTTCAATAAATCTTTTATCCTGTTTTTTCTGCCTAGGAATAGCTCAGATATACCAAAATAGATTTATTGTTTTCTTGGTATTATATCCTTGGTAATATAATGGGAGATATTGCAGTTTCGCATAAGTTTACTACTCTTTTGTTTGGGAATTCATAAAACTAAAAACAAAAATTGCATTTTGATTTTGTCTAAAGTTCTAGTACATCAACTGTTTCAATTTCTTAACTGATCATTATTCATTGTAAAATAGATGTAAGTAGCTCATTGTTTATAGTGTATACAAACAATATATGCAATTTAACTTTTAAGAATATGCAAATGTACATTGATTTTTAAATATTTTATAAATATCAAAAAGTTATTTATATGGCAAAATATGTATATATCAAATGTACAGTCAAACAGTGGCTTACTACCGACAGTATTTGTTTTCATGATCTTAATTGATGTAAACTTTTCAGAGTTTTTAGATAATATTCTGTTAGATTTGTGATATTCAGTGTAGTATTGATAATAGAAATAGCATTGACCATTTCAAAACTAATGATGTAAATACAATGTTAGTTTTAAAAACCTTTTTTTTTTATTCTCTTAAGTTTGTATCATTAAAATTTTGATTGAAAAGAAATCTTTCAATTTTTTAAACTTCAATTTTGTGTGTTTATACTTATTTTTTCACCAAATTGCCACAGAAATTTGCTCAATATATAACGCTTTTGTTGTTTGTGCTTAAAAAAAAAAAAAAAAGTTTTCAGCTTATCTTTCCTAGCATTAAGAATGACCCAATTTCGAATGTTTCCTGTCACTGAAGGTTCCTTAAACTCACACAAAATCTTGAAAAATAAATTGATCCCACCTCAAGAACTGAATTTAGATCTAAAAGCATTTAAGTGTTATTGCTTGAAGTTTGGCTGTGGTTGGCCAAAGCCTAGCTGATTCATGGTCTATCCATTTCTGTACTATTACACTTGTTCCAGTATATCTTGAGTTGAATTAGGAAAATGGAAAATCAGATTTATCTTTTTAATTGCTTCAAATTTGAAGCAAATTACTGCATAAAACTTTAAACCTAACCAAGAGTGTTTTGCTTTTCAGAAATAGTTATATTTAGGAAGTAGAAGGCTTCAATAAATAATTTTTTATTTTATTCCATTTATTTGTCAAGCTTACATTTGATTTCGTCTCCTTTGGTTATTCTTGTAGCTCAGAATCTCTTATTCACAATCTCTTTGGTCTGATGACCAGCAATTCAAATGTAGTATTCATTTCAAATCCAATTTCAGATCAGATAATATTGGTTGAAAATGGTATGCAACATTATCTAAAGTTCAAATCTCTTTCCTTACTGCTTACTTTGAATTTAGCATTTCTGAAGAGAAACTTTGTCTGCTTTTAGTATTGACATCTGTGTCCTTCAGCAGGTCATGAGACAGAATTTGTTTGTTATCTTCAAACTAAGATAACTGGTACTGTATCATTGTTGTTAATTGTTTGCAATATCCTTCTGTCAGAAATGAAAGTGAAAAAGAAAGTAAATTTAAAAATAGTGTTCGTGAAATCATCTTTAATGAAGCTATTGTTGTGGAAGTTAATTGTTTATTTCTGTATATGAAAACGCATTTCACACGACTTAAAAGAAGTAACAATTTCAGATCCTGACAGTTCATCACTTGTATTAAAACTGCTAATGCATCTTTAAGTTTATAGCTGTTAAACATATTCTACATGATATCTTTGTGTTTTAAGTCTGTCTAATGTCGCATTTGAGTTTCATAAGCCAGCTTGTGCTTTCCCATCCATGCTGACTAATAATGTATATAAACCCAGTTCCAACTGTTTCAATTTCAGTTTTGGATACTGCTTGGCTGTTTTAGGTCTTAACATAGTGAAGTGTACTGAATACAATAGGATTCAGAATAAATTGAATATTCCTCTATTATTTTTTCTTCTTCATAGTTTTGTTTCTATTATTGAATACCTCAGTAAAGTGATATCAGCATTGGTGTCACAATTTTAGCAATATGAAATGCAATTTCAGAAATAGAGCAGAATTCTTTTGGGAAGGGGTTATAATGTTTTGTAAGTCCTTCTCATATTATTAATCCATTTACTGTCTGGTATTGGAATGCCTGAGGTTGAGCAAATGCCTGATGCATATGGTAAAGCAGTGATTCCCAGACTTCTGAGTTCCACAGACTGGTGAAACTTTAAAAACAAAAAATTTGGGAAGCTATGAACTAAATTTAAATTATTTAACATGCACTAAGTGTTTAAGTTAAAAATACTGAGGCCAATAAACAAGACTAAGTTAAAAAGAAATTTTTAAACATATTAAAATTACAACTAGTTTCGCCTCGGGCAGTTTTAATACACTTAGTACACACGTTAAATAATTTATATTTAAAATTTGGGAATTAATCAAAAATGAATGGGTACATAAAAAATTTGAATTTTTATGAAAATTAAAGTGCAATACTAACACAAAATTTGTTGAAGATTTTGTGTGAATTTACAATTAAGTTATACTTAAAAGGGATCTTTGTATAATAAATAATTAATAAATAAATGTTTCCACTTCAAAAAATAAAGGGTAAGATTAGTGCTGAAGTAACTACTAAATAAAGATAATAAATTTCATAGACTGTAGACTGAAAGTAAGTTTACATCACCAGATTTATAGTTTAATTTTTAATGCTCTGTAACATTTAATAGGATGTTTTGAACATTTGATAAGCTGTTTTGAAGTAAGATGATATCTTGTTTAAATTAGGAAATGTAGTCCTTACAGGAACAAAGCCTAAGCTTCAATCATTTTCTCTTATGGAGTCTTTTATTTCCTTACAAACTACTTTGATTTCAATAACGCATTTAGTAACAATATGATTATATGCTTATTTCTTTGTTTGTTATTTTAAGTTAAAAGTGTTCCTCTTCATTTTCTGTTTTCAATGTTTAATGAGGGAAGTCTAATTAATGAGAAGTATTGTTTTGTTAGATAGCACTAATTTTCTAAAGTAGAATATCAGAGGATTTTCAACTGTGCTTATCTGGCTTGAAAATTCTGCAAAAGCAATACAGCTCTGAGTCATAATAGTTATAAATATAGATTACATTAACTGGAGAACTAGTTTAATTTTTAAGTTTCTAAAGCTAAAACATGAGTCCGTAGTTAATTTCAATAGGACCAATAACAAATTAGCATGTCATCAATAGACAGTGTTTGGAAACAAATTTTACTTGCCAAAAATTTGTATATTTTATAAACTTGCTAAAATCAGACCCTCAAGAATATGAGACAAAATACTTGATGCAGTAAGGGACTCAAATTTTAAAATCTTCTTCATGTTAAAAAAATAAGTTTAAGAATATTATAAAAAAAAATCATATATTAGTATTTTGCATTCTAGACATAAGATATATGATTATTATGTAAATTTTGAACATTCAAAGCAATACTCTGTATTTTTGTTTTTTAAATTAAAAAACCATTTCTCTATTTTTCCTCCCACATTTTTTGTTATTAGTTTTGATATGGTCTGTTTTTTCACTGTTATTTTTGTAACCTATGCAGCATTTTCCTTGTATTAATACTTTAATGCTTAGACAATGTCTTAATATATCTCAAGACATTTGATGACCAGTTTTTCAAGTAATGAAGAGTACTGCAATCGTGATTTGTTGAAATACATATAATCACTAACTTGAATGTCCTGCTTTATATTTAAAAAAATATTACAATTTCTTTAATACCATATTTGAAACGAAGAATCACTGAGATTTATTATGAATTGCTTCTCTTTCTTAATCTTTTTGCTAGTATTTCTTATTTATTTCCATTCCCAAAATAGTTAATTTTTTTTTAGCATTTTTAATATCAGAAGTTTTGATATTTTTGGAAGATCTGCCTTTAACAATACATTTCTCAGACTTTAGATGTTATTAAACAATAAAACAACAACAACAAAAAATACCTATATATCTGTAGTTCTTTATTATTCAGATACTAATCTAATAATGTAAGATCATTCCATTAAAGAAACTATAAGTATCATAGAGGAAGCACTACTAGACATTGACAAATACCTTAAATCATTTGCTTCAGAATAACTTTGTGCCAAAGGTTTCTTGCTATATATACAGTATATAAATATAGCAATAAAATAACTAACTATCCCATGATGCTAGTAGCGGTCCTAATTTTGAAATTGGTTCACGAATAAGCTTTTAATAGATATGAACAGAATTATTAAGGATATGATATTTATATAAAGAATAAATTATTGAATTCACATAGAAGGTCTACCAAACTCTGAAAATATTGTTTTATTTTCAAGATAAAGATAATGTCTATTTCTCCAGAATAACTCTAGAAATATGTATTAATTCAATCCGCTTCCTTGTGCTTCACAAACATATTCATTTCCTTTATATTAATTTTTTCCACTTAAATACACTTAACATGTATATAATTATTTGAGTTTATATTTTTGTTAAGCTCTTGAGGATGTTTACCAAATAGGTCCCACTTTGATATAAATTGATTATCGGAGTGTTTGCTCTTCTGTCTTCATAGTCATTATTTTCGTTCAAACACACTTCGTAAAGGTATGATTGTATCAGGAGAGGTAATATGATTGGTTTTCTCATTATTAACACAGGAGAAAATACAAAGTCATCTCTCTAAACTGTTCCCTATCTCCATTGTTTGTTTGTTTGTTTGTTTTTCTTGTTGTGCAGATAGCAACTATGACCATTAAAATAAAAAAAGATATAGCATCATATAATCTGTAATTATTATTTACCCTATATAATTCAAATAGTCAAATAGAATAGATAGAACAGAGAATTTAATAAGTACGTAGTCACTACATACCATGACATGATTAAGTTTAAAAAAGTATTACATTTTTAATGCATTTTAAACTTAACTGGACATATACATATGAATACAGTAATTAAAGCTGAATTTGGGAAGGACTGAAGATAAAATTAAATCATTAATGCCATTAAGAACATTCTTAGTTGCCCAATTTCTGAAATTTTAATTATCTTGACAACTGGAGTCAACAAATTGCAGCATTTTCCTTCAGTTATTTAGACAGTACTTCAAAACTGACGCAGAAGTTCCTTTAAGCAGAAATTATACCCATTACAAATGACTTAGTATATGAAGAATTAACAAACTATTTTCATTATGCTGAATGCATCATGGGAACTTGGCATTTCACAATACATAATAGCAATTTCTTCCAGCAAAAATAACAAACATATTGAAGAATATTAAAAAAAAAAAAAATCATTAAAAGGAATGGCATTACTTAAGTCTTTCAGACAATTATGGCAACCTATTTGATGCCGATTGTTTTATTTATTTTATTTCAGCTAAAGTAAAATTAGTTCACATCTGTAAATATTGAACTGATGTGTATATATCTAGTTTCTCTCATTTCATTTTCTTTCATGTAAATGCACAAATTGATATCCTATTTTGCAAAGTATTCATATATTTAATATTTTCTGAATTTTTATATAAACTATGTATAAATATATTTTTTACTAATGTTTTTATATATGATTTATGAGCATTGTATTTTTACTGCAAGAACGTAATTATGTATTACCAGAAAGAAGATAGTAGTCTTTGGGGTAAAAATGAAGATAATAAGGAAGGATTTTTCTATTACAGCTGATGATTTCATTCAAACATGCAACAGCAAAACCAAAATCATTTATTTGCCTTATCCTTTGTGCTTCTGAAATTGTTTTGTGGAGGATATTCATATTGTTTCTGGGAGTCATGTAAAATCCCTTTTCAAAGCCTACCGATAACATTATAGATTATTCTTTTTTTTTTGGCTCTTTATCATTACCTCAGGTACTGCAGTTTCAGTAATATCTTCAAAGAAATAAAATGTAATCAAATGAAAATAAATTCAATCGCGAAGCTTAATATTGGTTCAGCCTTAATATCTCCTACTTTCCCTAATCTGAATTTTGTCTCCTAAAGATGCTCCTATTCATCTAGAGGTAGATAAGTTAATGCCCATTATTAGTTAGTTCAGTTTTGTTCCTTTACTACATAGATTCTTATTCACATTCTGCAGTGCTGATAAAGACAACAAGTTTTGACTGTCAATTTTATCAATAAAGGATCTGATATTTGAAGCCTCTGCATTTTTATCAGTCTAGTCGCCTTCACCCGAGATGCTATAAATTCACAGCATATCTCTCCTGCTTTAATCACTGATTGTGTGAGGTAAAAAATCAAGCCTAAAACTTAGGGGTTACTTAACATTAACGTCCACCTGACAACTGGCGCTACCATAGGCATTTTTCCTGCCTAACTAACCAAATCTTTATTATTGAGGAAAATAAATTTTTAATTCACTTAAAGTTCAAGGACAAAACATTAAACCTTGAATACACGTATACTCCTTATTAGCTAGATCGCACTGCTAATAATTTAATGAAGCATCTTGTCTATTACATTGATTATTCAGCAAAATCAGAGTTAGTATCGTTAAGACGAGGTTTCAGATCTTTATTTGAGATAGGTATTGTACAGATTTGTCTGATTTCAGTTTTGTTGTTGCATATTTTGCATGAGGGTATTAAACAAGCAAGTATTGGTTGCTGTGAAAAGTAATAGAAACTGATTTCAAATTCATAAGACATTATTTTTTTATATATATGTATTTGTTTATTTCAAATCCATTTTCATACTTTTAAGAACTTGATTGAATTTCCGGTGAATATTTTTCTTTAATTTTAAATGAACATAATCAATCATTTTTCTGTTTAGGATTTGTTGGAGATACCAATATATCCTAAAATAATTTATTTTAAATATTTTTGTTTTTGTTTTATATAATTGTGACAACCACTGCATGCTTTAATTTTTATTTCAATTAAACTGCAGTTTTTAATTTTGTTGCTTATTTAATGATTCAAATTAAGTCATTCTGACTTCAGTTTGAAAAATATACCAAATATCTATTTTCATGTCCGTTAGCTTTTATCGGAATGTATAATAAACATTAAATTTGCAGGAAAATAATTCAGATCTGAAAGAGATTCTCAAAATCCGAAATGTTTCCTCAACTTTTAATTGTCACTTCAAGCAGCTCAAGGATTAGACGTAGGTTTTTTGAAGTCTTAGTCTTCAATTAATACTTGTATTTTTCAGATATTCCCAACTTTTTAGCAATACCTACTAAAAATCTATCTTTTCTCTCAATGTTTACTAATTTCTTGAAGATATAGTTAAACTATTAAGATAGGACTGTTAATGAAATGTGATAATTCTTGCTGAATAGAAATGCATTATTTTTGAAGATCTTAGTGTTACAAAGTAAAGGTAACTATCTCTTAGTGAATTATCAATTTCTCAAGATTGCTATAGAAAGTTTATGATGAAAATTCAGAGTTAATTGAACTTGTTAAAAGAATGTGAGAATTTTGTGAAATGTGATTTTTTTGGTGGAAATGTAAAGCATGGAAGCATAAAAAAAGAATACTTATGAAAAATGAATGTTATCGTGTGCATAAGTTTTTCTGAATGTGATGATAACATACAGTTTGTTATATTTAAGCAATTATTCCCAAGTTATAAATTTTGTTTTTCTTGTTTCATTTGTTGAAAATAAAATTAATACTGTTTTATCTTTAAATGGTGTATGGACTTAATATTTCTTTGATAATACTTCAACTGTATCAAATTCATAATTAGAAAAGTGTAATGTAAGAACAAAAGCCCTTGTGTTCAAGAGTTCAGTTAAATTAAAAATTGGTTAATGACTATCAGTCTTCAAAAATATACAATATACTAAATCCATTAGATAGATAAATTCCTGTAGTCTTATCCAGATTCTAACATTGCAAAGACTAATTTCACTAAACATAGTAACTATGTTTCTGTCCACAAATAAACGGCACATTTAAATATGGCTTGACACACAGACATATTAACTACTAATAATAAAAGATCTTCAACATCTCATAATTAAACTTAATATTTTTCATTTATTATTAAAAAGCAAATTTTCGAGGCGAATAATAATAGAAAGTTGTGTTATGTACATTTTGTTAATAATAAATAATAATAAGACATATAACAAAATGTGAATACTGGTAGCATGTAATAATTTGATTATTCAAAAAAATTTTGCTTACTTATTGTTGTAAATAGGCTTGAGAAAGTGGGAACGCATATTTGCCTCGAAAATTTGCTTTTTAATAATAAATGTAAAATATTACTTTAATTGTGAGATGTTGAAGATCTTTTATTACAATAAATATTGTAGGACAAAGGACCTACAAAAAAGGTATGGAACAATTATATATTAACTACTAATTTTGCAGAAAATTTATCTCAAATCAATTTGGCACTTGGGTCTGAATCTAATTCAATTATGCAGCAGAAAATTCCATCACAAAAATACACACACTATTTATCGACCAACCAACTATAAAATAAAAAGGCCATTGTCAGACCAGCAAGTCTTTTCTCAATTAGCCGAACTGCTATTTATGAAGAAGGCATCTACCAAATTAATATTTGAACTGAGTGAATGAAATCACTAATCTGATTCAAAATCAAATCTTGAGATTCATAATGTGTGTATTGACATACTTTCAAATATCGTTTCAAAACTGACAAGTGTTACAGCAAATAAACAGGAAGAAGTAGTAGTTGTGAAAGGTGATCAAGAAGATCGTGAATGGTTAGGTTCGACAACAGAAAGGCACGAGTCATTCATTAGCTTGATTCATTCTATTGCTGGTGTCACAGCACTCTTTATAAAAGTCTTGGCAAAGTAATGATGATGATTGAAGCTCATAAAAGCCTTGTTAAAGGAAAGCACAGGTTTACTAGCAGAAATCTAGTTAAATTTAATTAAAGAAAAAATTGTTTAACAGAGTTCAGAAATGGCAGAGCATTGCCACAACAAAGCACATATAATGAAAAAAAAAAAAGTGAAAATAATCAGAATAGAAAAAAAATACCATAACCAGAAAGATTATAGAGAGTATTTATATAAGAAACACAAAAAGGAAAAAACATAAATAGGTATGAGGGTGTAGAATTGAAAACTTAATAATCCAATGGACTAAAGGATTAGTAACAAAAGATATGTCAAGTAAAAATAAAAGCAGCTGATTTTAAAGAATTATTGTATTAAAATATTCAATATTTATGCAATATGATATAAATTAAGAAACGTTATATTATTTTTTTCCAAATCTTTATAAAGTTCACTTAGGGTATAAAAAGAGTCAAATAACCATTTTTGTTAAACAACAAAATGATTATCATATTTGATTATAAGTTAATAATGTTATGCAATATCACAAGCAACAATATGTTATAATTAAAAATGAAACCACGAGGGTTTCCTTTAAGGATTGTTATTACTGAGGCTTGAAAAAGAGACAACATACACAAACGAAAATTCGCCAATTTATATATTATATTTACTGTAATTAAATATCTTACAAGAAGGAAGATGACAAGTTTTATATAAATCTAGTTCTGCTTTTAAATGCAAATTTCATTCATCTTTTGACTTGATTATAAAAAAAAAAGTTGATGCCTTGCTTTAGGACAGTAAGAATGGAGATGGCAGAAAATGCAAGTTAATGAAGGAAGTATTAGTAAAATTAATACTTCCAGTATTTCTTCACATTATCATGTCATGCTTTGCATGGATCCTTATTGCATAGCTTTAGAATGTTTAAAAAAGTTGTAAGATTTCTGAGACGCTGTACTGGCCATTTCAGCATATACTGAGTTAAATTGGGCACTCAAGAGGACAGATTGCACAGCATTGCAACTTTTGTATTGCAGTTAAACACACCATTTTCACCATTGTAAAATTTATGGTCGATATTAGTTTTTAGTTAATTTCTGCCATTATTCTTGTTCTTTCTCTTGTCCTAGGCACCATCATTCAAATTGAACCTTTTAAAATAAGTGGTGGTGAAAAGATAAAAACAAATTATAGTTTGAAAAGTATGACATAAATGCATTGTGTTATAAAATGGGTATCAAATGGGAGGGAATTTTAAGATAAGAAACATAGGAGTTGGAGAAGGGTCGTTGAATTGGAGGAGACAAGTTTATATCGTCAATTCGCTAATTTATATAAAATGTTGGTAACTTTTAGCTCAAAGTTCCTATAAAAGCATCCCAAAACAGACTGCATGTTTTCTTGATCTATGAAAAAAGCCTTTTTTCAAATTTAACTTTTCTTCAATTCATTTTGTGCAGCCATACTGTAATTTGACAAATATTTAGCTCATTTCAAATTGGTAGATCGCATGTTCTTGTTGTGGCAGCTTACAGTGGATTTTTAAACACCCTAGACTTCAAGATCTTCTGTTGAATTCCTAAATAAAATATTTGGTATTCTCAAATTTAGGCAAGACATTTGTATAAATACTGTTCGTTTTCAAAAGGCAGACCCACCACTGGCGAATGATTTTACTCTGCAGAGGGGTGATGCGCTGAGATGGGCACTTTTCTAAGAAATTCTTTTGGACATTTTTGCTTTTAAGAAAAAAATAACGGAGGAGTATTTTTGCAATAGTATTTATTCTTTCCATAATTCTTTACCGAAAAGCGCTAATAGAACGCAGCTACTAGTAAACTAACACTGATAAAAAGTAAACATCCCCTCTTTATTTCTCCTCACCCCTATTTTAATGAAATCGAAGGAGACCTGACGCATGCGCAAAAGCGCTGAAGGTTCTCATAAATAAAAACGAATAGTATTCTAAAGAATTATTTACCATCTGAACTCGTTTCCATGTTGAAGAGTAATAAATGAACTAACAGATCATCTCCACAAAATGAAATCATCTCGTGCAAAGGCTGTCATGAGATGTTTAATATTCAATTATGTGAATTCAAGCTTCTACAAATGTTGCATTAATTTTACATGGCTTTATTAGAAGTTTGTAGTAGGTTGTAGAATTGAAGTATCTCCTCCTAGATGATAATAAAATAAAAATATAAAACAAACCTAACAGATGCAATACAAAACGAGACTTTTATTATTAAATAACAGCACTGATAAATGCAAATTAAAATAAGCTTAAACATTATAAATGTTAAAATATATTTTTTAAACTTCTGAAAATAAGTTGTACAAATGTCAGTCTGATATACATAATGATCATTTTATGTCCTGTTTTACCTAATCTTTTTTTTTTTTTTTTTTTCCATTTTTGTATACAAAAAAATGAAGCATTGAAGACCAGAATGTTGATTGGAGTACTGATGCATCAACTAAAATACGCTTCAGTAGTGGGTTGTCTTTTAGGGTTATAAGAACGATTGTACAAACTTACTGTTCACACATTTATGCAAATAGCATGTCTGTGATCATGTAGGGATAGAAGAACATTTTGTAGTCAATATACCACTTAAAGTTAAAAGTTAAAGGATGCCATGACAGGCCTATGCAGGCCCAAGGGCTCGCGGGAGGTAAGGCTCCTGGCGTTACTTGACCAACGGGACTAGGTTAAGGTCGGGAGGTCAGCCCGACGCCCGCCCGCCTTTAACTCCCGGGAAAGAAACCCGGTACCCATTCTACAGAGGGCTGGGTAGGCCCTAGGACCCATTTGGAGGAGAATGGAGCGTGGAAAAATTCCCGCCCTCCGTCGAGGCCGGGAACCGAACTGCCACCTCCAATCCGCAGCCAAGCACCTTACCGACTCGGCTACCGGAGTCAATATACCACTTAGAGATCCAATCTGGTGGCAATAGTTACTCCTTCCAATGCAAAATTTTTGTATTCCAGCATAATTACAATGTGTAAACAACAGAATTTCAAGGAAATAAACAATAACTATTCAGTTGATAGCGGAGAGGAAAAAGGAAGTCAACAAGTTTGGTTCTGTATGTTCTCCTGCCACTACTGTACGAAATATAAAGGAAATCGTGACTAAAGAGAACCTGAGTACTCAAGAAGCATTACCCAGATCATAGGAATGTCAAAGACAACAGTGGGACGTATAATTCATCAGGATTGAGCATCATACATTTGAAGTAAATAAAATGTATAAAAACAATCTTAGGAACTAGCAATGGTGGCCCTCCCAACAATGAGGCAAGTCCAGATGGGGTCAGTTCATTCCATAACTGTAACTTATTTGCTTCTTGATATCATTGTGCCTCACAGACTATTAAAATCGACTCTTGAATCTATTTTGTGATCTTTCAACATACGATTTTCAGTTATATATAAATAACAAGATTTTAGCCTTTAGGTAATAAAATCATCAAATCAGTAAAGATCAGTTTAAATTTAAGGATAAATAAAAATCGAAAATGAAAGTGAGATTTGTAAAAACACTTATTATATATAATGTTTTATTTCCAGTAAGGTAATAGATACACAAACATTACAATCAAAATATCACTGGCATTTATATCCATTTATATATTTTATGACAATATTTTTTTTTTAATTTACAAGCAATCAAAAAAATGTGATTAATTTTATTTCAGTCACATAGTGACCAATACAGTATTATTAAACATATGATAAAATGTTGGGCACTTTTTGAAATGTCTTTTATACATTGCAGAATGAAGTGTTAAATTTTTCTTAAAAAAGAAAGTGATGCTTCTTTCCAGGAAAAGAAATGGCAGCAATGGAATGTTGAATTGCTAACAATGAAATAGTTTGCTCGAGTGTTTCTTTTTAAACTTAAGACTGTGAATTTAAGCTTTCAAAATCACATCATTAAAAAGTTCTTTGTATGAAACAATTTAAGTTGGAAAAAAAAAAAAAAAAAAAGTGAACAGTCAAAATTATAATAATAACAGATACAGGTAAAGGTTTTTTTCCTTAGAGCCCCTGTTGCCTCATGGGTGCATCGAAATTATAGGCCCTGATGCTTTTTTGGCAACCGGGACCAGTTGAGAACGAGTCGTCAGCCCAAAGCTCATTGGCATTTAATCGCCAGGAAAGAATCCTGGTCCCCATTTGACAGAGGGCTGAGTGAAACCTAGGGCCCTATCTGCAGAAGAAATAAAAATTCCCAACCTCTGCCGGGTCTTGAACCCAGCTTCTTCAGCCTGCCGTCCAGTGCCTGTACCTATGAGCTATCGAACCCATAATAATGATAATCTTAAAAAATAATAGTACATAAACTGCAAGTTGTTGCAAATCTTTAAGAAGGTTTTTCTTCTTTTCTTTTTAATTCAAATCAAAATTTAGACATAGCAAAAATCACTATGGCTATTGGTTTTCTTTAAACTCTTTCAGACTCTATCCTCATTTCTCCGTCTCTACGTAATGATGATAAATCTACATTTAATACAGAACTAAGGCTACAGCACATATGACCATTACTATTTTGACAACTGTTTTTAATAAAATTGACTGTAAAATCAAATTTCAGAACAAATAAAGAATTGGCTCTTCAATGCAATGATACATTGTATTATTATCCAATTAAAAGTAATCCTGAAAATTGATATAACTATATCTGTCACACAAAGTAGGGTGAGAAACAATATTCACCTTACTAAATAAAAAGTTTTAATCATCGTCAATTTACTTCAGTATGAAAAAGTATCTTTTATATTTTAATATTTTAGACCAAAATGCAAAAAGAGAAACAAATCCTATACAAAGTAGCAGAAAAAAAAAACTACAGTTGCCATGATGTATTAAATATGTACAGTGAGTCTTGATGTACTTACAAAAATTATCAATAGCAATTATCTTTCTTGGCTGAATTTAGAATTACTACTGAAGAATCTAGACTCTATACAATTACGATTGCAAAATCTGCAATTTAGTTTATTTACAGACTGCCATTGTTGAAAAGCAGCATTTCAAATAGTAGTTTCCTTGTTGTACCACAAAGTTATTAATTAAAAAAAATCAAGAAAAAAAATTAACATTTCAAAAATGTAATTCAACTATTTAATAATTAGAAAAAGATAATGATGCAACAATTATCTACAACTGACTAACTTCTTTTATTCTATCTTCAATTTCCTGCATACTGTTCAGCACGGTGGTCAACCTCGCTTCATCCATTTCAAATCTTAAAAATTCGGATTTCTAGAAGGATAGAAAACATAATTATTAAAATATTAGCAATTCAGTATTTTTCTTTATGAACATTCTATGTTTTACTTGCTGTTACTATGAGATGATTCATAATCATTTAAGTTATCGATCGTATTCCAAAAGGATCTGTTATTAAAGGTAGGGTTGGGAAGTAACGCGTTCTTAGTAATGCCATTACTAGTAACAAGTTACTTTTAGTGGTAACGATTGATAATGCCATTACGTTTTTCATTGATTAACTGTAACTCAGTTACTTTTATTGGTAACGGAGTAACGAAAGTGAGTAACTTTGTCAGCCATTTTCTTTTATACTTTCAAGCAAACTGCTTAGAAGATTGGCAAAGGCTGTTAAAAAAGCGTCGCATTTCGCATCTATGAACGAAATACAATCACTCAAGATTCTTTCTAAGGCTATGTTAGGAACTATATATCGCATCCAGAACCATGAGGATAGACAATACCTGCGCAGAATGCCATTTTAAATCCTTTGTCATCTTCGTATGTTAAGGGATAAAATGAAGAATTTCTAGGTTTGTTTTTTTTTTTCTTTTTTAACAATTAAGTACTGACGAACTGATTCTTTCAATGATTATTAAAAATAACTCAAATACAACTTCTAGTCTTAAAATTATTCTTATTTTTTTCTTGCTAAATAAAATTAAATAAAATTTCATTTTTTTTTTCTTTACAGAATCATATAATTGAATTTTTCGCATTGTTTTAACTAAATTTATAATTGAAAAACGAACAAATTATATATCAGAAACAGGCAATGCAAGTTTCTGGCGGACAAGAGTCAAAATGGAGCCCACACAAGGAACATAACATTAAACCAATATTATACTGAAGTGTCAGAGATAATTATTGTCTATTATTCTCCCTAAAACATTTCTGTGGTCGTACTTCAGATGTTCTAGCTTCAATTATTGGTGAAGAAACATCTATTTTGCAATATTCCTAGTGATTTGCTGCACAATATCAAGGAAGATTAAACTCAAAAGCAAACAATAACTGCGAAATGTCATGGCCTGCATTAAATATAGGTTACATTTTCTTTTTCGCCTTCATAACATTGGGCTATTAACTTTACACATATATTATGGAACACACAATGACAAATAATAAAAAAAAAAAAGCTTAAATTTAAAATTTTGAAAAATAAAAAGTTCTATTTCATTAATTTTTAATGTGTTCTTTTAAATAATATTTTTAAACATAATATTGCAGTTACAATTTGTAGTTTTTAAAATATAAATATTTTAAAGACTAAAAATATAACATGAATCGGCTATAAAATTGCTAAGCATTACAACATACCATGAGAGCCCGAAACAATTAAAACTTTCATATATGAACTCTACATATGAAAAAAACTAAAGGAAGCAAGGTATTTTAAAAAGTAAATGGCTTTAGAAAATCTTTTTTTTTTTTTTTTGAAAATGGGGGCGGGGGGTCGTTAAAAAAAGTAACTTGCCCATCCCTGGTGAAAGATCTACTTCTATATAAATATAAGAATATATACATATTTCCTCCAAAAAAAGAACTTTCTCATTCACATTTTGCATCACAGTTATTGAGAAAAAATAGCACCTGGATAAATGAAATATCTAATGCATATCAACTCTTATAACCATACTTTAAAACTAAAATTTAAGATAACAAAGATAGCTCATTAGCATCACATAAGCTAATGTGAAGACCAATAAATTGCAGGCAGCAAATGAGATCATGTACAAAAGCTTCGATACTGACCATCAGGTAGTATCAATAAAATGTGGGCTGAGGAAGATCCTTAAAGCCAGAATTCACAAAGTGGCAAAAGAAATTCCAGTAATTAAAAAGAAAGTATCAATTCTGCAAAGAATTCAATGAATACTACTGCACAAAGAGAGGGCATTTTGCTTTGACTGTGGAGTAAGTAGAAAGTTCTAAAGGCAGAAGAAGACAAATAAGCCAAAAGGGCAGTCCAAGTCCCTTTTTTGATTAGTATAGAAAAAGTAGCAATTGTCAGAATGACACACTGTTTTGCCTGGACATTTCTGGAGCGAGAACCTGCAATGCCATGGAAATGACGAGCAGTTCTGAAAAGTGAATAGATTCGGCTAAAAAAGACAAAACATTGAAAAGCATTTTAGGAAGTTGCGATGAAATGCAAAGCAAGATCTACACAGTCAGTACCAAGGAAATAAATGGTAGATCCAGTATCAGAATTAAATTGTCTTTAATAAAATTGTGAAGCAAAGTCCCTCTGACTTTTAAAAACATTTTAAATCAGTGAGGAGATAACCAACCAATGCATGATCTTCTTGGTGTGAAGCAAATACTGCAGAAATGATAATAATAACTGTTACAATGTAAAGTACACTAAAAACCTATACAAAATCATTTTTTTTCGTCACTATAATCAATATTTAATAGCAATTATGTAACTAACTCCATTAATAACATTAATTAAGTAAGTACAGTAGAACCTCATTATAATGGACTAATAGGGGCTGAAGGTTGTCCGTTTTAATGAAAGTCCGGTTTATAACAAATAATTCTTATAGGAGTGTAATGCATCAGGATGTACATCAATGAAAGTACAATAGTTAGCTATAAAAAGTGTTTATTTTATAAAAAATAAAAAAACAGCCTTCAACATACTAGGCTCAATTGAAAAAGATGTGTACTGCATTAATCTTTAGAACAAGAAGGTTCTGGTTGATGTTGAATGCTTACATTCATTGGTTTGAAAAAATATATTTTTTTTTTTCTGCAGGGTTTGTTTGCTTCTTATATCTTCAGTTAATAACTGACGGAGGTACCTTAAGTGATCGTAATATGCAAACACATTTTCAAACACATATGGTTGGAAATGTAAAACTCGTCAGATAAAAATAATCATCTATATTATTATTACAAATTTTTTTAAAACTGTCCGTTATAAGCGACGTCTGTTATAATAGGGTCCGTTATAATGAGGTTCTACTGTAATATTAATAACATGTACAGTATATGTTTAATACAATATATTCGGATTATCCGAAACAGTTGCGGACCCTCAAATTCGGATAAATGAGTGTTTAGTTTACCAATTTATCGGAAAGAAAAGCATAAAAAATAGTGTTGTTTTTTTTCTCTAATTGAAATTCAAATTTAGTTCAAGCAAATATTACTGGAATTCTTTAATTAGTTAATATATTGGCTGTTTGCTTTCTTTTGTCTCCGTCAAAAGAATATTTGGACAGCAAATTTCATTATATACAGAAGCAGACAGTCTACAATAAAAACAAAAGAAAGTAAATAGAGTCATACAAACCTCTAGCAAATTATTTTGTAAATTCAGTTCTACAATTGCCACTGGATTACTTATTGTTTCTGAATTCTGTGTCTGCGCTTTGATGTCGATTCTCCATTTCATATCATTAAGTGAATTATTCCAACTCGATTTGGCCACCAACGCATTATGAATTTTACTTTTATGATTATTCCAGAACTTAATAAAGACTTTTGCTTGGTCTTCTGTTATCCCACCTGCTCTACGTTTTGTTTGAGAGGTCAGATAGGCTTCTAATTGGTTGAAATCCATATCGGAAGCAACAATGGTCTACAAAGAAAACATACAAGCAAACAAGAATTAATTTTTTCAAAATAAAAAAAAAGTAGCTTTATGTTAGTTCAAATAGTACAGCTTCAGTTCATAAAATAAGAATTCTTTATTTATTTATTTTTTTCTAAACATGTATAAATCATTTGCAGAGAAGAGGAATTTGAAGTACAGTAGAGTCTTGGTTATCCACGGAATTGGGTGGCAAGGGTTTCGCGGATAACCCAAAAAAAGACTAAAAATAAGGTGTAAACACGAAAAAAAAAATTTCAACATTAAAAACTACGTTTTATTGTACTAAAAACATAATATGTAAAACTTTTAAAATATGTACAGTAAAGCAGAAATCTTTGTTCTACGTTTGCATCCACAAATTCTGAGAAGGCCTATAGGATCACGATGCACAATAAACCAGTCAGTAATTTTCGACCTTCACACTGTAGGGCCTATTGTATTTTCCCTGTTGTTGGCTTGGATTAAAATAGGTTCATAATTAAAAAAAATTTTCGCGGATAATCGGGGCTCTACTGTAATTAAAAAAAAAAAAAAATTCTCAGCCTTATTAATTGATAGATGCTGTCTATGAATAACCTGATAGTCTCATGAAATTTCAATTCACTTGAAAAAGAACATATTGAAAGTGAAAAGTTAGGTTTTGAAGAAATATTAACCTTATTAGTACAGAACATTTACATATGCCATTAGAAATAGATGGACGTAGACGAGAATACTGAAGGATAATAAAAATAGGAAACAACAGAAATACAGAGAGAATTAGACTTCTTGACTGAAGAGGAAATAAATATGAAACTCAGAAGCAGGAGCTGTTAAGCAAAAGCTCAAACTATACAATCGTAGCTAGTTACTGGATAATCTTATTTCAGATTTTCCATGTTATCATCAGTAGTACAGTCAATCCAATTCCATGTGTTGTAAGTAATTAAATTCTGTAAAATCATTTGCTGCTACATGCCTTTTATATTTATCATGAACTCAAGTGCACTTTCGCTGAGGTAAGGATACATGCAAAACAATTTTGAGCAATTGGGTGATTTTCAGTATTTTTGTAATTGGACTTCCTTAAATTAAAAAATGTGTTCCTTCTGAAAATAATGGTAAAGTGATTGGGAAAATCAAGTCTGTATTCAGTAATGGGAATTAGTTCTTTTTTTATATTTGTTAATGTCCCTATTTTCAAGTTAGTTTTAATTATTTATACGGTATGCGCCAAAATATACAGTACTGAAACTCGCGCATCTCGAACACGTGGTTGCATTTGTCAATGGGGTATAGCTCCAGTTGCACATGTTCGCAGTAGTGAAAAGGAAGTTGTGTTGTGCAGTTGTTGTTGGAAATGGGTCTTTCGACGGAGGAAAAAGTATTCATAGTTAAGCATTATTTCCGCTCATACGGAAGCGGTCATGAAGGTGGACCGAGTTTGAAAAAGGTGGCAGAACAATTCCAAGAGGAGTTTAGTAAGACGGCACCAAGTATCACAGTTATGCTATTATCGTTATGAAATTTCGCCGTTCTGATAGTGTTCTGAAGAACGCCACAGGGGTTTAGTGATCGAGCCATTTCTTCAGGATTTGAGAAGGTTCTGTCGTGCAAGGAACTTTCAGATGAATAGACAGTGGTTTCAACAGGACGGGGCGACCAGCCATACCGCTCGAGCATCTCTAGCCATGCTGCAGGAAAATTTTCCAGGACGAATCATTTCACATGGTACTGACTTCCCATACCCGTCCCATTCCCCTGATCTTACACCACCTGATGCCTACTTGTGGGGAATGTTAAAGGAGAGTGTGTTCAACTGTGAAGATCCACCAAGAATTTACAGTTATCATCATTACGTGAGCCTGCATTACGTGAGCAAATCATCTCCTTTTGCAGGAGTCTGCAGCAACCTTTGTTTCAGGATATGTTTGAGAATCTGCCTGAACGATATGAACACTGTCTACAGCGAGGCGGTGCACACTTTGAACACTTACATTACGCATACCGGTAAATCAACATGCTAACAGTGTATGTATGTAGTGTGTATGTTAATTTCTTTTGAGGAGAAATTAACTCACAGATGACAATAATGTAATTTTGTTCATCTTTTCATTTCAGTACTGCATATTTTGGCGCAAACTGTATTTGAACAATGAATCATGGCAATGCAACACAGTATGTCTGTTTCTTTTTTAATTCATAATTGAAAAGAGATCTTTTCCAAGCTTAACAAATGGCAGGAAACAGATGAACATTGGAGCCTGAAACATTTATACATTGTTTGTAAATAAATAAATAAATGGAATAAAGTAGCAAATGCATGCATGTTAGAGAAAGGAAACCAATAATGCAAATCAATGTAATATTTGTAGCAATTGTTTATGAATTGCTTAAAATTCTGAATTTATTAATATAAACCAAAGTAAAATTCATTATAAGTTTATTACGATTTTTAATGTTAAATGCCAACAAGGGAAATCAAATTGAGAACCTGTGTTTTGCAGTCAAGCAGTATTACCACTTCCAAAAAAGAAAACGCTATAAAATATTCAACAGAAACTAATTAAAACGACCACAAAAATCTCAAAAATCAAAGGGCTCCAAATTTATATACTTCTTCCAATGACTTTACATGGATTTCTATCTCCAAAAGGCATTTCTCTCAAGTGACTTCTTGTAAGATAATCTTAGAATACATTCATCCTGTTCCTCATTTTCCCATACATTCATAACAAAAAAAGAAAAAAATGTATTGGTTCATAAATACAAGATGGGATACTTTCCATGTAACTGCAGAATTAGGTAAATGTGCTGTGAAGGATGGTTATCTGGTGAAGCGTTTGTGAAGAATCCAGGTCTAATAAATGAAAATGTCTTAGCAAAAGTTGCTGAATGAATTTTGTAAGGCACAATGGGTGATCAGAAAAGAATGGTTTTAATTAGAATGTAAGGTGAAAGAAAGGTGATATAAATCAAATATCCTCAGAAAAACAGGTGATAAATGAATTGTATTCATACAACTTACTATTCTTATCAATGCAAGCGAGTATTGAATGACCAACAATATTTATAATTTTAGAAAGCAAGTTTAAGGTCCGTAATCATTTATAAATGGAGAGAAATCGCCAACCGGACAATAAATATGCTTTTGCCCACAGAGCCAACATCAACGAGAATTCTGTACAATTGTTTCATCCTTATTGGGGAATCATCAGCAGAATCTACTTGTTGATGTTTGGATAGCCGAGCGAAAGCATATTTATTGTCCGGTTGGCGATTTCTCTCCATTTATTTATAATTTTGAATGATATATGCTGAAGGAAAGAGGATAATATAGAGTTATTAGCAGCAGTCATGACCAATGTATCCGAAATGTTAGGAGTCACATTGTAGTTATCTTAGGCTTGTTTCCTACTCAGCTAAATAGTATCGTATGTTGATAAATAAATATGGCTGATATTTATAAGCTAGATTGAGCATCTACATTCTGGTTAAAAAAATCAAGGTGTTTCTTATCTTCTGGACATACACATCAAACAATACTTCCTTATAATTGGTATCTTCTCTTCATATGAATAGCTTGAATTTAGGTCCCTTAAAATAAAATGCTTCTTAATGTAGCACGCTTGCTTTACTCCAGCAATTCCCATTGTTTCTATAGCTTGCACAGAATGCTTTTAGCTATCTGCAACTTTACTGTCCTGAAATTCCAGAAATGTTAAGAAAACATTTCCTCATTAAGCATTTACTATCAGCAGATTCTTAAGTGTCACTCAATAAACTCATTTGTATTTTCCTTTGCAAATATATTCTATCTTCACCTATCCAAATAAAATACACAGATATGTCTACAGATGATCTGTGCTCTCCCAAAGTTCACACACTCATGGCATTGGCATTTGTTTTTGGTGAATGCAATGAGTTGGTTATTTGTTGATTGATGTTAGTTTTTTTTATATTTTTTTAATTTAGGGTGGGGTGGGGGTGGGGGTTCAATCTTACTTAAAATCCCTCTCCTTTGCAAAAAAAAAAAAAGTAACTAATCCCTAATTCTTTCTTGCAGAATTTGGGATTCTTGTTTGCTTTTTTCCAAAAAACTGAACTTTTACTTAAATGACAATTGAGCCTCAGTAACACATTTAGTTCATTATATTTACATCTATAGCCAATAAATGAAAAAATCCACTGTTTTCTCTCGATCAGTCTATCATGGAATTTAAAATAATACTCCAGACACAGATCCTGGTTCTCCACAACCCTATCACATCAAACCTTTCCCAATTGTTGAAGAAAAATATTTGTGTAGTTCCCACTGTCGCCACTAGGTCCATATGTGGCGCTATTTCAGAAATTTCACCCCCTTGGGGGTGGTTAACCGATAGCCTATATTGTCCACGGGATAGTAGAGAGTATCTATGCAAAATTTGGATCCGATCAGTCAAACGGTGTAAAATTATGTAGAGAACATACAAACTTTGACTTTTATATATATGTATGTATAGATTTCAGCCAGACACCAACCTGTAATTCATAGAATACAATACAATGTTAATTATTCAGTATGTTCAGGAAATAGGATGTCTTGGTTTATTACAATGAAATGACATAGAATATTAATGTTTACTATCATGAAACCAATAAGAATAAACAGGAATATAATATTATCTGAAATAGGACATGTAGTGTATATTTTCATATTTAACTGCAGGATGCATGACCATCAGTAAGTTGTCAGTGAGCAATTGATATGTAACTTAGTCCTATCAGGGAGATTGCAGTAAGTATAGAACTGCTAGTAAATAAAGTTATCAAATAACTAAAATTATACTGTACTTGAATATAAAGTACAATCTTTGCATGCTCATTAACACCTCTTGAAGAAATGAAGTTTAAGATAATATATCATTACCATGTGCTTCATCCTTTCCCTC
The DNA here is from genome assembly GCA_023159025.1 of Thereuonema tuberculata. NCBI lineage: Eukaryota > Metazoa > Arthropoda > Chilopoda > Scutigeromorpha > Scutigeridae > Thereuonema > Thereuonema tuberculata. Next base: position 28,450,261 of record JAFIDM010012231.1, read on the forward strand.
ATTAAGTCAATTTTTGGACTAAAATATCTTAAGTGTTGTATAACTTTTATGTCATAGCATTTTTACATCTTTTACAAACACTCTTCCCCAAGCCAAACAGATATAAAGTAATCATTCAAACATATAAATATATGGTAACTTCTGAGGGATAGAGTCTAGAATAGTACTAGCCAATAGGATGTTTCGTACGATATTGCACAAGGATACATGACATCAAATTTTGAAGTCCGAAGGACAAAACTGCTTAGTCCAATTAATTAACCTTCGAAACAAATTTCATCCGAATGAGGTCCGAAGGACAGAAATGTTTATTCCGATTTAGCTGTAAGTTAGGTAAAGTGAGGTCTGCTCAGCTCCAGGATGTATCTGTTGGTCGCTTTTGGAACAATTTTTCCCAATGCAAATTTTGAGGTTCGAAGACGGCCATGTTTGACGATGCGGAAAAAAAAACACCAACACCCGGTACCGTAAACTAGACCCTTCAGACTCTACCCTTCTGAGTCTAGGTTTTCCCATGAACAATTAATAATCCTGATATTTTCTTGAATTCTTGGTTGAAACGAAGTAAAAGAATTCATCAATCATTTTTCATAGCTCACTAGATTTACAACGTTGTTCATTAATGCCACAAGAATTCTGCCTCTACTCAGCTAAGTCGAACCAATTTAATATCTTCAATCTGATCCTTAGAATTCTTCTTACGTTTCAAGCTTCTTTAAAAGATGCTATCCATGTGTTTCCACGATCATCTTTTTTTCCCCTTCACTATTTATTTCTCATTCTAAGAAAACAACATTTCTAGTCTGCCTCCTCGCAGACTGAGGATAACTTCATTCGCAAGTCAACAGGTTGTGTTTGCGTCCAAATTAATATCTTATTATATAGCTTAGTTTTGATTTCTCATTGTATGTTTTTAGAACTCGTTCAGAATACGGTGGCAAATGGTTCTTCACCGATTCTTTTCAAACTTCAAAGATGAGGCAAAGGAAGGAGAATTGGATAAAGATTTGAGGTGCTTGCTGAATCACTCCGATAGCGATTTAACTTACAAGGCAACGTAAGATAAATGTTCTATCACTTTTTATGAGGATTTGTTATAATTAATAAGTTAGAAAACAGATTAAAGAGTAATGAACGTTACGCCCCTATCACACACTTCCATCCCTACCTTCATCAAAAACGACATTTTGCCTAAAACCTCGTTGAATTCCTCCTCATTAAGATTCGGATATAGTTCATTTTTCAGTAATTCGTTAGAAATATCTTTATCATTATAATACTGCATTCGTGCAATTCCATTGAGGAGACCTAACAAGCTTTGCGAGTCATCCATCTTGTTTGGGTCTCTAAATTACGATACTTGCTACAATTCGAACAAGGAATTTTGTTTCAACATCGAACTTTTTCAATTAAAGGATTTGAAATTCATTAAATGATGTTACAATAGTTTTAAAAAATATTTTTTAATAATATTTACTAAAATATTCTTGTCTCGATATGTATATTTCTTTTACATTAGTTTTATTTTCCGTTTTCTGAAAAGGTTTTTCGATTTACAGCCATGTGTTGTTCTCCCGGTCAAACTTTTCTGTATCCTGTTGCCATGAACTAATATAAGTGGTGTTTCGTGACTTGGACATTTATTTTTATATATTTCATCTTTATAATTAATCATATGGCAGCAATTGCAGCCAGACTAACTGTCATCGGCGAGAATGGTTATGGGGAACCTGAACAAGACGCAAATTCCGCTCTTACTGAACTTGACAAAGGTGTTTATTTTGAATTATTTTCATCTCAACATTGATAATAAACTAGAAAAAAAGGAGTTAAATACATTCAATTTCTGTCAACAGATCGAAGCCAATCTTTTGTGTCAAAATCAGAAAGATAAAGTTTGCTGACGAAGTTCTTCTAAAATCCAATGTCTCCTTATTTCTGGATTCGATCCAATAATTGGTTGGTGTTCGATTTGATGTAGTTGTTAATTACCGAATGTAATCAATTGCATGAGTAAATTAGGTGTTCAAAAGAGGCTAAGTTGAGACTTGACTGCGAAATGAATAAAATCGAAGCTGTTTATCTGCCTTATCTTGTTTTTACCGACTATATTTATTTATTTATTCATTTTAATGTGGTACTGATATTTGATGGCATAAAGCAGGAAAGTAAAATAATTGCAAAAATAGAGTAATGAAATTACAGAAACAGAATAAAAGAAAATATTATAGCTTGATATGTGTGACTCATTTGACGAATAAGCAATTTAAAGTGGATTAATTTAAGTCTGGTTATTATTAAATTGTCTTATTAATAATAATGTGTTGCATGTGGCAAACATAGCTTATTATCATAGTTAGATGTGTTAATATTGAGAGAATTAGTAACTTGAGGGTAAAAACTAATGGTGAATCATTATATTAGTTTGTTTTGTAAATATCATATATCTTTGACAGATGTCGTTCACTAATCATTAAGATGTGGAGCGTATTTGTAAAACCTCCAATAATCAAAAAACAAATATAGATCAAAATAGTTTTGCAAAAATCAGTAGAGCATACAGTGAATTAAACAACAGATGGCTTTGGGAGCAAAAGTTCTAACAATAGATGACAACAAAAATACTGAACTTTCAGAATCAGGTGGGCAAAGCAAACATTCTTCAAAAAGTACATATTGAGTGACATCCTCTGCAGGTTTGAAGCTGGCAGAAAGAAATTAGAAACACTGAAAGTTAAGTATTTTATAGATCTATTAAAAGAAACTCCAGGGTTTCAAGAGTTCAAATGAAGGATTAAAAAACAAATACTTGAAGTATATTAATGTATGCATGAGAAGATAGAAAGACAAGGTGAGAAGATCTGGCATTGTAAACCAAAGACTCAATCAGGCAGTTATAGGAAAATAATGTATTTTTACTTATGAAGTAGATAGAAAGACTGACACAAGATGAGAATGGACAAAAAGTTGCATTGGATCACAACAAAGGCAAAAATTAAATCTTTCCTAGAATAATGAGTGTAATGGTTAGTTACAGTTAGGTTAATTCTTAGCCAGATTTAAAATACGAACATTAATTTATCCAAATGCAAATGGTAAGTCTAGAAAGATTCAGTATAGGAAAAGTTCAAAAACTAATTGTTTATAAAAGTTTTATAACACGAAACTCATTTCCAAAATGGAAATTGTGGCAGGATTTGATATCCCTGTAGAAATTTCAAGAGCAGAGCCAAATTCCTTGCAATTGTCTTTGTGCACTTGGGATCCTACAAAAGAATGAAAAGAGTTCGTAATAGAAAAACAAGGAGG
>JAFIDM010012231.1:28453579-28465927 GCA_023159025.1 Thereuonema tuberculata
GGCGTTAGCAATGCCAACCTTCTCGGTGTTGAAAATGTTCGTGTAGACTGAATCTTCACTTTCCATAGAAATACATGGGATTTCGCTTCGTTCTATAAGAACATTAGCAATGTGGGCGTTACTAACATCGCATTTTCAACGCTCTTGTAGATCAGCACTTAAATTACATATAGACAGCTAATTCATTACTGAATGTTAATTAGTGAAAAAAAAAAAAACCCTCTTGAAAAATTCTTTTGCATTGAAGACAAAAATTTGTAGAGATAAATGTATAATAAAGTTTATAAATTATGCATGGTTTATTTTATTATGAATGATTTTCAAAGTATATTAATTCAATATTTAATATTCAGTCTGTTTCATTGATTACATTTGTTAAATTTCCTGAATTTTTAATTTTTTTAAGTTTTTAATATTGATTTCTTCCCTTCTTGAAAGCATTCTTTTTGCTTATTACAAGTTTTATGCTTTTACGTGTGTACGAATTCATATTTGTTACTGCATATAACATTGATTCTTTTATCTCTCAGGACATTTGCATCAAATATTTGTTCAAAAGTGGGCCAGATGATTGAAGGACTTGCAACCCCAGTTGATATGAAATTGAAATTGATATCTGTTTTCCAACATATGCATCATGATGCACAGACAGCAGCATTGGTATTCTTTTAAAATTTTTATACTTTTATTGTTATTTTACTTTATTGGTCTGAATTTAAATTAATTTTCTACTTACACGAATCTTAATCAAGCTCGTTCAACTATACTTTTTATCTGTTTTGTTTTTTTTTCCCTGGTAACTATTGACTTAAACTTTTGAGATTTCTCATTATTTATTTATTTATTTGCGTGTGTGTGTGTGTATGTATAGTGTAATTGATGGTATTTTGTTGAGATACTTCGCGTATAGTCTTGATTATAATTAAGGTTCGTTTTTCTCAAAAGCTGATTCTCAACAAAATTACTTTGTGAAATGTTTTATATCTTGAATGCTGATTGCATTGTAAGAGTATAAGGATTTCCAATGTCCACTCATAAATAATAAAAAAAAATTAAAATGTCTATTAGAAAGAGAACTCAAAGAGTTTTTAATGAAATGAAAGGTAAATGTTAAATGATTTCTAATATCAGATTTTGAAAAGTTTGTCTCAATATGGTAGTATATTACATTCCTACAAAGTTCCATCAATTAATAACGATATATGAGGCGTGTTTTTTAAGTAAGTACCGTTTTGCAATAAAACCAAAACTAGTAAAGATAGTGTCAACATTTTTTTTTTTATTTTATTCCTGAAACATTAAGCTATGTTTCAACATAATTTCCTTGTTTGTTTAAACAATTATCATAGTGTTCTATCAGTTTTTGTATGTCGATGTCATATCAATCAGCCGCCGGCTGTTAACTACGGTCTGTGATTCGATTTTTGACACCAAGGAACATGTCAGCAGCGGACATTCATCGCAAAATATGTGAAGTGTAAGGCCCTAATGCAATGAGTGACAGCAAAGTGCGTAAATGGGTGAGATTGTTCTAAGACTGGCGTGACAGTGTTCTTGATGAAACATGGTCGGGGCGACCTTCTGTAATCACAGATGATTTGGTACGCGCAGTTGATGTCAAAATTCCTACAGACAGGCGATGCAGGATTTCCATTTTGTCATTGGAAGTTCCACAAATGTGCTTCCTGAAAGAGTTTCTCGGTGGTAAACGGTTTGAAACAGACGAAGAAGGAAAAACAACGGTTGAATCCTGGTTGTCTTCACCGGCGGCTGATTGCTATGACATCGGCTTACAAAAATTGATATAACACTGTGATACGAGTTTAAACAAACAAGGAAATTAGGTTGAAAAATAGCTTAATGTTTCAGGAATAAAATAAAATAAAAATTTTTTGTCGCTATCTTTACTAGTTTTGGTTTTATTGCAAAACGGTACTTACTTAAAAAACATGCCTCGTAAATTGTTTTCTACTTATATACATAGGTGTTATTCTTGCACTTATTCTAATTACCAGTAAATTGTAAACATATTGAGACCATCAATTTTGTAGAATAATGTCATCATCATCAGTGTTCTGTCGTAGACAGGTCCAATGGCAAGCAGCAAATAAGGTCAGCAATGTCTCTTCCTCCAAGTTGTTCTATTTCTTGCCTCCTCCTTCAGGCCTTGATATCCACTTGTAACCAATAGGTCATCCAGGATCATTTTTCTCTTTCTTCCTCTTGGTCTCTTTCCCTCAATCTTCCCCTCCATTACTTCCTTCATGAGATTTTCACCTCTCAGCACATGACCAATCCAGTTCTTTTTTTCTTCTTCTAATGTTCTTTAATAAACTTCTCTCTTCCCCAATTTTATCGAGAACTTCGTCATTAGTCACCTTGTCTGTCCATTTAATTTTCTCCATCCTCCTCCATATACACATTTCAAATGCTTCTAGCATCTCAGCATGTCTCTTTCTCAGAGTCCAAGTTTCTGAACCATACAAGGATATACTCCAAATGTAACATTTTATAAGTCTTTTTCTTAAATCAATATCCATCTGATTTGTGAACAAGTTTTTTCTGTTATAGAATGCAAATTTACCCTTACGAATTCGATCTCTAATATCTAAGTTACATCTGCCGTCTTCCTGTATTATGCTTCCCAAATATTTGTATTGCTTGACCTGTTCCACCTTTTCTCCATTTAATTTAATACATACATTTTCAGCATTTCTGGCAACTCGCAGCACTTTTGTTTTCTTGGCGTTGATTTCCATTCCAAATTTAAGACAGGCTTCATTAAATCTTTTCAGCAAGTGTTGTAAATCTTCCTCACTCTCTGCTAAATCATCCGCGAATCTAACGCTTTTTATTCTTCTTCCTCCAATACTGATTCCCGTATCCTGTTCACAATCAAAAGCTTCCTTTATCATTTCTTCCGAAAAGATATTGAATAAGCAGCAACCCTGTCTCACTCCTCTTCCAATTATACATTCCTTTTTGCTTCCTCCTTTTGACTCAATTATTGCCTTTTGATTCATATAAAGTTCCGCAATTAGTCTATGATCTCGCCAATCCACACCTATCTTTTTTAGTACTTTCATCAGTTTATCCCATTTCACCATATCAAAGGCTTTTTTCAGATCAATAAAACAAATATAAACTTCTCTATTAACTTCAATATGTCTTTCACAGATTGTTCTCGTCACTCCAATTGCATCTCTTGTTTCCCTGTTCTTTCTAAAACCAAATTGGTCCTCTCCTAGATAGTATTCCATCTTGTTGTATAGACGTCGTTTGATAATATTTAACATATTTCAACAGAATAATGTACTTACACCTTTAAAACTTGTGGTGAACTTTTTTGCAAGAGGAAAGCCCCTGAGATTTCACTGAATGATTCTATTAGCCAAATAAAGCTTTGGCACTCAAGATATAGGAGACTATATTTCATTTTCAACCTTCAATAATTGTATCACTTACAGTGAAAGGTTATTTTAATATATAATTTGCTTGATCATTAATTGCATAGGATACCTAATATCTTCACCTCAAATCTTAAAATGGTCTTGGCATTTGATCAATAAGATCTTGTTTTGCTATTTTTTACCTGAGATATCTTCTCTCAGAATTCAGGAAGACTCCTTGAAATTTAGCTATGGTGTTTCCAGTGTTCTGCAGATCTTTATTTTTATCATAAGAGGCTGTTTGTTTTCTGGCACTTACCATTAGGATTATCTATTATTATTATTATTTTTACATGTTGTGTTTCACATTACCTGTGGTTCCTTTGTGTTGTTTCATTGAAAAATTTGATAACATTATATTTTTTTTCTTCCACATTGCAAATCATCAATGATGTGTTAACATTTATTCTCATAATTGAATTTATTTAGAATCATAGTCTTCCACTCTGATGTTTCTAATGTATTTCAGAATCATTTGCGAATATTGTACACTAGAGATAGACACAATTGTCAGCCAGTTTGACAGGAACGATCTGCTTGTTTCTTTTTGTCCATCCATTCCCATTTCAGTTTTAACTTGGTTCTTGGAAGCGAGACTTGTTTCTTTATTCTCCAATCAATAGACTGACAGAATTTATACTTTTCAAGGCCATCATCAGGTCAATTCTGATTATATTTTCTCTTTTATCAGTTTTACTTTGTGCTTTTTACTCTCATATCCACTTAGATCTTCATTACAATGTAGCAGATGCATAATCTTGCTACTAATCAAAGACTGACAGTAAATTGAATAAAGATATAGTTAAGTTAGTTAAATGAAACATGAACTGAAAATGATGTAAATTGTAAGATGCGTATTCAAATACTTCTGTATCATAACTTTAATTATTATTGTCTTAATGTTAAGACGAAATATCGGCATGAAATTTTGAAATAAAGTATTATTTCTTGTGTGTAAGATGTATAGTTTAAAATGTTTTCAAAAAAGTGAAGATAGTGATCAACTCTGGTAAAGGATTTAGTAAGGAGAAAAATACATTTGTAAGACTGAATACTCATTAATATGCATTTATATTGCGATTATGATTTATTCATGATATGTAAAGTGTGAAATGAGAAACCGATAGCTTAAAATCACTATTTGTTTCTTACAGCAGATTTCAGTGATGTTGATTGCAGTTTGAATTTGCTGATAATATTAAAAATTGACTTTGTAATTTACTTTGATCTTCTTTTTTTTATATTATAGGTTAGAAACCTTTGCATTGAATTGTTACCTGCATATCCAGCACAAGAATTTGTCATGGTAACTTTGAATACCTTGACCCAACTAGCAGCAGCTTCTTTGGTTGACGTAGAAAATCAGGTAGATGAGTTCTGAATATTTGCGTTTTTAGCTCCTGTTATATTATAGTTAGCTTTAAATGTACAGTTTTTACTTAAGAAAGGATAATAGAAGGAAATACAGTTGACTAGCGATAATCTGACATTTGACAGTCTGACACGCTCGATAGTCCAACGCAGGTTGGTTGGAAAACCGACCCGATTGAGGCGGTCACGGAGGTGAAATGCACAATCACTTGTGATGAAGTTATGCCGGCTGCAAACACTTTGATACGTTGGTGTGAGGAGAGGGAACTCGACTACGAGAACATTTTAATGTTAAAAGATATTCAAGAAAAAGCCATGACAGACTCTTTACGTAAAGAAAAAACAAAAAAAAAAAAACGATTACAGATTTTTTTAAGCCGTAAATACATATGTACTTATTTTTATTTTTTATTTTAAGATATAAAATTATATTTTACATTATATACTGTAATTTTATTTTTTTAAGATATAAATGCAGAAATAAATTAGTATTTTATACATATGTATTCATTTGGTAAAACTAGGCCTAATGAGTTTTTTTTTATATCCTCAATGGCCGTAAAATATGTACTCAATATTTATTGTAACAATATACGTACTGTAAGACCTACAGTACTGTATATACATAACTTAAATTTTCTTGCCTTAGAAGTTAAAATTCAGTTTTAAAAAATCAACCTTTGGTAATCCAACATTTTTGATAATCCGACACCCTCTTGGTCCCGTAACTGTCGGATTATGGTGAGTCAACTGTAGTTTATTTTTCATATTTTAATCTAATGGAAAAGAAATGATAGCTTGCTTTCTTTTGTTTGTCCAAGATTCTCTAATGGAATAATATGTGCTTCATTGACACTTCATTCTTAAAAGCATTATGTTTGTCTGTGGAGTAATCTATTGCATAATTTTAAATTTTAGGAATCAAAAATAAAAGATAGAGTAATAAAAATAATAAAATTTACACTATATTTTTTTAAAGGTAAATTTAATAATTTCTCCCCATAAAATTTGTCCATCAGGTGAAGATTTACACTCATATAACAATTGTGTAAGCTTACTTAAATCAACAAAATCCTGTTTTTAATTTTATTGACAGTTTTGTTTGTTTTGGCATCTACAGCTGCATGAGATCAAATGATAATTTGGAAATATATACAGCTTAAATCTCTCTATCTCGAATCCCTCAATATCTCAATTACCCCTGCACTTTAGGTATTAAGTTAGTATATTTTCCATAGTTTTTTCGAGGCATTTTCCTCAACACTCTTGCTATCTCGAATTATTAGACTCCTGTGCCGGACGGAGAAATCAACAAACATGCGTTTACTTCAAACAGGTGTTCACTGAGTCTGAAAGGAATGCGTTCTAAGAATTCTGTTTGAGGGAGATTATTCCCAAGCGAATCAAGCATGAATAGGAAAAGCATAATGTCACTCGGACTGCTCGGCACCAGTTAAAATTAGAGAGGAATAGGAGACCTTGTGACCAGACATTCCTGAATGTTCTTGAGTGTTGTACGGGTGTAGTCAGTGGCACTGTAAATGATTGTAATGTTAAAATACAACAATGGCTGGAGTTAAATGAAAGTTAAATGTGCTTACAATTGAACAAAAAAGTAAAAATCTTTAAATTTTTGGGCGAAAACACAACAATGAAGAAAAGTGAAATTGCTGCATAGTTTGGAATAACTCCGAGTACGCTTTCAACAATCATAAAAAATAGAGAAACTATCGAAAGAAACTATGATGTAAGACAAAACTACAAGTATAATATATTATACTAGTAACTTATATTTACTATACTTCTTTAAAAATTATACAGTACAGTGTATTAAAATTTGATCTAACATTTTTTTTTAAAATTTATCTTTTATTTAAAATTGAACCTTGATATCTCGAAAACTCTTTTTCTTGAATTTTTTTCTGTTCCTGTGAGATTCAAGATATCGAGGTTCCACTGTATAACAAGGGTAGAAAGCAGGCTGTGATGAAAGCACAACTCGTCAAATAAACACTTTGCATTCACAAGGACAAGAATATAATTACAGTAGGGCTGATCTAGGTAATTTTGTAGGGGGACGGAGGGGGCAAGCTCAGTTTTTTCCTCCAGAAACTTGTTTACAGTATGAGGTTAAAAATGATGCACAACTAAAAAATTGGCTTCGAAATCAAAAGTTGTATCTAACCCTCCTCATTAGCACATTCCACTAAGGGAAATGTGCTAATACAGCACACACATTTAGTAAGTAAAGTAATGCAGTCGTTTTGTATGTAAACACTTCTATTTACATCAAATCCTACCCAATAACATGATTTATAGAGAACAACTTTATTAGGTCTAAACATTACCACAATACGTGGGCTTCTGTTGGTCTGTGGACCAGGATCCCCCTATCATTTCTCAGAATATCGAATACCAGCTGCCTGTCTGTTATTCACAGCTGTGTGTGTGTGTGTGTGTTGAGTAGTCAATACAAACCTGAACAACAAAAAATCTAAATATTAAGTCTGATCAATTTTATAAATACACGTTATCGTACATCAATATATTCTCGTAGTTTGAACAAAGCTATTTTTTTGTGAGGCTCATTTGCCACTGCCCCCTCCGCCAACATGTCATTTGAGGCATGTGACCCTCCTTTTCACTCCATCCTAGATCCAGTCCTCAGTTACAGTACTTAAGATTATGGGTAGATAGCAAAGAAGAGATGTCAGCGTGTAGAAATTCTTCTGGCAGAAAATGGATAAAATAGATCTTTGTTTCCCTTGTTGGTTGATTCAGGAAATGAAAAAAATAAAAGGATTGTCTAAATTGTGGTTATTAGACAAAGTGATGTTAGAATCTTCAAACATATTACATGAATTCCTCATAATTGATGAAATAAGTTCTGTTCAGGGAAAAAAGTATCCAAAATGATTGATTGTCGTTATAAGCATCTTCATTGTTTTTAAGGCAGTGGAGTTGGTTCATAGAAATGAACATTTATAGTCCTGTTTGAATTGAAAGCGGAATCCTTAAACTAGAACATTGTAAGTTGTAATAAACTAAACAATTCATAAGAAAGGAAAATTACAAGAAAAGCACAAGAAGATGGCCAAAGGAGAATCAGGAATTCTAGTATTGCAATTAATTGAACAAAGCAGTGAGCCACATCCATCATGGAATGAACTCTCTCGCATAAAGAAGTCAAATAATGTTTTAACGGTTTCACACATTGGCATGTAGGAGAACATATGGTTCTATAAAATTTGAAACAATGGCTTCATGTTGTCTATTCTACTCACTGTTACATTGATTCCATATTTCACACTGCACATCTTACGTTGATTATTGATTAATTTAACATTTTATGCCTACTTTGAACATGCAGCAGTATTGTGTATTCAGATGTATGGATAATGGATTAATCATAAACGGTGTCTTTTTAGAAAGTAGTTATTGTTTTGGTGTGTGGCACACAGTGGCGTCACTAGGGGGGTGCGGACCGCACCAGGTGACACCATCACAAGGGGTGACACCAAAATGCTTTTACAAGGTTTTCCTTTTTTTTTTGGTTGAACAGATAGTTTTAGAAGGTTTTTTTTTTGTTGAACAGATAGTTTTAGAAGGTTTATTTTTTTGGGGGGGGGAAGTGGTGACACCATGAGCTACCGCACTGGGTGACACCAACCCTAGTGACGCCTCTGGTGGCACATACACAGTACTGGCTCTTTCTAACTTATGGAGGGGAATACTTGAATTCGATATAGAAATACACTGGTTCAGAATTTTCTATTTCCCCTCCATTTCATTTGGTCATTCTCAAACACTACAATAGCATAAGTTCGTATTTATGGAGCATTTAAACTTATGCTGTTATGCCAGTGTTAGTCGGAGTTTAAACCTCTTTATATATTGCTGATTCATTAGTGCTATTAATGGATTATCTTCACAAATAGTAATAAAACTTGCAAGAGAAGATCACACAATCAATCATACAGAAAGCTAGTGTCACAGATAAGTATTTTCTGTTCTGTAAAGATTCATGTCTTGAAAGCATTTTCTCATTCTAACAACAATGCAGTGAAATATGGGAATGTGGAGTCTCTAAATTACAAGTGTAATAGATAGCCATAACCAATTGTAGTCAAAAGCCATAATCTATTGAGGTTTTCAACAGCAAGATTTTAATTACTTAGTTCGTTGTAGCGAACACTACAAATGTTTGTAAAGTCTTACAGCAGAGTATTAATATTATTTATAATGATGGTTTTATTACTGAGTAAATTCGCCAAGATTATAGTTCTTAATTTCAAATGATGAATGTTTATTGATTGATTAGAAATAAAATGCATCTTAACCTTCTTATTCTATGCACAGTCTTACTATGTAGAATATATTACGTTGTTCCATTTTCATTTGATAAAAACATTTTCTTAATACAATGAACCATTATTCGAACTTAAACCAATGGAAATGCATCATATTTACATATCAATCAATCAATCATTTCCTTTCGCTCTTATCCAGAGCATAGGGCTTCGACGAAGTTCCGCCAGTGCACTCTATTTCGAGCGAGGACCTTCAACTCTGCAAACGGCTTTCCTTCCATCTTGGCCCCTTTCTCCACTGTCCTTCTCCATGATATCTTTGGTCTTCCACGTTTGCTTTTTCTCTGTGGATTCCAGAACAAAACTTGTCTCTCAACAGCATCCTGGCTTTTTCGGAGGGTATGACCAATCCACCTCCATTTCCTTCTCTTAATTTGAATGGCGATGGGCTCCTCTCTTGTTTGGTTCCAAAGATATATTTACATATACATTTCTTATATTCCACAGTTCATCGTATAGAATAGTTATGTTCCTTTAATATCCAGTGCAGAATAACTTAAACTTCTTCATAAAAACTGTAGAACCTAAAAAAAAATCCAACTTCCTTTTTTAAGAAATCCCCAAATCATACACTCACTCAATTTATATTCTTGTCAACAATACTAACAATGTTATTCTTGCATGTCTGCTCCCATTTACAATGCTATGCATGTTAACAATTTCATGATTAAACAATATACATTGCACATTCACTACTACATTATTACTACAACACTACTTACATCAAAAAGGGATTAAATCATGCTATCATATCATTCTGTATGAATGAGTGAGAATTTTTTGTCTTGTATTATTCATAAGCATCAATGAGCCTTAAGAGAGTAGAGAATTGAGAGGTTCTGAGTTTTTTTCTCCATGATTTCTATTTATTTATTTATTAGTGTAATTTGTTGTTGAATTTTGGAACCAGATCGAGTGGTTGCCAGATCAATGTTTAGACTACCAATGTCTGTTTTTGTTTTATTTACTATATAGTTATATATAATAATTGTGTTATCCTTTAGACAGTTATTTTATGATGGAATTTCTCTGTTTAATTTTCAGGTGCAACTTTTGGTGCAATATTTACAAACTGATGCTCGTCATTCTGTTCAGCTATTAGCTTTGCAAAATTTGAAAGAACTAGCAAAGAAAGGTGCTCATTTTTGGACAAATGAACAAGTGGAGGTAAGATAGCCTCTCTTGAAATTAAAATATGAACTTTTTTTTAAAAAAAAGTAATATTATGATATAGTATTTATTGAATGATGAAGAGTTGGAATTGCTTAAGCAATATCTTATTCATCTTGAAATCATAAGACTTAAGAAAGTCAATTTAAAGCATAGAAAATACATGGAAATTGTAACTTAAAATTTTATTAAGATATGCTTACATTTCAAATAAAAACAAATCAAAATAAATTTGACTATTTGCGCTTACGAAAATATTTCATTTTATTGTTGATGTGACATTTACTGTCAACTCTTCAGTTTTACATCAGATAATTGCAAAATTAATATTCAAATTCAAATTATGCCGACTTAGTTTTTGTTTTTAAATGTCTGAGAAACACAATTGTTCATCGTCTATTCCAGAAAACAGTTTTCCTAACTCTGGTTATGTTCTATTCAGGTTACAAAGACACAACTTCTTGTCTAGGAATCAAGACTTTCCATTAAGAGATTTAAAAAAAAATTATAAGTTTGTTATATTTAGCATTCTTCACCTGTAGTGGTGTATCATTATTAATCATTAGTCAAATTTCTATTTTATATGTTATTTACAGAGATATTGTAAGCATTAACAATGAATTTATAACTGTCTATAGTATATTTATTTTCTAAGGGCTGCTCTGCTGTTGGTATTGTTTTAGTATCATTTGAGATGAAGGTTTATGAAGTCATTTCAGTCAAATGTTTGCTAACCAAAACTTTTTGAACCTTATTTTTATTCTAACTTATGTTAGAATAACATGAAACATTAAGTATTTTTTTTTTTAATATCTCTATTATCACTTTGCAAATCTTAAGTATAATGTTATATGTGTCTCATTGAAATTTTACTTGCAGAATGTCTTAAAATTTGCCCATGATACTCCATACAGTATTTTAAAATGTGGTGGCTTAGAGGTCTTATCAACACTTGCAAGATCAGTTGCAGTAACTAAATTCTCTATTTCAGTTGGTAAGACTATGTAATTAAACTTATTTTATTACTTATTTTATTTTGTTATATGACAATAGTATCATTAGATGTACTTATTACCATAGAATTTATTTATAGATTTGTAAGGTTTGAGAAGGTTATTTCTCTTTCCATTTTCATCTTTATTTTTTATTTTATTTATTTGTTTATTATGTTTACCAAAAAGCCTTGAGGAAGTCTTTGAAAAATAAGACGAAATATTGGTCTGTGGTGCAGTATTTTTGGAGTTTAATAAAGATTTGGTGATATCTTATGAAGATCTAAGTTTTGGTTTATTTTATTACTATTTAAAACCTTTAACATCATCTCATAAAATTAAAAATAAATGTAAAAACAATAAATAAACTTATTTTATTTATTTTTTCTTCTTTTAATTTACTTAAAGATACTTAAACCAAGCTTCCAATTCAAGGGTTTTAATTTTTTAGGTTCCGTTTTTCATCAACTTTACACCAATTGCTGTTTTCATGGGAACTTAGTTATTTCATCAAAAGCAGTAGAACTTCTTACTCATGTTGCTGTCTACGTTTTTCAGGGTAATTTTCTTTACGTTTCGTCAAAATTTATAAGTGTTTTAATAAGAACAGAAAAACTAAAAAAGTGCACAGTTGTATGTATTTTTTTTTTCTTTAGCAATTTTTGTGCATAAATAATCTACTTTCGTAATTTTAAATATATGTTTAGGGACAAAAAAATTCTGTAAACTAGATAAGCATTTTATTTTATTGTTTTGTATTCAACATTTTTGAAATCTTCAGAAGAAATTAGAATCACAATTGCCCACCAATTGTAAGACTATCAGTGCATGGTCCACTGATATCTCTGTTTTGTAGATACTATCATTTCATTTCTACACTTAAAGAGAAAATTAAATATAGTTGGTTTATCAATATGTAATACAAATGTGACAGTTATTATTAAAAATGAAAACAACAACATCTTTTCATCTTCTTAAGCATAGCTATATTTCGCA
>JAFIDM010012231.1:28472726-28484409 GCA_023159025.1 Thereuonema tuberculata
TATTGTATTGTAATATGTCTACTTACTGTTAGTGAGTGAGGTGTGTGTACTTTGACAGAAATATTGTTGTAGTGAAAAATGGAATGTTACATTGGATTGGAACCAATGGACCAGTACTGTGGACAACTAATTCACCAGAGCTGATGGTATTAGACTTTTTCCTCTTTCCTCATCTGAAAAATATTGTTTATTCGAGACCACCTACAACATTAGTTGATCTACAGAATACAGTACGAGCAACAGTAGCCAGTATAACTCCTCAACAGTTGAATAACGTTAAGCGGGAAGTCATTGAAAGTTACAGTACCATACTTCTTCAAATACCATCTGCTTCTTAATATATTTGTAAAATAAATACTTCTTTAACGCCTCTTACTATATTAAAACCTATATTTAATATGAATTTTCAGAAGATAATCTGTATTGTTATCATCAAAAACTTGAAGAAGGAAGAAAGAAAAAGATCTTCCGAAAATTCATATTAAATATATGTTTTAATATAGTTAGAGGCGTTGAAGAAGTATTTATTTTAGTAATTGAACGAGTGCAATTATGCAGGGACGCTCATGGTGGACACTTTGAGCAACTTATATGAGCCAATGTATCTCTTTTCTATGTTCATAGCTGTCATTACAATGAATATTTGTTGTAGTTCTTTTATTTTCATTCAATAAAGTACAGGAATAGATCTGTTGTGCTTACGATACAGGCATCAACTAAGGTTTTTGGCGAAATTGAGTTATATATATAATTGAAATCAGGAAAACGAGATCTACAACTTTCTCAAAGTGAAATTGCATGCTTTAAGTTTTGGTACAACTTTCATGTTGGTATCTCTTGTAGTTCCGGAGATACAAGCAAACTAAAAATAAAAACTTTAAATGTGTTTTTCTTGAAAAGTGTCATAACCTAGTTAGTGCTTTTATCATAAGCACGGCAGAGATAGCCATGTTTGTTTTTCCAAACTCCTCATACACAACACATTTGAATGAAACATGTGCAAGTGATACATTGTTGAATTCCAAATTTTGAGTAGAATTTAAATATTTCTAAATGTAAGGATGTTCCATTTAAGATTGCAAAGTTGATATTTCAAAAGGGAATACAGTGTTTTCCATATTCTTTTATGTATCATTAATGTGCCAAATTACATTACACTACAAGGATACGTAAAAAAGTATTTGAGGTGAACCACAATCCTAGGTATTGAACTTAACTTTCAATCAATCCATAAAATGATAAACATTGCATTTATACAGTTCTGTTACATTTTTTCCTTAAGTTTAAAATAAAAAATGTTTCTAATGAGCCTTAAATATGGCATTTAAAATTATCTTTCAAAAAAGTGTAAATTAGATTCAACTAGTAAGTAATTAGTGAATTGCTGTTCTATTACATTCAAAAATAGTAACTCTCAGTCACATGTCAAGAGTTTCAGATTAGTTAAGTGTAATCAAAATGAAATTGAAGCATTGCTTAAAGCTTCATATTGAAGTTTAGGACTTTAACAATCGAAAACATCTCTTAACTAATAAAGATAATGCAATCATCAAAAACTTTTTGGAGCCCCATAAACACTGCTTCAGCAGAGAATAAGGTTAGGACAACACGAACACAGCACAAAATACCGTATGTTGGAGCTGAGCGAGGATTGTTAATAGTCATGGTGGACATTTTGCCAATCTATGATGGAAGTATATGCTTTAAGCTACATTATGTGAAAAGACTTGACAACTGGAAAGTGAAGGAGATGTCAAGAATTTTTAAGAAAATGTGTTATAAAAGGTAATTAAAGAGATTTTTCTAATAACTCCATACAGAAATTTCCAAATAAAATTAAAAAGAGAGAAATTTTGAAATAGATGTTATTACTTGTTTTCTTTTGATTGTCAAGTTCATTTACAATAGTTGGGCCCTAATGTGTTTCTTGTCAGTAGTATTTTCAGTCAAATTGAATTTTGATTGTCAAGTTCATTTACAATAGTTGGGTCTTAATGTGTTTCTTGTCAGTAGTATTTTCAGTCAAATTGAATAGATTTCTGAAGAAGTCCAATTAAGATACTTTCCTTGTGAGTTAATTTCAGTTTATTGAAAATTTTTCTCTCCGAGCCTAGTCCAAATAACTACACTAAGTTTCCAAAAAAAAAAAAAGTTAACACAAAGAATTACTGAATTTTCAATTCTAATAAAAATACTGTTTCTGGGTTTCATTTCTTGTTATTTAGAATGAAATGCTTGAACTTCTCTCCATTATAGTTTGCGAAAGTAATAGTTATTGGATGTGAACTTAATAATGATAAAAATCTTTGGTGATAAACCAAACTAAAACAGGTGGGCAAGAAAAAAATAACACAAACTGACGGTTTGGATCTCTCAGATCCCATGGGTTTTATATCATTTAAACGAACTAAAAATTACATCTTTTGAAATTATTTATAGTAAAATAAGATGTGTTTGTATCTTTCTCGTCCAATATTAAAATGGTAACAGAAGCCTATAAATATTTCTAACAAATGATATTTCATTGACTTTCTGAAAAAAGAAATTTAATCGACGTTTGGAAGAAAAATTCAATTATTATATTAAACTGAAAATCAAAAATACTTTATAATACAGTAAAACCCTGATTATCCGAGTTACCGCTTTAACCGAACTATCAAATATTTTTAGGATTTTTTTTTTCGCAAATTAATCTTTGTTCGTCTAGTCATATGACCCCTACCTGGAATAGGGGAATGGTTTCGACACCAACAATCCTGGGTTATCTTTAAAAAAATGCCGAAATATTGCTGCAAAAAAAACATCAAAGTAACGTAAAACAAAAAACAATTAAGGACTTTTTTAAGTAAAAGAACTCTTTCAATATGAATTGCATGTGGTGTATTTCTGTAACTTTTGTATTTGTTAAAATATACATATAAACCTACACGATTTATTTTATTTACAATTTTCGGTTTAACCGAGTTTTTCGGTTGTCCGAGTTAGTCTTGGTCCACATTAACTCGGATAATCGGGACTTAGTTTAATAGTTTTTTGATTTCTTCAGTACTTATTTGACGAGCCGTTACATTGAATGCCAGTAATATAGATTAAATTCACATTACACAAGTTCAAAACAGAACAAAAGCGGACGGGCTGGGTCTCACAGACCCCATGAGCAAGTTTGAAGATGCCACAACAACTAAATGGCGCCACAAAATGGCATGATGATATAGCAAGAGACCTCTACAGGTGATTTCCGAAAGCTACCAGGAATAGCTGTCCAATAAGTCATGAACTCTAACAGAAAATAGGAAAAATGAAAGCACCTGGGTCTGAGACCGAGTCCATCCACTCTAGGGTTAATTAAATAAAACTTTTTTTTAAAAAGAATTTCACAATCTTAATTATTTTAGCCTTACAATTTTCCCCCTGAAGCTCTTTGTCTTATTAAATTTATAAGAATATCAAAACACTGATTTCATTTATTAAAATTGATATTTTTATCTTAAACCGGTTTATGACTTGAATGAACTTTTATTTATTTATCTATTTTTCAGGTATAAACACCATTCTGTTATGTGAAGCCCTTTCAGGTATGGGAAATAGAAAAGCAGGAGTTAACTTTATGCTTCTACCTGATTTCTTACAACGCCTAAATGAGATTGCCTCCATTTCATACAGAGGGAATTTACAAACAAAAACAATGGTACCAAAAAATATTGCTTTATAAGTTGATTAGTGTATTTGTTTTTTTATTTGTTAATTAGAATCTGTCAGTTCCTAAGCCTGTGTGAATTGTCATCATCATTTTCAGTTATTTTATACTTCTTGCTGGATTAATTGATTACAAATTCAAAATGAAATATCTTCAGACTAAAAATAAAACTGAATGTCTAAGTTGATGCAATAATACTTATTTGGATTATCATTACATATCCAAGCAATTAATTTACTGAAAAACAGACTTGAATCTAAGGCAAATGGATAGTTAGTTAATAAGGAAAGAGAAAAATCATTGAAAATTCATGTCCATTTCTTTTTATTTATTTTTTATCATCATGTTTGTTGTCCTGTATCTATTCCTTAGTCTATTTAGAGATGTCATCGAAGCATGACCACAATTTTTAAACTTATACCAGTTGGCCATGATTAAACTTCTCCTATTCAGTGCTATCTGTAGCTCGATCCAGCAACTGGAATGTCACCATATTTGGTAGGTAGACCAATTAGGACCTGGGAAGCAGGATTCCACAAAAGATAATTTTTGTTCAAAAAGTCAACAATAAGAGGAATATGGTATTGTACAATGTCAGAAAAAGCATGAAAATGGACAGACAAATGAAAAACAAAAGACTAAACTGCAATGATTGCACAACGCAAGCGCAAGAAATTTTCTAAAGGCCAAGCACCATAAACCTCCATTCTGGCCAGAAATGTTAGAGCAAATGTCAGTCATTTGCGATAATCATCATGTAGCAGCTGCTTTGTGCAGCTGATCTTGTATGGATTAATTTGAACAATTTTGTGCAAGACCTTCCATATCATGGAATACAGCTAATCCAATTGTCGTTGTGTTTCATGGACACTGCTACTATCCACAGCATGTCCGTCCGATCTGTCAACAATCGCGATTGCAACTCCTCAATTATCTATGGTTGCATTGGTTTCTGTCCTCTGTTAGGTTGAACTTCCAATGATCTGTTTCTTCAATCTTCCTAATCATTGATCTAACTGTATTTGCTGACAAAGGAACTTTAATCATATTTTGGCAGGTTCTAAATTCACGAACAGCAGCTACTACATTGCAGTCATGCAATACTTTACAAGTAACACATGATGTTAACCTCGTATTGAGCACAACTATCAATAGTGGGAATATATTTGTGTTGTTTTCCCTTTACTTTATAGTTCTGAGATGCCAGGAACACAGGTAGCCAACATTGTTTTATGCAAATTATTGGCTTCCTGGGCTACCACAGCACTGTATTCCCCTATTGGTGACTTTTGAACTATTTTGTTTTCTGCTGAATCCTACTTCCCTTGTCTTAATTAGTCCCCCTGTTGAATTTGGTAACAATCTGGTTGTTAGGTAGTTCAGATAGCTCAATCAAGACAAGACATTGGTTTTAATTTTGGAATAAAGAACAAGAAGTGAATGAACATTTATAGCATTATCTATGACTTCACTGATATTTCTTGCAATAAAAGTACAAAGTTAACAACTTCTTAAAAGTTTTTAGGTTTTTTTTTTCTTCATCATAAACATCTAACAACACACTACTACATCCAATATTTCAGTTTTTTAATCGAAAACCTTCTTCAAGGATATTAACATCAACTTAGAGGAGAATCTATTGTTCTCTTTCTAAATACAATCAACAATAAATTAAAAACAAATAAACATGCATAACTTAAATAACCATTCACTTAAACGTGAAGACAATCAAAAACGTAAATAAACTAGAAACAATTAACCAAAACAATCAAAACTTGAAATATCATGAATGAAAACAATAAAACAAAAACAAAACAAATGGGCAACTTCAACCACAATCCTGTCCCTTTAGTTGATATCTTGTTTGAGTCTCGGGATGAGACAGAGAGATTACTATTGGAGTCTTGTTTTATAAACTGGAGTAAATGTATGAATAAGCAAAAGGTTCTAAAGGTAAATGAAATTTCTTTTGATATTTTTAAGAAATGTATGGACAGAAACAAGACTTTAAAAGCAAAACTAAATTTTGGGTAAGTTTTTGCCTGTTTTTTTTTTATTTTGTTTTATTGTTTTCATTCATGATATTTCACGTGATTGTTTTATTGTTTTGGCTAATTGTTTCTAGTTTATTTACGTTTTTGATTGTTTTTCATTCATGTGTTTCATGTTTTGATTGTCTTTCACGTTTAAGTGAATGATTGTTTAAGTTATGTATTTTTATTTGTTTTTAATTTATCGTTGATTGTATTTAGAAAGAGAACGATAGATTCTCCTCTAGGTTGATGTTAATATCCTTGAAGAAGGTTTTTGATTAAAAAATCTGAAATATTGGATGTAGTAGTGTGTTGTTTACGATGAAGAATATATTTTGATAATCCTTTTAGAAGTCTGGTTGAAGTTGAGTATTTTGAAGTAATATCACTGCCCTATCTGAAATCTCAAGAATGGATAATATATAGAAAAATACTGTGAGTGGAAATATTTATTTTGAAAAACGTAGAAAAGTTATACGTATTAGATGTGGGGCAAAAGGTTTTGATTTTTGAAAACAAACTTAACAATAAGAATAACAGATTTAACAGTATGTGCAAAGTGAGAATTGTTATTAGTTGTTTTATTACAATTGAATGAAGAGAGATTAAAGTTTCTTTATACAGAATTGGATTAATGTTTTCTTTCTTTTCTTTTTAAATATTTTACAATTTTAAATTTTCCCTGAAGGCTCCATCTGCTGAACATACATTTACTTAATAATACATGTTTCTTTTATCATATCATATATTATCTTTCTTCGTAATACATGTTTTTGTTTTGATTCTTTTTGACATTGATCTTGTGCATATGTGGATTCACATATTTATGAATTTTTCAATTGGCTTTATGATTTGATACATTGAACTTTTTCAATTATCCAGCTAAAAGTAATATAGATATTGTCAGTAAGTATGTAAAACAGTCTTACTAATTCATTCATTTTTAATTTCTGTTATTTTAGGCAGTATTATGTACGTTGATATTTCAGACACTTCATAATCATGTTTCTGATCCTAACGTTCAAATTGCTGTTAAGAAAGCAATTAAAGGAACAGATCTTTGGATTTGCTATCGAATTGCACGTCAGGCAGCCAGATACGGACACCACCAAATTGCAGCTGAAATATTTTCACATTTAACTAATAGAGTAAGTGTCTGTTATTTTTAAGTATTTCGTTTTTGATTTTTTGTAAATTCTAAACTCTGAAACTATTGAAAAATATTAGCATATATTTACACTGCTTTTTTTTTAATACAAAATTATTAAAAGTTTAGATCGAAGTTTAGTATTGAAAGTTTGGATCAAAGAAAACAGTTGCATAATGAAAAAGATATACAAGCAAGATCCTTTTCAAAAAATAATGCAATAGTGTAGGCCTATTCAGGAAGCAGTTTAAATAGCCAAGGGGGGGGAGGAGTAAAGGTCTTAAAAAGCATATCTTATCACACAATTTCAAATCTAGGCAGTCAAGGAAACTACCTTTCTGAGGTTTCACCTCTCTTCAGCTTAAATACATTGTCTTCCTGGATATTATAAATGACTGTATTGGATTAATTAGTAAAAACCATAAGATGAACAAGTGCAAATATTTTCAACACTAATGTTATCTTGAAAGAATACTGTCTTGAGATTTCTGTAATATTTGTAACTCATGTCGCTTAGCTTTCTTAATTTACTGGAGCATAACTCATCTAGCAAATAAAAGTAAATAATAAGTGATTATCCGGATGAAGAATCCAAGAGGTTCATAAAGAGTTACAGAAGTGGCCATGGAACAGGTCAATCCAGTTTAGGATTCACAGCATTTCTAGCTACAGGAGCACATTTGCAAACTATCTGGAGAAAATGTGTTCCAAAAAGTATTGGGTATGCTACGAAGAAAAAAAAAAACCTCACTAAACTGTGTCTCTCTCACACTGTTTACAGCCTAGTAGTTTACGATGACTGGTAATATTCTTTACCGAAAAAAACATCTTTAGGTAAGTTCAGAGAAAAATTCCTGATTTGCAGTAGCAAAATGTAACATTAAACATTATCAACAACACAAATAAATGTAATAATATATAGTACATTTATTTTAAGCAAATTTTCGAAGAGAATAAAATACGTCTCTTCTTTTTCAAGCCTACATAGCCAACACAAGTTACGAAAATTTAACAATCAAAATTTAAGTTAAATAAAGTGAGTAGGTGACAGATATATTAAATATGTAAAATAAAGAAAAAATCATTAGATGAAGATTCAGGAAAGTTTTTCATTGGGGTTCATTTAAACTTTAAATTAATTTAATTTAATTTAAATTTTAATTAAACTGTAGAAATTGCAAACCACAAAGACATGCAAGTTTCATATGAAACAGCTTAGAAACATTTCTAGATTCTTCTATTGTCTTTGGGTGGTCTCTGATACTTAGACTGAAAACAAGTTGGTAGATCATATATGGAAAAATATTAGTGCATGGCGGTTTACTAATGTAAATTAATATTTTTTTGTGTCTTAAGTTTATTACATGTTTGTTTGGGTTTTTTTTTTTGTCATTGTTGGAGCTCAGATTTAGTTTTGCAATATATTTCTGATATACGCTAAATAAAATATTTTTCTTAAATTTTCATTGGTAATGGTTATTCACAGTGTTTGATTTAATGAAGTAAAATAGCATTGTCGTCTTATCGTTTATTATTTTCTTCATAAAAGCCTCTGAAGCTTAAAATGTCTTCTTGCAGGTCTCTTCTGAGCATTTACATTTCTGGTTATCTGCATTGTGGGAATTTAGCCTTGGAGAGAGTTGCCTACAGTCAGCCACTTCTTCCTCTCATATTGATATTGTTAGCAATGCAGTGACTCAGTATATGAAAGGGATTTCAGCTCTTAAGGTAATTAAACTGTTTATTTTTAAAAAGCATTTGTATGTTTTCCTTTGATTTGCTATCATACTTTGAATTGCTGTAAATTAAAATTTGTTTCTTGTAAATTAGGTGGTACTTTTAACCTTTTTTTATGCATATGTTGAAACAACCCTTCAGTTTCTTCCTAAACAAAATTTATTAAAATTTGACTTTACATAAATTGTAAATAGAAAGTCTTCAGTAGATAAGCAAATGCACACATATACAAAACTTGTTATTTTGATACTATTCACTTAGATAAGCATTGTTGAACATTAAGAATTTCAAAGGCTAATAAACTATGAGACATCTATATAACTATGTTTTATGTAGGCACTGTAATAATGTGCCATACAGTTGTATAGAAGTTGTGTATTGATTATTCATTTATATTTTGTTTGTACTAAACCTGTGGACCTTTCTCATTTTTTAAAAAAATTTCTGAATGAAGTACCATTCACAGATAACTGAAACTGAAAATGTAATAGCTTCTGTTTCATAAATTAACAGTTCTGGAGTAACAAGGCAAAACATTAACAATCAAACTGCCGAAAGATCTATATGAATTTGAAGAGAAATTTACTGTCTGATAATTGCTTCGCAATAATTCTCAAAATCGAAGCCGGCACACCTGATTAAGATGTGCCTCTTAATCAGATGTGCCGGCTTTGATTTTGAGAATTATGAATAATTCAGCACACGTAAATTATTACTCTTAATGATAATTGCTTCACATTGCTAGAAAGCAACTTCAACAAGATTATATTTAATATCGATGTTTCTATTGGATTTTTTCTTTAGATATTTGCTTCTTTATTTGACAGAAGAAATTCCTCAAAAAAGAAAAAAAACCAGACGTTTTGTTAGCATATTCATGTCTCGTCTTGTTTTATAGCTGATTCATTTGAATATGTTTCTTCATATTTGAATATTTACATACTTTTCATGATTCCTTTGGACTTACTATGGTATAACAGGAAAGATTTGTCTTCTTGTGTTTCTTAATGTTTGGTATTCTCTAGTGTGGTAAGTGACTTTATTGGTGGCAGTAGAACTAAAATTAATTTTTTACTTGGAATCTTTCTATGATACAGAATCAAAGTCACTAATTTTCTGTTGCCATTGAAGCACAAAGCAGAATATGAAGTCCACTTATTTTCTAAACGAAGCTCAAAACTACTACAAAACGAAACTTTCTGGCATCATAGAGCAGACCAGTTCAAAATAAGGGACGGGCTTTCTTATGAAATTGACAACATATTATGATTTCCTGTTTAGAAACTTTTTTTTTTCTAAAAAATTTCAATTTTAAATCATTATCTTAAGATATTTATAACAATACTAGTTGAAAAAATAGGAAACAAAATATTTGGGCATGTTAAATTTCTATTCTTGTTTAAATACTAGTTGACCCATGCGAATAATTCGCAACAAAAAAACCACCTTTGAGAAATAATAAATAACTCCAAAGCTGTCATGCATGTTAGTTAAACACATTATCAATAGATGGCGCCTTCTACATTTTTATAAAAAGGTGTTAAAATACAGTTTTAAAACATTAATTTTCAACAATTTGTTTATTTTTCGTCATTAGTGGTGAACGTAATCTTCAAAATGATGTTTCATTTGATGAAGTATTAAGGGAGATATGGCGTACCGACCCGAAAACACCTTTGAGAAATAATATATAAGGGTTAATTACTTCTTCCTCTTATCAATACTACGGAAGCTGTTCTTCCATTTTTTGTTGGCACCTGGACTAATATGTCAGTTTTGGTCTTAATGAAACTAATTGAATAAAAATAATTGAAATCTTTTCAATCTCCTTAGGCTGCAACTACACCTAGCAACTCGATGCAGTTTCAATGTGAATATGTTCGTCTTCGTGCAGAAACTCTTCAGTGTCATGCCCAGTTAACTCGCACTTGCACCAGTCTGAAAACTTCACCACCTCCAGCAGTGGCAGCAGCAATTGCTATGGCAACTAGAGACGAGCTACAACGATGTGGAAGAATTACTATGCAGGTAATATCTGTATTTTAAATATCTTACATACTCACCCTCAAATAATTTTTTCCCCTAAATTCAGAATAGTAACATTTTGAATTTTAATTTTTCTTACATAAGTTCCCTCACTACTTTTAAGAAATCCCATGCATCTAAAGACAAAGTTAATCTAGGTTTTAGCCTTATTTCACTAATTTTCAGACCTTTAAGAATGATAATTACCTGCACTTAGAGGTAATTATAATTCTTACCTTTTATTGTTCATTATTACTGTGTTATCCAGTATTTATTTTCAGTTATTTTCCTGGCATTATTCCTGTGCTTTACTCTTCTGGAAGATTTTTTATATCAATATTCTTTGAAGGTGGAAATAGGAAGGAAATACAAATTTTATAATGAATTTAAAATTGGATTGCTTGTGTCCTTGGAACAAAAAATAAAGGAAAAAGAACCTAAATAACATGCTGAATGAATTAAAAGTTAGTGTCTCACTACAGACCTCTGCGGCCCTTTGGGGTTGTGGGAGCTAAGGCTCCCAGTGTTTCGTGACCAACGGGACTAAGTCGAGGTCATGTGGTCAGCCCGATGCCCCTGTGCCTTTAACTCCTCGGATAGAAACCCGTTACCCATTCTACAGAGAGCTGGGTAGACCCTAGGATTCGTATGGAGGAGAATGGAGCACGAAAAAATCCCTGCCCTCCGCCAAGGTTAGGAATCGAACCTGCCACCTCCAACCAGCAGCCAAGTACCCTGATCACTCTGCTACTGGGCCCACTACTGAATTAATTACTTAAAGTTTATTATAGGAGAAAAATCATGATGTTTCCTGAAACATAAATTTTGTATATTTGCATCAAAAGAATTTGTATTACAAAGTTTTTAATTTTTTTTTAAAAAAAAAACTAAAAAATTGAGGTCCTTGATCTGTCTTTACAAATTGGTATTCACTGCATGTTTTTCCCCTTCTTCAAGAAGCCTCCCCCCCCCCCCCCCCCCCCCCCCCCACACCCCCCAAACCCCAAAAAAAAAAAAAAAAAACAAACAAAAAAAAAACAAAAA
>JAFIDM010012231.1:28484509-28507120 GCA_023159025.1 Thereuonema tuberculata
AAATAAATATAGCATTTTCTCTTGGAATCATATTCAGAACAAAATCAGTTCTGAATATTTTCAGAAATTGGATCGGACTGAGCCAACTAATGAAGCAGTAAACTAAGAACATGATATTCTCCACTGATTCTTGAGTTTTTAGTACTGACTACAATGTTTGTTGCTATCCCCAAACAAGAAGAGGTCTTTTCATCTGATTTCATAAATTAGAGCCCATATCGATCTTTGACCAAACTACGCAGGTGTGTTCTAAGGCTTTCATCATAAATATCTGAATCTGCTCTTGGGTCTTTACAACTCTTTTATCTTCTTGGAAATTATGGAGGTAGTAGAAGAGAATATTTTTATTTGGCTGGTGGGAAGATCCTTAGAGAATATAATCAGAACTGCTGTACGTTTTATCTACTTTACAATGTATTTGTGTGAAAGGGATGCAAAGAAGCTTGGATTATCCATATCTATTTCTTTGAATGCTGAAGGGAGAATTTTTGATAAGATATGGCACAGTGATGATGCATGGACTTCATTTTGCGACTAATAACAAGCTTCTTGAATATTGATGAAATTGAGTCTTTAACCCTTCAGACCGACAAGTTTCTTTTCTGAATATGTCTTTCAACTGGTACTTTTTTTTATTTAGAAAACAAAGAAACTAAAAGAAAAATTTTTAATGGCTGAAATTTAGTGCAGAAATTTAAATTCCGCCAGTGAATTATAAGCTTAAGTAATTATCTCTCGGTCAGCGGGAAATTACAGAATTTGGTTAAACATTAATAGCGGGGGGGGGGGGAGGGGCTGCCAATTATCTACACCTGCAGAGAACGTATCCTTGTACGTCAAACCGGCTGTGAGACAGACCCAGGCGAACGTACACGTGTACGTCTTACAGGCTTGAAGGAATAGTTGTGATTATGGAGTGAGCTCTTATTATTGATTAATTAACTATAAAGATACATCAATGAAAGTGAAATTTTGTATTCTTATCAAAAGATTAATGATTTGCTTCTTTTAACAGCATGAATATTTAGAAGAGAAGGAAACGAGATTAACTACATTTGTCATTAAGGATAGGCACAAGTCAGTTGGACAATTTGGAGGTCTAAGTTCAAATTGTTCTGTAAGTGTTGAAAATACAAGTAAAAATCTGAAAATTTAAAATATGACAGTTTAAATATGAATGAATCATATTCTCCTATTTTTAATTTTTATATGATAATTGAATTAATTGCATTTAATCTAAAAACCGGCTAATTTTTTGAAAGAATTTCCATTCTACTAAATTATTTTAGCTTAAAAAACCTTTCATTTCTGATTAGAAAATAAATAAAGTAATATTTATTTAAATAAAATAAATGAAGTAATAATCTAATCATTGAATTCAGCATTTCCATTTCTTTCCCACTATCAGTCGAAACTATCAAATTTATGGTTTTTATTTTATTAAAATTTGACTACTGGGAGCGTAATGCAAATGCTGAATTCAATGATTAGATTATTACTTTATTTATTTATAGAATCAGAAATGGGACCTTTTTTTAATCTAAAAGAAAGTAGTAGAATGGAAATTCTTTCAAAAAAATTAGCTGGTTTTGAATTTAAATATAATTAATTACATCTGTCACGGTGCAGAATGCCCCGGACATGATTTTGAGTATTTATATTTAATTTGTTGAATTTCTTAGAAAAGGAGTGTGATATTTAAAAAAATGTAGAGTTTGTTAATATTTTCAATGCAGACCAATTTAATTTTTATACCACGTTATAATAGCATATTTTCACTTGTATTTCAACCTATAGTTTAATTGAGCAATTTTAATATGTAAGCTTTATTTGTAATTTGAATAATACTTCAGTTAATTAGTTTAATGTGAGAGCAGCTGCGACGGTGAGTGGTTTTACTAAACGCACTCCCGGGAGAGATATATCATTGATGGAACAGCATATTTGTTAAGGTCACATGAGTGTATTTTATAACAGTTTATTGGTGGTTGATGATCACGCGTTCATTTCGGCGGGAAAAGGAGCTTTAGTGAACCCGCCGGAGGGACAGAGAGAGTCGGATTGCAGAAGCCGAGGCGGCCGGACGTTTCCTAACCCTGCGTCCCGCAAGGGCGCGGGGAAGGGACGGCTGACCCGGTCGACGTGTATTAAGAGCGGAGGTGAAGGCGATTTGAGGCCGATGGAGAACCGGAGGTTACCGAACGAGTGTGGACGGGCGTAACCGAAAGTTACCGGCCGGAGATGAATGGCTTCAACGTGGCGAACGCCGAGACAACAGCGGAGATCGCCGGCGGTGAGATGCTAAACTTCCGACGATTACTTGGGTTTCTAAGACGATAGAAACGCCGCAACAAAAGACAGTAACTGGTCAACGTAAAGACAAACACCACATTCCCAAAAGATGTCAGTAGAAGTGTAGCATAGAGACTTACCGGTGTACGGCTGGCCGAACCTGCTGGATAGGGGTATCGCCATTCCGTCGGGCGGAAACTCCGCATGAGGTCTGCGGGCCTAGGCCACCGCTGGTCGTCGAGAATTGTGCGTGCGTAAGGTTACGAGCTCCACGGAAATAATGTTCTACTAGTAAATAACCTCCCTCGAATATTTGTGTAAAGGAAAAAAGAAAGTGAATAATGTCTATCGCGGTTTAGGTTGGATTAGCGCATAATCATCAAGCCAGACTTTTGCGGACTATCGTTTGTTGCTCTCCGGGCGGGAACCGAGTTGAAGGCGGCGTGTTGAAAAGCCGAGCCGAGTGAATGCCGACCGTGTGATCAAATGACAGTATGAGTGTGTTCTCCAGGTTGCTGACCATCGTGTGAAAGTAAGAACTCTTAAAAAGACATTTTAGCTTAAATTGTTTTGTTCTGTGTTAAAGTTTAGGACTGAACTTTCGTTCTATATTAACAATGTAAAGAAAGGAAAAAGATCATATAATTTTGGTAAGAAGAGCTTTTTGTGAATTGAAATATTTCCTAAAATGATTATTTTGTAAATCATTATTTTTATGTGGTTTCATTGACTTGATTTATATTTAAAGTCTGATTGTGGTGCACCACGGGGCGAAGGGAAGGGGTTAAATTTTTAATAAGCGGGAAAAGAAGGTTTGCTTTATTTGTTTGTTCGATCGTTAAATAAAGGTGTATTTGAATTAATCATAAAACTTTGTTTTATCTTTTGTCTCAGCTTAAATACATTTTATTAAAGAATTTTAACATATAGTTAATGTCATATATATAAAGAATTAGACAAGTTTTATTAAAGTTATTTTAATCGATAGTTTAATGGTATTGGTGGGATTTGGACTGGCGTTTCGGCTCTCCCTTTTACATGGGCCCAGCGGGGAGAATGTCGACACGCCCACGACAATGACGGCAGCTCGTCGTCCCCATCAAGATCCAGAGATTGAGATTTAATTAATTATTTTTATTAGTTTTTATTTTTTTTTACGACCGTGCATTCAAAATTCGCATGTGTCACATCTGAGGACGAGAAATTCCCGAAACACGTCATATAAAGGAAATACAATTTTGTTTATAAAGACTTGTGTTTTATGGCCCTTTCTAATATACAGTCTACACACGATGAATTACTATTATAATTAATTCAGCTATCATATTTAAACTGTCATATTTCAAATTTTCAGATTTTTACTTGTATTTTTAACAATTACAGAATGATTTGAACTTAGACCTACAAAATCATCCAACTGACTTCCGCCTCACCTTAAATGTTAAAGGATGAGCTAGCTCATGTAAAATCTTGAAGATGACCTAAAACTGATAATGGATATCCTGTGACATTATAATGAGTTTTCAGTAGTGTTTATGATCATAAATCTAATTGAATTATTTATAATTGAATTTTTGAAAATTGATTTTCTAATCACAATGAACAGTTTTAACATCTGTGCAGAGTTTTGTTAGTTTTAATGAACCGCAATGTATTTTTTTGTTCTAGCTGCGTAAGTGTGTTCGGGAGTTTCGTTGCCTTGGAGATCAATACGGCCGATTGTATCAATCTGTTTTTGATGCTGATCCTATAACACTTATCCATCTTCAAGTGTATCCTTTTTATTTTATTTATGTGTTTCATTTAATTTATTTGTTTGTTTATTTATTTTTGTTATAAATTCATTTTAATGGATTAGGAAATAAAAACGAAATAATTAAAAAAATTCAGTTTAAGAATTACCTTTAGCTTAATATGGTAGAAGCCAGATAATGAAATTGTAGATTTTTCTTAAGATACTTTGATAGGAAAAATGAAAGAAATGCTTTTTGAATCCATAATATTTAAAGCCAAGAAAAAAAAAAGAAAGAAATATTCTATACTCAAAAAATTAAATATTTATCTTACTCTTTTCTGTATCTTTCCCTTTTTAGCGGCCCCTATGTTACAGCTTGCCTGTAAAACATAGGTGACCGCTATTGGTTTTATGTCTGCTGGATGTCAGACTCTAATAGTGGCCAAACAGTTAGAGATATTAGAATGAAACTTCACCATTGTGTTCAGCATCAAAAAGTAGGTGAACACGTCAAAAAAATCAGACCTTTAGGACCATTCCATACATAGTGGTGATCAAAAGTGTTTTTATGCTTTCCGGATGTCACACACTGTAGTGGCCAAACGGTTAGAGATATTAGAATGAAACCTTCATCATTGTGTTCAGCATCAAAAAGTAGATGACCTCGTAAAAAAATCAGACCTGTAGGACCACTCCCTGACCCCTCAAAGGCATGTTTTAGCGGCTTCCATTACAGCTTGCCTGTCACAATGAAACTATCATTGATATTGTTTTAATTTCCTTAGTATTATAAATGTGATTGTTGCACATGCAAAAGACACAATTGTTGTGATTGAAATTGAAAAAATGTCTCGACTTGCGGAAAAACGAGATGCTGATGCAAAGCGAGAAGCTTCACGCTTGCGTAAAGAACGGTCTCTAAACAAAAAATTTTGTTTATAAAATTGTGCATATTATGGGGCCGCTTTGCTTTTGACACTGTCGAAAATCATTAATTACCTTGTTTGCTTACAAATATTGTTATTTATCAATATCTAGTTATGATATCTGTTTTAAACTTGCCCTTTTACAGTTATGGACAGGAAAAGGGTTTTATCAAGAGATTTTTATCTTTTATTACTTCTTTCTTAAACTTTAAGTTTTTGTATCTTTGATTAAAGTGCATTCAAATTATGAATTCTAAATCCTCATTTAAAATCTTGTTTCTTAGACACTGCATCCGGGACTATTTCTCTCCTAGACCTCTACAATGCTAGTAGCTCTTGGGTTAGTCTCATTTCTGTGCAGTAGCTGTTGAAAAGCAATAATCATTATCTTAACAATTCTGCAGTCATTTGTCATTCAGATTGTCTGTTGCAGATTGTCTCCTATGTTTTTTGAAGCGATGCTTTATTCATGCAGTTGTTAAGATCAAAGATCCCCAAAGTACCCTGTTACATTCTCTCTATGCTGCTTCTCAAAACTATAGTGTCACTATGCATTATATATGATTACTTTACCAAAATAGGGCAGCAGAAAACTTTCATTACTTCTCTTTTTTGTACCAATATATTAAAAACAAGCTGTGCTTGTATCTGATTCCTTAGTAGTTAATAAATGCTTTGCCAAAACCTCCCCTTTCTTGATTTTCCTGCAAATTCCATGGATTCTTGGTGATTTTTGAAGCTCTGTATCCTCATTTGGCCGATTGATCAAGGTTTACTTACGCTCTACTGGCTCCTGTGATGCTAATGATCAGTTCCAACATCGTGCAGAAAATCATCTTTGAGATGTTGTCTATATTTCATTTCTTTTATTGAAAAATCATCTTCAGGCCTTTGGGAAAAAGAAGAAGCATTGGTTTCTTTCCAATTTCTGACTATAACTACTACACTATAGTTATGAATTAGCCTTCCCTACAGCAACATTCATAACTACATTTGACTCTTGTATCAGGAATAAAAAGCAATTGATAACTCATCAGGGGTCCACTGGAACTTCAGTGCAGTTCATGAATACTAAGTATTCAGGTTTTGAAAAACATTTGCATGTTTTGTAAAATTCACTTAAGCTTTAAAACTAACAGCCAATTTTCCTTCCTTTACATTTACCCTTTCCTTTATATTATATTTTCATACTTTATTTACTTTGCATACTTATTTTAGTAGTGAGAGAAAATAAATAATAATACATATGAGAAGGTATTTATGTGAGTATGAGAAGCATTGTATTAATTTAAATTTAATTATTTTTAATTTCAAACTATTCCTTGTTACTTTTAATGAACACAGCTCAATTCAAGATTTCCTAAAAATTAAGTGACAAAAAAGCTGACAATTTACTTTTTACTTCAAACATTTTCAATATGATTATCTAATTTCATAAAACTTTTTACATCTTTTATTCTGATTATTTTTGGCTATGATGCTATTTTTATTTTTATTTTTATGGTCCTTAACTTTTATAGTCTTCAGCAGAATTGCTTTTTAGTAGCTCATGCAATTGAAAATATTGCTTTAAAAGTCCAAAATTTTGGGTGAGTATTCAGACTGTTAAATAATTACTTGAAAAATATTTAATATCCGTCTTCTAAACACTGTTTTTCTGCAATTTTTACTGATTTATAACTTCATATTTTACATATATTTTTTTTTATAATGTTTATTCTGATGGAGGCAAAGCTGTCCTTGGTTTTTCAATGACAGGATCTGGTTTTGTGTCCCATTTTGAAATATCTGCCAAAATTTTTTTTGAAAAATAAAAGAAAAAAGAGATTTTGTATCAAATACTCTTTTGTGAATCGATGTAGGATGGTCCAAATTTTTTATTAATTGATTACAAATTTTGTGCAATATCTCAGTTAGCAAACGGTATAACTCTGAACAGTAGGCATTCCCTGAGATACTTAAAAAGTTTAAAGAATAATATACAGGGTGTTTTGGAAATGGTAGACAAAGCGAAGAGATCCGGTTTCCAGAAGTCATTTTGAGTCGAAAGTGTTCTACAGCATTTTGTTGTGAGGGCCATAGATTTAGAGTTAGGAAATGAATGCTTTGGGAATGATCCCTAATCAAAGGAAGCTCAGTTCACATTAGGACGTGTAAGTAAATAAGGTAAAGGTTTATTACAAAAAGCAATCTGGATAATAAATGTCGTGACTGAAACAGGTATGATCATCAAAGAAAATGCTGAAAATGGCCAGAACTGAGCTTTCTATGATTAGGAAAATTCCCAAAGCATTCATATCCTAACTCTAAAACTACAGGCTGTACAACAAAATGTCATATAATATTTTCGACTCAAAATGACCTTTGGAAACCTTATCTCTTCGCTTTGTACACCATTTCCAAAACACATTGTATAGTTGACATCTAATTTTTGAAATCCCACAGAAAAGGATCCAAAACTATTTGTAACAATAGATAATAATTTTCTCCAACTACCCTACCAGTTTTATTTCTAAATATTACAAGAAAGCTAAATGTCAAAAAACCACAATCTCTAGGGAAACCCAACAAAAACATAATTATGCGGTCATACCGTATGTGCAAAGCCTTCATCATAGTCTAAAACAACTGCTTAGGAATTACAATATTCGAATTATAAACAAAGCTAACAATAAATTGTTTTATCGCACTTCCAACAATAAAAAAGACATCTTGAATAAAAATAATGTGGTTTATGGCATTCCATGCCTCAATTGCAATAAAAAATACATTGGTTATACAACACAATCACTAAATAAAAGACAGAAACAGCACGTAGCCAATTACAACAATAAAGACCAATTTAAATCAATTATATATCAGCATAAACAAAAAACTGGCCACACCCCCGATTTTGAACACATTCAGATAATAGACCAAGCCAAAACTGTCTTCTCCCTTACCTTACATGAGTCTTGGCATATTGCCAATTCTCCCACAATCAACAGCGAACTATCCAATCACGTCATCAGAACCTATATAAACACAACCCCTCCAAGCCAACACACAGTTGAAAATAATCTGCATGCAGATTGAAACGTCCTGGACATTTGTTTTTAAATGATGACAATTACCTTTGGTAATTTTAGCCTTTTTTAAATTTTTATTGGGATTTTTACCAGAAGTAATAGATAATGATAGTAAAGTAAATTCGCTAATAAATTTTTACTTTTTCTATTATTTTTGATCTCTCATGATTATGGCATTTTAGAGGAATTTATGTGTTGAAAGAAACCTAGGCATTGAATTTTTATCGAAATTGATAGATCCTATCTGTTGATTGTTTATCTTCCATTAAAGTTTTATCTGTTAATACCTGTTGAATTATTATGATTCCTGTGCTGTATTGGCCATATTTTTTGACAGTTTTTTTGTCTTTGCCTCCTCGTCTGTTTATTGCAATCTGTGCTTACTTTTAGCTTCCTTGGATGTACATATATTTTGAATTACTTGATCATAGACAGTGGATGAACTTGCTTAAACTTGCAGTTCTAAAGCTGTTCTAGTGCTTTTTTTCTCTTAAAAACTTTCAACTAAATTTATATACCTGTAACTGAATTAATTCATTTCAAAGAATACGGTATTTTTTTTCAGTGATATCAATGAAATCATTTTACGTGCTGTGAAAAATGCTTAAAAAGCGAGTAATCAAAGGCAGCACCTGAATAAATTGAACTTCTTTCCTATAATCGAACAAGAGAGGCAATTTCAATTTATTCAGGTGCTGCCTTTGATTTCTCGCTTTTTATGAATTAAGTGATAGTTTTCCAGGATTTTTTGTAGTAGAACTATAGAAATCTGACAGTTTTCTTTGTTTTTAAACAGCATGTGTATTGGAGACGATGAACCACCCCAAGATCTAAGTCTTGGTTCTTTGAAACATCAGACCCAACACACAGTAGAAACCCTCGGTATGTTACTGGCAAGTCAGGAAGCCATGGCTGTCATAACTGCATTTGCTCAACAAGAAACACAGAAACTTATTGGTCATCAGGTGAGAAGAAAACTTCAACTAATAACAGTTTTATATAGTTATGAAGATAGCTTTTTTAGGAGAACTGTGCTATGACAGACAGAAAAATTAGAGTTCACTAGCAAGAATTTTACTAGTTACTGTGATACTGTACAAGTACACCTCCTTTAGTGCAATTATGGATGGAGATGCTGTCTCTGAAGCAATTTGCAGAAATATACTGAATAGTCGTTGTTTTGCAAAATATATGGACGTTCTGAAACACCATTGTACATAAAGAAGGGCAATAAGTTTTGTCTTTTTTCAGTCGTTTTAAATTTAAATCATTTAATTATTAAAAAATAAACTTTTTCACTTAATCATGTATCATAACTTAATAAAATATTTTTTTAATTCTTTAGCATATTGATCATCTATTAAAAGTATCCCAAATCCTAACAAGAGCTCCTCTTTGCTATCCAAGATATTTCTTCCAATCTCTTCAATCTACAAGCATCAAGGTAATTTCATTCAAATCTTAAATATTTAATGTAATTTTTTGTTTCTGGATATTGCTTTTATTTTCCAATTAAGAAATACTTAGGTAAAGAGATCTTTACTTAAAAAATTTAAATAATAAATTTTCAAATTTGATATGTATTGGAATTCATTCAAGGCATCCAAATTATTAGTGCTGATATAGGCCTTACTTTATCTTCATAACTGAATTTAAATGCATTGAATATTATCTCCAGTTTTGAGCATCTTGCAGCCCGCAATAGCTTGAGTTTTAACAATTTATTTTTTTGATTGAAAACTAAATATTCAATTTGTATCAAATTTTGTAATTGATATTCTAGAGTTATTTTGTAAGTTATTTTCAGAGATCACTTGTTAATTGACACATTTCTTCAGCCAGTGCTTTTCAGAAATACCTTGTGAAATGTTACTGATTTTTATCTGACAAGTGAGTGTATAGAGTTCTTAAGTTATTCTGGACCCTTCAAAAACATTGGGAACTTATTTTCACAAGAAATCAATGAAATTTTGCAGTTGTGCTGCTCCTAGCTTTTATCCATAAAGAAAAACAATAGTTGACTAATTATGTTCTGTATTGCTAATTTTCCATTTCTTTGAAGTTTATGAAATCTTCTAACTTCTTACAGCATTTGTTTATCTCTCCATAGAAATAATAATATGGATAATATATAACATATTAATAGTTTAACATTCATTCCAGCCATTGATGGTAGTAGTAATAAACACATTTATCAATTCTAGAAAGTAAAATTATCAAGTGAAATTTGAAACCCGGAATACATTTGAAAGCAGAAGTTAAACATTGGATCCAAATCAGATATCATCTTGTGATCATGTTGATATAAAATTGGAAGGAAATTATTGATGAATTTTAGCTTTATAGTTCTCTTTGCAACTTAGATACAAGCACATGTGACCAAATCTTTTTAGCATTTACAGAATTTTAAGAAGGTAGTTATCTCAATTTTCAGCAGCTGGAAATACCTGTTTGTTAGTGACTCAAGATTCAGCTAATTATCACTAAAATTGAAAACAATAAAAAGTATAACGGAAAGAAAATAAGTGTAAATGAATTTGTTTCTTTGCCCATTGTTTAGCAACTTATAAAAAAAGAAAAATAGTTAAATGGTTGTTTTAATAAATCTTTCTATTAACAAAACAAAAGCTAGAATATACACACACACACACAAATAAACAAGGTAGGGAAAGCGATTAGAAAACCAATCGCAACGCTTCGCAATGTCTTCTGATAAGAAAATATAATTGATATTGCTTTAATTTCCTTATTATTATAAATGTGATTGTTGGGAATGCAAAAGGCGCAATTGTTGCAATTAATGAGATTTTAATGATATTTGCCTACGTAACAGACATCTTATCTTTCAAAGTGATGTTAACAGATAAACTTGAAGCAAATATTTGAGTCCAGTTAAAAATAACAAAGCTGGCTTTGATTGTGCTGAAAATGCATTTTTTCCCCACAGTAATGTTAAGCATGTTAAAAATCTGTTCCAAATTTTGTTCTAAATCTTACTGTCTTAAGCCATAGGATTTTGTTTTAAATCTTATTTCCATGAGTTACTTTATAATGAAATACCTTAAATTATTTGAGTTGATTTTAAGAAAGAGAAAAATATATTTTTTTTTTTTCAATTTTTGTTAATTGTATGCTTTTGAATAAAATTAACATTATTATTATTCTTTCTTTCTATTAGTTGGCTATTTCTCCTCAACCAAGGGCACCAGGAGAACCCATTAATATTCAGAACAATTCCCATTTAGCTCTAAAAGTGGAAGGCGTTATTCAACACAGTGCTAGACCAGGATTATTCAGACAGATTAAGAGTGTGAGCATCACTGTTTCATCCACATTACAAAGCCGTTCACAACTTATTGGAGACATGAAGGTTGTTATTATTTTTTTTTTATTTATGTGATTGTTTGCATATAAAAATTTCATTACTTTTAAATGAAAAAAAAAAACAAATTTTACAAAAATTTGGCTTGCTGTTTATGGCTAATTGTAAACATTGTTAGAAATGTCTAAATGTGAATAGACTGATTGATGTAGATTTAATATTCCCATTACCATTTGGTGGTTTGCAGATCATATCTGCATTCTCAGTATTTTGTAAAATTACATCTACGAGGAGAAGTCAGTAAATAACCCACAAACTGATGTGGGAGAGCTGAAAATAGTAGTGATTAGTTTTGGAAGGTATCATTAGGTGACAGCACTATCCAGTTTTATAATAGACAATTAGCAGTCGCAAGATAGCAGACATGCGCAGCTCAGTTTGAAAATGGCAACCGTGCTTGAGGAGTGTATGCTAGAAGAGCACTGTGCTGTTCTGCATCTTTTGTGGTCACAACACTTTCTGCGAAGGCTATTCATAGGGAAGTGTATCCTGTGTAAGGTGAGAATTGTTTGTCACGTAAAGCGGTGAATAACTGAGTCCACAAAAATTCTGTTAAGGATGCTCAAAAATTTTGGACGAAGACTGATCTGGTCATCCTGTTCAGATTAGTCCACAATGCGACAGATGGAGACGATGATTGGAGCTGAGAGGTGAGTATTGCAGTTGCGATGTTACATACAGTTAGTGTTCTCATTGATTAGCCTATAGCATAATGCATGATCGTTTGAATTTCTGAAAAATGTGCTGACGGTGGGTACCCAGACAACTCACAGAAGAGGTCAAACTGAATCGAATGCGCACGTGCTTGCTACATCTTAACAGGATTATTACTGGGGATGAATGATGGGTGCGTCATTACCTGCCCAAATCAACGCATCGTTCAGTGCTCTGGAAACAACCTGGGATTTCTTGCACAAAGGTGAAGAAGGATAAGTCCTCAGCTGGTAAGGCAGAGCTGACAGTTTGGGGATTCTGAAGGAGTTCTGCTAGCCATTTCCAAAAGTGAGGTGAGGAATGTGATGGTTTTTTGGTACTGTGGAGATCAGTTGGCTGCAATTCGAAGAAAACATTCAGGTCTACTGAATAGACCTTTCTTTCGTTCCTTCATCACAACAGTGTGAGACCTCATATGACTCAATTGATGAATTAGGGTGGCAACTTCTTCAACATCTGCCTTATAGTCCGAACTTAACCCCAAGCGACTTTCACTTGTTTGGTCAGCTGAAAAAAAAAACATGCTGGCAGCATTTCGCAAATAACGAAGAAGTTGAATGCGAGCTGCGACAAAGACTTTTATGCAAAAGGTTTTAGGGGACTGTTAAAGTGGAAAAATGTATCAATGTTGGTGGAGGTTATGATGAAAAATAAAAATGGTCTTGAAGTCCTTAGCTCACTGAGTATTTTTTTAATAGACATTTGTGACTTGTTTACTGACTTCTCCTCATAGATTAATTGCTAGCAATTTAGAATTTTTTTTATCCCTTTGACATCTTCAGAACTTTACATTTTTTCTGCATGATGATGAAGTATCTCATAAATATTTAGATCATTATTTCAAGCTTAATCTTTACTGGGATGATTATGTAATGCATTTGGACAGCAGATCCTTAATTTTCTAATCTTCGAGATCTTTATTAGTTTAGCATTAACGTTCAACTATGAAACTGTCTAGGTTAGATATTGTGTCAAGGCAGCTGAACCTCTGACAAAGAGATGCAATTCTTCAAAAGAAACATGAGGGAACATAGTTTGCAAAAAAACAGTGCACTCCTAAAAAATAGAATGAAAGCTGCGAAACGTTTTGTGCCTTTGAGCTAGATATGGAAATGATTAAAATCTCATTATCAAAAAATGCACCAGACATTTCCAAAGAGCATGAAAAGGGTGCATTCTGGGGCCAATATAAAGCCCCGCGAACACCATCCGATTTTGCACCAACTTAGTCGGCCAACTTTCAGTTTTCGAGTTGCTAGAGACGACTTTGAGTAGGTTTTTCAGCGACTTGCCTCTGATTTTAGTTGTTGCTGCACAACCAACTCGAGTTGGCCAACTCGGAAAAGTTGGTCAGAATTACCAGTCACAGGGTAGCGTTGGGACATGTCAGTCATGATGTCTCGCCCATGGAAAGAAATGGCGTCTAAAACGATGTTCACCGATTCGAGTTGAAGACAAGCGAGTATACAATGAATATCAGTGTATCTTGAGTTTCTTTCATACATAAATAAAGTTTATTCTGAAATGCATTAATTGTCTGCGGCAGAATTTATCAGAGAGGTTTCAAAACCTCGATTTTTTCGGATTTTCCACAGCTGCTGGGGGAAACGCATTGCATTATGGGATTGCTGCTATTGCGGCTGACTTCATTTGCGAGTTGGATGGTGTTGCCTGCTGACAAAATCGCACCAATTCAAAGTTGGCCGACTCAGTTGGTGCAAAATCGGATGGTGTTCACGTAGCTTAAGGATTGTCTTTAACATGCACATGACAAATCTGACTAGGTTTGCAGTTTTAGTAAGTTAGGTAGTCTGTGAAGATGCTTCTGCAGTGTTGCAGTAGCAGCAACTGAGTGAGTTTGAGAGAGATTGCATCATAGGCTTAAGAAAAGCAGGTAATCATGCAGATATGTCAGCTTCCATCTTGGTCGAAATGATGCAGTTGGTCAGCAGTGGATGCAAAATATCACATATAACTAAGGATCTGGACAACCCAGGGAAAGACAGTGAGTTTAGAAAAGGAGAACAATTGCATTGCCTATTAACATATAGGATGTTTTTGGTGGAATTGAGACAGATGCTTCATGTTTGCTAGCTTGGCTGGTGCATTCCAAAGTTTTAATAAATATTTTTTTTTTTTTTTTTCCTAGATTCACCAGTGTACATTAAGACTAATATCATGCAATTTAATTTACTCATTATCAGAATAAAATAATCCTCAAAAGGAGTAAACTTAAATAAAAAATTTAGCCCTTGAATTGTTTCAAAAATTTATTATTATTTCATGGATATGCCATAACTTATCAGAATATGTCGCTATTGAAGTTAATAGTTAGTTAATAATTTTTTACTAGGAAGAAATATTTTTGTTTAAAAAAATATAGACTATTTACAACTATTTATAAATTAAATATTTTTCTTCATTACGAAAAAAAATACTATTTTTTTTTACAATTTCTGTTAACTGCATTTCTTAATTTTAATAAGAAACATAAAAATCCTTCTTAGGTCAACAACTTCTAACCAAGAGCTATTGAAATGTTGTTTTATATTTACTTCTTAAGAATTGCTATCTTGTATTTGTGGGTTTCTAAAAACACTTGACTATACTTTGGTGGTAGTTCTGCCAATGAAGGATCTTTCCAGACTTGTCTGTTTTTAGTTCCCACATCAGCAATGACTTTGTAACTCATATCTTTCTACATTTGACTTCGTATCAGAAACCTTTTTATTTTAGATGGTCAGACTCAAACTTGGCTTCTACCTCAATGCAGTAACCTTAGCACTTGACTATGTTGACTACGTATCTTTTTCTTGGTCTTATTCTATCTTTGGATCATGAAAAATCAAGGATATCCAAATTAACATGATTCGCTTTTGCACCTGCAGGAATTTTTGTTTATTCTGGAGATAAAATGGAATTGGTTCAATGATTTCTTCTTGTTGTGCTACTGCTTTCTTCCAGTTCGTTCTCTGCTTGCCTTTAATAAGATATTGAAATTAAATTTGATCTTCAGTAATATTATTCAGTGAAATGTGGAACTTTTTCTTTAACCTTTAATTTTAATTCATTATGTTTTTAGTTCTTGTTCAGGTTGCAAAAAGAAATTACATTACAATATTCATAAATGTTCTTTTTAAAAAGTAAATAAACTCTTAATCAATATTCTTTTTTTTCCCAGGCAATAGGCGACACTACTAATAACATGACCCAAATGGTAGAACCACATCATGATTATTTCAATGCCCAATTTCTCCTGGCTTTTCCTGTTGCTGGTCTCCATGCAATAACTGTGGAAGTTTCTGTGGTTGATAAATCGGAAGATGTTTGGAAAACTGGACCTCGCTCTTCCTTAACCATCAAATCCTTTGATGATTCGGTTAATCCAAAGTCACAGGCATCAACATCTCGAAGTGCTTTTACTCAAAGATTTTAGATAAAAATTTTATCTTTTTGTATAAATGTATGTGCATGTATTGTAATAAAAAACTATAAGATTGGTTTTATTTTTGGCGACCATTATTGATACCAGATGAGTATTAGAAATTATTTAGACTCTCGTGAAGAATCTTAAAGGTGGGTCTCTTCAAACTTTGAGTTTTTATAATAAAATAGTTTAAAAGTGGATAATGATATTGGAAAAAGAAATTCTGCAACGTAAGTAATGAAGTCTCACCAAAAAAAACCCAAACACAATCTTTTAATTTAAACACAAATTGCCTTTCTGGTTCGATGGGGGAAGGCGGAGATTGGGCTGATGAGTCCCAATAGGACGAAACGGCCATTCCCGATTCCTTCCTGATAATCGAACCAGAAAGGCAATTTGGTTAAATTTGTGCTGAATTCATTTCTTGTTTTATTTGAGTTGAACAATCTTTTAATATTTAACAAATTTGATGCCAGAAAGAGCTTTCATATTGAGAATGATTAGAGTAATAAAGAAACACAAGCACACTATTTTAAAGCAAATTTTCAGGACTTATAATGTGAGTGCCTTTATCATGCTCACTCTACATGAAAAATTTAACAGGAAACTCTGTAATCATCGTTAAACTAAACAAGTAAAAGAATATGTTAATGCAAACAATAACATTGGTAGTTCATTTCCGAAAATATGATTGTAAGTAATAATACAAATCTGCATTTAACAGAACAATCTTACAATTTTCTTAATAATATGATAAACACAATAAAAGAAAAAAAAAAAACTGTTATTATTATTTTAATTAACAGAGTTCCAATAGTTGAAGGAAGACCAAAAAATTCACAAAGATAACATAACTTTAAGACCTATTGTAAATACAATTAATAATCCTGCACAAAAACTAAGTTCCTTAATAATACAGTTAAGGTCGGGCTGGAGTGAGAATAGGAGGTTTTCATTACCCCATATCTTTTAAACTACTGCTGATAAAACACTGAAAATTTTTATGTAAAATCATAAAACCTAGAGGAGTTATATTTTCATGTTATTATTTAAATTCATTTTATTTGCATTCAAACACCTCCAATATATCGTAATTTAACAACTTTAGTGGTGTTTGTTTAAGCTCTAAAAATCTGGACCCAATACTCAAATGATACAGAAGCCTAATTAGGGAAATTTAATCAAAATACTTTTGTTAATTCCTTTGTCCAAATTGGCGCAGCTTAGCCGCAGCTGCTTTTGCACCATAAAACACCAACCAACCAACCATCCTTTGTCAAAAATTTTTTTTTTTTATTTTTTTTTAAATTAAACAATGCAGTCTGACAAATGATATTTTTGTGAGAAGTCTAATTTGTTTGAAGCAGTCTAATATTTTTTTTGAATCTGTTTCAAACAAATTAAGCTAAACCGAATGATCAATCATTTGACGTTTTTCTTTTCTTTTAATTTTCATTATTTATTAAGATTTTTATTAGTTCCAAAATTTGATATCAAGGGGGCTTCGATTTTTGAAATGTTAGCCATCCGTAAGTGGTTTTGTTTAAAGTAGAGATTTAGGGAGAGGGAGAAAAGCTTCCCCTACCTCCACCCTCAATAAAGAAACTTAAGAATTTCGTTGGAATCAATGTGGAGCCTGCGGAGCTAACTTGGTCTCATCCACTGTTATAAACAACGAGAGTCGTTCAATAAGTAATGCAAAACATTTTTTTTTCTCGGCTAATATTGCACAGAAAATTTCACGTTTTTTTCATCAAATATCTTCTAACATTCCCGCACTTTCTCAATTGTTTCATCATTCTTCGCTGTGAGGCAGAATTGTAGGTAATGTTCAAGATGGCGTCTGTGAATGAGATGCGTTCCAAACAAAGAGCAGTTATTGAATTTCTTTTGGCGGAACGGGAAACCGTGACAAATATTCACAAGCGCTTACAGAATGTCAACGGAGACCAGGTAGTTGATAA
This sequence comes from Thereuonema tuberculata, assembly GCA_023159025.1. NCBI lineage: Eukaryota > Metazoa > Arthropoda > Chilopoda > Scutigeromorpha > Scutigeridae > Thereuonema > Thereuonema tuberculata. The sequence continues at coordinate 28,502,018 of JAFIDM010012231.1, forward strand.
AAGCACTGTGAGCCATTGGGCGAATCGTTTGTCGTCGTTAGAAGAAGGAAAAGGGAAGCTGTCTAATCTCCCTTGTTCTGACTGGCCGCACACAGCTTGACTCCTGCAATGTTGCAACGTCCAACGATCAACTCAGAAGCCTATGTGAACAATTCCAGTATGTTTGTGGCCACAAAGACATGAACTAACTTCTACTCCACAACAACACCAGAACACGCTCAAGTCTGTATACCGCGAGAAGATCACAAAACTTCACTGACTGTTGTCCCTCATCCACCAATAGCTCTGATATCGCACCTTCAGACCTTTAAAGGATGCAATCTGCAGGAAGCGATATGGCAATGATCAGGAAGTTCTTGACGCAGTAAGAAGTTGGCTGAGGAACAGACCAGTAGAATGGTAACGTCAAGGCATACAAATCTCTGAATAAAAGTAGTTCAAGTCTATGGTCTTTCACAACCGAGATGTCATTTAGTATTTGGTAGGTATTTCACCTTGAGATTTGAAAAAATTTAAATTCTCAGCATGGCTGGAAGAAGTTATACATTTCATTACAAAATAACATTTTTGGCGGCCCCTAGGTTACAGCTTGCCTGTACAACATAGGGGACCGCTCTTGCTTTTACGCTTGCTGGATGTCACATACTGTAGTGGCCAAACGGTTAGAGATATTCGAATGAAACCTTCACCATTGTGTTCAGCATCAAACAGTAGGTGACGATGTCCAAAAAAATCAGACTTCTAGAACCATTCCCTGACTGCATGTGGGGGGGGGGGGTCAAAAGTCGCTGCTTCATTATGCTTTCTTTTATCATATCTCGGCAACCATTTGTCTTCCAAAAACATGACCACCACCAATGTGTTCAGAAGGATCGATATGGTGGGGACATAATCACCTTTTTCCTCTTTATCGGAAGTAACAACTTTTGATCCCCCCCAACATCCGGTTTGCTGTAAGCGTCCATTAGGTTCATTGTAAACGCTGGTTAGGTTCACTCTATGTTTGTTTATAAAATTGTGCATATTATGGGGCCGCTTTGCTTTTGACACTTTTAAAAATGATAATTAATGCTTTTAGACATATAATTATTATACTGTATTATAAAATATTAGTATAAAGAACAACAGATATCATGGTTTCAAAAATAATATATGCTTGCTTTGTGATATATGATGTCGTGTAGAAGGCATTAAGAAATGGCAGTAATTTCATAAACATTGAATTAATTGCAATAAAAATAAAATTTATGACATGTTTCATCTTCTTTGTTGCTTAAATTATGTTGCTTAAATTATGATTGCAAATTAATGATGTTTTATCTCAAAATGGAAAAGTTCTGAGTATGATACAGTATTTCTATTTCATAAACTTTTCATTCAACTTTTTTTTCTGTTCTGCTCTTTTTTTTCTTCTTAGATTTAAATGTTCATAATTGTTATATGATAGAAATTTTCTTCACAAATTTGTATCTACTAATATGAAAATCTCATACTTTTTAACTTTTGTTATGATGTATTTATCTAATTTCATCTTGAGAGTTGGCCAGAAACACTGTGCGTAACTTCAGTGCGATGAACGTAACGAAAAGTGGAAGTAACTTTTCAAGTAGTAATAAAGAAAAAGGCAATGAAAATGAAAAGAAAATTCGTTTTTCGTTAAAGTTTATAGAAAATTTTAATGTGATCATGCGGTATTGGCACAGTGGGCGATTGTAATCCAGAACAACAATTTTGTTCCCTTGTGGTGCAAATTACTCTATGGTAATTTGATTTGGTATATCCTCTGATCTTAATCCTTTTCTATTCTTGATCTTCCTGAACATTTCAATTCGAATTTTCCTAGAATTTGTTCGGCAGAGGATCATACAAAAGTTTATTTGATCCTGAAGAAAATCTTGGCTTCTCAAATAACTTGTTACCTTTACAACTAATTTCCAATCGTAGATTTACTTTGTCAGACTAAGTAATACTTCAAAGCTATTATTATGAAATGTTTAAAAGTACAGTGGAAACTCGATTAACCGTCACTCTCTGTTATCCGTCATCGATCGCAAAACCTACTTCTCCGTAAAATACAGGATATCGCCGCGAAAAAAAGCTCGAGCCTCGAAGAAACAGAAGAAGATGACTGATTACAGCTTCAACATGGTAGGCCTACTAGATAATAAGGTTTATGTTTTATGTTTCTATTATTATTATTGTTTGTTTTGTGTTAGAAAAATCTATCAGTACCACAAATAGATATTGTCATTGTATTAATTTATTGTTTGCCTTTCGTCCCAAACCAGCATTGAAATTTCGTTACTGTATATGTTTATTGCGAAATTTCTGTTATCCGTCTATCCGGTTAACTGTCGGTTAATCGAGTTTCCACTGTAGTTCAGATTCACAGTTATTGCAAGTCTTCCCACAGCCAAAACCAATTCCAATCCTTTTCATTAGCTTCCAGTAATTCCACTAAAAACTAGAGAAAAAATTATGTATGAAAAGTTTGCACTAGTTAGAATTTAGTTATTATATCCTCTTTCACAGCCAAAAGCATAAAAATCATTGATAATTTTAATAATAATTTGAGTTTCTGAGATCTGAAACCTAAAGTTTTTAGTTGAATATTTGGAAGCTAGAGGAAAAGTATTATGTATGAAACAAAATACTAGATTTAGTACGAGGGTCGATTCTTTAGTTATGGCAACTATTTTTTATCTGCCAAACATACGGTAACACTTCAATTCTAGAATATAAGTTTGAAAGCCTGTTGGATGTTCTTCTGATTGGCACCACTGAGAAGAACCACTGGGTGTGGTCTGGGACAGTGGAGGAACATCATGGAGGCAAGTGGAAAACACATATTTGGAAATCATAGTTTAATAAGGCAATGCAGTGTAGCCAAGGAAGAAACAGAAACACAGGAATGCTCAATACACATTGCCAGCACCCCCTCAAAATAATCTAAAAGATTGTTCACCGTATGTTGCCAGTGTTTGGGAAATGCTGTCCAATGCCATCATTCCTCACGATAATGCCACATGTCACACAGCAGCTCCTGCACAGACTATTCGCAACTGCAGCTTTGATTTGATTCCAAAACTCAGGTCAGGCGAATACGAACGGAGCTCCAACACTTCCCACCCCAACGACGTAACAACAATGAAATTTTGACGGCGTTTCCATGGAGAGGTCTAACACTTTAATGACCCCGTGCAGCTTTCCCAAACGCTCGCAACAATCTTGGAGATTGCTAACATCCATCAAAGTAATGTGTAATTAAGTATTCCTGTGTTCCTTTTTCTTCCAAGGCTACACTGCATTGATTTATTAAACAATGATGTTCCAATACGTATTTTCCACTTGACCCCATGACGTTTCTCAACTGACCTAGACCACATCAGTAGTACCAAACAGAACATCAAACTACAATTCTAGAATATACGTTTGAAAGCCTGCGTTACCGCATGCTTGGCAGATAAAATAGTTGCCATGACTTATGAATCGACCCCCATATTATACTCATTAACAAAAAGAAACGACGACCTAGAAGGAGTTGTCCAATGGAGTCAAAAATTGGTGGAGTGGAAGATTATATACAGAATAGAAAATGATTGAAATAAATCATTCAATTTGTCTGAAATTTTAGAGTTACAAAGTAATGAGCTCAATAAGGTGTTGACCCACCTCTATCACTCTATGCCACGTCGTGTGGCAGCTTGCATTCAGGGTAAAGCTCCCTGATGGTCTCCTGCGATATTTCTTGCCAAATTTGCTCCAATTGTCGGGCTACGTCATCCACATTCCCTGGTGGATGCAGTCGCTTTTCCATCATATCCCAGACATGCTCGATTGGAGAGAGATCTGGTGATCTGGCTTGCCAAGAAAGTGTTTCATAAGCTGCAAGACAGGTCATAGCAACACGTGCCGTATGTGGTCTGGCATTATCTTGCTGAAAAATAAGGCCAGGGTACTGCAAAAGGAAGGGTAGCAAAACAGGTCTCAGAATGTCATCGACGTACATAAGTGTGCTGCTAATGACGACCAAAGGGGTCCAGCTATCAAGGTAAATGGCACCCCAGACCATAACTCCTGGTTGAGGGCCTGTGTGGCGTGCAATAGTGAAAGCAGGATCGGCCCACTGCCCTGGGCGTCTCCAGACACATCTGCGACGATCGTCAGGACACAGTTGGAAGCTAAACACTATACGTCCCCAGTCAGCATCATTCCAACCGGATCGAGCCAAGTACCACTGTAATCTGGCCCGACGGTGTGCAGACGTTAGTGGCAGGTGGCGTAGCGGTTGGTACGAGCGTAGATGTCGCTCTCTCAGCCCTTTTGTGAATGGTCATGGTGGACACTCGCATGCGGGTCGCACATCTGATGGTTGATAATGATGATTCAGGCACTGTGACAGCTGATCTGACAATCACTCTATCCTCCCACTCTGCTGTGGCCCTAGGTCGACCCTACCTTCATGATGCTGAAATCTGCCATTGTCCACCCATTCCTGCCAGCATCTTCTAATCGCCGCATCACTTTGACCCATATGATGAGCAATTCTCCGATTTGCCTAACCTGTCTCTTTCAATCCAATGATACGACCTCTTTCAAACTCTGACAGTTGCACGTCATGAGCTCGAATCCTGCGGCGAGACATTTTTTCAGCCGTTGAAAGGTATCCTAACTCGCAATGCAACAGAAATTTTGAGCAACAGATTGAGAATCGCTTCTTATATACATCTGCTGAGTGCGCAGTTCCGATGCGCTGTAGCTCTCGCTATTCATTCATTGGACACCAAAGTTTAATCATTTGCATGGGCGGTCCCAATGTCTTTGCATACAAAATTTCATTACAATCGGACAACTCCTTCTAGGTGCGTCGTTTTTTTTTGGTAATGAGTGTATTTTGCATTTCAATAGAAATTTAAGAGCTATGCAAAATTGCTTTTTTTCCTATTTTTTTGCAAAATGCACTCAGAAAGCTACGGGAAGGTCAGAATTAACTTGACATGTTACTATTACTTAATTTAACTGTCCTAAATAGCATTAGATAATGAGATTTTCATGTAGTTCAACACAAATTTTCAAAGGAGATGAAGCAGATAGTTAGAAATA
>JAFIDM010012231.1:28527120-28548040 GCA_023159025.1 Thereuonema tuberculata
TAAGTTCATCTATTGTTTTGAAATATTATGGTTGGAAATTGCTCATGTAATTTTTTCTTTACAGATACATAAGCTTTGGTACTTCTCTCGATTGGCATTTTTAGATAATCATTTAATGCCAAAACCGAATGTCACTAACCTGTCACCTTAGTATAAAATGCAAAAAAACATCTATTGTTACAGTAAATTGAAACAAAAGTTGAAAAGTTATACAGGGCCAACCACCCTAAGGCCATGAGACTGGTTCTCTCCCCCACTTCTCCTTTCTGCCAAATCCCAGGGCAACAGCTCCATGCCCACTTCTGTCACACACTCTCTCCCTCTGACATTCCTGCAAAGGAACCTGTCGAAGATGACGATCCCTTTGATCCTCCCTTCACTCCTGAGGTTTGGAAGCGCCTCTCCAGGTGCTCCAACACCGCTCCGGGGCACCACGGAATCAGGTACAATGACTGGAAGAAGTTGGACCCCGGCGCTCATGTTCTCTCCTATCTCTTCAATCTACTCCCAATGCGGAGGAGTGTACTGCATCGCATGAAGACCTCCACTAACAGTTCTCATTCACAAGAAGGAGGACCCTTCCATCCCTTCTAACTAGCGCCCTATCTAATACTATTTATAAACTCCATGCTTCTTGTCGTTCCTCTCGACTTTCTCAGTGGTGCATCCACCACGAAAGGCTCTCCTCTTCGCAAAAGGGCTTCCTTCCATTTGAGGGTTGCTCTGAGCACAATTTCACCTTTCAAACTTGCTGCGTTGCCTGGCTCGACCTAAGCAACACCTTTGGCTCGATCCCTCACGCTACCATCTTCTCCTGTCTGCGATGGGCTAGTGTAACGAGGCCACCATCGCAGTCTCGTCTATACTCTGGATGTACCACTTCTATCTGACACTCTGACGGCCTCACCGAGCCCATCCCTATTCTCACCGGTGTCCGACAGGGCTGTCTACTTTCCCCTATTATCTTCAAAATCCAGTTCTAAATTATACTGTAAACTAGAAAAAAAGATTAGAATGGGGCTCCATAGTTAGATTGGTTTGTTAATTTTAAATTATGTTTATTTGTTATATCATTTTTGTTGAACTGTAGGCAATGCGCGAGGACCATCAATCTTTCAGAGCACTTTGAGGTCTAGTATCAAATGTAAACTACGAAAGGTTCTTTTCTATATTTTCCTGTGTTTTAGCTGACCGTAGGACAAATCAAACCTTGACAAACTTGGAACTGTTGTTAACATGTAATTCTGAATGTAAGCAGTGAGAGTTGTAATATTTGTTTTCTGATTATTTGTTTTGTGTTTAAAATCTCAATATATGAAAATTCTGGGTGTGCTTTTAGCTCAAGACGACCTTCAGTACCCAAGAATTTTTCTTCTCAATCAATAATTTTTCCATTTTATTCAAGATTATTTCCTTTTTTCTCGAGAATTTTTACTTAGTGTTAAACTGATCAATGATTTAAAGATTGCAACAATTATTTATTTACTAAAGCATTAGGCACTTTTTTCCATCTGTTTAATAAATCATAGGGGAAGTCAAATTCAAGTACAGGCTTGATAAATAAAATATAAATCAAGAGTGAAAGGATGAAAGAATACTGGAGGAAGAAAATCATGAAGTTATTTTACGTGATAAAGAATGTACTGAAAGAGGATTGAAGTTATATCGTCTTCTTTTCCTCCGAAACTAGAAGCAATTGAAAATCAGAGCATTGCTTCAGCACTTGGAAAACACTTTGAGCCTTTGAAATAGCTCTTTCCATGTGAACATTTTAAGTCAGCGTTTGGACTGTGATTCACAATTATATGTGGTTAATATTGTGCATATTTGTTGTTGTCTTGGAAATTTAGATAGGATGTTTTTAGCAGTCTTTGAATGTATAATTTGAATTTATTATTGCCGAATATATGACTAAGAATAACAAAGATTTTCAATTTAATACATATCAATTTTTTTGTTTTGATCAATTTTCACTTTGACTTTTGTCCCTTTAGATTAAGTAAATTACGCACTGTGCATGGGTAAAATCAAATTCTACACCAGTCTATGCTGGTAAAATAGTCATTGATATTTAAAGAAGACAAACCATATTACGTGTCCCTAAAGGTTATTTTCCAATAACTCGTAACACACAATAAAAAAAGGGTCAGAACGGCCGGCTACCTGAGTTGTGTCGACCAGGCGCTCAAAGAGATGCGTCATTCGGCTAAGTTCGCTCGTTGAATACACTGTGTTTATGTGCGCTATTAGCTATTGTGAGTATTTATTGTTTTCTTTGAAGTATTGAGGTAAGTTTCCATATGTATTTGTTTTAATCTATCATTATTAAAATTTAATAATGAGCGCCTTTTTACTAAAGAGAGATTATTTTAGTCGAAATATTGCTAAGTCAATTTGTTGTTGAGTTTTAGTGTATTATATCGAAGTATACAGATCCCTTATAATATTTTTTTGAGAGAACTATTTGTTAGCTACAAGAAAAACTTTCTGTTGTTTGCGAATATTTGCGACACTCATATAACTTTTTTATTTTCAGAATGCCTTCTCAAATATCTCGTAGAAAATTTTTCGACGTTTGGTTTGCTAACGCAAAAGAAATAAGAACTGATGCTTTGTTACACCACATATTGCAAGAACTTGGTAACCCGTCCTATTCGGATGACGTTATAAGAAGTTTAAAAGTGACTATCAGAAGTTTTTGCCAAAAAATCGAACAAAAATGGTTGAAGTCGGGAAGACATCGAGATCGATTCCTAAACACAAATTCAGAGAGCAAGTTAAAGGAATTAACAAAAAAATGTATCCACCTTACTACAGGGTTAAAGCAGCAAAACAATTGTCTACCCTAGCGGCATTAATGTCACAGAAACGTCCGCCGAAATTAACTTGCAATCTCTAATGGACCACACAATTATACGATTATGTAAAGTGCAAGAAGAAGTACTGAAGACTATATGTGACTTGAAAGGTTTAGATATAATTGTAAAATGGGGATGTGATGGAGCGGAGCAAAATAAATATAAACAAAAATTTTCTGAAGAACATTGCAGTGATGAAAGTTTGTTCAGTATATCGATGGTGCCTATCCAAATGAATTCAATAAATAAACAGAACGTTAAAAACATTCTGTGGCAAAACCTTTCGCCTGCTTCGACCAGATATTGTCGTCCCATCAAGTTCGTGTTTGCCAAGGAAACCGTGAATGTAATAACGATGGAGGTGAATAAAATTAAGAAACAAGTAACTTCACTCTCACCTACTAAAATTATTGTAAATGGCATTGAAGTCTTGGTTAAGCCAAAATTGATATTTTGCATGATTGATGGCAAAATATGTAATGCCGTAGCATCATGTGCTTCCACACAGACTTGCTATTTATGTGGTGCAAAGCCAAAGGAAATGAATAATGTAAGCCGCATCTTAGAAAAGCCGGTAAATAGCAATCTTCTTTCTTTGGGCCTGTCACCTCTACATTCATGGATCAGATTTTTTGAATGCATATTGCACATTTCGTATCGACTTGAAATAAAATCGTGGCAGGCTCGAGGAGCTGAGAATAAAAAAAAAGTTGCCGAGAAAAAGAAAGAAATTCAAGAAAAGTTTAGGAGTGAGTTAGGCTTATTAGTAGATATGCCTAAACAACAAACTGGGAATACCAATGATGGTAATACAGCCCGTAAGTTCTTCAGAAAATCTGAAAAGTCAGCTGTAATAACAGGTGTTAATGTTGAACTTATTAAGCGCTTCCATGTCATCTTTGATGTATAAGTCTCTCGTTTGCTTAGCAAATTCCTGAAACTTACTGATATTAACGTGAAATCCGCTATTTATACATTCTAAGAGTACTCATGGTACCCGATGCCCGTTAGCGTGCACAAAATACTCTTTCACGGAAAAGATATAATTGCTTCTTGTGTCCTTCCAATCGGTCAACTTTCGGAAGAAGCACAAGAGGCTAGAAATAAGGATAACAGAAAATTTAGAGAATTATTTACGCGAAAAACTTCAAGAGTGGACACGAATACAGACTTAATAAATCGGTTACTAATAACATCAGACCCCTACATTGCAAGCTTACGTGCTGCTCCCAAAACTAGACGTAGCCAAATGACTCCTGAAGTCTATGAACTTTTACAAATAAGAACTTCTGACATTGAACACGGAGGAATTCAGTCAGAAAATTCAGATTCTGATACCCATAGCGACTTTGAAAAATCATGAAGACCTTGAACATGAAGAAATTCAGTCAGAATAGTGAGATTCTTCAAACGAATGTTTTTTTTTTTTTGTGCATTTATATAACACAACATAAGACAGTAATTATTTGTTATATAATATGGTTGCAATATATGTCTAAAACCTTGAAAATGTCTTTAAATTTTATTCAATACATTTTATCCCGCAGTTAATTAGTACAGTTTGAGTTCAAGACTTTTGTCCCTTTAGATTAAGTAAATTACGCACTGTGCCATGGCTGGATTTCTACAAAGAATGAAAAATATTCTGCATTTTGGAATAGTTAAAGTGTCTGTCATTTTAACTAAAGCAGTTCTTCTTGTAAGATGTCGTTTTGGCTTCATTGCCTGTATTATATCAATATTAAAGTTTCTTTTCATAACATTCAAATTTTACCATTTGGAAACAAGGTTCTCATAAAATCCATACTTTTTGATATAAAACATCTGCCATTTATCTTTGATCAGATACTAGAACCATATGGATTTTTTTTTTCTTCGAGGCGTTGGTCGTCACAAAATATTATTCCGGACACCCACACCGCCACGCCGCAGCTACCTCCTAAGGACCCTCCTCCCCGTCCCGGCATCACCTGCTACTTCTCCCGTGGTACCCACACCTCCAATCTCGTTGCCCACACTTCCTTCACCGTCGGTAAGCGCCGAGACGACCCCCACACCACTGCCGCACCCCTTCCACCGGCACCGCACCACCCACACACCAACGACGCAACCGGCAAAGGATCCCCAATAGGCGACATCGGCCAAAGGAAACCTCCTTTCCCCGCTGACGCCACGGAGCACCTGCCTGTCACCGTCATCTTCACACTCGGCCACCCACACTACACCAATGCCGGCCACTACTGCACCACCGCAGATGCACGCCCAGAGCCCATCGCCGTACCTGCCTCCCCGATCACCATTAGGCTCTACTCACCATCACCACCACTCATCATTGCTTCGGCAGTCACAAATGACACTCCGCCGACGCCACCATTTCACCAACACCGCACCCCAGCTGCACACTACTTCACCAGCACCCCTCCGTCACCCCGCGCACGCCTCCACCTCTTCGGATCGACCTCCCAAGCAGCCTCTTCTGCCTACCCCGCTGACACTGAGGTCCGTCCGCGTGGCAAACACCAACACCATCATATCACCCACGTCCCCCCCTCACGCCCCCTGTTCCGGAAAGGCCTCCAGCACTGCTGCCGACGCCTATGCTACCCTTCCCCAGTCCACCGCAGCAACCCCTCACCGCCATCTAAAGGCCCACGCGCATCGAACCCCGTATCCGTCTTGCGTATCCCAAATGACGTCATTTTGTACGACGTCCGTCGATTTGTGACGTCAAACTCACGTCTGCCGTCACTATACGGGAAAATTCAACGAGCTTGAACATCCCCGTATTCCGTATGTGACGTCATGTTAGCGTCACCAATCAGAATGTTTCTTTTGTTACAACGGGAACCAATCACAACGCAGCCATGCCATGTGGCGGAAATTTCTACTGTGTTTTTTTTTCTTCCAAGATGAATGCCAAGAAGAAGGTAGATCTTATTATGTTAGTGGAACAATATCCAGAGCTTTATGCTATTTCATCGAAAGATTACAAAAATAAGCTAAAAAACGAGAGAGCATGGCTCAAGATTAGCGAACAATTAAGAGAATCAGGTAGGTTTGCATTTATTTTAGTCCTTGTAATCGAATCGAAATTAAATAATGTAACATTAATTTCATGTTCGCTTTTTAAGTTATAGTTACCGACTGCAAGAACACGTGGACTTGTCTTCGCGATACGTATGGTCGTAAGAAAAAAAAGGAATCAGAACCATTGCCGAGTGGATCTGCAGCCGCAACTAATCAAAAGCGTTGGCGCTACATGGAAATTATGTGTTTTCTAAATCAACATATTAAACATCGGGAGTAAATATTTCAAATTACTACTCATCTACTGAATTAACTCATCATTTAAGAATTCACAAAACAATGTGGTTTCTGCACTCCCCAATTCAATTGTGTTTTGTACAATTAAAATCATCACAATAAGTCACAAAAATTCAAAAATGTCTTTTTTGTGTGCAGTGGGCTTGTATGGGATCGACTCATATCGGGTGAAGAAACCACATCAGTCCCGGGCTTAGTTTAATATATATGTTGTTTCTGCATCCAACACACTTTTCTAGGATCCTATGAGTCCGTAAATACATGAAACAACAGTATTTTGATCTCCTGTAAAATTTCATGGAGGTGACTTACGTGATTTCTGCAATCGCCGATTCCATTGTTAATATTTCCTAATTTCTGTATTTGAAAAAATGAAAACATGAATCATTAAGTAAGAGGGGAGGTGTTAGAAGAAGCAAGGGGTAAATGAAAACAGTACACTAAGAAATAAACTAACATTCCATATTGTCTGAAAAATTATGCAGCACTATAAATTCTTAAGATCCTTTTCACCCTGAGATATACAATTCACATTATTGGTTCCTTAAGAATGTTTTTTGAATGTTCACTTGAGTGAATGAAAATAGATTATAGAAAAAAAAAAATGTTCGTTTTACATGGATTCTAGAAATTTTACTCGCTTTTTAAAATTTCAGTTTGTTTACATAATGGAAATATTTTTTATTTTCAAGGTTTGATCTATTTTTTGCTTGCTTACATTTTTTCATTATTTTATAATTTGAAGCCCTCAGTTAAATATTTTCTATTCATTACTTGATTCTCAAGCTTTAATTTTTTCATTAACATTTTTATATTGACTTTATGGTCTTAATACATATATATCATCACTTACATAACTCCTTTAACCTTTAAAAAGTTGTTTTCATCATACTGTCGTTGTTAACAATTTAAATACTCACTTTCACAAAAATTAATAATTTTTTTATCTATGCTTTGTTTTCTTAAGACATGAAGCTGTGTTATTGGACAACTTACAGATTATCAAAGTGATATTCTTCATAGGGAACTAATACGTACGGATTATTCATATTTCTTTGTAATGTAAGTGATGATAAACTATTATATCCTCAAAGTAACAAATTTATTTATCGTTATCTTTAATATTTCCAATTTATTATTGATTTATTTGATTCAATTTATTCTAATTGTTCCTGCTTTTTAATCATGGTTCATTGTTTTAGTTACTGATTTGGCTTCTTGGTATTGGTTTATGTATTGTAAGGATTTAAAGAATATTCTTCATATACTAATTGTTAAATTAATAAAAATAGAGAAAAAAGAAATAATAAAAAAAAAAATAGTTTTTCGATTAATTACTTCCCATAAAATAGTGAAAAAATTATCAAAATTTGTTATATATCTTAATTTTTTTTAAAAAATTTATCACTTAATGAAATTCAAATCGGATTATTTTGCTACAGTGTGGTTTCAATTTTTATGGCAAATTCATAGCTGTTATAAATCCTACAGAAAATTTCGTATCAAAAATCATTTTATTTAAATATCTTCTCTTTAAATTGTTAAACATGCGCTGATAAATTTTACGTGTGCTGAACATCTCTTTGTCTTTTGCACACGTGTGCACATGCTGTAATTTTTTACTACCAAAAAAAAAAAAATAATTATGAACAACATGTATTAAGAATAAAATGATAACAACAATAATCTTCAATAATTCCAAATACCTACATATTTTCGGTTTGAATAAAAATTATAAGGAATATTTCCATTAGCTTATTTTTTTGATTTGAAAAAGGCTTTGGTGGATCTATCTCATACGTTACTTAACGTGTTGTAACAAAAATAATTTCTTAACTATATTTATGTTAAATTAGCTTTTACCATGCCAAAGTTTTGCTCATTAGTTTTAGACTATGAAAATTTCTTTTCAATGAAAAGGATGTAAAATAAGGAAGTCCTTTCATTCTATACAATGTAATTGTTTGTAAGTATTTGCTATGGTATTAAAACAATATTTTTTTATTTAATTATTATTTACAATTTCAGTCCTACAAGGTTGTATTACATATTCTGTACTTATATTTTTGTTATTATATTAACAAATTATTCTCATTGCATTCTCTGTTACAGGAAATAACAGATATGGTATTTGCCAATGTAAGATAATTTATTACAAAATATCATTATACTAATGAGTGATGTATATTGCCTTATATAACAATGAGAAATGATAATTTATAATTTGTTAAATTAAAAAAAAAAAGTAAGGGTTCAAATGTTTTGGAACATTTAAAGTTGTATATGTATATTAACTGTTACAAACTCATTTAGGAACAAACAAAAGTTACAAAATCAAAGTCAGCATTAAGCTTTAGAACTGAAACAATTACACAAAGATTTCTTATATTTCCATAATATAGATTTCGTATTACTTTATTTCTTGATTTATCGTCCTTAAATTTATTTCCATATATTTCATTATGTACCTCTTAAAAATAAAAACAATTAAATATCTAAGAAAATAGCACATGTTACTACATTTGGAAAACATTATCTGTTCTCTGTAATGTTTTTCATAAGCACAATAAATATATATAAATATAGCCGGACAGTGATATGAAATTTGAAACCAATGTAAAGAACAAATCACTGCCTGAAAATGCCAATTCAAATTTCAGATTACCGTTTCTATGGTGATAAAACAGAAGTTTACCACCACGTCTTCAGCTGCATAATTTAGAACTAATTTAGCAAAAACGCAATATATTAAGACTTTGCTCTCCTTAAATTTAAATTTTTTAACTATAATATAAATATTTAGGTAATTTTTTAAATTTTAGATAATTAAAGTTAAACCTAAAAAAAAATATTTATCTGAAACTATCTAAAAGTTAAAAATTACCTAAATAAAAAATTAAAAAAATTAAAAATTGCCTGAAAATGCCAATTCAAATTTCGGTAGTGATTTGTTCTTTACATTGGTTTCAAATTTCATATATTACTAAACTATTATAGCCGGACAGTGATAAGTTAATTTTTATTCTTATATTCTTTACGTTCTGAATTTAAATTGCAAATGATTGATTGAAATCTTTGCATTTCTAAACTCGAAGGATGAGCTTCAAGTTTGGACATATATATATATATATATATATATAACAAATTTTACTCTTTTAAAAAATAGTTACACAGTGTAAACGTTCACCCAAACAAACAGAAAATGCCAGTGATTAAACGTGATTTTTTGTTAGGCAAGACGGGCCTCAACCAGGGGCCTAAGTGTTGCTAAGGTATTGACGTAAAATGTTCGCAGTGCCAATGATGGCTGTCTTTTGTAATTCAGCTGTTGTTATTGCTGGTGCTCCAAGTCTGGTGTAATAGTCCATAAATTTAAGTGATAGTGTTCCTAGTGCACCAATGATGATTGGCAACACTGTAGTTGTTTTATTCCATATTCGTGTAATTTCAAGCGCCAGAGCCCTGTATTTGTTGATTAGAGTTCAGGAAAAAGAACTGGAAAAACAGTCCCCAGGGATGGCAATGTCAATTAGGGTCACATTTTGTTGTTCAATTAATGTAATATCAGGCGTATTAGCTGTTACATGCTGGTCTGTTTGAATACGAAAATCCCAGAGGATTTTAACTTGCCCGTTGTCCAAGACCTTTTCTATACTGTGATGCCAGGGTTTTTCTGATGCTAACACAGAATATAAAAAGCGACATGACGATGTAGCCAAGAAAATACATTGGGCACTATGTCGTAAATTTGGATTCCATACAATTGTAGAGCACTCACAGATTATATGATTTACAGTTTCTTCTCGGTTGTTACACAGTCTGCAAAGGCTGTTGGTGCTTGTGCCTTGTATTTTGGCCTTCAAAATATATATATATATATATATATTGAAAAAAAAGAATATATAAATTATAGAAATAAAGAATTATTCATTAACTTAGCATAAGTTTTTTTTAATTAATTACAGCACATTAACCAACATCAGAGAAGTAAGTACCATGCAAGGTGCTGCCTTCAATGACGATCCATTGGAAGGCCCTTCTTGGCTTTCCTCACAACTTATGGAGAGACTTTAAAGCACACCATCATGTGCAGAATCATCAGTGCAATACTCACTGGTGGTAAGTCAACTTTCAAATTCTTCATTCATGCAAATTTCTCCCGTAGCTACTATGTAGCAATTTACTTATTTTTTTATATATTTTTTTTTTTTCAACATTTGCAGCTATCCGAAGATGAGGTATTGCCTGGAAGGTCTATACACACGCAAAGAACAAACCTGCAAAGGATCATTTTGAATGTAACCTCACATTATCATGCCAATATATTTTTTTTTTTTTTTTTAAATCCTAAAACATGTAGCTGTACTAACTGCTGTACTGTGTGCATTGAAAATTACAGATAACTGAAGAAAGAAACACCCCCTCAGTAGTGTATCGCCAGCAGATGGATCATCCTGATTTCTATGATTTTTGATCCATCATTTCAGCATCATTGTAACCATTCATTTTTCTTTATTAACGCATATGATAGGGAACTTCAAATCTTGGCACTTCCTCAACAACAGGCCCTTATCAAACACTTGAGCAACCATCGCTGGTGGTAGGTTATGATTTCAATATCAAATTTTTATTTTGACCCAACAATTACTTCCGTTAAACATAATATAATTTGTTATTGTGAGAAAAAATGTATTGTTATTATCTACAATATTATATTACAGACAACAACTCAGCAGTATCATCAAAGAAGAGAAGTTGAAAGTACCAGGAAAAGGAGGAGAGGTTTTTATATTACTAAAATTATCAGTAAACTATTCATTTCAACTTCACATTGATATTAAGCAGTATTATAAAAATTGCACCATGGTGTATTACATTGCACATGAAATTTAATTGTATATCTAACTTTCAGTTGAGCCAAACACCATTTCACCCGAGAGTATTATGGGAAGAATTAATAGGCCACGCACATTGTCGGAAGATTTTGGTGCGGCTGTGGGCCATTTAGCAGATGGTATGGATGTGAAGCAATACACCGAATTACTATGGTGCATCTTACAAGTAGGCGACGAAATAAGGGACACCATTATTACCAGAAACAACAATTAATCAAACGAAATAAGTATATAATTTTATTTTGTTTCTCCTTTGTTAAATATTACATACACAGATGTACGATATTTCTTAGATTTCAGCAGTAGATGACTGCTGCTTCAGTAATGTAAAGCATGAACTCTTTCATGAAAAAACTGCTTTGGTCATAAGAATTTGAAAATTTCGAAATGCCGAGGTTTGCCGAAGATCACCTCCGGCAGCACCTCCTCTTCCATCCCTTCCTATCAATAGCTCACCTCCTCCCAATCTAGACCCAACCATACACTACATTCCCATCCCACTGCAAGAACCCTACCCGTGTCCCACCTGTCACACCAATAACATCACCACCCCACACCGGCCTGGCGAAACACCTCAAAATTCCCTTCCCACCCAAGACACTCTCCTTTTACTGCCAAACCCCTTTCTCCAAACTCAAGACGGGCAGAAGACACACTCCTGTCTGCCACCTTGCTCTCCCCCCTCGCCCTGCCATTCCACGACCAACTTGAAACTGCCGTCCTCACGGCTAGAGCTGCATCTCAGACCGCCTGCATGCGAACACCGGCATGCACTCCGTGCGGAGCCCCATGCAGCACCCCACGCAGGCGGATCGACATCACCACCATCAACGCCCGCACATCCATTCGTTCCTCACCCAGCACCACTGCTGCCGAGACCTGCTTTGGACTTTGGTTTATGCTTTCACGTGTTTGCCATGCAAAGTCCTCCACCTTCCTACAATGGTTTTATCCTGTTGTCAAGGCATATTCTTATCAATGTTTAGGTCAATTTACGGAACCTCGGCGTTCCTAATAGCAGCCGTATTAATCACATAAGTTGTCATTGGAATTATAACTACTGACAAGATGACCTGTCATGATATAAAAGAACTTCAAGACACGTAGAAACTCATAACGTGCCTAATGTTCATCGTCTGATCAGCGCCTTGATGTTGAGTGATTTTTAATTTTTTGAACAGTGATTTTGGACAAGTACTTGAGGCATTCTTAATAGCATTCACATTTGTATGAGCCTTTCCATTGGTGTTGTATACGTTCATGATATACGAGTTTGAGTACCGGATTTTTAGAGATTCCTGCTTCTGTTCCTGCGAAGGAACCCATCGAAGAGGATGATCCCTTCCACCTTCCCTTCACTCCATCTGAGGTTTGGACATGCCTCTCCAGATGTACCTGATTGCGTCGGGTCCCGGCGCGGTGTTGGAGCAACGCCTGGAAGAAGTTGGACCCCGGCACGCATGTTCTCTACTATCTATTCAACTTACTCCATGCGATGGAACACACTCCTCCGCATTGGAAGACTTCCACCACCGTCCTCATTCACAAGAAAGAGGACATTTCCATCCCTTCTAACTGGCGCCCTAACGCCCTCTCAAATACTATCTCAAAACTCCATGCTTCTTGTCTTTCCTCTCGTCTTTCTCAGCAGTGCATCCGCCACAAAAGGCTCTCTCCTTCGCAAAAGGGCTTCCTTCCATTCGAGGGTTGCTCTGAGCACAATTTCACTCTTCAATTGGCCATCGACGATGCCCGGCGCACCAGGCAAACTTGTGTTGCCTGGCTCGACCTACGCAACGCCTTTGGCTCGATCCCTCACTATCATCTTCTCCTCCCTGAGATGGGCTGGTCTTAACGAGGCCACTATCTCAGTGATCTCACGTCTCTACTCGGGGTACACCACCTCTATCCGGAACAGTCATCGTACCTTTAATATTTTCAGTGAAACAAACAATTCAACCTACACAAAGATAAAAGTCGTCAATAAACTCTCTTTAAATGAGCTTCTGTGATTAAAAAAATTATAAGAGAAAAACAAGTAAAAATATATAGATGACTAATTTTGAATGTTTTTATGTTAATGTTGCAGATGAAACTTCAGTACATTGTTTTATAAGGTAGAAGTGAAATTAGAGCTATTGCACTTTAACTGAAAATTTAGATTTTGATGTTTAGAACTCTGAATTAATTTAAATTAATGAGCGGCATTGTTATAGATATCGCCCACATTCCTGAAGCTGTAAAGTTGAAGGCAAGTAAATAAATTGCAATTGAATTAAATTGCTTCAACTACTGACAAACAGACTTTAGAATGCTGATTCATTCAAAACATGCATGACTGTGTGGGTTTACTAAAATCGTTCTCGTTACTGCTAACACTCAGAGTATCCCAGTGAAATAAAAGCTCATACTATTATATATCGACTTGATGTTCAGGAACTTTGGTTGTGCACTGGAGTTGGTGATTCCATGTGAAATTTTGTCTGTTCATGATATTCACACAAAAAATGGGCCAAAACTTGTGCTCATTGCTATTCACGCACTATCTATATCAGATTCTACAAGTACGTTTGGCACCAAAGAAGCAGCTCTTCATAGTGCATCTATGGCATATTTGGAACACTGTGGCATATCATCTGACTGAGATGACATAACAGAACAAAGCAGTAAATCTGTAGAAAATACTTAGTGCTATTATGAAAAGGGTCATCTTGTAAATCTTTAGATGAATTTTAAGATTGTGGCTATATCATCATGCAAAGAATATAGACATCGAAGATTTGCCACCTAAAAGCAGAAGTGCTAAAGGCCATTTGTTGAGATAGTGTTTCTACACATACCTTCAGAGACATTGCAAAACCAAATTCACATGGGTCTAAGCCGACAAGCACATCATCAATACAGTGATAGAAGATGATTTGGTGCCAGAAAAGAACTTACAGAAATATCCCAATAAAATCAGTGGGAAATGTAATTGTTTAAAATGCGCCAAATCTTCCTGCATTTGTAGGGAAAATGAAGTAAAATGTTGCTAAAGGGGTTAGATTCAATCTCTAACAATCCTTTTTAGATAATCTTCCCATTTTTCAATATAATCACTGGTTGGTTGGTTGGTTGGTGTTTAATGGCGCAAAAGCAGCTGCGGCTAAGCTGCGCCATATAATCACTGTTTGTATTCATTATATTATGTATTTATGTGATAATAGAAAATAAATAAACAACAATTTTGTTAATTTTTTATTATTTATAGTGACAGTTAAAACACATAGCTATTCACCACCTTTCAAATAGTAATTACAACATATTGACTCAATTTTTATGCAAATCGATGAAGCATTAACATACTGTAGATATGAGCAGTTCTGTCATCGAGTGGCCACCATCTTTGATAACGTTACAGCTGGAATATGTACCAGGTGGCGGATGTCCATCCAAGCCAAAAATACTTACTAGGACACCTACTAAACATTCCTGAAAAAAAAAAAAATCTCCCTACTCAAATTTTCCAAAGGACTGCAGTCCAGGTCTAGGACTATACTAAACCCAGACCTAACCTGATAATATAGGAACAGTAACTGGATGTATACCTTCGCTATGAAAAGTAGTCCATACATTAAATGATGATACTGTCAAAAATAAATGCCAATAAATTACGACATGTTTAAAATGATAATTTCTGTTAATCAAGGTAAATATTTTAAACTCATAAATACCTGGAATGGGGTCTTTATCTCCTTAAAAGTCATTAGTTTCAATTAATATGGGAGTTTTTTAAAAAATGTTTTTCTCAAAATGCAAGTTTCACCTCAGCACGCAATCACACAAGGGCTTTTTTTCTTAACTGAAGACTCGCATATTCAGATACATTTTATTGATACAAGACTGTAGATGTCCTTTTATCCTTAGAACGCAAAGTTCTAAATTGAGTCCTCTCGAAGCCAGCGGGAATAATAATCCTAAAACTCTCTTCGAGCCTTTCAACAAGACACTTTTAAGAATCATTGACATTTTTTTTTCCCTACAATTTAGTGAAAATGGTTGAATTAACATCTATGGTAAATTCATTTTTGGTTTTTAGAAGTAAATGTATCCATACTGTAAATGACGTGATGCAAAAAGAATGAAAGTATTTGTATCGTGTTAGCTTAATGAAATTTAGGTGAATCCTTACTGTAAATGAAACGTTGAAAACAAAAGTAATTGTAGATTACTAGAATGTTACAATTAATTTGTCATAAATGTACTTATAAATGTATCATTACAGTTACAGGATTTGTTTTATCATTTAAAAAAGAAATAAAAAATTAATGAAGTAACAGTAAATGTAAAAAATGAAACTAATTTCCATTGGTCTTATATATCAAGAACGTATACGCCAAAAGAGCATACGAGTACGAGTACCAGATTTTAAGAGACAGACAGGCTAACTTATATCCATCAAACTTACTGTTCATGGTGATGATTTGTGAATTTGTGTTAATTCTAGCTACGGATAAGGGAGTGGATTAATGAAGCAATAACTTTTACTGCTTAATTACAACAACTTGACTATATAAGTATCAAAATTAAAATAACAGGACTAACTGTAATCAAGAATTTTAAGTTTTTTCTGCTCCTATGAAGTGAGGTCAGCAGATTGAGTCACATTTGTTATTAGTCTCATAGTGTACTTCAGTATTCAATAGTTCTACTTCAATATTCAATAGTTGTTCTACTGTTGTAAAAATCACTATTAGTTAACTGCTGTTTCAATAGCATCAGGAATAATAATAATTATTTCTCCGACTTGTTACTGATAGGCAAACCTTTTATTTAACTTCATCTTTATTACAATTCTGTCCTTGATTTATAAAGATGAAGAAAACTCATTTAGTGAAGATTCCAAAATAATATTGTTACCTGGCGTTTTTTCCTTCTCTATTCCCCCTACAGGTGGACTCTTCCTGAACCCATTGCCCGGTTTCTTCATCACCTCTGAGGATAGTTGACCGTTCCAGAGATGATGTCGAGGCCGGACTCGGGGATATAATGGGGAGTTCCACCGTTATAAGACAGTTTGTTTTGGGCCACAGCCGGCCATAGGAGGAGATCTCTACCTGGAGAGAGAGAGAGATTACTCTTTGGGCTTCTGCCCAAAAACGCACTCAACTAGAGTTCATTCGTGGCCGAGAAGTCACACTGAATTCTTTAATCAGAGCCAGAGAGGACAGTTGGAAAATTACCGAAGCTTTGTCATGCGGCAGGTTTGCCGTTAAAACCCCTTTCCTACTCCGGGTGGAGTCTATCTCCAGCGAGGACGGCCAGTCCGCTCTCCTCGCTAGAAAACGCCTGAAGACCGGCCAACAGAAGCGACGTTGCCTGCAATCGAAGAGGATTACCGAAGCCATCTCTAGTGCGGTGTGCAAGTCTGTTTCCCCACAGTCGAGTCGATCAAAGCATATTAGAAAGTTTGGTAGTATGGTATACGTTAGAATACTCAAAGCAAGAAGGACCAACAAATTTCAACATAGAGCTCGTCAAGGTATACTTATTGGATATGCATCTAGAGTTAGAGGATATAAAGTATGGTTCCCAGATACAAGAAGAGTTGAAGAAACCGGAAATGTATTTATCAATGAAAACATACCCGGAATAACATTAATAAATGCTAAAGAAACTAAACTGGAAGAATACAATGATGCATTTCGACTAGACAAAGCTACTAGTGATGAGGAAACTTCATCCGATGAATCCAAGGGTGAGCAGGAGGATTTTCAAGACTCTGAAGAAGAATCAGCAAGCGACGTCGACACCATACCAGCATTGGAAGAAGGTATGAAATTACGATCAGGCACTGTAAAGAGATCTAAAAGTATGCAGGCATTAGTAGTTCAGATTAAAGAACCAAAGTCATATCAAGAGGCAATAAATGGCGAAGATTAGGAAAATTGGAAAAATGCCATCGATAAGGAGATTGAAAATATAAACACACGTAAAACTCGGAAGAAGGTGAAAATTCCAAAATTCGTCACTCCATTATCCACAAAATGGATATTTAAGGTTAAGTATCATAAGGACGGCGAAATTGATAGATATAAAGCCAGACTAGTAGTCAACGGATTTACCCAACGAAAATTCATTGACTACGACAAAACCTATGCCCCTACGCCGAGCACGACAAACATTCGGTTACTTTTGGCTATAGCAACTGACAAAGCTTGTTATGTACAACAATGCGATATAACAGCAGCCTACCTTTACGGAAATTTAAATGAAGAAATTTACCTTCTAATGCCTGAAGGTGTTCTGCATGATAGAACGAAACACGATGGTGTCCTACTAACTAAAGCCCTGTATGGTTTAAAACAGGCAGATCGTCAGTGGTTCTTGGAACTTAAAAGTAAACTGAAAAAGATAGGATTCAAGAACACTGATTCAGATCCTTGTGTTTATGTGAATTTTGACAGCAAATCAAAAGTAATAATTATTGTCTACGTTGATGACTTTCTCATTATGAGCGAAGACCAAAATGAAGTTGATGCAACAATCGACAAATTGGAAAAATTATTCCAGATTAAGAAACTTGGTCAAATCAAGGAGTTCTTAGGAATGTTCGTTAAATATGATCGTGAACGAAGAATAATGGAGATCGATCAAAGCAAATTCATTGAAGATTTACTAAGCATGTCAAATATGCAAGATTGTAAAGATATTACAACGCCAATGGATCCAAATTCATGTAAAGTTCCTGAAGAAGGTAAATTGCTCAACGCTCAAGATCATACTAATTATCGAAGTATAGTGGGAAGCCTGAATTATCTAAGTAGCACAACTAGGCCAGACATCAACTATGCTGTCAATAGGTTGTCAAGAAAAACAGCGAACCCAACGGATAAGGATAAAATCCAAATGAAAAGAGTACTCAGATATTTGAAAGGAACCCAAAATATTAAATTAAAATATTCGCAATCCAATGAACAACTAAACACATTTTGTGACGCAACCTGGGCCGACGACTTAGGAGATCGTAAATCAACTACTGGCTGTGTTATTATTTGCAGTAATGAGCCGATACACTGGTTAACGAAGAAGCAGCAAATCGTAGCCTGTTCCAGCAAAGAAGCGGAATACGTGGCTCTAGCTATTTGTTTGAATGAATTTAAGGCCATTAAGAATATTCTACTGAAACTGAACGAACTAGAATATATAAAGGAACCTAGTTTGATTAATTGTGATAATCAAGCGGCATTGAAACTAGCAACAGAGAGCTTAAACAAAAACAGATCCAGACATATTGATTTAAAATATCATATTATACGAGAATCAGTTGAAAGAAATGAGATTGAATTAAAATATGTTCAATCCAGTAAGAATATAGCAGATGGACTAACGAAACCGTTAGGAGGACAAAGTTTAAAGAATTTTATTTCATTATTGAGAATGGATAGTAGCAATAATATACAATAGATCATATTCAAGCAAGGGGAGGTTTTGTAGAACTTAATACTAGATTATGTTCAAGCAGAATTTAATGATAATTCATATAATAATTTTTAGTTGTTTTTAGAAGTGAAGAAATTAAATAAAAGGAAAATCTTTTTCTTGTTTAACAATTACGACGTCATTTATGAATGTAATATTAGCAGATGCGCAGTGACGAGACGCGATGTGTATTGGAATAATAAAATGGCAGCGAGCAGCATGACTTAAGATATTCCTGTGGTCATAAAGTTTCCAAACAAACTGAGGATAACTTTTAGCCAATATAATCTTGCCAGCCCATGTGAACAGACTGCATCATGGGAGAGGGCAGCAAATGGAAGTCGTTTTCAAATGGAGGGAAATTCGAATCGGCCGAAAGAAATAGAGAACGCGGGACGGTATCACAGAGCCGCCATTGCGGAGATTCAAAATTGATCATCAACTTGTAAGTAGATTTTTCCTTTATTATTGTGGGAAAGGAGAATCAACGATCGCAGCAGTGATTCCACAAATAAAGAACTTTGCTATTAAAGTGGGAACAGTATACGAAACTGAGAGGCGAACTTAAAATCAATTATTTTCGAACGAGATCAAAAATCAAGGAAGTAATGTAGAGTAAATTATTTTCCAAGGCATCAGTGTGACGATCTTTAAATATGTATTACAAATGAGTAATCAAGATGAACAATTATTTAATACTTTGATTTAGTGACTTACAGATTAAATAATTCTTCTTATTGAGGAAGTGTGTTAAAATATCTTTTTTAATAATATGAATTTCACCTATGTGTGTAAATCTAGTGAAGATAAAATATGATTGATAATATCAATAACATTTGTGCTTCGACGGAATACTAAGTTCAAGTTTGGAATTAACTTTTATTAACTTGACATTATCTCACCTTATGCTATACATTTATTGATCGACGAATAATCAATGAATATAAAGTTCTATGTAGATAAACAGTTCCATCAGTAATGGTTATATAACACCTTATGCAATAATTAATGGTCTTGAGACTATGGACATATAGATCCTTATTAACTTAATGAGTATTAATAACTCATGAAATAAAGACTCGATAATAGTGTCATTTATTTAAGAGTCAATTGAAGGCAATTCTTACTTTCAATAAATCATTGAAATGTGTTTAATGGTGTCTGTGTGTGTACCTTAGGATTAAATAACTTACACTGACTCTGCCACATATTATTCTTTAATAAGAAAAAACAAAACAGAAGTCCCGCCAGCTTCCCCAAGCATTACCGGTGAAGAGGCCGAAGACGACTTGCGAAGCCAGCAAGCCCGTCCTTCTCGCCAACGAGTCTCCGAGGACCGTCAGACGCTTGCAGTGAAGTCCACGTCCACCCATCACAAGATCCCCCACCCACCCGCTCCGCACGATTTTGGCAACTAGCAAAATCGACGGGCAACAATAATTACGTCATGTATTTTGAAATAAATGTTTTATAGAATCTGTACTTTAAACATGTGTTCTTTATGAGAGATCTATAGTAACATTTATATAAAATTTTCAAAATTTTTAGCATTTGTTGGCTTACTTTTAAAATTCCAAACATGAAAATGTCAGCACAATCATAATGATTTTATTATAATTACATCTAAGAAACATTATGTTATTATTAATAAATAAAGAGAATTTAAGAAATTTAATTAATTCACTAAGTTGTTGTAATTAAGCAGTAAAAGTCATTGACTTAAATAAATATCATGTTTTTGATTACAGGTAATAACTTCGCTACCATTTTTGAATCCAAACGTAGAAGTGAGGTTACAAAAAATGCAACTGATCTAAATTAAAGCTTTAATTCAGTAATTATATAAGCATTAAAAGACTGCAAGTCTGGAAACAATAAAATCTCATCATTTCTAAAACATGAATGTAAACTATTTCCTGCTTAAGTAGCAGAATTGATTTTGTTATTCATTATATACAATCAATTCTAGATAAAAATACTTACAATGCAGATTTATTTGTCACAAAATAAAAAAAAAAACATTTTTAAGAAAAAAAAATGAAGAAGAGTGTTGATCATTGTTCATTTGCATGTTAGATACAAAAGGAAACAATAATTAAAGTGCATCAAAAAGTGATGGTAATGATTTGATATTTGAATTCCTCACATTGTTGTAACTTTTTGAAATGTTCCTTGGATAGTTTGTAAGTCATTTTTAGTATTCTGTTTATTACTGAAAATTTAGGACATTACAATCTTGATCTAGATACTTCAGAATGGACCGAAGGATTTTCATTACTAAAGTGTACGATGTCTTCCATTGTCTCACAAACCAACAACAGAACTAACTAACTATCTTCTTCACACATAGTGTGCTTCGCAGCTCACTAGTTAGAGAAATAG
>JAFIDM010012231.1:28561376-28572697 GCA_023159025.1 Thereuonema tuberculata
GTGTAACGGAAACTCTTTCTATCTCTGTTACTGAACCACACCCTGGTCCGAGTCACTCCTCTACACTCCTAGTTGATACTCCCTCAAAATATCTTCACCTATTAAGCCCAGTTCCAGTACTAAAGAAAAAAGAAACAGGAAGGAAAAGGAAACTAGCGAGTCCTCGGCAAGGCTTACATAGACGAAAAAAAAGTTGTCAACTCTAACAAAACAAAGAAGCTTGTTAAGCCGAAGAAAATAATGAGAGAACCATTGACTGAGAGTGATGAAGATGCACTGGAGAACCCTTCAGACAATGAAGATTCATGCATCGAATGTCTAGAAGATTATTACAGTACTGAGCTACAAGTGGAGTGGTTGAAGTGTATCGACTGCAAAGGTTGGCTTCATGAAACCTGCACAATGTATGGGGAGAGGTGCAATGCACGCGGCAAAAAGGAAAAGCAAAAGCTGTTTTAAAAAAAGTGAAAGGAGGACATTATTTGCTTTATTTAACCAGTGTAGTTTTTTTCTTTCATTTCAAATAATATTTAAATCTCTCTATATTCTTTGTAATGATTCCATTTTAATATTAGATTGCAAATTAAAAATCTTTTCAAAATTTGCTTTGTATAATATTGAATAATCAGATTTATTTAATAACAGAAATGGTAATCGATAAACCAAAGTAAAATGTTTGATTCTAAATATTTTAAATTAATTTTATTACGTAAATTTTCGTCACATTACAGAATTCACGGTTTACTATTTCATTTTTCGTGTGGGGCATATTGCCCAATCAGGTAGGGCGTATTACCCCAATGGTCGGGTAATATGGCCAAAAACATGGTTTTCATTTTTGGGTAAAATTTGTTCTGTTTAAAAACATTTCGAATACGAATATTTTTATTCTAAATGTAGATCATATTTAAGGCTTATACAGCACATTTTCGTTTCTCAATCCATTAATCAGGAAAAAATATACATAATCTCCCTTAAAAGTTGGGCGTTATCCCCCAACTTACCTTAAGTTGGCAGAATTGTCAGCTTTTCAAACGGTTAGTGGGATTTTAATTCAGTTAATTCAACCTTCCGTTTATGAAGTATTTATCCAGATCACCGATGGTAGCAGGTTTATACAAATGAAACGTCCAGCTTGGAGAAATTTAAAACTGGCGTTACAATCACCACCTTTCTCACATTTCATCCAAGAACTTAATTTTCAGGAAGAGACTGAAGATCTTCAAGTCCCCTTGAAAAAGCGTAAGAAGCACTATTTTGAATTTGACCCCACGGACAGTTCCGACATTGAGTCAATGTTTAACAAAGCCTAAATCATCTTGTATCCCCCTTTGATAAAACTTCAGGGTGTCTACAAAATCTGAATAAAAAAATTCCCTGATTTTTCCCTGATTTCACGAACAATTTCTTAAAAATTCCCTGATCACAAGAGAAAAATTCCCTGATTTTAACTACTTGGTAACTATTTACTATTTTATCTAAGTATAATAAAAGAATAAGCAAAAAATTCTATAAAAACAGTAATGATGAAATACTTAAAAAAAGAAGAGAGAAATAAAAAATTACAAATTAATGAGTTTACAATATCTTACCTTTTAAAAGATTTATTGCAACAATATACACAAAATTAAACTCAACGGAATTCAAGATTCATTGTAATGTATAGCATGATACTGGTTATTTAAATTTTTGAAAGCTTTATCGCAGCAATTTCATTTTCAATCATTTCAGATTCCTTTTGTGCTGCTTCTAAGATTTTAATTTTTTTGTCATTAAGCCTTTTCAGTTCAAGTTCAGCCTCTCTTTTTCTTTTAACAGCTACTGCCAATCCTTGATTTTCTTTCTTTTTTTGTTCCATTGCCTCGTCATACTTAGCTCTTGCATTTCTTACATCAAGGACCATCTTCTTAGTAATTTCAATGTTATTTATGCCACCTTTAGACAATACACTATCATAAATGGATCTTCTGGCAATGATAGTTTCTTCTTTGATATTCTGCTCTAAAGTATCTTTGTTTATAGAAAAACCTTTTTCTAAGCTTGCATTGCCATGCGACAATACCATGACTAACTTTATCACTGTCATAGATTCAGCTGCTCCATTTTCTTCAGCAGATATCAAACTACACCAGAAATTATCAATACGTGCAGTCGATCTTTTATACATCTTTAACATTGAGATATTTTCTGGCTGTGAACATATTTGTTTTAATTGATTCTTAGCTTTCTCAGCTAAAGTGCATGATATCCAGTTTTTTTCAGAAAGAATTACCAACAGACTTGATAATCTACATGAAAATATATTTTCATTTATTGCTATTTTAGGGTCAAAACAGGACACTGCTTTAGTCAGCTTGTAAATAAGGGGAGATTTACTTTGGAGTTTCAGTAAACATTGAATCAATATGCGTCTACAGTCAACTTTAAATTCAGCTATTTGCAAATCAGATACTTTCGCCTTTTTCAAATTGCTTTGAGCAGATAAACCAATATCTATTTGTTTAACTGGCAGAAAATTTGATTTGTCCTCCACGTCTATGCTTGTAATATTTTTGCTTAATGCCTCTTTTTTAAGAAAGCGTTGCATGAATTTTAGTGACAAATTACTTAGGTCAGAATAAAGAAATGGTATTAAGGTAGCATCTGTTTGGTACTCCCTTAAGAACATTTCAAAATCGGAAGCAACTAAATGAAAAAAAGCAAGCTTTGCTGGTAAGAGAGAATCATAAATAGCACTTTTAACTTCCTTATAACTTTTTGAATTTGGAGCCATTTCGTCCTTCTCTATTCCTTCTATAAACTTCCTTAGCAATGGGATAAGCTGCAATGATCGTTCTGTTACACCAGTGTTCTCAACCCACCTAACAAAGCAAAACTTTTTTGGAAATATTTGTGAATTTGTATATTCCGTAAATAATGTTCTTCTTGCTGGGGAATCTTTGAACAAGTAATATAAAGCTCGATGAAACTCCATAATCTTCCAGTTCGTAACTGACACTCCTGTTTTGAAAGCTATGTTCAATGCATGTAGTCCACATGAGCCAATATTCAGTACTTCAGCATCTTCCTTAGTTTCCTTTAAAGAGCACGAAAGTTCTTTAAAAAACTTTTGATTTACGTTAGGCTCATCCATCGAGATTTGTAGAAGTTTCTTCAAATCCAGAGGTTTAGTAGCCTCAACAAACGAATTCACCAAATCAGTTGCACGAGTGCGTCCAAGAAAGGTTGAGTTCAAATATCTTGTTTTTACTTCATTTGTCTTTCTACACCAATATCTAATATTCCTCGTAGTAAGTTTCGGTTTCAGTTTCAGTGGCGGGAATATAGTACAGGATATGACGTCACTATTCAACACCATTAGACCGGCCGGCGGGAAAGAGGGGATCGACGTGACGCGTGACCTTGAATGCTCCCTTAAGATAAAAGCTTGCGCTTGGCAAAAGATCATAAATTTCCCTGATTTTAAGTAATAATTGCAAAATTCCCTGATAATTCCCTGATTTTTTCCAGAATAACAAAATTCCCTGATAATTCCCTGATTCCCTGATTTCCCTGATTCTGTAGACACCCTGAACTTGTATATATGTAACTTCTTTTTATATAATGAAATAAAAATTACTTAAAAAGAGACAAACTTGTATCTGATTGTTTAGGTAAGGAAAGATGTACAAACAGTAACAAATAGTAAATTATTTTTCCCTTCCAATAGAATAAATAATATATTACTAGTTTATTTCTTAACACTATGTTTAGGTAGAATTAAACATATCAACATTAAAATATTCTACAAGTCAAGACACTTAATACCTTATTTTTTATCATGTTCATACAGGATGGAAAACGTCATCAGACAAGTTCCTACATGAAATATTTACTCCAAAACGTCACTTCCTTATTTGAAAATCATTATCATTAAGAAACTAACAACCAATAGTAAATTATAGAAATATCCCCATTAAAGACACTTAATCCTTTATTTCTTAACAGTAAACTTAGGAAGAATTAAAAATGATACCATTCAATTCTCTACAAAAAAAAAAAAAATCTAAGAAATTTGATATATTACTCGATAATTTAACCCTTTGGGTATTAATAATAAGCAAATTAAATATTAATAATTATATAAATTAATATCAATCATCCTCTAACCCTTTGACTATGGAAAAAAACCCTTCAGTCACCTGACCTTTATGTAAAAGTTATATTGAAAAAAAATTTTTAATTATGCAAATGAGATATGCTAATGATATTTTAATGTTTGGTCACATAACCGGAAAAACCCTCAGTCACCTGACCTTTATGCTAAAAAATAAGCAAATGCTTACCTAAAACGCCGGGATATGCAAATTTTTTGGATTATGCCATATGCAAATTTACCTCAATCGCTGGATTTCGCATGGCTGAAGTGCCCGGATAACTATTGAGCTAAAATGTTGGGGTAAGAACCACCTTTAGTATCTATGGGAAAACTAGGGGCTCGGGCTCTCAGAATTAAAATCTGTAGTATGTATTTGTTTTATTGTCTGTTTTAATTATTAATAAATTTATAGATTTATTTTTGTAAATTTGATTTTGTCATTTATTGGGATATTACTAATGGGGAGATTGAGAAATCGAAACCCAGGATCCGAATCTAGAGGATAAAAATACTCACTTCTGAGGTAGGT
Organism: Thereuonema tuberculata; assembly: GCA_023159025.1. NCBI lineage: Eukaryota > Metazoa > Arthropoda > Chilopoda > Scutigeromorpha > Scutigeridae > Thereuonema > Thereuonema tuberculata. Next base: position 28,566,044 of record JAFIDM010012231.1, read on the forward strand.
GCACGTTTTTTCGGATTAGCAATCAATTGATTGCAGGCCGGAAAAATTATCACATACCTTTCAGTGAACATTTTTCTTAGCACTAACACATTTTCCATTACAATCATATAAATGAAATAATTAAAAGTAATTATTACATTTCTTAATGAATTAACTATGGAATAGGACAATCAGGAATTGTTTCAAATAACTTTAGAACTAGTGGAACAATTGAAGATCTCTCGTTGGCTGGCTCTTCCTTCAACCTCAGCGACAATGAATCTTTACCAGAACTTGTTATAGAGGAAAAGATCGTCTGCTCCAAAACTTCACTGGTCGCCACATCGTTGATGTAGCCTACTTCATTGAGAGCATAAGAGATTTGGAAAAACACAGGTGCGCTTGCTTTATTATTATTATTATTATTGAATCAGGATAACACAACTACATCAAAATATTCATATGTCTTTATATTTAATTCATTAAAATGTATTAATTCATTCTTTTTATGGGGCTACACCGGTGCTCCTGGAAAATTGCTTTTCAATCGCGAGCACAGACATGGGATGAAAAGTAGGCTGCTCTTTAAGTGTATCCACTATTACGAAGAACAGTTGGTATCTACTGTTACGGATTCCGAATCCCCTAATGATTTCGACATCAACGAAGTGGCAGTCTAGGGCATGACGGAAATAGGGGCAGGCCATCGGGGGCTCGAGACATTGTTTTCGTTGGTAGATGTTCAAGTTATGGCGGAGAAAGTCTATTACTCCAAAAAGGAAAAGCTTGGAAAGGTATGTTTACAGAAAAAAAATAAATACTGGAAACCAATGTTTTGAAATTCTGAAGAGATCGCTAAAAGTAATGTAAAATGTCGTAAAAAATGAATAAGTTTTCTTTTTTAGCATTTTGGAAAAATAAAAATTGAAAATCAAAGAAGTTGCTGTTGTTACTACTCAAAGGTTCTTTAACAATGAAAAAAGAAGATAAAAACTTATAAAGCTAGCTTTTTTTTCATCATTGCAATATCTAAACGTTTGCTATACAATTCAATTGCAGCAATTACGTTTTCCTGATTTAACAAAAATTGTTATTGGCTACTCGAAATTACCATAAGCAAAATCTATAAACCGACATATCTTTGGGTTCCTCTAAATTCACATATTCCAAATATACTTGTTAAATTGCACAAAAATAAATGTATATTAATGGTTATTTATTTATTTTATTTTGAAACTATTAGATGGCTATTTGCTGGGGATGCAAATATAATCTCCAGCCGCATTATAATTTCTATCCCCATTGTGGGAAAGCAGTCATTCGCACTCTCTCTCTGCTGCTCATCATGGTTGTTTTCATAATCTTGACAGGAATTTTGACTTTAGTATTAAATTCATACTAAATATATTAAAGCAGAACAATTTGTTTCACCTTTTTTACAGACATAGGATCTAGGAAGGCTCCTTCGTATCTACGATATATATAATCCTTAATTAACATGATAATGTACATTTTGATGTCCAAAAAAAAAACAGCAACGTTTGAAGTTTTAAATTATTAATAATATATTTGATTGAATAATTAGTAATAATTGTTAAATTTTTGTTATCAAAAATTGACATTTATTTGCGTTAACATATTATTGTAACAACAATTGAATTTGTTGATGTTTGCCTTTAAACTGTGTTATGTTATTCTATTTATTATATTTTATTTCTGCATTACAGCAGCTATTAATGAATCTAAAATTAATCAATATACTGATCTGAATTTTTCAAAAAAAGAACGAATTGGGAAGATGTTCTTTTGGACGCAATGTTGCAAAACGGAGGAGAAGAGAAAAGATTAGCAGTAGAGGCTGGAAAGGTTAATGAGGATTGTGTACCGTACTACAAAGTAATTGTGGACAGAGGCTGGGGCCAGCGAAGCTAGTCACAGACGTACAACCTTGTCTGGGTGTTGCTGTGATAATTGGAGAGCGCACAAAGAAATTATATATGGGTGTTAAAAATAAATAGTTGTATTTGTGCTCGCCAATCATCAGAGAATAAACCACACAAGTGCTGGAAAAACTGGGATGGTTCATCAACAGCCATGGAAGTGGAGATCATAAAGTCTGATTTTCAAGACAGTATTCAAATGCATGGTCTTCGCTTCAGACGGATAGTTGGTGATGGCGACTCCTCCGTCTACACAACTATTGTCAGTAAAGTGAATTACGGAAATAGGGTGGTAAAGGTGGAGTGGGCCAACCATGCTGTGAAATGTTTCACATCTGCAGTTTTCAAATTGGCAAAGGAAAGTGCAGAAATTTCAAAATTATTAAAGTCAGCTCTTATCTTAAAAATGAAAAGACGAGCCATAGCCACCATTGCACGATGCACCAGAAATGGAGATACTGTTGACGAATTGAGGGATTCGCTGAAGAGTGTTCCATGTATTTGGTGATCACTTTAAGTGTAATCCCAAGTACTGTGATGATGTTTCCAAACACCAGCATTGTACCAATTTAGTTCCAACAATCGATTCATTTCTCACACAGTGAATGCTTTGGATTACTTAGTACGGAAGGTTGGGCAGCTGGCTACTAATACAACTACAAACTGTGCTGAGCAGTTTATGCATTTAGTGGCGAAGTTCAGTGGAGGCAAGCAATTCAATCGGTCTCGGAAAGGTTCATACTCCACCAGAGCAACGGCTGCCGGGTGTTCCTATCAATTTGGTCCCAAAATGAATGAGACAGTATGGAAAAAATATACCACCAAAAGCCCTAATTGCATACAACGGGAAAGTGATTTGTGGCATTTGAAAGAAGACTCCACCTCACAGCTTCTAATTTTGGTTCTGTATGCAAGATGAAGGAAATTACATCTTGCAAATAAAAACGTGGAAGACTAAATAAAGATTGTACTCTCTCGGTGTACAGGAGTCAAACTGTATCTGAAGTTCAGAAGTGTAGTTTGGTGATAGATCCAGTCCATGGTTTTCTCGCAGCATCTCCTGATGGTCTCATTGGCACAGATGGGATTATTGAAGTCAAGTGTCCTCATAAAGCCTTGACTCTTGTTTTTGTGGAAGCTGCTAGATTAGTGAAAGATTTTTGTTGGTCTGTGAATGAAGATGATAATCTCCATCTTAAAATCTCCCATGATTATTATTATCAGATCCAAGGGCAGTTACATATTACAGGTCGGAATTATTGGGATTTTGTAAAATGGACTCCCATGGGTCTGAGTGTGGAGAGAATCATTTGCGATGACAATTTTAGGGAAAAAAAGATGTTCTATAAATTGGAGCAATTTTATAGGCGCTGCCTGAAATAGTGGATTCACAGAAACAACGGAACTTAGAAATCCATGATCCGGATTACATTATTCAAGCAATCAATCAAGCTGTTGCAAAGAAAGCAACAAACAAACAAAGGAAGGGGAATTAATATTATAATGTACATAATATTTTCAAATACATTAAGTTTATAAGTTAAGATTGAAATTATCTTTGTTTTCTTGTGTTCACAATCATGTAATTACTCTATGACATTATTTTCTTTTTTCGAACAAGTCTTCATTTTCTATGATCAATATATGAAAATTAAGATAATGTCAAGAGTAGCAATACTGATACTTGTAATGAATGTTTTTGGTAAAGGATGTTTTTTTTTTGTTTTGTTTTGTTTTTTTTTTGGGTGGGGGGAAGGAAATAAAATACAGTTGCTATTAATTTTGTTTATAATTAAATGTATATTTTGGAACGGCAATTATACATAGATTTTAATTGTAAATATTACTTTTAATTGTAAATAAATTATATTATTGTGGAAGGTAAGTAGATACTTAGCCTATTTATAAAGTACAGGGTGGGCGGAATGTAACTAGGTATTATTAATTGGCTGTTAAAATCCACATGTACATGTAGAACATTAAATAGGATATCTATTTTTCATGCCGCATAGTACAGACGGCGGCCGCCAGAGGACATACACGCAACAATATCAAAGATGGCCTATCGCCTTACAGTGAGAGAAAGAGCGCAGATTGCTTCACGCTATGAGGTGTGGAATTCAATCGTTCTTGTGCAGAGATGGTGCCATACAGTGAAGGGCAGGAATGCCACAATTCGTCCGGAGACAATAAAGAATTGTCACACGAAGCTAATGACCACAGGTTCAGTAAAGGATGGAGCAAAAACAGGTCGTCCATCCAAGTCTCGGTCTGCTGAGAAAGTGGCGATTGTGCGGAACATGTTCAATCGTAGTCGGCTAAATCAACACGCCAGGCAGCTCGCGAGAGCGGGCTCACAAGGTACGATGTGCGACAAGTATTGCATAAAGAATTAAACTTTCGAGCATGGAAACCCCATTATGTGCAGCAACTGACACCAGAAGACTGCGATCGCAGATTGGAGTACGGGGAGCTGATGGTCAAGGCCACCTTCAGTTTCTTCAAGAGTCAGATGTAGCTCTTCCCGTGGCCAGGATTTCTCCTTTGCCTGATTCTAGTAATGAAGCTTCGCCTCTAAAATTGAAGGACGATTCCAATGATGTAATACATAACCCTACAACTGAATTATCCTTTAAGATCGGTTGCTTTTCCATCAGCACAGACATTAGCCTTCAAGGCAAAGTGGACACATTTGTTACACTTTTACAAAATAAGGTACCAACATTGTATAGACCTTTGCAACTAGTCCCTGTTTTAGGCATTAAACCAACTAATCTAATGATACTTTTATTTCAGTCTGAATGGGTGGAATTATTTTTGGATTATACTAAACAAAAAAGTATTAAATTGGAGGGCCTAACACTTTTCAGAGTAACTCATCATGCCGACTTTTCCAGATTCCATCAAATTTGCCCGCTTTAAGACTCAATTGCTTAAGCTTCAGAAGTTGTTACATTCAAATAAAATCCCCAATTCCATTGTGGATAAGTTCTACAGGTATCACACGAAATTGAAGAACCTTCTTCCTCTTCTGTAAATAAATAGATTCCTTAACATTTGGTGATAGGGAACTTGTTGTCTCGTCTTTAGTAGGATGCAACCTGTTTATTATATAACTTTTACAGTTTGATTCTGTCTTTATTAGACTTTTAGATTTTGAGATAGTATTACTCTACTGGTAGTCTATCACTTGGCTGTTTATAATAGAATAATTCAAACCAACTTATTAAACCAATTGAGAGTAGAGTTTCAATAGTAAGTTTTCAAACTCATTTTTACAATCCATTAATAAAAGTGGGCACCCAATAAAGATGGTAAACTCTTACTATTCCATAACTTCTGGTATTGGAACCAATTTCTCTTCCAAAATTCCCATGCAAACACTAAAAGTGTTAAGTGCTAGATACTTCTGCAAGCAGCCTTACTATCCTTTTGGCTTCACAGAGGAGAGATTGGTGGATGATATATGTAATATCTGGTTCACCAACAATGTGGAAACTGAAATGAGACTTAATCTCTGGGATGCCCCAGAAATACTTGAGGTACTGCAGGGGTTTTACGCAAAAATAACTAATCAGAACTATCAGGCCGCTTTTAGAGCTACCTCCGGGATGGATAATCCCGAGAGCAGAGTTATCAGCTTCAATTTGAAAAACATTTTTAAACCAAAACACGGAGATGTAGATTTATATAAAGCTGGTCAAGGCATCAGTGCCTGGTCCTGGGACGCAAATGCCTTATTTTGTTCCATCATTAGAATTTTAGGAAGACTAGTGATGAAATTTGAGAACCAACATATATTGACAGACGCATATATGTCTGAAAAGGAGTACATTAATAGTCCTAATGCCAGGTTTAAATCAATTAGTCCATTAGCTCTAAATGCCACCACTGATGGAGTAACTTTTTGATGCAAACCAAGACACTTTTACACATGCTTTGGAAAAAGCTTATTGGATAAAATTTGGTATCTCCAAAGAATTTTTGGAGCATTATTAAAGCTTCAGAAGGAATTATCCAGTTGTTAGCAGTGCTGCGATTGGTTATGCAGGCACACAAAAGACCAGTGGAGAGCCCGGGACATTAATTAACAACAGTTCTTATAACTTTAAAAGAAAAAAGAAAAATTTGTTTGTAATAACTGCGAAATGTTTTTAAATAAAAAAACAATACTGATTTCATTAAATTTCCATGAGAATTTATTTTTACATTTAAAAGGAAAAAACATTCGTATAATTATTATTAAAACAACGTATCTGGAAAAATACATAAATTCAGTTTGTTGTAAAATTAATAAATTAATAATTCTGTCTAACTGTTCATAATAAATGCTTTTGCATGGGTTGCTTAGAAGATTAAACCTGGTCTCGTGCTCGTTGCTAAGCAACTGACTGCCATAGAACACTAAAGCCTCACATGAATAAAGTAACTTAACAAGAGAGATTTAAGAAATGGAGCAATTGTTGGGAAGGAAAGTTTCAAAAGGAACCAATTAATTTAGGTGAATAAGAATCAATTCACTTCCAATTGGTCAATTCTTACTATTTTCTGATTCTATTTCAAATATCGTTTTCTTTCTATTTGAATAAGGACAGGTGGCAAAACCTGAGGGACACATATATAAAAATTTACAAGAAGAACTTGTGCCCAAGTGGGTCCGCCGCCACCAAGAGATCCAAGTGGGTACATTACGATCAAATGTCGTTCGTACAGACAACGGTAATGCCAAGAAGGT
>JAFIDM010012231.1:28572707-28586029 GCA_023159025.1 Thereuonema tuberculata
GAAGGTACTAAAATTGAAATTCATTTAGTTTCATGAAATGTTAAATGTGTTTGGATTTCCTGCTCAATATTAATAATGTACATTTTGTATTAGCAATAAGGCGTAGAACCCACGGAATGGGAGTTCCACACCAATTTTGTATGTATCCGCCATGTTTGTACGAATGTCAATTAGACAATTCGGTAGAATTCAGTGAACATATTCCTTTTGTGGATAATAACAGGAACTAAACTGATGCTATTACATATGAAACCCCCAGATAAATATATTTTATTTTGACAATAGTAAAGTTGCTTCCAATAAGAACAGATGGAGAAGTTGTAAAAAATTTCTATTGCAGTATAATCAGTATTGCGCAATAACAATATTTACCAAAGTATACCTAGTATTTGCAAGTTCTGTCAAGAACAATTAAAAATTAAAAAAAAAATTGGCAAATGACAAATTACTCTTTACAATGCACACTGAAATAAATGTAATCTTGCTTGTAATGTGTATGTGTTTGTCTGTGATAAATATCACAGTATTCGTGCCAGTAGTGGTGGAAGCAATTTGCAAGCAACATATCATAGTGGCAGTTATGATAAAAATGAAATTATGAAATGAATATTTGCTACAGAAATGAATATAGGACATGCATTGTTATCTCAGTGTGCTTGGAAAGAAATAATGAACACTATTTAACAACCATGGTATTTAGAAGAATTTAGAAACCAAAAAAAAAAAATTTGGTTGGCAAAATGGGAAATCAATCTTGGCATTGCACATTGAAATTAAAGGAATGTTGCTTGTAATATGTATGTGTTTGTCTGTGATAAATATCAGTATTCATGCCAGTAATGGTGGAAGCAATTTGCAAGCAACACATCATGATTGCAGTTGTGATAAAAATGAAATTATGAAATAAGTAGTTTAATTTTTGTTGGAAATTTATTTTTTATAGTGGTAAAAATAAAATAAAATTATCGAGAAAGCTTTGAAATATATTTTTGTTTAAAAGTGAAAGATATAATATATTAATTTTCAAGTGACGTCAGGAACTGAAACAACAGGAAGTTGTATGCCGAACTGACGGAAGTATCATTGGTTGATTGTTGATGAATGATGGCGTTGAGCAAACAAGCCATGACTAGCGTTGTCGCTATTGGTAATGAAAAGAATATCGGAAGATGATAGATCCGATATTACAAATAGATTTTAAATTGTGTCAGTAGATTACCTAATGTTTGTAGTAAAAGGCCGAAAGCCTTCAGTGTTAAACAGTTTTAATTATTGAGAGATTTTAATAATAATTCACAGTAGGGTAATATGCCAGGCCTAACGGATGGAACCATACGAAGGACTCAACATAGGAAACGATCATAGTCCCCAGTGACCGGAGATCGGAGTCTAGTGCGAATAGGTAGTATCATCACAGTTGACATTAGTTGAAGATGTGGCTAATGTTTCAACGTTCTCAACAAATGTAAGTAGTGTTTCAATTTACTACATCCATCCAGGAGTTAGGAAGATTACACACTCACACGAAGAATCGAATACGTAGGATGGGGAACATTTACGGACACGATTAAATGAACATTAAAGACTTTAGGTATTAAATACAGGTACACAACTGAGAAAAATATTTGTATATCATGGAAATGATAAATATTATTCAGCATAATTGAGAAATTACAGATAAATAGCGAAGCTAGGAATTTGTTGAATTCGAACAGTGTTCTACTAAGAGTTAGGGAAATTTGTATTCAACGGAATTAAAGAATTATAATGCTAAAGAACATTTGTTTAAATACAAGGTTATTCAAGGCTATTAGTAAAGGATTTACTATTAGAGAATTTGAACTGCAATAAGAATAGAAGAAGTTATTTCTACTTAGCAATTCACTACAAGATGAACTAGTAAATTTACACAAGATAAATAGTGTATAATTGTTTCATACAAGTGAAAATGGACAAATCGATTACTAGATGTTTAGTGCTTTATGAATCAAGTGCAGTATATCCAATGTTATTATAATCCATACTTGGTGAGAAACCTATTATCGAATTAATTGTGAAATCATCGGTTGTAGTGGATCTGAACTGAAGTTGACATATACCATTAATCTTTAGAGATTAGAAGAAAGTTAAGTGAACTCTTGAAAGTTAAAAGTGAACATTAAGTTAAAGTGAAACGATCTTGAATGAACTTTGAACTACAATTGTGTTAAGAATTGTATTTACTAGATCTGCAAAGTTGAATAAAACTAAAAACATTTATAAATCTCTTTATTTCTCTCCTCATGACGCTTAACCGAGCTCTGCTAACCCAGTACATGCGAATGCTATTTAGCAAACGCATCTTAGAAAAGTTGTGTCTTAGTTCCTATATTAAAGGATCTGATTAATTATTCTCACAATTTTTACTCCAAAATAACTAGTTACATAATCATGATCTACAAGCTGTCACTTCTGCTTTCATTCATGCAATTATTACATTTTTAATTGGGGTTCTCGTTTAAAACAAAAAGCAGTCCATTGTACCACCTTCTCCCCTCATTACAAAAAACACCTCAAGGTATTTTTGTAACACAATCATTACAATTACAGTAATTATAAAGATTCTCTTCTTATGTTGTTGTCTTTTTGTATTGTAATGATTAAAACTATCCTTTGGAAATATATTGGGACAGAGTTAGAAGGCAGTCAGCTCCATCGTGGAAACATGGTGTCTGCTATCATTTTGGAATATGCAACAAAAGCATCGCTAACATATGTTTCAAAAACTAGTTCAATTTCCCCCACCTCACAAATAAATTTCTATGCTAAGCAATTGATATTCATTTTTAAAGGTTAAACACAAACCATTTGTAATAAAGCAACAGGTCAAAATGTACCAAATTTAATTTACAAAGCGAAAAGTTAATTTTTTGCTTTTATATTTATAGCATGTTAAGTATGTAAACAAATTAAAGGACAGAAAATTGTAAAGGAAGTGATCCTTTACCCAACTGAACCCAAAATTAAATTTTGAAAAGTGACTTACAGTTGACAACTGGAATGTTTGGCATTTCCAATTTGTTGATTGCGATACACTAATTGGAAATGAAAAATAATTTTTGGCATAAGATTTTTTTTAATATAATATAATCAACCGACTTATGAAAATTTCAGATTACTATTAGTTTTTAATGCACTAAATATTTGTTACTAGGCTGAAAGCTTAAACACAGCAATTTTTTTGTTTTTGTTGCCTTATAAATATATTTCCCCACATTAAATATTAACAAGTTTCAATATTTATTTTAAAATGTAATAGAAGGTAACTTTTTTTTTTTTTTTTTTTTTAATTAAAATTTTTTAAATTAAGTATTTTGGTGGAAAGGTTTAATATTTATCAATTTTTTTTAAATGTTTATTTGAGATATTTAGCCTATTAATGTTAATAATTAGTACATTTGCTTATCTGTACATATTTTAATGAAGTATTTAAGAATCAATTTGCCCCACTTCATTAAACAGCTCAGATCACTCCATTAATCAGAGAAAAAGGTGGGGGGGGGGGGGGAAACAAAAACAAAACATAATACATACAACTGGAAGTGAAAAACAGCAATGCACCATCATGCTCACAATTACTGCAGATGGAAAGTTCTCCCCTTATGTAATATACAAAAGGAAAATAATGCCATGGGGAAATTCTCTCAGGAATTCACAGTTCAATTTCTTTGTTATTTAATGCATAATTTACATGGGTTTATAAAAATTAAAATTTCTTAAACACAACAAAATTCAAGTTTACTTTTTTTTTTTTCCGAACATAAATGTATTTCTCATTATTTGATTATCAAAAATAATAATTTTTTTTATACCAAGCACTGTACATTAAGTTTTTTTTTTTTCTTTCACTAGAGTTTACCCGAAATATCCGTTGTTAAAATACATCCATACGGCTATACGTTGGGTGAAAATATTATTTTATACGACGAACAAGGACAGAGACGAGAACGTTCTCGTATTAAAACATTATTATGATCGAAACAATCGAAGCTTTGAAGAATATCCGAACGAAACAATTATTGACAAGCAATCCGCTAAAGACCTCTTTTGATATAATGACATAATTGCTGATTAACTCCTCCTTGCCGAAAAAGCCACTCGTGGCAAAACACTCCCTGGTTATTTATCACGAGAAACCTTATTAATTCAAATAGTTCAACCAACTCAATGATCATGGATGTAAAATGACCAGTCCAACGAGCGTAATTTATGGTGGGCAATTAAAAAAATTAATTTTAAACAGAAACAATGTATTTGTCAGAAACTGCATCTTCTCCTTCACTTCTTCCATCTCCAGACGCTGAAAAAATTTTTTTAAGAAAGGGTATCTTACCTCCTCTTCCTATAGTATTAATGTGTTAAATGTTTTTATTCTTAATTTGTGTGATGACTTTTAATTTACTGTGATAATTTACACGCGTTAAAATTGTATTGATAAAATAATTTTCTTACATTCTTTTGAAAGTAAAAAAAAATATAAGAATATTTGCCTTTATTTGCTAAAAGGAACGTCACTGCACAATGAGAAATAGCCGTTAGGCAGTGAATGGCAAGATCGCTTCTGATTGGCTAGTACCCAGATGTAAACTTAAACCATTTTTTTTTTCTTCTCAAAAGAAGAAAAGCTTGAAAAGGTATGTTTACCAAAAAAACAATGTATATTGCAAACCAGGGTTTAAAACTTCTGAAGACATCACTAAATGTATAACGTCGTAAAAAAGGAATGATTTTCAATATTTTTTTTCTTTTCCAAAATAATAAAAATGAAAACCCAAACAAGTTGCTGTTTAATGAAATGAAGTGATATAATACCAATATACTACACAAAGGTTCTTTTTAAGACTTTATTACTTTATCATTGTTAAAGCAAGCGTTTTTTTATCATTGCACTACATTTGCTATACAATTTCAATTGCAGCAATTATGTTTTCAAGATTTGACAAAAATTGTTATTGGCTTAGTGCCATATAGAGAAAGCTTAGTTGGTGAAAGTTTTTTGTTTTTGTTTTGCTGTTTAGCAAATTTCTGTTGATTGCATAGTCGTTGCCTGAAGGATGCATTCCTTTTTTTCTGAGGAGTTTTAACTTTAAACTTGAGATGGATCCTGCCAAAGAAACAGAATTTAGTTTAAGCGAGAAACACAGGGAGATGTTGGAAAATGTAAGAATTTGCAAGCATTTTAAAGGAGAAGGACAAGACCCACAACTTTTTATTTTCGAATATGAAAAAGCAGCAGGTCTACGGAGATGGAAGGATGGGAAGCGCACCATCCATGTAGACATCTGGAAGGGTCGGCTCTTGAGTAGCAAGATGCAATAGATACGTAGATAGATTCCACTATGAATCTTCACTGGGTTGTCTCACCATTTGATTTAGTAGATAGTGCGGAGGCAATAGATTTCACTGCTTGCGAACAAGATGAATTTATTGATCTTTGCGCCGATTCCACACTCAAAGGTAAGTTCACCAAGAGTGAGGCGTCAGTGGCTACTTTTTGGCTTCAACGGAGAAAGGAGTATCCTAATCTAATGAAGAAAGCAATTAACGCACTTTTGCACTTTTCAACATCCTATCTATGCGACCAAGCCTTCTCTGCTATGGTGACAATAAAATCTAAAGCAAGAAATAGACTGAATAATCTTGAGCATGATTTGCGTGTTTCATTGTCAACTGTAAGGCCCGATATCACGTATCTGTGCTCTAAGCATCAATCACAAGTTTCACATTAATCCTTTATCGAACAAAACTATTGATGTATTTTTCCTCAGTGATTGTAGTAAAGTTTACTGTATTATGTTATGGGTTACATTAATTTATTGAAATATTATATAATAAGTAACATATTAAACTTAATTTTTTTTAGTTCAAGGAAGGGTGTCCCTAGTGTTTAATGTTATTCCTAACGGTGCCGTGAACTTTAAAAGGTAGGTAAACACTACTGGCTTAAAAAATAACTTGCCATTACTTTCAATCTTCTGTTTTTCTTAAAAGTTGTTTAAGTTTTGACTCTTTCTGAATACATTTATGAATTTATATTTTGGTTGTTGTTGATTGATGCATGATAAAACTTAAATATTATCATCTTTTTGGAACTTGTATTTTTTTCTATCTCTAAATTCAATTTAATTTTTATTTGTTGTTGTTTCACAAACACTTTTACAAATAAACAAACAGTTAATTTTTTTTTTTTTTTTTTCATTTTCCAGAATTTGCTTGCCTCTTTAATACATAAAGTGCCTAATTCAAAGACATTAGGTGAGAATATCTTGTTAATCTTGAAAGATAATATTATTCGATTGCAGAAGCATTATTATTCCAGACAATCACACAAGTTTGAATCGACTGGTGAAGGTTTAGAGTTGGACGAAAATTCCATAAAAGAAATTTTAGAAGACCATCAAAACATTAGTGATGCATATTGTCGGGCAGAAAGAGATACGAAAGCTAATAGACTGGCTGAATTAACAGCGTTTCAAACAGTTAGTGGAATATTAATACAATTAATTCAACCAACCGTTTATGACACTTGTATCCAGATCACAGACCGGTAGCAAGTTCATATAAATGAGACGTCTGGCCTGGAGAAATTTAAAACTTGCTTTACAATCACCACCCTTCTCTCAATTCATCCAAGAAACTAATTTTCATGAAGAGGATGAAGACACTCAATAATCCTTGAAAAAACAACTTAAGACACGATTTCAAATTTGACAACAGATAGATTCCATGTCCTGGTTTGAACTATGTTTTACAAAACTTAAAACAAAATGTATCCCTTGATAAAATATATATATATATATCATGTAACCATTTTTTTTAATAATGTAATAAAAAACAAACAAAAAAAAGATATTCATGTGTCAATGTGTGCTTCTTTCCTTATCTAAAATCATTATAAGACTAATAAATAAATAAAAAAAGGGGGGGGGAGTAAAATAAGAAACAATTGTCGAATAAAAGTAAATAATTTTCCCCCTTCATATGGATTAATCATTGTAAAAAGAATAAAATATTACAAGATTCTTTCTTAACACTATGCAAAGGAAGTATTAAAATATCATCATTGTATTCTTCAGTTCAAGGCAAGAACTTTGGTATATTACATGATTATTTATCTCATTGGAAATATCCACTCTTTTTATTTCTTAATCTAATGTAAAGGAAGATTGGAAAACGTCACCATTCTATTCTAGTCAATGTAAAAAGAATTATGTATTACACATAGGCAGAGGCCAGATTAAAAATATCATCAGGGTATTCTTCAGTTCAAGACAAGAACTTTGGTATATTATACGATTATTTAACTCTCTGGGGCACTAATAACCCTTTATTTCTTAATAAAAAACAAAGGAAGGATTAAAAATGTCACCACTCAATTCCCAACGAAAATTAACGAACTATGACATATTGCTCGACCTATTAACCCTTTGGGTACAAAATAACCCTTTGATCACTGTTAATATGCAAATTAATTATTAATAATTATATAAATTAATATCACCATTTAACCCTTTGGCTACGAAAAACCCTTCATTCACCTGACCGTTATGCAAAAGATATGTAATTTTTTGATTATGCAAATGAGGTATGCAAATATGCTAATGATATGCAAGACCCCAAGTGCCTGGAAATTCGGCTCTCAAGTGTCCAGCCATGGGCACGTGATGCTGGAATTGGACTCTGCAAATAAAGAGTGACACCTCGAAAGGTAGTGGGGATCAGCCGGAGGAGTGTAGGATGGACCTATCAACGATTTACATGGGCCAAGATAGGAAGAAAAAAAGTCAGATATTGGCTGCAGATAAGAGTGTCCAGGACTGTGAAATTCATGAGCAGAAAGAAGCAGAGAGATCCGAATTAAATTGGCTAGGAGTATTTAGAGTAAACGGCAGAGTCAAGAGAAATCTATAGCTTAGTGTGCGTGCGATTTGTGTCCGGAGAACTTTGTGAGTGCGCTATAGGAATCTAACGAGCTCTTTGTATGTGCGAGTTCATTCCGAAGATACTACATGGACACGTGTTCGAGAATCCAACGAGCTCAAGAGTGCGAGATTTGATTCTAAAGAACTTTGTTTGTCTTTATTTTTTTTTTTGACTCCAGGGAACTTAGTGAGTGCACCATTTGTAGAATCCATGCGAGAAAATTGAATGATCAGCTGACGGAAGGAGGACAGGCAACAAATTTCAAGTGAAGTAAATGATAAGTGTTAAAAGATTATTTCTTTTATATTTATATAAAAGAAAACCAAGCTGCATTTCAAATGCACTAACTGCTGTAAATAGGTATGGATTTCAAACCTAAAAGAAGAAGAATCTAACAAGGACCCTAGACATTAATTCTGTAGCCGTTTGGGGTTCTACAGCTTCTGGTTGTGGTCACACACAACTGGAAACAATGCTAGCATTGGTTGGTGTACCATCAGTGTCCCATGTCACTTATATTAAAAAAGAACAGCATCTAGGCAAGGTACAATGTCAGATATATATATATATGTAAAATTTTAAGAGAATCACAGATAGAGAAACAATGAAAACCAAAAGAAACTAGAATTTGATTACTTGGTTTGATTTCTTATTATAGATTTGGGAGCAAATCTTGCTTGATGCAGTTATAAAAAACAGCAAAGAAGAAATAAACCTCGCAATTTCAGAGGGTCGGGTCAGTAAGAATGGCAGTCCTTTCTGTAGTGGGATTGTTGATGGCGGATGGAGTCAATGAAGTTACGGCCACAGGTTTTCTGCATTGTCTGGATGTGCTGTGATAATTGGCAAGTATATCAAAAAAACTTTTTTTTTCTTCTGTACATTGGCATTAAAAATAAATTCTGATGCGTGTGTATTCACCAGTCATCAGAGCAAATTCTTAATAAATGTTGGAAAAACTGGGATGGCCATCAACAGCCATGGAAGCAGAGATCATTGTTGAAGGCTTCAAAAGCAGCATGTAAAGGCATGGTCTCCATCACCAACCACAGTTGTGAATTGGAGACTCATCTGTAGCAATCCATTATAGGAAGGGTTGATTATGGTAAAATTGTTAAAAAGATGGTCTGCACTCTTCAAATTAGCAAAAGGAAGTGTGGAGGTAAGAAAATTTCTAACAAGATCACGTATTGTGAAGATGAAGAAAACAGCTCGAAGATTCATAACTCAAAGAGTGCAAGAAATGGACAAACTGCTGAAGAAATGAGTTCCTCATCATATTTTTGGTCACCACTCTAAATGTCAATCCAAGTACTATAATGAAACTGTTAGGAATCAAAACAGTACCAATTTGGTTCCGAAGACCCCTACTTCTGTGTAGTCTGCTGTTATGAAAACTATCCTACCATGATAACTTTCATTATCATGAAAGCCGGGCGTCGTGCTACTAAGGCAACAACCAATTGTGCTGAATTGTTTATGCATTTAGTTCAATGGGGGGTAAGCATTTTAACAGATCTCAGCGCAGATCCTATTCTCACAGAACCATTGGTACCGGGCTTTCATACCAATTTGGCGTGTTGTGGCACTTCATAGCATGGAAGGCACACACCACCAAAATCCTAATTGTGTTGTCCTTGCACGCAGACAGTAACCTTCTCCAGTGCACGAAGCACCTCCAAGTTTATTCCTGCCAGCAAACGATACAAGAAATCAAAGTCATGTCCTGGTGGTGATACGGATTATGGGCCAAAAGCTCAAGCTCCTGAAACATCACCTAAAGATCTAAAGAATGGCTGTGAGGCGAAACTGCTAGAGCTGCAACTCTCTTTAACAAGAGTCGAGTTGATCTGAATATGAAGACTCGAACCCAGCGAGACAGCAGTTTGTGGTTAGAAGAAAGGTTGTGTTGCCTTACAGCTTCCAACTTTGAATCAATATGCAAGATGAGAGACAGCACATCTTACCAAAACATAGTGCATCGTTTGCTGTATAGAGAAGAATTCACTACTGATGTTATACATTATGGCATCAGTAATGAAGGCTGAGCTCTGTTGGCTTATGAAAACCAGACTGGACAGTAGCACAGAAATGTGGCTTATATATTGATCCCGTTCGTGGTTTTCTGGCAGCCTCTCCCAATGGTATAGTAGGTGACGATGGTCTTGTGAAAGTGAAATGTCCTCAAACAGCTGAACATTTCACTCCTTTGGAAACTGCAAAATCATTGAAAAATTTGATCCAGTTACATAATTCAGGCAAATCATCGAGCAACTGCAAAATGATCACAGAGCAAACACAAGGACATGGTAAAAAGACAAAAAAAATAATTTGTTGTACAAACCATCACCATTATTCTTTTTTGTTCTACATGTTTTTCTGTTATTCAAAGCAAATAATTTGTTGTACAAACTGTCATTATTCCTTTTTGTTGTACATACTTTTATCATTATTAAATTAGTATTTATTCTGTATTCATTGCAGTTGTTAACTTTTTTTTTTTTTTTTACAAGTTTTTTTTTTTCCAGGAAACCTAAATTTATTGAAAATGAAATTGGTTAATCAATTTCTACTAGTTTTTTGGAAATCTCACTTTAGCTAATTTGCAACAAATCTTTCAGATTTTAATTATTTTTTTTAAGCTGCACTCTGGAAAGTCGATCTGATTTGCAGGTAAGGACTCGAGCGCAATCTGAAAGGGATATGTGGCGATTTTAAAGAAAGCTCAGCCTCAGCTTTCTTTCTTGCTTCTAACTTTGGTTCTGTATGCAAGATGAAGGAAAGTACATCTTGCAAAAAAAACATAGATCATTTACTGTATGGTCAAAGTACCATATTTTCCAGCATATAAGATGACTTTTTAACTCAAGAAAATCTTCTCAAAAGTAGAGGGTAGTCTTATACGCCAGGTGCTGAAACTTCCAAGCCAGACAGAAGAATCTGCAGTCACTGCATATATGGGGGGAGCTCAAAAACGGCCCAGTCACATCCCCACCATATGCGGCAACCATATGAAAGCAGCAAGGGCAGCACTGTACAAGTAGAAGGGCACAGCAAGCTGCAGGCATGAGCGGGGACAGAATAAACAAGGTGTATTGGTTTGATTATTAAGATATATTTTTTTTTTATATATATATTTAGTCCGAAGAAATTATTATTTTTTTTTTGATTGATTCTATCTGTGGAATTTTCCATTTGGTAGACAAAGGGCATCGAATATAGGGCAAAGTTATTTTAAGGCTTGAAACAAAGAAAATCCTATTCTATTTTATTTTATGACATTGGAGGAGTAGCGATAGATATATATATATAGAAGTTGATAAGGTTACAGGGGGTCACTTGGTGGAGGTCACTGGTGAAGAAAGGTGATAGTGATGAGTAGGGGCTTTTTTTGATCCTGGAAGCCGTTCGGAGGGTCGTCGGCAGTTGTTGATGAAGATATAAGTGTGAATTTAGACGATAGAAGCTGAGCAAAGGCTGGAGATTCGTCGGACAGAGGTCTGCCCAGCCGATGACGATTTTTCGCCGGACGAGGAGCAGAGATTCTTCAGATTGTGATGAGGAATGCCGGATCTAAGTGAATCCACGGATCCTGAAGTCTAAATGCTGTGTGATTTTAAGGGAAAACTGCAGATCTACATTTATTTGTCTGTGTGACTGAGTGGAACAGATAGAAATCCTAAATTAAAATTATTAAAATTATGACATTAATTTTTTAGGTATGTAGGTTCAGTATAAAAAATAAGACAAAAATACTTTTTTGTTTGAGCCTAATAATGTTATTAATAATTTGAGTTTAGTATTCATATTGTATTTTATACTTGCTTATCTGTATTAATTTTAATGAAGTATTTAAGAATCAATTTGCCCACTCCACTATATAATTAGAGAAAAAGGTGGGGGGAAAATATATATATATAATATGCACAACTTGAAGTGAAAAACAGCAATGCACCATCATGCTCACAGTTACTGCAGATGGCAAGTTCTTCCCTTATGAAATATAACAAAAGGAAAATAATGCCATGGGGAAATTCCCTCGGGAATTCACAGAGTTAAAAAAAAAAAAAAAAGGTGAATGGTTCAACGTTGGATTAGAAAAGTTTGTCAAATAGTCAGGGACCTTATTTCTAAACCTGGCTCTCCACAGAAATATACATCACTATGTGATTCAACTTAGGAAGAGCAAAAACTATACGTTGTCAGAAATAGCCAATGCTGATTAAGCACCCCTCAATTTAGACATGCTCCAGTAAACAGTAATCACAGAAAAAGGTGGGAAAAAAAAAAGCATGATGGCAACAACGACCATTCAAGAAAACATCAAAGAATTTAAGTGATGGAAGTTATGGAATGGCAGTTATGAAACCAACATAAATGGATAAAACAGAAAAGTTAAATACTACAACTACAGACATAAAAATTAAGTAATTAAAATTCTACTAAAGCATCGAGGCCAGAATAAAAAGATCACAAACTAACAGAATAGAGACACATTAGGAATTGAGAAAAATAGAAGCATTAAGTTAAAGATTAATATAGCAATCAGAAAATACAAGGGAAAAAAAAAAAAACAGGCAAAAGCCATAAAATGTGTTTCAATAATAGAAAACAGATCAATAAAGTATAATAAAGTACCCCCTAGCAAATGGACAATATTAATATCAAAGTTTAAAAATATGTTATCATGGTTATCTTCTCTCCAATTTTCTCAATTTCATATGCTAAATCCTACCATAAGGAAGTAAGTCTACCATAAGGGCTTTTTCTTCAAACTCAGAAAATACAAGGAAAAAAAAAAAAAACAGGTAAAAGCCATAAAATGTATTTCAATAATAGAAAACAGATCAGTAATAGAAAACAGACTGGACCCCATAGCAAATGGACAATATTAACATCAAAGTTTAAAAATGCATTATCATGGTTATCTTCTCTCCAATTTATCTCAATTTCATATGCTAAATCCTACCATAAGGCAGTAAGTGTAAGGACTTTTTCTTCAAACTCAGCAGTTTAAGTAAGTAAACTGACTTACTAGCAACTCAAAGAATTTGAATATTTGGGAAGTAAAAGCTTTGTTGCAATGACAATGATTAGATAAATCTATAAATCCCCAGGTCTTTTTGATTTTCCGATAGGGTGTTTCAGAATTGCAAAAAAACACTTATTGTAATGGGAGGGAAGGGTTCTGTTTGGACAAATGTAAAAAACTTATAACGGACGAAAAAAAGATTTGATCCACTGCATCTTCAGTTAAAAAAAATAAAAATAAATAAATAACCGAGTTTATGAAAAATTTCAGGAATGCGTTTAATATATATATATATATATATATATATATATATATATATATATATATA
>JAFIDM010012231.1:28586039-28598152 GCA_023159025.1 Thereuonema tuberculata
ATATATATATATATATATATATATATATATATATATATATATATATACACACACACACACACACACAAAAATCTTATCACAAGCAAAAAAAAATACAAAAATAAAATGGATAATTTTTCTTAAAAGGAATTTTTTAATCCATCACTTCTGTGTCTTGGGCATTGTAGAAATAAATGTAGGACAACAAAACAAAAATATTAGTGTAGCTTCAAGTTATCTACTGTAACTTTGCCTCTACGGCTGCTTCATTTACTGACCAAAGGCCCAGCCCGTTCCCTTTTACCAGTCTGTGGCACAGCAATACAAGCTAATAAATCACTTTAATCCATGGGATAAATCTAGGTCCAATTTTCCCTAAACACAGACATCTTTGAATAGTAGTCTTACTTGCTAGAAAAATATTGAAGTAGAATTATATACCCATCTATAAAGTTTATACAGGTTACAATGGATAAAGCATACAATAAACTATTTCATACATTTTACTAGCCTCATTTATATTTTGTTGGTTTTGTATTATCTGCCACTGGATCTAGGAACTTTCTGACCAGTCAGTATAAAATATCTTTCAGTGTTCCCGCTGCTTGTTCACCAACAAGATTTTGGGAATGGCTGAAGATAGCACTATTAAGTAGTAACTGAAGTTTGAGGTTTAAACAGCATTTCCTTTTAGTTAGTTTTCAAAAATGAAAAAAAAAAAAAAAAAACTATTTATCAATCCTTCGAAAAAATTATTGGCAAAGGAAATTTGAATGCCTGATACACAAAAGTGATGCTAATGGGAAAAAAAAAAAAAAAAAAATCAGTGTTTAAGTCAATGTGATTAACTATTTTTGGATCTTTAAATCTGCTAATATACTACTACGAACACAAAAGAACGTTGTAGTAGCTTTTTCAAGAAAAAATTTACAACACTGTAATTTACTATTACTTTCAGCACTGGAAGAAAAAAAAAAAAAATGTTTAAAAACCTATATTAATAGTATGTTTTGTTCTTTTTCTGTAATTTGCATTTGTCCTTTTCCTATCCATCTCCACATTACTAAACCTTTGATTACATTTCAATGATATATTTGAATAAGATATAAACTTTAGTCCGAGTTTTGATTTCACCTTCAGCAGTTCACTGTTCACATTCAGACAACACAAATGTATATGAAAGTGCTTTTTCATATTCTATAATTTCTGAACCATTCAACACTGTAAACAAAAGCCCTTACACAATTCACTTATCCTATGAGAGGAATGCAAATAGAAATTTAGAAACTAAAGAAGGTCCATCTGAGGTACTTCTCTTGTAAAAGAAATGTTTGTTTGCCAACGCCTGGGCTCTTGAGTATTTATACTATTGGCCTCAACAGGAGACGAGAAATGTGAGCATTTAGCCAATTAAGCATTGCCCAGGGTATGCCATAGGAGGCAGCTCAAGCTATAATCACAGAAATGGACGAAACATAGAAGGAGAAAGAAACATCCATGCCAACGCCGGGATTTGAACCTATGTTCCGACATATCGGCCTCACGGCAGACCACCGTCTAGACCGCTAGCCATGCCAGAACAGGTGTAAAAGAAATATAAAGGAATAATACATCTAATGCTGAAGATGCTGACTGTGCTTAAAAAAAAAAAAAAAAAAAAAATGCCGCAGTTGAAGAATTACTGAAAGCCAGCACAAGCAGATGATTGGGGAGGGTAGAAAAAGCTGTAACAGTTAGGAATCATAACTGGTTGAAGCATCAATTAGATCCTTTTGATTCCAGCGATCATCAGCAATGTATTTGTAAAGCAAAACAGTCATTGCTGGAGAGGAATAAAAGGAATAGTAGATTAGCATGAACACAGCTCCTCTGGCTATGTATAACCTGAATAGAATTCCAAAGCAAGCATTACTGTCAAAAAGGTTCTTTTAGAGCCAGCAATTATAATGGAAGAGTAAACAAAGAAATATTCAATATAAATATAAACACAAAAATCCTTTTAAGTTATGAAAAGCAGCAGCTACTGACAAGCTTAAAATACATTTATACTGCTATTTGCAAAAATTGTTTATTTATTTCTTTAACTGCACTTAGATCCACTGTGGTTGGATCAATTTTTAATGATATAAGAGCAACAGAGGCTAAGCTACATCAGACAAGATATGAAATTGGGTCATTGAAAGGAAGAGTAACATACAGAAGAAAAAGAAAACATCCCCAATCCCACATTAAGATTCACACCCAGGTTCAGATGTAACAGTCACAAGACAGGCGATTGACTTGACCAATCAGCTGTGCTCGAAAGACCAGTAAGAATTTACTTATCAAATGTGATAAAATTTTATGAAGTGAATGCATTTCTCAACAAAAAAAAAAAAAGCACCAAAGGATAAATCTTTTTTCATATATTGAGGAAGAAAGAGCCTGAAAATGAGAGAGTAATCAAAAGAACATAGAAAACAAGATAAAATGAATTAAAATAAAGGCCATGTCAAATAATACAGTCGGAGCCAGATTTAACGAACCCGTATTTACCAAATTTCGCAATTTAACGAATTTTTCTTTTTCCTCGGTTAAAATGAAGGCAAAAACCCGTATTTAACGATTAATAAACCCCAAATTAACGAATTATTTGAACAGCCGAAAAAAAAAAAATATTTTTTTTTGTTAGTTTGGGGTAAACATACCTAAACATACCTAATGCAGCAGGATATAAATGACACTGTATTTTCTTCTCTCCGTAGCGTCGAAGAAGAACTTTTTCGTGTCAGGAATCAAGGAAATTGTCAAACATTAGTCAATGCATACTTTAAAATTTCAAATTAACTAGTGCATAATTAATCGCTGTATTATTAGCTACTGAATAAAAAGTGTACAATTTCTAATTATGGATATTTTTGTGTAATTCTTAATAGGGCTGTTGCATAAGGTAAATGCAGAAATTTTTTATTTTTTGTTTTGGACCCGATATTACGAATAAAATTTTTGGTCCCGATGAATTCGTTAAATCGGGGTCCGACAAAAAAAAAATATAAGCAGCAAGAAATGAACCTTAGTAAAATTTAAATAAAGCCTGTCAATAAGATAATGGAAATGGAAAGAAAAACAAAAAAATTATAAACTGAAACATAGAAAGCATCTTTCGGCTATAATTTAAAAACCAATGAAGTCAATTTAAAAGCACTAATCCAAAATAATTTTTTGGGAGAATTAGAAAAACTCAATTTGATTGTTTTAATTTGATTGCTTTCTTTAGTTTTAATTTTATGAATGGTTTATTAACTAGTTTATTGTATTTGTCTGTTTAATGTATAAATTTAGTAAAGAATCTTTTACTGTGCTACTTCAATTTTTTTAAACTTTTTAACATAAGGATTCTAATTACAAATTACTACAAATTACTAGAAGGAAAAGTACTAGACAGATTAGTTGAGCAAAGGATAACCTATTTTCTCGAATCTAAAACGCTCTTGTCCCAAGTACAATTTGGGTTCAGGAAATGCCGCTCGGCCACAGACTCCCTGAAGTTGGTGGCCGAGAGGATTGAAACAAGGAAGGCGTTGGGTCACTACGTCGTACTCGGTTCACTTGAAATCAGAAATGTATTCGGGCCCATGCTCCACACCAGTATCGAATTCATGCTCAGAGCCAAAGGATATCCCAAAAATCTTACTGTCCTAGTAAGAAGTTTTCTTCCGGAAAGAGCTTATATTGGGTACAGCCAGAGCATCTTGAAACCAAGGATGTCCCCAGGACTCCTGCCTAGGATCCTTACTATGGAACCTCATGTGACAAAAATTCTCTCAGAATGTGCGTTGGCCGTTCATGAGGGGTCGGACTAAGGATATACGCACGAACTCTTGGCTTCCCCTGATGACCTGTTGGTTGTACTAACTGCCACATTGAGGCGTAATATAAAACGGGCTTGGCAGAAAGTTCATGTCTTAATTGAAGAGTGGGTCGCCAGGCATCATTTAGCAATTTCCCCACAAAAATCCGCTGCTCTACTTGCGGCTGGGAGAGCCCTCATCTGCCTTCCCATCTACAATATATGCGGAGAAAAAATTGCTTTCAAACCCACACTCAAATATCTGGGGGTGACTCTTTCAAGGAATCTAAGCTGGTTGGTGGATGTGAGGGAGATACGAACAGAACTTTCGACCATCGCCCTTCGATTACCGGGGATTGCCCCGTTATCTGGGGGAATGGCACCGAAAGCTCGGAAGTTGTTCTACGAGACGGTAGTACGCCCGAAGGTGCTCTATGCAGCTGAAGTTTGGGGGAAAGTCCTAAAATAAAAAAATTCTTCTTTTTCGCATAAAATGTCCTAAAAATTTTATTGTAAAATTATTAAAGCAAACTACAGCATTCCTCCTATTCCAGCAGAGTGAAGATGAATTTATTTCTAGTGATAGTGATGATGAGAATTATATTCCTTTCACTGAAGAATCAGGAGAGTGATGATTGAGACATATCAATGCAAAATAGTGATAGTGAATCTGAATTTAGTGCTCCCTCAGGTACATCAAATGACACTAAACAAAACCTACTGGAAGTGGTATAAAAAAAATTTCACTAGTGCCAGTAGAGGATAGTGGGAACACTTACCTAAAACTAATAAATAGTAGAGGGATCAAACTTTTCACGGCTAATAGAATTTTTTAAAATATTCTTTAACAACCTTTTGCTAAGCTGCATTGTTTTTCAAACCAACCTGTATATCACAAAGACCAGTGCTTCAAAAAGGTAGTAAAACACCTAAGATAATTACAGCTGAAGAAGTCCTCAGGTTTGTTGGCATATGCTTTTATATGAGTATCGTAAAATTACTTTCTCGCCATATGTATTAGTCACATGCTACAAATCAAATCATTATTACTTCATGCATGCCAGGAAGCAAGTAATTTTGCAGCTGCCACACCAGAAGACACCTGCATTAGAAGAAGCAAGGCAGGAAGTATCACTATCAAGCGTCCACACTTTGTTTCAGAATATAACAAAACAATGGTCGGAACTGATTTCAGCGACATGTTCTTGGCCTTGTACCAAACAACTTTAAAGACACGCAAATGATACTTGAGACTTGTATTTAATTTCCTTGATGTGGCAGTTGTCAATGCCGGGATTCTGTATAGAAGCATGGATGGGAAAATGGGACAATTGCAATTCAAACAATCAATTGCAACAGACCTTATGGCTCTCCGAATGCTCTCTAAGAGGCAAAAGAGAAACTGCAAAAGGTAGAATTTCCTGTTCTTCCAGCATTTTTATTAAATGATGACTTCTGGGTACAACTCTTACAACAATCTCCTACAGATGTTTGTATACAACTTTCAACCAGTACACAAACCTGTCAAATGATAAATACATCCTGGCATAATTTGATGCTGGTATTGAAAAAAATAAAACAAACATTTAGAGGCTGTGTTGTTGTATGGAGAACCATCGTCACCCTTGTCCCCGAACCTGTTCTAATTAATCCTGTAACCTCTTTTTCAAAATTGTAATAAAACATTGAAAAAAAGATAATTCTTGTGTATGTGTGCTTCTTTCCTTATCTAAAATCATTATAAGACTAATAAATAAATAAAATAAAAGGGGATAATATTATTCAATTGCAGAAGCATTATTATTATTCCAGACAATCACACACGTTTGAATCAATCGGTAAAGGTTTAGAGTTGGACGAAAATTCCATAAAAGAAATTTTAGAAGACCATCAAAACATTAGTGATGCATATTGTCGGGCAGAAAGAGATACGAAAGCTAATAGAATGGTGAATTAACAGCGTTTCAAACGGTTAGTGGAATATTAATACAATTAATTCAACCAAGAACAATTATGACACTTGTATCCAGATCACAGACTGTCGCAAGTTCATGAGATGTCCGGCCTGGAGAAATTTAAAACTTGCTTTACAATCACCATCCTTCTCTCAATTCATCCAAGAAACTAATTTTCATGAAGAGGATGAAGACACTCAATAATCCTTGAAAAAAAAAAAAAACTTAAGACACGATTTCAAATTTAACACAATGGATAGTTCAAACCAGGACATGGAATCTATGTTTGACAAAACATAAAACATAATATATCCCTTGATAAAATATATATATCGTGTAACCATTTTTTTTTATAATGTAATAAAAAACAAACAAAAAAAAGATATTCATGTGTCAATGTGTGCTTCTTTCCTTATCTAAAATCATTATAAGACTAAAAAAAAAAAAAAAAAAGGGGGGGGGGGGAAGTAAAATAAGAAAATTGTCGAATAAAAGTAAATAATTTTTCCCCTTCATATGGATTAATCATTGTAAAAAGAATAAAATATTACAAGATTATTTCTTAACACTATGCAAAGGAAGTATTAAAATATCATCATTGTATTCTTTAGTTCAAGGCAAGAACTTTGGTATATTACATGATTATTTCTTTGGAAATATTTACCCCTTTATTTCTTAACGTAATTGGAAAACGTCATCATTCTATTTACTCATAGGCAAAGGAAGGATTAAAAATATAATCCTTGTATTGTTCAAGGCAAGAATTTGGATATATTAATCAATTAACCCTTTATTTCCTAACAATAAATAAGGGAAGGATTAAAAATGTTACCATTCAATTCTCTACGAAAAATCACAAACTTTGACATATTACTCGACCTATTAACCCTTTGATCATTGTTAATATTCAAATTAAATATTAATAATTATATAAATTAATATCATTTAACCCTTTGACTACAAAAAACCCTTCATTCAGCTGACCTTTATGCAAAAGATATGTAATTTTTTTATTATGCAAATATGCTAATGATATTCAAATGTCCGTCTGAATCGCCCTCAAATGCAGGTCTGAAAGGCCCCCTTCTACTACTACGATCAAAAAATCGTTATGTAAGCTTTGACCATGAAGATTACAGTAATACTGATGAAATACATATGCAGTCAGAGAAAAGAAAGAAAAGTAACAGAACGTGCAGATTCTGTTCCATATTCGAGGCGATTCGATTGTGAAAATCACTGGCCAAGCAGAGACACTGTTGTCTATGGACAGCGCTGTAAAGCTCAAGGTTGCAAAAGACCAAATTTATGTGTGTGAAGTGCAAAGTTCATTTGTGTATTGGAACTAAAAAAGAAAATTAGTGAAAGTTAGTGACTTTCATAAAAATTCATGATTTCATTAAGTGAATGACCAATTCAAATTCCTTTTTTTTTTTTTTTTTTAAAAAAATAATTTTTTTTTCTTTTTTTTTTTTTTTTTATGTTTTTTTACACTAATTTTCATCACTAGATATTTATTAGTTTGGCTATGGGCATTAAAGGGTTAAGGATGTCGATATACTATGTCACAAATCATGTTGATCATCGAACTGGAAAGACATTATCTATACCTTTAGAAAAACCAAGATTGATGGCCAGTGCAGTACCAGCAATTTTTCCCGGATGTCACAGTTATTTGTCATCAGCAACAATTGCAAGAGAATCACCACAAGAAAAAATGCAAAGATTAGAAAATGCTGCAATGGAAACTGCTTTGCACGAAAGCAATAAATTGACATCCTTTGATAAGCTAGTCACTTGTGCAAAGAATCTTAATAGTTCTCCATTTTGGAATCTTATCATCAAATCTAATCTGGTTATGTTCATTTCCATTGATACTTCTAAGCTACTAAGCAGCATAAGGTTTTCTGCGTTCTTGAGCTTGCAAAAAGTAAGTCGGCAATTGCAGTGAGGATGAATATGAAGACGAGAATCTTCACAACTTTGTCCAGCCCTTATTTCTTAGAATTTCCGCATTCCAGGAGATTGCACTTGCAACAAATCCGGAAGTGATGTTGAAATTGAGGGGGTAGAAAGACAGACAACAGTAGGCCCAGTAATGCCAGTCTGGTTAAGGACCTCAGTGCAACCATACGTGTGCTAAGTGGACTTGTGTTATCGGCAGCGATTGTTTTTCGAGTGTATTTAAAATGCCGAAGTTAAAGCCATCTAGGGCGGTTTATTTCAAACAAATAATTTCGGAATTTTGCAAAGATATTTTTTCTACCGATGGTGAAATTCTTTTCTGCAAAATATGTGAAGTGAAAGTGGCAGGAGATAGGATATTTACCATTCAGCAACATATCGGTCGACAGAAACACATAAGTGGAGTCCAAAATAGTAGCAAACGAGGCCGCATACGCAAATGGGATTTTTAATTCTAAACTCTTAAAACAATAAAAAAAGAAGAATTGGAGGGGAGACTTTCCCGACTGGTGCAAGCCCTAATGTGGCATTGTCCCTCAGTATGCCTGGGGTGCTTCAGTTGTCCAATATATAATTGCCTAACCTAACCCTCAGGTCAAGCTATTTACCATTCTTAACTTCACATTCAAATTTATTATGCATTATTTTTTAGACAAATTTTTAAGATATATATAAATAATTTTTTTATTTAATATTATATATATAAAAAAAAATTTTTTTTATGTTTCTTTACTTGTGCTTTTATATAAATTTGATTTTTTCAATCATTAAATAGAAGAGAATCATTTGAACCATTATAATTAAATGAAGGTGATGACATTGAAAGTTTTTCTCCCCTTTTTTTTATACAAAAAAAAAAAAAAATATAAACTAAGAATTTGTTACAATGTTTTTTCCTAGTACTATTTATTTCTTTTGTTTGTTTCTATAACAACCCTCTACAAATTTACCTGGAGAAACTTCAAAGACTGCTTCAAGAAACCTGAAGACATCTATTCTCCTTAGACAGCTTTGTCCCCTACAACGAGCTACTTACTACAGTCATCAATTGGATCTTGTTTTCCTTACCTTAAAACTGTACACCTCTTGCCATAGTAGAGGTAATTATTAGTTTATTTTCTATAAAATCTTTGTAACATTAGTATTTTATATCAGCATTAAGCTACAGTTCTGTTTATAATCCTTATATCATACATTTTTTCAGTTGTTAAAATTGGTTGACTCTGAGATCTAATGCCAATGATTGTTGTTCCTTCTCCACCCTGTTTTTAAACAATATATTATATATACCACAAATATGTTTTATAGGTACACAAACAAATCATTAATTGAACAAGTTTTAACATCTCTTCTGTGTTTCTACATTTACATAACATTGCTACAATCTTTTGGAGAAGGAAAGAACTTGTGTGACGAGATAATGGAACAATTTGCATCATTTCTATTCAGAGTTTCCCCGCAGTACAGCGGAGGATGAAAAGAGTTGCGGAGGATGAAAAGAGTTGCGAAAGATGTTTAATGAGACTCAGACGGGGGGCTTGCCAGAACTTAAATGTGTGATCTCATCAGGTAGAAACAATCTAGACAAATTGTTGTTAGTACAGCAACAAGAATGGGTGACTCGATTTGAAGTACTCACTAATGATCAAATATCCCTAACATGGAATGATCTTACAGTTTCTAAGTTTCAAAAGTGGCCAAACTTAACAGTTCATCATGTCCCGCCGGGTTTCTTCAGTAAAACTGTTAAAAGTGCAATTCGCCGCATTCTACATTTGTCTTAATTTACACAAGAGGGTCGACAGGAAAGTGTTAATGGTGATGCTGTTTCAGTTGCTCAAGGTAGTGTCAGGGACTCTGATCACGAGGATCCTCCAGATGCAATGCCCTCCACCCAATCCTTTGCCAAAAGACTACAAAAACTCTCCAATCAAAAAACCACTACTTCTTACAAACCTCTGCTCAATGGTTCTTTACAAAATGCTCCTGATTTGTCTCGTCCCTCTACAAGTCGTGAATCTCAGTACAACCCATCATCGTCTAAACCTTTCAATTGGAAAGGTATTGTTAAGGGTCGTATGCTGCTACGTACAGGGTGGAAACGCTTTTCCATGCTTTCTCCATCGACAAAAGATGATGATGAATCCTTCGATGACTTGGACTCTCATGAACTGTGTCCCTCGACTGCTTTTCGACAGGGGAATCATGGTACGTTCTTCAAACCCCAGGGTGTCAGCGGGTATGATTTTAATTAAGATTCTTGAGACTCTAGATTGGAAGGCGACTCAACCACTCCCAATAACACACGTGGACAAGCACAATAATTTAACACTTCTGGTATTTCTCCGCTCTACGGAATTTGTGAGGCAACTTTTGGCATTCGGTGACTTGGAGCTGGATTATGGTTCTGCTACTATGGTTCCCATGGCTGATGATCTATTCACAGTATATTTGGCACCCCTTCCCACTTGTATTAAGCCCAACCAAGTTACGAAGGCTCTTCGGACATTTGGTGATGTACTACTGTTTACAAGGGGTGCCGTTTCCATTACGGGGCTTCCGGTATCAGATCTTCCCTCAAACAAAGGAAAGGTGGTTCTTCAACGTTCGCAAAACACCGCTCTTTTACCTACTCAACTGAGCATTGGAAACTATGTTGTACGTTTATCGGAGGGTTCCCTCCTCCCCCTTGTTACACCTGTGGTTCTTCGGCACATCTTCAGGAACAGTGCAACTAACTATACTGTATCAATTGTAGGTCTGGTGACAAATATCTTGTTTACTTTTGTTTAAGATTTTAAGTATTGTAATTGTTTTTTTGTTTTTTTTTTACCCTTTTTCAAATTATAAGGCACTTTATTAGACAATATAATAAACGGTTAATCTAGTTATGTTAAAAGTGGTTTTCTTAAATATTAATGGACTCTCATCAAATTTAAAGAGAAGAAAGATCTCAGCCCTTCTGGGAAACAGAAGACCCGATTTACTATGTTCGCAGGAAACTCACGCCTCTGACCCAACACAATTATATAATTTTTTTTTCCTTTAGTAATTGTTTCATAACTTACAGTAGTGCTTCTGAGGGCAGAACTGGAGTGACAGATTTTTTTTTTTAAGAGTGAAACAATATTTTAAAACGGATAAGAATTTTAACAAAACACCAGAAAATATGTTATTTATTTTTCCCAAATACAGATGAAGTTCACACTAACTTAATAAAACTGAAGACAAGTTTACTTTTTTATTGATGATTGATTTTTTTTTTTAGCGTGAGACAATTTAAAACAAAACAAGATGCAAATAACTGAATAATTTTTTTTTTATTTTTCCAAACACTAATTTTACTTAAGTTTTACTTATACAAGAATAAATGATTACTTGAAAACACACAAAGTGAATGAAAAAAAATTTCTATTTGATAAAATGTTGGTTGTAAAAGAATCATAAGAAATTAATTTTTACCAAAAGATTGTGAAATTAACAAATGAAAACGATTTTTACAATGAAGGTTAAATTATCAATTTAAACAAATTTAACAATCAAAATAAATAAACAATTGAACAATAATAATTAAGTTTTAAATTGTTTTTCAAACTTTTGTATCAACGAATACTTGTATACAATTAAATACTTTGTTAATCTTTAGAGATCAATTTTAATGTTATCAAACTAATCTCTAAGGCTAGACTTTAAAAGAATTTAGCCGCCAAAAAGTCTAGAAGCTTTTCGGCAATTTAGTGACTTTTTTTTATCTTTCAAGGAGTCATATTGCCTCAGATAAACAAAGGGTGTTAGTCATGTAACAACCCCCACCATGTATTAACTTTTGTCTATATAAACTAGTTTTAGCTCGTAAAGATGTTCACTCGAACCCAGTACTCATGGAAATCAACATCGAAGTCGTTCTCACTTATTTTAACAACCAGAACAACCGTGATGGCCGTAGTTGTAGTGGATCTATCAGAAATGCTTGTATTGGAAACAATGGTACGTAAGTTTTTTCAATATTTAAAGTATATTGTACACTGTAAACACAGATGAATACATTGAAGAACGCTTATTAATTTTATTTATCTTTTTATTGCTGATATGACTGAATCCGACACACTTTTACAATTAAACATATAGTAAATGAATAACATTCCCACTATGAAAGACCTATTTATTTTATTTATCTTTTTATTGGTGTTGATATGTCTGTTTCCGAAAGCTCTTTTACAAACGAACAAATAGTAAATGAATAAGTCTCCTATGAATGAAATTAGGGATAACTTAGAAATTTTAAAATCTTTAGAGTTACATCACGGGTACAGTGGAGATTTTGCAACAAACACAAATTTGAATAAAATACTATGATAAGATAATTAATACAATTTGAAAAAAAC
>JAFIDM010012231.1:28598552-28610462 GCA_023159025.1 Thereuonema tuberculata
TTGAATAAAATACTATGATAAGATAATTAATACAATTTGAAAAAAACCTAAAAGTAATTGCAACAAACTAGAATTAAACTAATACTTATCGGTAAGATATTTAAAGACATTTATTGATTTTAAATAATAATTTTTAATATTCTTCTAAACATGAATTTAACATTATATAATTTATGTTACATAGACTAAATATATCAAGTTCATTTTTGTCTTTCACTAGGGATTACCAATAAACTCTTCTGTTAAAATTCAACCAGATGCGTATGCGATTGGTGAAAATTTTATTTTAAAAATGGAGGCAACACGTCATAACCCAAAGAACTTGATATTAAAACACTAATTACAACCGTCAATTACGATATTTTGAAGAGGCAGATCTTGAAATTTATTTAGAAAATCAACTAACGAACGAGATAACGTGCACGTGGAGTACGTGCATGACGTCACACGCTTCTTCATCTGCTCAGTCATGAAAAACTGTAAGTGAAAAATTTTTATGCTACGGCAAATTAATTTACTAATTACAATAGAACTGTTTAGTGAATTCCTATAACTAAATAATAATGACCACTAATGAATACATGAAGTATGAAATAAATTGTGAAAAATGCAACAATTTGTTAAAAGAAGCTGAAGTAAAGTGTCATGGCTGCCGAACGGAGTATCATGAAAAATGTGCAAACCTAGATTATAAAAATGAATACATGACTCCTTCTAGAATTAAATCTTGGCGCTGTGAAGCATGTAAAAATATTACAGTGAGAAATAGGAATACCTTAAAACATAAGGTAGAACAAGAGAAGCAGCAATCGCCAGCCCCGTCAACAGAAATGGAAAATCTCCCCATATCAACTGAATCCTCAAGGAAATTAAAGCTATGAAAGAAGAATTAATTGAACAAGGTAAACGAAGGTATGAAATTTATCAGCTCGCAATATGAAGACATTAGTGAAATTAGAAAAGAACAATGAATTCCAGAAACAAACAAATGATAGGCTTAAGAAATTAGAAGATCAAGATAAAACTAATAAGGAAATAATAAGTAATATGGAAATGGATACTGAAAACTTAGAAAGTCAACTCCGTAAAAATAATTTAGAGATCATAGGGGTACAACAATATCCAAATGAAAATCTATCGAAGGCAATTGAAACAATATCAAACACTCTAGACACAAACCATCTACTAAAAGATATTGAGATTTATCATAGATTCCCAACACATAACTACGCCAAGAAGAAACCAATAATCATAAAATTCTGTAAACTATCATCAAAACTAGAATGGGTAGAAAAAATGAAAGCAAAAAAATATTAACAAATAGTGAAATCTTCCAGAACAATGATGCAACAAGAATTTATATGAACGACAATCTCACAAAAAAAGAAGAAAAAATTGTTCTGGCAAGCAAAACAAAAAGCAAAAGAAAAAAACTATAAATTTGTATGGATCGAGAATCAAAAAATTCTTGTGAAAAAAGACGAAAACTCAATTCAAAAAATTGAAAATGAAAATGATCTTAGAAAAATTGAATAAGAAAGGTAAAAAAAATGGAAGAAATTAACATATATCCTGAAACTAACAACTTTAATAATTTATATAACTGGAAAGAAAAAAATAAAAATAATTTTGTCTCTTGTGATACTAACTTAAATATTGTTTTAAATATTTAATAATCAAAATTTAACAATCAATAAATCAATAATAATTAAATTAGCTTCTATCTTTTATCTCAAAAATTTTTTTTTTAATTTGTACAATTAATTGAATATTATGTTTACATTAAAAGTATATAGGACCATTTTTGTATATAATACCATTATAACTCTCAGCACCTACAATACAGGCTAATAACCTAGTAGGACTGAAATGTAATATTTAATGATGAATAAAATAATAAAAACCTTTCACCAACAAGTGTCAAAAGCACTCCAAGAAGCCAAGGATCATTTAGCAAAAGGGGACTTACCCAATCTACATGCATTCTTATTAAAGGATGATTATTTACTGCAACTAGTGCAAGTTTCATCAACGGATGTGTGTATACAGCTATCAAACGCCATTCAAAGTTGTCATATGTCAGATTTAACCTGGGGCAATCTGATAACCGCCCTAAGAAAAATTGAAAACACTCGTCAGAGGAATTTATTAATGTATGAGGAACCAAGCTCCCCCGAATCCATCAACCCATTCTAACTAATCCAATTTTGGACTTCATACAACACTTAACATGTTTCAAGAAAAAAATTGTAAAAATCAATAATATAATAAAAAATAAAAAAGATACTTCGTGTGTCTCTGAGTTCTTCTTTCAAATCAAAAAATATGTTCAGTTTGTAAAAATTTTGGTATTTAGGTAAATTCAATCATCCCCTCGTCCGACAAAGACTTTTAAATCATCATATGGTCTCCCGTTTCTTAACTCTATCTTATCTAAAAAGATTAAAATTCATGCACCCGACAAAGACTTTTCAATCAACATATGGTCTCCCTTTTCTTATCCTTATCTTATCTAAAAAGATTAAAATTCAGTCACAGCTGTCAAAGATTTTTAAATCAATAAGAACTAATATATATTTTCCCACAATACAATAAATCAATTTCCTGTAAACATTGTCGCAGCTGACTCAAATCAATTAACCAATAGAGAGTCTTGTCTTTTTTTTTTAACCAATAAGAAGCGGATGTACAAGAACCAATAAGAAGTTGTCTTTTATTTTTATCTATAAATGTCAAGTGTTTTCAACAGTTCTGACATACGAGAATGGCCTCCAATCTACACCTTTTGACGGAAGCTAAGAGATTGCAAACAATGGTAAGTTATTTTTCCTAACTTTGTTCTTAATGCTAAAAATATATATTTTTTCGAAACTTCTGATCACACAAACGAACTAATAGTGTTTTCTATTATTATTTCACAGAATCACTGACTTTGTTCTTAAGTCTAAAGATATATTTTTGATTGAGTAAAAACGAACTTAAAGATATAATTTTTTCTTCTTTCTACTTTGTTCTTAATGCTAAAAATATATATTTTTTTTTTTCGAATCTTCTGAACATTCATTTAAGTCTTTACAATCGAACTAATAGTGTTTTCTATTATTATTATTTCACAGAATCTACCCACGACCTCTGCTATATTGAAAGATTCAAATTCTAAATCTTTAGGAGAGAACGTCCTTTTGAAACTTGAAAGTGGTGCTATTCGATTACAAAAACACTATTATTCCAAGAAAACTCATCGTTTCGAATGTATGGGAGGATGTTTGGAAATTGACAGAAATTCAATACAAGAACTGTTAAGAGTTTCATCAAACCATTAGCGACGCATACTACCAAGCAGAAAAAAATACAAAGGCTAATAAATTGCCAGAGTTATCAGCTTATCAAACGGTAAGCGGAATATTAATACAATTAGTACAACCATCCATTTACGAACTTTCTATTCAAATTACTGATGGGAGTAATTATGTACAACTGAAGAGACCTGCCTGGAGGAATTTAAAACTAGCCTTACAAGAATCACCGTTTTCTGAATATATCCAAGAAGAGCACCTAGACACCTAGAGAGCCCATTGAAAACACGAATTAGACATGATTTTGAATTTGATAAGGAGGACAGTTCAAATTTAGAATTAGAATTAATGTTTTATAAGACATAAAATGTAACCCTGATAATATACATGTATTCTATTTTTATATATTGTAATAAAAATCAAAAAAGAACATTCCAGTGTCTTGACTGTACTTCTTTCATAATCTAAAAACATTAAACTGATAAATTCGTAAAGTTAGTTTTGCAATCTAAATTAAATCATTAAAGACTTATCAATCAAATTAATCTTTTAAAAATCATAAAACTACTAAAGAAAATTAAATATTATTCTGAATAAAAATTAATGAATAACTTAAGCGTGTTATAACATGTTTTAACCTCAAGTGCCCTCAACTCTCAGTACCCTCAGATTCTCCCAGTGTCCTCGCTGCACCTCCCCTCAGAAAAACACCTAGGTTACATAACCTCCCAAGTGCCCTCATTGCATCTCCCCCCCTAATTTACGCAAAATGCCCCCTCGATGATCCTCCTAAAAATACCTAGTTCACATGAACAAATTTACGTAAAATGCCCCCTCTCGTTGCACCTCCTCCCTAAAAATACCTAGTTCACGTGAGCTAATTTACGCAAAGTGCCCCCTCTCGTTGCACCTCCCCCCCTAAAAATACCTCGTTCACATGAGCTAATTTACGCCAAGTGCCCAAATACGTTTAACGCCAAGTGCCCCATATACTACTGTCGATCAATGGAAATCAGTTGTGTTTTCGGACGAGTCCAAATTCAATCTGCATGGGTCCGACGGACAGCACACAGACGCCGCAAAGGAGAGGAATATCATCCCGACTGCATTCAACATACAGTCAAGCATCCCATATCCCAGATGGTTTGGGGCTATATTTCTGATCAAGGAGTTGGTGGGCTTCACTTTGTGCAAGGAACAGTAAACGCTCAGGTGTATATTGGTATTTTGGAGGAGAAATTGCTTCCTACTATCCGGGATCACTTTACTTCAGTTCCAAACGTCATTTTCCAGGATGATTCTGCTCCTTGCCATAGGGCAAAACTGGTAAGTAACAATTTAAAAACATTTATCCTGCCATTAGACTTAAATTGACATGGGGTTAAGTAATTTTTTTTATCTCTAAACTCACACGCAATTCAGAAATGGAAAAATGAGCATGGGGTCAGCAGTTTGCCTTGGCCCGGAAACAGCCCTGATCTCATTCCGATCGAAAATTGTTGGAATAGAATAGGTGTAGAAGTGATGAAACATAAGCCGACATCACTTGCAAAAT
Organism: Thereuonema tuberculata; assembly: GCA_023159025.1. Lineage (NCBI taxonomy): Eukaryota > Metazoa > Arthropoda > Chilopoda > Scutigeromorpha > Scutigeridae > Thereuonema > Thereuonema tuberculata. Next base: position 28,603,404 of record JAFIDM010012231.1, read on the forward strand.
TCCGGGAATCAATAATTCGTGTCTGGCACCATGAACTCAGTAAAGAATACATTCAATCACTCATCCCTTCAATGCCCCGTAGATGTCAAGCTGTCATTAAAGCTAGAGGCGGACCAACAAAATATTAGGTTATATTTTATGATGTTCAAACATTTCCATGTTACTTTTGTTTATTTTTGAACAGAAAGAGTGTTACAATTAAAACCTCTACTTACTTTTTCGTCATCCACTTGGCAACGTGGATGCACTTCACATTGTACTTGTTACAGTTTTGGCCATGTATTTCCATAAATAAAGTAAACAATTATCGGATTCCTGCTGTTAAATGTTTATTTCATAAGTTTTGCATAATTTCACATACATTCATCGATAATCGGTCGACCAAAACTTCTCACATATCCCATTGTTGTGAAAATGCGAGGGTGATGCAATTTTTTTTACCAGCACTGTACTAATAGAAAGAGGAAGTTTCAAAGTTTTGTTTTCCCACCTCTTGGGTAATTGTAATGGTTCGATTATTTATCGAACCATTTTTAATTTTTTTTTGTTTTATAATTGGTGGTGGTTTGATATTAGAATCAATTTTGTAAAGAGAGTGGATTAGTATCATTTTTGTAAAGAGAGTGGATTTGAGGTTTGATAAAATATTAATTTTATTCCAAAGGAATAAAAGTTTTCTTTGTGTTCTTTGTCTAACCTGTGGAAATTTCCACTCAGTTTAAGAAATTAGGGGACACTTTTTATGTTTTTTTTTTAGACTAGTAAACAAAGGGACAGAGAGAGTAAACAAAGGAACAAAGAGAGGTCAAGTTCTTTGTTAATTTTATTGCATGGATGGGGGGTGGCGAGAGTATATAAGGGAAAGGCAAAAGGTCAGGGGGAAGAGAAGTTACAGAGGCTGAGGAGCAGAGAGAAGAGTTGTTTTTGGGAGAAGGTGGAAGTAAGATAGAAAGACTATGATGTGTTGAAAGCTATGAGAATACAGTGGCATGAATTGGGATGCGGAATAGATGTCGGGAAAGCGGCGGACTGAGGCTGGAAGAAGAAACGATTGAAATAGCGATAGGTAGCGTGAAGCAGTGGATTTTGGAAAGCAGCGGACAGAGGCTGAAAGAAGAATCGATTGAAATATCGAAAGGTAGCGTGAAGCTGTAGGTTTCGGGAAAACGGCAGACAGAGGCAGTAAGGAAGAATCGATTGAAATAACGTTAAGAAGCGTGAAGCTGTAGGTTTCAGAAAGCAAAGGACAGAGGCAGAAAAGAAAAATCGAATGAAATAGCAGACAGTGGCGTGAAACTGTAGAATTCCGGAGAGCGGCGAGCTAGTTTAACAGATCAAAGAACATTTTGTGCGCGAGTCTATAAAATCCAATGAATCTTAAGTGCGTACAATCGAAGCAAGAGTATCGTGTGTGATGTACAGTGAACTCTGAGTATACGTGAGAATAATCAGGATATAGGTGAAAAGTGCTATTGAGACGGACGAGGGAAGGACCAGACGGACAAGGAATCCACTCTGAAGATTGATAAGTGTGAAAAGTTTATTTTTTTAAATAAATCTTTATATTATGTCTTTATCAAATTCTTCAATCCACTCTCTAATTTAGGTGATATGTGCATATTTGTTCCTTTTTCTTAGAGGTAATGTTTAAGCAACCGTTTTCTTGTTTGATTTAGACATTTTAACTGGAGATTTGATTATATTGGGGAAATATAAAGTATAGTTTTGAGGGAAATCAAGGTTCGAGAAGGGTTAATTGGGGATGTGTTAAGTATTTTTTTTTGAAGTGTGATTATTTTTTTTTTGCTCTAAGGCAACAGCTAATTTCCTAGAGCAAGTCACCTAAAGCTGTGGGAGAGGGTTATATATATATTTTGTAGATTTCAATTTTCATTTTTTTGTTGTTGACATTGATTTAATAAATTTATATTGTTTAATTTTAAAACCAAAGGTATTCAAGTTGTCTCTTTTGTTTTGAAGTTTTTAACAATTAAATTTCTTTGTTTTGTGTTGATCCTGCAATACAATTTGAGCTACTCTGACGAGCCCCAAGACCAGATATTGCAATGCCCCAAAGTTAAGGTGACAAGTACGTTTATCCTTCCGTTCAGAGAGATTAAGTTGAGATAAGGAGATAGGGAAAAGGGAAGAAAGGTCAAAGGAAGACATAGGGAGACCTAATAGAGTAGCAAAAGGGTTATGTCAGATTTGGTTGTTTGAGTATTTTTTTGCTATCTCACATTTATATTTTTTTTTTTTTGGAAGGAAAACGATACATTACATAGTCATAGTTGCGTAAATGGCCATTAGGGAACTTGCGTCAATAGGCAGCCATTTCGTGTCAGTGTCAGTTGTGAGTAAGATGGCTACTATGCAGCATAAGGTTTTCTGCGTTCTTGAGTTTGCAAAAAGTGAGTCGGCAATTGCAGTGAGGATGAATATGAAGACTAGAATCTTCACAACTTTGTCCAGCCCTTATTTCTTAGAATTTCCGCATTCCAGGAGACTGCGCTTGCAACTAATCCGGAAGTGATGTTGAAATCGAGGGGTAGGAAGACAGACAACAGTAGTTCCAGTAATGCCAGTCTGGTTAAGTACCTCAGTGCAACCATACGTGTGCTAAGTGGATTTGTGTTATCGGCAGCGATTGTTTTTCGAGTGTATTTAAAATGCCGAAGTTAAAGCCATCTAGGGCGGTTTATTTCAAACAAATAATTTCGGAATTTTGCAAGGATATTTTTTTCACCGATGGTGAAATTCTTTTCTGCAAAATATGTGAAGTGAAAGTGGCAGGAGATAGAATATTTACCGTTCAGCAACATATCGGTCGAGAGAAGCACGTACGTGGAGTCCAAAATAGTAGCAAACTAAAAGTTTCTCAACTGTTTCTCACAGTCAGGGCTCTTCCGCACTAATGATGTTTTGTTGGAAAGCAATAAAATAATAAAAGGGGGAAAATGTAGGGGGGGGGTTACTGACTGGAGCAGGGTAATAATGTGGCAATTACTTCTATTGTGTTGCGGTTTACCTCTGGTGTTTTCCTGAGACTAAGCCTAGGATCGCAAAAAACACACAAAAGACCACACTATCAAAAATCAATGGCAGAGTAGAGTAATAAAAACTTAAAAGATGGGCTCTGGATTGAAGTGGCTGAATGTGTAATTCCAGATTGGAACACACTATCATCGGAGGACCGTGTTGAAAAGAGTATGTATAATTTCTGGACTATAATTTAATTTGAATTTAAATTGGTTAATAAGTAATTAAATCCTTATTCTTTTTAATTTCTCAAAAATAAGCAATTTATTAATAAACACAATTTAAGTGGTTTTTTGTTTTTGTTTGTTTGTTTTTGTTTTGTTTTTTTTTTTTTTTTTTTTTGGAGGGGGGGGGTGAAGGACAATAAGAAACAAAAGAAAAAAAATCCTTATTCAGTTATGATCTAAAAATAAGTGACAATACAGAGAAATATACTAGGAATAAGAATAGCCCCCCCCCCCCCCCCCCCCCCCCAAAAAATACCCTACTTACAATATTCCTCTTCGGAAACATAAATTAGCAAAATAAAACATTGAAGTGTTTTTCTTGTGTGTGCCTCATATCTTCAAAAAACAAAATAAAATGATATTGATGCTTGATAAAAAAATTTTTATTAAATATTTAATTAAAAAAATAATAATGGATTTGATAATGACATCAAAACCATAAGTACTTTCAATTGTAAAAGATAACTTTGAAATATCTCAAGTTTTGACACAGAGAAAGTTCATTAAAAGAACCCTCTTCTTGCTCGAGGTCTAAAACCATCGCTCTCCACATAGAACAAATATACTCCCTCTCGTGGGCAAGAGGGGGTGATCAAAACCACAAATGATGAGCGAACTGCCAAAGGCTTGGCTTTTCCCCTAAGTTAATGTTGCAGTTTAACTGTAGACAGAGGATGGTGTAAACGTAGTTACGGTCACCAACACAATGCCTTGTCTGGATATGCTGTGATTATTGGACAGCACACAAAAAAATTATTATATGTTGGAGTATTGAATAAATATTGCTGTATTTGTGCTCGCCAGTCATCAGTCAAAATCACACAAGTGCTTCAAAAACTGGGGGGTACATCCACAGCGATGGAGGCGGAGATCATAGTGTCTAGATTCAATGAAAGCATTGCCATGCATGGTCTCTGCTATAAAACTTTGATTGGCGATGGTGACTCCGTCTACAAATCTATTATAAGTAGAGTAAATTACGGGTTTGAGGTTGTGTGCCAACCATGCTGTCAAATGTGTTACATCGAAACTTTTCAAATTAACAAAGGATAGTGCTGAATGCAAAAATATCTGAAGAAAAATCTTATTTTAACGATGAAAGTAATAGCCCGAAGAACCATTAAAATGGATATATTCCAGTAGAACTATTTGCCTATAATATTGATATACATAGTATTAAAAAAAAAAAAATAGTCATTAATTTTAAGGCTTTTATCTTCTATGAATACAGGAATTAATGCATGGATCGATTTTTCGTATCATATTAGAAATTTTTTTTATAGTATATGCATACATAAAAAATTTCCTATTTAAACTTTTCAATAACTTCCATTTTCAGTGAAGCGCATTCTAGCGACCTTTCCTTGCCTGATTTTCCACTGCCTGGAACATCATTCGACATCACTGACGATGAGTCTACCAGAACTTGTCATTGAACTGTCAAAGAAGATAAAGAAATAAAACTATTGACAGGTCGCCGCATCGTTTATCTGTGCTTCTTCACTGAACAAATTAGACTATTAGAAAGACACAGGTTGGTTTTTAATTTATTTTTTTTTATTTTTTAGATTGTAATGGTTCGATTATTTATCAAACCATTTTTTTGAGTTTTTTTTATATATAATGATGGTGGTGATGTTATTATATTCATTTTTTTTGTAAATAGAGTAGAGCTGATTTATAAAAGATTAGGTTGTAAATTTTCATTTTCTTATTGTAAAGAGAGTGGGGCTGGTTTTAGATAGTTATTTTTCTTTTCCCTAATTTTTGTTTTTAATATTTAGTAATGCCCAAATCACATAATCATATTTTTTTTTTATATGTTTTTAATCATTAACCCCATCATTGAGGTCTACGATCGTGTGATTTGCCTCTCTGACCATTTTCACCATTGATTTCAATGATGAAAAAATTTAGAAATGGTTCTATTTTCGACGTTGTTTTGTATGATACTCATTTAGTTATTCTCCAATCACGGGCTGACGTGCTGTGATGTCAAGCAAGACCGTGAGATGGAGGAGGAGCGAATCAACTAAAACAGCGCCATTTTTTAAAATGCCATTGGCAAGAGAAGCTGCATCAGTGCTTTTGGATTGCTGGGAGCAACATTCTTGCTTATGTATGACTAAAAATGAGTTATATTATAACAAGCATGCTCGGACCGCAGCTTTGGAAGAAATAGCAAAAGCTGTCAGCATCCATAGGCCACAGACCACCGCAGCAGACTGCAAACTGAAGTTGCAAGGGATGCGAGCCCAGTTTGTGTCCGAACTTAAACATCAGAAGTCCATTCGTAATGGAAAATCTGCTGATGAGGTAAGTGATTTAAGCTATTTTTGAAATATTTCTTATGTCTGAAATAGATTAAATTATTTAAAAATGGAACATGACTCAGTCAGTATTACATTTATTTCAAATGATTCATGAAGTACACGCAATTTCATTTACGCCTACATGTAAAACGTTTAATGATCGAAAACAAATTTAAATTGAATATTTTAATTAAAATTTCAAATTAAAGGAAATAAAAAACAAATAAAATGCACTAGATAAAAAATTAAAAAAATAATTGATTAAAGAAAAATGATTGAAAAGATCACTATTCGGAAACAGCAGTAAAGTCATTGAATTGTATTTAATCGTACAAATAACATGCTTCAATATATTTACTTATTACTTTTGTAATTTTTTACAAAACTATTTTTTGTGCTAAACTTGAACATCAAAGTTAAATCGGCAGGCTTTTTGGAGACGTTTGAGGACAAGGGGCTGTTGAGCACTGAGGTGCGAAAATTTTAATCTCATGAACTGAAACCTACTTTTTCCTGCTTGGACATTAAAAAGAAAGTTTTACGTTAACTAACATTGAAAATGCACATAGAATAATTTAAGAATTTTAATCGACTATCATCTAGTTTCAATCAGATAGCTGTCATTACAACATCAAATGATGACAATACATGCAGATATGCTACCATTAAAAAAAAGAAAAAAATAATAACAAAGGATCTCAACATATAAAATGTTCGCAAACGTTAAATCGTATATATTATCATTTCTACTTAAAGAATATCTAAATAGTCCTTAATACTATCATTATCAATAACAAAACATTAATTCTTTGTCCTACACGAAGATGCATGTTCTAACATAAATAATGTACAATCTAACTATAATGGCCAATGCAATTGTAATGCTGTTGAATTTGTAAATAATCAAAAGTATTAAGTATATATGTTGGTGATAATTATAAGCTTGCAAATAAAATAAAAATAAATATATACTGCAGCTGAGTAATTTAACATTTGCATGCTCTTTGTAAAAATATAAGTAGGTGATGTTTCTTTATTTATTTATTTAATACATGTAGTATATATCTATATTTTATTTTGTTTAGGTTCATAAGCCAGGGCTCTGGTGTTTTGATCGAATGAGATTCCTCATTGATCATGTTCAGTCCAGGCAGTCCACTTCTATTGGAATGAGAAAAGCTGCTACATCACCATCTGTATCAATTCTACCCATAAGTATTTAAAATGTAAAAGAAATAAAGAATACTAATAAAGAGATAACATAGAAGCAATATCCAACAACGAAAATTATATTATGAAATATAAATTTTTAAAAATGTAATTGAATTTTAAAGTATTTAAATGACACCTATGGTTTTTTGGCCAAGATAGATTATCGAAATATGAAGTCAAGTAACATTGGTATAGATTTGATGCAACTAATATATATTTCTCTTATAGGCTTCAGATTCTGGGTTATCCTTTCCAGAATCAAAATTATA
>JAFIDM010012231.1:28610472-28660604 GCA_023159025.1 Thereuonema tuberculata
GGAAACGGGACTGCAATTGCAAGGTTGATGCCCCTTCAGCACGTGACCTGGCAATAGAGGGTTTAACTTCAGCAATAGAAGCAGCCAGTGGAAGCAATGAAGGAAAAGCATTAGGTCATTAGAGAAACAATTTTTTTTTTTTTTTTTTTTTTTTGTAATTTTTTTGTTTGAGTTATGGACAACTCTTGTAAGGTTATTCATATATTCATATAAGCTGTAGAGTTATTTAGTGTGTTAAGTATTGAAAGATTTAAATGTTATGTAGATTGATTTAAGGTTGAATATTTTTTTTGTTTTGCTGATTATAACAGAATGTTAAAAAATTTTGGGTTATTACAGGTGTTGCATAAAGGATGCTGCATGAATGCAAAACGAGCGACGTAAAAAAATGGATATATTCCAGTAGAACTATTTGCCTATGATATTGATATACATAATATTAAAAAAAAAAAAAAAAAGTAGTCATAAAAGTGGAAATTTTCCATTCGAGAGACAAAGCTTCGTAATAAAGGGCAGTTTATTTTGGGAATTGGAGACAATGGGATATCCTGTTCCAGTTTTGTTTTATGACTTTGGAGAAGGATAACCATATGCATTTAAGGATGAGATGACAGGTCAAACGGGTCACTATTGGAGGTCAGAGCAGTGAGCTGGTAAGATGTGTTAAGACTTATTGGAAGTCAGTCATTTTGGAGTGAGGCCGGGTGTGGTGATCTGTAGTAGGAAGCAGGAGAATTCAACATGATTTTGAACTGTCTGTTTGTCGATGTGGAAATGGCTGTAAGTCCTAAATGCTGAGACTTAGGGAGCTGTAGAATTCAACGTATGTGAGAACTATCTGTGGTCTGTGTGAAACAGATAGAAATCCTAAAATGCTGTGTGAATTTAGGAGATAGCTTCAGGTCTATGTGTGTGAGAACTATGTGTTGGTCTGTGTGACTGTGTGAAACAGAGATACCCCAAGTGCCGAGAAATAAAATTGAGTTTACAGAGTCCCGCAAGAAAAAGATCTAAGGAACAGATGAGGGAGATTAGACGTGAAAAGACAGCCCAGTAGTGTACATATTTTTTTATTTTCTTTTGTAACTCGCAGTCCACTCTCTAAAGGTTTCCATTCAAGTATTTTTTTTTTTTTGATTGTTTAAGTGTGTTGATTCTAGTTTCGTATGGGGTTTTTTTTTTTGTTTATCTGAACAAATCGTTTTGGGGATTAAAGTCCAGTTTGTAAATAGATAGAGAATGGGGATTATGTTCTTTTTATTCGCTCTAAATGCAACAGCTAGAGCAAGTCGCCTAAAGCTGTGGGAGGGAGAGTAAATATTTTGTAAATTACATTTTTCATTTGTATAGTTGGTAATGTTTAAATAAATTCCTATTGTTTATCTTTAAACCTGAGGTGTTCTAGATGTTACTTTTGTTTTAAAGATATTATCAATTAATTTTTTTTATTGATCCTGCAATACCAATTTGAGTTACTAGAACGAGCCCATCGACCACTATTGCATTGCCCCAGATTAGGCGACTGTACGTTTTCTTTCCGTTTAAAGGGATTAAGGAAAGGGAAGAGAAGAAAAAGTCAAAGGAAGACCTAATTCAGTAGCCAAAGGGTTATTTCAGATTTCTTCTCACTTTCTCTTTGGAAGGAAAAGTTACATAAGATCAATATCAAAAATAAAAAATTTGGATAACAGCATTATGATTACTTATAATATTTTGCACTTGTATGAAAGTACTCCCCATTTTTCATTTCAGATGTTCCACTGGAGCTTCCAGCAAGCTCCATTTTTGCCGAGAGCATCAGCGAGGCTTGAAAAGGAACAAATTGCTTTTTCAAGTGTACCCACTGTCATGTTCAGCAGTGGATACATACGGCTGAACATGAGCATGCGAAAGTCGATACTCCATTAGACATTAAAGATGCGGCTGTATGGGGAACGACAAGTGCTGGTGGGGGACATCGCACTTCAGAAACAATTCTGGCTCTGATTGGTGTTCCAGCAATGTCAAATCGGGCATATACGAAAAAGGAAATCAAAATTGGAGATATAAGTATATACAGTAATAATAATGAGTTAAACTTTTTCCTTTCTCTGATCTGTAATTGAATTAGATCATTAAGAGTACAACCATCTTTTGATAAATAATTTTAACATCAAAGTTGTCAAAAATTTACGTGTGATAACTTGAAAACTTTTACTTTTCAAATAAAATTCAGTAAGATTTGAACCTATTTCCTTTTTTTTTTTTTTTTGTTAAGCGTTCTCTACATCTGATAGAGAAAAACAAAAAAACAAAAAAAAAATTTCTATCATGGAAAGTAGATTTTTATTTAATTTTTTTATTGTAACATATCTTTTTTTGCGATAAACGGAATTAATAGTTCATTATACATAACAAAAATGAAATAGTCTACTTTTCCTTTTCGCGCAGTATCAGTATATATAAGAAGTATGTCGAAAAATATAAGCTTATAAATTATTATTGAAATTATTATTAAAGTATGATTTTTTATATATATATATATGTCTAATTACACATACCTAAAAAGCAGGTATATATGCACATTAGAAATATTGAATTGTTCTTTTCAACCACGACTTTTAGTGATATAAAACTACATATTTCTTGCCACAACTTTAATAAGATTTGAAGATTTAAAAAATCGTTCAGGAGAAAAAGTGAAAGGCCCGAATGTTTGTTCTGATGTAACATGAGCTTTGATAATATAGAAAACCTTATACAGCAAGCAAGGTGATCAAAAGCAAATTCTCTTAGACATTTTGAACAAGCCAGGAGAATCGGTAGTGTTCACTATTTTCCATGCACACACAATACTACGATGGTTCGCAAAACAGCGAACAGTACACGTTCACAAAATAGCGAACAGGTACGTTCGCAAGGTCATCAACACTTGAGGTTTACAGCTCAGGATATGTTGACAAGACAATCGCTGTTAGAAATTATGCCAGCGCCAACTGACTGTGCAGTTTATCCTTTTTTTTTTTTTTTTTTAACCTTAATCCTCTTTTCGTTTGCTTTTTTTTGTTTTATCTTTTAGCAGGTGGATGTAGGATTGAATTTCCAACCTTACCACCTTCCCTAAATTTAAGCTTTCACGTGCCGCTCTTAATTCACACACGCTTGGCAATTCCTTAATACTAGGGTATTTGAATTCCAGCAGGGTATTTGTTGCTGGAATTCAAAGTGAGATTCTACGCCAAATATACGACAAGTATATTCTGTCCAGTTATACCTTTTCCCTTTATCTAAGAATTTTTATCAATGAACCTCATTCTGTTCACAATCCAGTATTCTCTCTCCAGTTCAAATTTAAAAGTAGTTATCAGTTTATTGAAACTTCCCCAACCTATTGGGAATATATGCTGTCAATTCCTAATAAAATTTTCTAAAAACCAAAACCGACCGAACATGATATAACAAAAATCCGATGGTATACGTAACTGTTAATATGACATGTGCAGTACTCTTCGTATCATGTATTATATTACAATGATACTGTATTTTTACAAGCCTATAACAGTAAACTTTCATACTTCTAAGCTTATACATTTTGAATTTTTCAAATCTGTAAATAAATATTTTTTTTAAATTTTTAATAGCTTTGGGAGAAAGTGCTTTACAAATCAATGCTGGTGAATGGAGAAGAGGAGAAGAAGTTAGCAATACCTGAAGGGAGTATAGATAAAGATGATATACCTTACTGTAGTGTAATTGTAGACGGAGGATGGTGTAAACACAGTTACAGTTACCAACACAATGCCTTGTCTGGATGTGCTGTGATTATTGGGCAGCACACAAAAAAATTATTATATGTTGGAGTATTGAATAAATATTGCTGCATTTGTGCTCGCCAGTCATCACAGTCAAAACCACACAAGTGCTGCAAAAATGGGGGGGGGGGGGGGAAGGGGTACATCCACAGCAATGGAGGTCATTAGTATCTGGATTCAATGAAAGTATTACCATGCTTGGTCTCCGCTATAAAACTGACTGATGATGGTAACTCCTGTCCACAAATCTTATTATGAGTAATAAGTAAATTACAGATTTGAAGTTGAAAATGTGGAGTGTGACAACCCATGCTGCAAATCTTTTACATCGGCACTTTTCAAATTCGCAAAGGAGAGTGCCGAATGTAGAAAATATCTGAAGAAAAATCTTATTTTAACAATGAAAGTAATAGCCCGAAGAACCATTACACAATGCACCACAAATGGAGATACTTGCAGTTAAATTGAGGGATTCAGTGAAGAGTATTCCTTTCCATTTATTTGGCGATCACTTTAAATGTAATCCCGAGTACTGTGAAGGAATTTCCAAACCCCAACATGGTAACAATTTAGTTCTAACAATCCCACCGTTTGTTTGGTCTCGCATAGTGGGCTCTTTGGATTATCTAGTGAGGAAGGATCATCAGCTTACTACTAATGCAACTACGAACTGTGCCGAACATTTTATGCATTTAGTGGCAAAGTTCAGTGGAGGAAACCAATTCAATCGTTCCCAGGGAGGTTCTTTCTTACACAGAACAATGGCTGCCGGGGCTTTCCCATCAATTTGGCCCAAAATTTCATTCAAAAGCATGGAAGGAATACACCACCAAAAGCCCAAATTCCGTATATTAAAAAAAGTAGCTCGAAGTCGAGAAAGTAAAATCTTCAACAGCAGGAAACTCCTCCAGTTTATTCCCGACAGCAAACGATACAATTGTATAAGGTCATCTTCCGGTGGTGATACCTAGGGGCCCAAAGCTCAGGCACCTGATTTATCACCTACTGAACTAGTGTTGCTGTGAAGAGACTTCAGCAGCTACAACTTACTTTGCAGGAACGATCAGATCTGGAGAAGAGGGCTCGAACCCAGCGGGAAAGTGAAGAGTGGTGATTGGAAAGAAGGTCTCGCCTCACAACATCTAACTTTGGTTCAGTATGTAAGATGAAGGAAACAACATCTTGCAGAAAGACAGTGGATCATTTGCTGTATGGTCAAAATATCTATACAGATGCTATAGATTATGGAGAACATAATGAAGATTCTTCTCTTTTGGCCTATCAGAGTCAGACTGGGTCGGAGGTTCAGAAGTGTGGTTTGGTGATAGACCCAGTACACTGTTTTCTCGCAGCATCTCCTGATGGTCTTATTGGCACAGATGGAATTATTGAATTCAAGTGTCCTCATAAAGCAATGGCCCCGACTCCAGTGGAAGCTACTAGATTAGTGAAAGGTTTTTGTTGCTCTGTGGATGAAGATGATAATCTCCATCTTAAAATCTCCCACGATTATTATTATCAGATTCAAGGGCATTTACACATTACAGGTCGGAATTATTGCGATTTTGTAAAATGGACTCCCAAGGGTCTGAGTGTGGAGAGAATCATTCGCGAAGATGATTTTTGGGAAAAAAAGATGTTCCTTAAATTGGAGCGATTTAATAAGCACTGTTTGTTGCCTGAAATAGTGGATTCTAGGAAATATCAAGTATGGAAATTCATGATCCAGAATACATTGTTCAAGCAATTAGTGAAGCAGCTGCAAAAAATGCAACGAACAAAATGTCATTATACAAGGTGTACAACTTTGCTTCCGCCGTTTGCCGATAGGTGGCGACAACGGTAAGTAGCGGTTGAAAGAAACAGATCGCAGACGTCAGGCAGTTAGCTTGGACTCGGTCAACAGAACCCCATTCAAACATTAGTCGATTTGTGTCTGCATCATAAAGTTGTTCTCAATTGAAAATGTCAGTTTACGAGCCAAATTCTCGTCATTTGCAGGAGGTGTTACTGTTTTGTTTCAATATAAAGGAAACAGCGGCTGAGTCTCATCGAATGCTCTCCAGTACATATGGTGAGGACGCTGTTAGTGAAAGAAACGTAGTGGTTTCAACGCTTCAAGAACGGTGATTTTAACGTCGAAGACCAGCGTAGTGGTGGAAGAGAAAGTTTTCGAAGATGCAGAATTGGAGACATTGCTGAGTGAAGACTCGCGTCAAACTCAAGAAGAATTGGTACGATCACTGGGAGTGACACAGCAAGCCCATTTCAAAACGTCTCAAGGCCATGGGCATGATTCAGAAAGAAGGAACTTGGGTCCCGAATGAGTTGAAATCAAAGAGACGTTGAACGGCGTTTGTGTGTTTGTGAACAGTTGCTTCAGAGGCAACAACGGAAGGGATTTCTGCATCGCATTGTGACCGGGGACGAAAAATGGGTTCATTACGATAACCCTAAACGCAAGAAATCATGGCGATATCCCGGCCATGCTTCCACGTCGACGCCCAAATCGAATATTCACGGCTCCAAGATCCTGCTCTGCATTTGGTGGGACCAGCTCGGCATCTTATACTAGGTGTTAAAACGAAATGAAACAATCACAGGTGCTCGTTATCAAAACGCAATTAATGCGTTTGAGCAGAGCATTAAAAGACAAACGGCCGCAATACAGCGAGAGGCATGATAAAGTGATTTTGCAGCACGACAAAGCTAGATCCCACGTTGCAAAAGAGGTCAAATCGCACTTGCGAACATTAAAATGGGAAGTCCTATCCCACCCGCCGTATTCTCCAGACATTGCTCCCTCTGCCTATCACCTGTTTCGATCAATGGCGCATGGCCTGGCTGACCAAAACGTCCGATCTCATGAAGAAGTCACAAATTGGATCGATTCGTGGATCGCTTCAAAAGATGAACAATTTTTTCGACGCGGGATTCGTACACTGCCCGAAAGATGGAAGAAAGTAGTGGCCAGCGATGACAATACTTTGAATGATACATGTGTAATCAATTTGTTTCATTAAAGCCTCAAATGTTGGAGAAAAAACGGCGGAAGCAAAGTTGTACACCTTGTAATTTGTAAATATTTTTATTATCTATATGTATTATCTATAGTGGAAAGAAGAAGAGATAGAAACAGAGATACTTTTGTTGCCTTCGTGGACTTAGAGAAAGCATTTGACAGTATAGACTGGACTACACTGTTCAAAATTTTAAAACTAAAGGGAGTGGACTGGCGTGATAGAAGATTGTTGTACGGTTTATATGCGGAACAGGAGGCCTTGATAAAAATAGGCGATAAGAAGGCAAGTGCTAAGATTAGAAAAGGGGTACGGCAAGGATGTGTATTGTCGCCTTTACTATTCAACATTTATTTAGAGGCAGCATTTGAGGCCATCAATAACAAAATAACAACTGGCATCAAGATTAATGGGAGGATGATAAACTGGATTAGATATGCAGATGACGTTGCTGTATTTGCGGATAGCGTGAAGAAACTGGAGATTGTATTAGAGAGAATGGACAGTTGTTTACGACACTGGGGCCTAATTATAAACTACAAAAAGACAAAAGTCATGATGATGGGCAAGGGGCCCTACAAAGAGATGAGAGTACGGGTTCGAGGCAACAACCTCGAACAGGTGACGTCTTTTCGATATTTAGGAAGTCTAGTGACCCAGAATGGTACCTCTGAAATGGAGATAAAAAGCAGAATTGGAAATGCAAAGTGTGCATTCTACCGAAGAAAGAACATTTTGACATCATCAAATATTAGCCTGGATACCAGGAAAAGACTGTTGAAGGTGTTTGTGTGGAGTACTGCTATGTACGGATGTGAAACATGGTCAATCACGAGGAATGATGTTAGGAGATTGGAGGCGCTTGAGATGTGGGGATGGAGAAGAATGGAGAAGATTAAATGGACTGATTTGTTAACAAACGAGGAAGTCCTTTACAGAGTTGGTGAAAAGAGGACTATGATGGCAGGTATACGTAGGAGAAGAGACGGAATGATTGGCCATCAGCTTCGACATAAGGGAATACTTGCCGAGCTCATGGAGGGCCATATCCATGGAAGAAGAACAAGAGGTCGCCCCAGGACCCATTTCATACAGAACATCCTTAAAGACAGGAATCTGCAGTGCTACGTGGAGTTGAGCAGGGCTGCACAAGACCGTAAAGGCTGGAGACGTTATGTTGAGAACCAATCTACGGATTGATCAACCATGATGATATGTATTACACAATTGTAAATGTTATTATCTATGTGTTTCTAAATTCATTGAGGGGTATTTTCTTATCAGGAGATCTAAAATTTAATTTCATTATTTGCAAATATTAATTTATAAATATTCGTAAATCTATATTGAAAAAAGGTACACCATCTTTATGTACATAAGTTAATTGTATATAAATTCCATTTTTTTTTGTCAGTTATTAAAAGTTATTGTAAGTTACATTATGTAGTAAAATATATATTTCTGAATCTCTACATTTGACCCCCTTTAGAAGCTCAAGACTCCTATCGAAAGGAGCTACAGATTATTAATATTGTTTGTTATTAATATTTATGTTTATATGAATATAAAAAAATTATTAAATGATAATGCACAGGAATATATATAAAAAATATATATCATCAAAAAATGAATTATTCTTTACATAAGATATACCGATGTATATAAAATAAATGTACTTAAATTGTAATTAAATAAATTAAAATTACATATATTTCTTTCGCTGAGATTTATTGTAAAATTTCCACTAAATGTAGGGGAAAGTAAGGAGGGATGGGACACTGGGAGTGATGGGACACCTGCAATTAAGCCTAAACAAAACGTTTTTAATTTCTGACTCTTCCACCAGATGGAGTAGCCATAGCATCATACTTATTGCTATGAATCATTTTTAGTTGCAGGTTTCTATGAGTTTCTGTGACAAAAAGGCTATTTTAACAAACCATGCTATTAATTTGAACAGCATAAGAAGTAATTTAGCATTGAAAATGCAAACCGCAACTGTTACAACTGCACCATCTTCCCCAGATGCACCAGCACCTCCACTCTCTCCTGAACCCCTTCAGATTGTCGAAAACATATTTGTGACCACCACAAATGTAAACAATCTGGCTACACATGCACTAGTGTTTATGCTCGCTGGAATCACAGACCGGTGGAAACAAACAGTAGCATATCACTTCATAGGTGAATCGGTTTCAGGAGATATTATTGTTAACATACTTACATCAATTATAGAAAAAGCTACAATGATTGGTTTGCACGTTTTAAGTGTAACCTCAGACATGGGTTCCGCAAAGCAGTCCTTCTGGAAGCTTAAGGGTATTACTGCTGGACGGTTTGCCATCACTTCTAATTTTTTTCCCCCATCCCATTAATCAGAATGACAGAGTGTATGTTGTTGCTGATCCTGTCCATTTATTTAAAAATATTCGATCCTCTTTCTTCACAAACAAAATTATAGAGATTCCAGATGACATAGTGCAAATACATAATTTAAAAACTAAATTGATCTGTTTCGAGCATTTGCAAGATTTGGTCAAAAGAAAAATTAAATTTTAAATTATCTCCCAAGCTTCATGAAGATTTAACTCCCTCCCATTTCCAAAAAATGAGTTTCATCTGCTACCAATCTCATCAGCCATTCTGTTAGTAGTGGGCTCAAATTTTGGGGGGAAGAGCTTAATAAACAAGAGTATTTAACTACCGCTTGGTTTCTTGATCAAGTTGAACAATGGTTTAAAATAATGACAGCACGCCACCCTGTGTTTGCCTTGAGCAAAAGGAATGAAGCAGCTTATGACAAGGCAATTTCATTCCTTAATGAATTTATTAGTTTATTTGAAAAAATTAAAATTGGTCCAAGAAAAGGTCCTTTCAAGCCTTGTCAAAAGGGAATTTTAATATCAACTAAATCTATTTTAGATTTACAAAATCTTTTAAATGAAAATCACAATGATTTTCTTTTGACAGGCCATTTCTCTCAAGATTGTTTGGAAAATTTGTTTTCTTTAGTGAGAGCCAAACAGCCTGTTCCAAATGCTCTCCAATTTAAAACCAATTTAAAATTAATTACGCTTTCGCAGTACATGAAGGATTTATCGAAAGGGAGCTATTTCGTAGACGATAGGGAGCAAGCTTGTGATTTTTTAGAAGTTTTACAACACTTTGTCAACACTTGCCCTCTACACATTCAAAAGTCTTTAGTGATCATTTTGTCACTGCAGACTTTAAAACCAATAGGATGCATGCATTGCATTCAGAAGCAGTCCCTACTAGTAAATCAGGTAAATAAATATTTTGAAATCTGTACACTGTTAAATGATTTTTTTTTTTCCTAAAGTTCCATTTTAAGCAATATTAAATAAGTTAATTTTTTTTTCTTACTTTTATACCAATGAAGCTTAATTAAAATTTTCAAACCTAAAAAAACGCATTTTCAAAATCCATGATACATAATTTAAATGAGCAAAATCCTTTACATTCAAATTAATTCATTTTCTTGATTTCTATAAAGCTGGTTTATGGGCTATTCTATTTCTTATATGCAATTCCTGTATTATAGGAATTACTGCTGTTCATGCTATTAATTTGAACAGCATAAGAAGTAATTTAGCATTGAAAATGCAAACCGCAATTGTTACAACTGCACCATCTTCCCCAGATGCACCAGCATCTCCACTCTCTCCTGAACCCCTTCAGATTGTTGAAAACATATCTATCCCGCATACACCGAGAACTACTAATGTCAGCAATAAAAAACTTGATACTCCCAAATCATCAAAAATTAAGAAATTAACGAAGGAAGTTTTATACTTAAAGAAGTATAATAAATTACCAAAATAATAAATAAAAAAACTGATGCACTACAATTAATTCAACCTCTTGTGTCTCCCACCATTTATAGATTTGTAGAAAGCCAGTTAAGAGCTTCAAATGTATCGCGTCATGCACGTAGGACAAAGATTTGTCTTCAGTTGTATCTCATAAGTCCTAAAGCATATGACAAACTAATATAAGTTTTTTGCTATTACCCAGCAAGCAAACCCTTCTGAAGACTATTTCTAGAATAGAAATGGAACCAGGATTTTCAGTTAATGTTGAATGTTATTCGTTTAGTAGATAGAAAATTTAAACGCCATGACACTTATTGCATTCTATAGTTTCATGAAATGGCATTAAAACGAGGTCTGGTGTACAATGCCAAAAGAGATGCAGTTGATGGTTTTGAAAATTATGGTTCCTACATTAATGTAGCATCCAATGTTGCAACCCATGTTCTTGTTTTTATGGTTCGTGGTCTTTGTAAAAAATGGAAACAGGTTATTGGCTATTTTTTTGCATCATACACAACTACCTTAAAGGTACTTATAATGCAAGCCCTTTCAAATTTATTTGATTGTGGCTTGAAATGTGTGGCGATTGTTTGTGATCAGGGTGCCAATAATCAAAAACTATGCTAAGGAATTGTGCATGACAATTAATAAGCCCTTTTTTTTTTTTCTTTAAAGAACAAAAATATTTACTGTATTTGATGTGCCACATCTCCAAAAATGTATTAGAAATAACTTCCAAAGATATCCAGTTAAGTTTACGGAAGGTAAGGTTGCAAAATGGGAACATTGTAGAATTGTGGAGATATGATTCTAAACAGCCACATCGAGTTGTTCCAAAATTAATAGAAAAGCATATTGAAGTGAGAGGTTTCAGTACAATGAGTGTGAAAAAAGCAGCTCAGGTTTTGAGCCACTCTGTGGCTGCTGCAGTTTCATATCTCAGTGGACTGGGGCATCTTGATTCTAATACTTCTCAAACAGCAATTTTTGTGCTCATTTTAATGATTTATTTGATAGTGTAAACAGTCGTGTCCTGAACGATAAGACACTGCCATTACTATCTGCTGTTACATCAAACTCATGCCATGTTGATTTATGGTCAAACCCAAATGGAATTTTTAAAATCACTTTAGTTTTAAACACAAGGGAGAAAAATAAATTTTTCATGTATACAGGGATGGCAGATAACACTGTCAGCATTCTTGGAATTGAATGGCATTTTGCTGGCAGACATTCCATTCATTCTGACGAATAGATTCACTCAGGATACTCTGGAAAACTTTTTCTGTTGTTAGACGCAGAGGTGGTAGTAATAATCATCCAACTGCATATGACTTTCAACAGAGCTAGGTTAATTGTGGCACAGAATATTTTTAGCACATGTGGAATGACAAACTGTGAATTAGATAATGACACTGTTTTAATTCCAGTCGAGGTACTTACATGTCAGCCTCTCTCCAGAACAATTGTGAGGGCATGTCTGAATTAGAATTAAATAATGATAATCCTACTCAAATTGCCAAAAGTAATGACCATGATTTGTTAAAAAAAGAATTCTGCTGCCTATATGGCTGGATTTACAGCAAAGCATGTAACAGAAAAATTCTCATGTTCAGAATGTCGCAAATGTCTTATTGTAAATGACAAATGTTATGAGAACTTCTTGATTATGCATTTCAAAGAGTTCAGTGATGTACGTAGTGGACTTACTTATCCAACTAAGGACTTTGCAAATTCTGTTGCAGAATTAGGAGAAATATTTTCTCTTATTTGCATGAGAAGGACATTAAAAAGAAATTAGTTTCCCATCTCAAACGAAGTGTGCATGATTGGCTCAAGTGTGGTCATCATGACTTTGATGTTTGGGAATATATTGTAACATTATGTACAGTTAATGTTAATATATAAAGTTAAGGCAATTGCAAGGGATACAACTTCTAGAAAGCAAGTTTTAAAAAAAAAAATTAATAAGCATTCTTAAATGCTTTCTTTTTGCTTAATCCTCTAAGTAAATTTTTAATTAGAAAAAACCTAATTTTATGCAAATCAGGTTTTATATATATATATATATAACAACCTGATTAGTAAAAACACAGTAAATTTTATGCAAATAAAAGATTTATTGTGTTTTTTTATTCTTTCTTAGAAGATTTAGTATAGGTCATTACTCACTTGATGATGTATAAATTTCACAAAATTTAATGTTTTTAATATGTTTGGAAAGTGAGATTTTTGTTAATAAGGAAACAAAATATTTATATATTTATGGAATAAGACTTTAAGAAACATGTTAATTATATTTGATCGAAACCTAAACAAATAGGTAGCCAATTAATTAGATATACTACAAATACCTGGGGGGTCTGAATTCTGAAATATGTAAAATACTAAATAATGAACAGCCAATTACGAATCAATTTTGCAATAGGACAAAAGTACAGGGTCATGGTAAATTTTAATGCTTATCTCAGAAGCTTATCTGGCAAACTTTAATCTTTTACATAGTATGTTTTATGGAAGTGGTAGTGGAGAACACGAAAGAATTAAGAATGTGATTTAAAAGTGTTTCAATGTGAAAGGTTGAAATTATTCTTAAATTATAGAAACTTAATATTGTACGGCTAGGTCCAGAATTCATAGTAGTAAAGAGACTTGTTTATAATTATTTTTTGGATTATGTAAATTCTTTAATGCTCAAGAAGCAGAAATTAAGAATCTCATTAATTTATAGAATAGATAATTTATGTTTCCACTGCTACAGATTTTTAAAATTCTTAGAGTAATCTGTATATATAATTGTAAAGCTGCACTTAATAATTAAAATATCAAATATATATTAATTAATAATTCTCATGTATTCTGTGTTATACTCTTCTCGGTGGTCAACAAAGTGGTTCTTCTTACATCAGGGAATATTGTGTGATCATTTGTAATATATGCACAAATGTAATGTTTAAAACAATTATGGAAGTGTCAATTCCTAAATATTTAAGATGTTTAGTATGTAAATTTATATATATATATATATTTTTGTTTGTTTTTATGCAGTGAAGAACAATGCACTGCTTCACTTGTTTATCAATAACTTATGTTACTTATGTCTAGCTTAATTTGATATTGTAATGTATATATTTTATGTAAATAAAAAATTTAATTTTTAATATTGGCTTTTTCTCATTTTTTCATAAATATCATACGACTGTTTTTAACTATGCTTTTAAAAAAAGAAAAATAGCCCAACTAGGCTAAACCTAGACCTAACCTGATAATACAGGAACAATTACTGGATGTATACCTTCGCTATGAAAAGTAGTCCGTACATTAAATGATGATACTGTCAAAAATAAATGCCAATTAATAGAAATTATCATTTTAAACATGTCGTAATTTATCAAGGTAAATATTTTAAGGAGATAAAGATCACATTTCAGATATTTATGAGTTTAAAAGTAATTAATTAACCAATCATGTGAGCCTTCACAGTTGAGTTAAGATGGAGTCTTCCAACTCTATTGTGTTTCACCCACATAAACCAGGAAAACCCTTAAAAAGTGCTGCTAAGGTTATCATTCTTAATGTTTTGTGCAAGTTAAGCAAGAAGCAACAGGATCAGTCGAACAATGCAGTAACAGATATGGTTGCTATATTAATAGGTGTCAACAGCAAGTATTAAGCTTAGTCCACACTAGTAGACATGTTGCACGATTTTGGTCTCCGAGACATGTCTCAGGTTGTCTACGTAGACATGCCTGTAGACCAATCCCCATCTAGGGGCCTATTGCGAGACCAAAAATTGCAGGTCTAAAGTCTCCCGCTCGGAATGGGAGATCATATGCAACGTTAGAAATGTTGCGCAACATTTTGACTGTATGGATGTCACTCGGCGTCTGAAGGCGAGACACATCCCAGTCTTTCTCCAGCTACCGAGTGGTATGGTTCGGCTGTTTAAAATTATTTTCCAAAGTTTTAAAGTTCTTCTGAAAACATGTGGTCTAACGAGAAAGTTTTAAAACTAATTGAATGTTACCATGCATGTTATTGTTTGTGGGATGTTACGAGTCCCGACTACAAAAACCGGGTAAAAAGAAAAGCGGCCCTGGAATCTCTGGCTGCAAAGCACAATGTGACAATGGCGGAGATAGAAAAGAAAATCCATAATTTAAAAACTTCATTCAACCAGGAGCAGAAAAAAAAATACTCCGACGAGTGGGACCTTTCCAAAAAGTTATTAATTAATAATTGTTACTACCAGAGATGAGCATTTGATATTTGGGGAATATGTGGCAAATAAAGTAAGAAATTGTAACGGGCCTAGGGTGGAGGTCTCTTTGGCTCAGCGTTATATTAATGATATTTTATTTCGATTGGACATTGGCCTCCTAGCTGCTGAAATTCCGTCCATTCAGACGCCACATACACCTTCCACCGCCATCTCATCAATCGCATCACTTTCCCCATTATCATACTTGTCGCAAGACAGTTATTGCTCAAATGCTTCTACACCAACTCAACTTCAGCAGCAATTAGAGTCAAGGGTTGAAATTAGCAATGACATTCGTGATTTTGTACAGAACTATACCAATCTATAAATGTTTTGCTTTTTTTTTTTTTTTTATGTTTCTTAGTCCTATTAGGTGTGCTTAAAAAGAAATGCACATCTGTAGTATAGGTTTGATAATTAATATAAGTATCCTAAAATACAAAAGTTAATAATAAGTTTAATAAGATTCTTATAGGATTATTTAAATTATTAAGTATAAGAGAGAAAGAATAAGTATAAAAAAGTATATTAATAAAAAATAAACATTTGATTAGTGATATGATAAACTTAACCCTATAATTAAGAGATCCTATTTTGTAGTAATAACGATATCCGTTATTTTTCTTACTTTTTATTAAAGGTTGTATTTTTGCTTTTCATGGAGCAAATCGCATAAATCAGTAATTTTAAAGGCTTTTTTAATCGCGAAATGAGATTATTAATACGAAATCACGAAATAAGAACGAAATAACAGTGGAACCATTAAAAACACGCGAAATAAAAGCTAAATGAATGTGAAATCGTCAAAAAACGCTAAAAGGATAAATAAAATAAAATAAAATCACTTTCATTTGTTTGAGGTTTTAGTTGCTTTAAACACCAGCAGAGGGAAGACTAGTACACACGCATGTACAAGGTCATCACCTTGCCATTGTCCGCTGAGCCAGCTGAGCATTGTTTCCGTTGTTGCATTGTGAAGATTTGTGTTCTTGCTTGTGAGCTTTTATAATATTAACAATGCCGAAATCTAATCTAGTGACTGTGTATTCTCGATGTGAAGAATATAAAAACAAAGGATTTTATATATTCAAATAACAATGTGCTAATGTGCAAATACTGTAACATACGAATAAACTGGGAGCGGAAGGACACATGTGAAAAACAGAAAAATTCAGAATTACACAAGAGGAAGAAAGCAGAAAGTGAAAAATGAGTGAAACGCCCAAGTATCAATAATGCACTCGTTAAATTTGGCTAAAAGGTTGATGGTCCAAAAAAAAAAAAAAAAAGTAGTTTGCAATGAATACCACTAAAGCATTTATGGAGGCCAACATTCCACTTGAAAAATTAGACCATCCAAGCATTAGAGACTGAATGCAGACATACATTGCAGGTAAATATATACATTTAACATTTATTGCCAATATTTGTTATTTATTGCATATTCCAGCGAAAGCATAAGTTTTAATAAACTTTTTTTTTTTTGTTATGGCGTTGCAAGTAGTTCAAACTTTGGTTCAGAGATGGCTTTACATGCAAATCAGAAACGCGATGTATTTGCCATGAACACAGATTCGGAGTAATTTATTATTATTACTGCAAATTCTTAATTATTTTCAGGATCTGGTGACCTGCCTCAAGCAGAAACTTGCAGACAAAATTACATCCCTGCAGTGAAGGAGGAATATGAAAATAAAGTGAAAGAAGCAGTGGTCAATAGGAAAATTATTATACAGTGTGATGAAACAACAAACAAAAAAGGTGAAGCTGTATTTATTATCCTGTTTCGTTTGCTTCCAACTAGTTCTTCTCCCTCCGAGCTACTTTTGTGCTGGTGTTGTTGAACTTGAGAACGCAAACTCGACGACTTGCTGCCAAGCTTTGGTAAATGCCATAACCAAGTATTGTGCCTTACAAGAATATTGTTAGTATTTCAACAGACTCTGCAAGATACATGAAGAAATGTGTGGAAACTCTGAAAGGATTAATTTCCCATGACTTTATTCATGTGCAGTGTTGGGCACATAAATTGGACTTAATTCTCAAACTTGTTCCAGATTCTTTATCTAGTCTCAATAAGTGCATTTCAATGGCAAAGAAAGCATTCAAAAACACTAGAAAACTTAAGCATCTGTACCTAAGTTTTCTTCGTCAAAAGTATAATGGATCTAAAGAAGCCAAATCGTTTCCTACTCCTGTGCTGAGTCGTTTGGGTTCTGGATCTCTTCAGTACAATATGTGAGCAAATACTTTGCTGATCTTGTAGAATATTTCAGTCAGGTAGAGGATTCCAACTGTACACTTCGATATTTTTGGAACCTGACAAGTAATGAGAAGAGAGCCATTTTCTTCGAGGCTGTCTTTGTTCAAGAACATTTTGTAAAAACTACCCACCTAATCACATTTCTTGAAGAGAGTGAGTATCCAACAGCTCACAAACTTATCCCTTGACCTAATTCTCTGATTGGTGATTTAGATTTAGTTAATAAGCTAATTTTAGGTGAGAAGAGTACTGCTGCCCTGGAACAACTCCATGGGGAAAGAAGAAAGAGGGAAGAGGATAAAGTTAGAAATCTTGCAGACAAAAGTTTGAGGAAGTTGAAGAATTGTAAAGTTGATCGTTCGTCTATGCTAATTGAGCGAGATGACATTCAACAATGGCGGCGTCAGTATTTGCGAGAAATCCGTCATTATCGTTTGCAAGGTCTTCATATTTATTATGTAGATGAAACATGGATAAATTTTGGCCACACAAAGAGGAAGATATGGCAAGATACAACTGTGATCTCAGCCGAAACGCATTTGCGCGAGGGTTATCCCCAGGTTTTAAGCCACCGTCTGGAAAAGGGTCTCTCCTAATAATTATCTATGCAGGAAGTGCAGAAGGATTAGTCGTTGGAGCATGTGATATATTTAGGGCTCAAAGAAATCATAAGGATTATCACAGAAAAATGAACGGTGCTAATTTTGAGAAATGGTTTCTCGATCAGCTGCTTACACATATTCAGCCAAACAGCATGATTGTTTTAGATAATGCACCTTATCACAATGTCCGTATGCAAGTAATTCCAAATCAAATGAGGAACGCTGACATTCAAGACTGACTAACTGAAAAACACATTCTGTGGAGAGAGGATATGTTGAAAACAGAACTTTCTCTCTCTCTCTCTCGTAACTTCCAGTCGCAGCAGATATGATGCCTACCGAATCGACACCATTGCAGCTCAATATGGTCACAAAGTTCTTCTTCGCCTTCCTCCGTATCATTGCACCTTAAATCCAATCGAAAAGATTTCGAGTCAAGTAAAAGGATTTGTGGCCCGAGAAAACTGCACTTTCAAAGCACAGGAAGTAGATGTTAGCAAAGAAAGGAATTCGCCGGAAATTGTGTTCATCATGTGATTAAAGAAGAAATTTACATGTGGGAAGTAGACTGAATGGCAGAAAGTACAGTTGAAAGTCTTCAATTTACAGTAGAAACATCTGACTCCTCACAAGACTCCGATTGTAGGCCTAATACCGACGTCAGACACAGCTCTGAAAAATTCATTGAGTCTGTAGAAAAACTGCCCTTTTCAGGGCCACCAATTCTTTACGAAAGAGGATTAATTTGCTTTTCTATTTAACATAAATTTATTTTCAGAAAAAAGATTATATTTAATAAAAATCATAATATGACAATATCTCTTCCATATGTTTTAGCTGTCATTTATTTGTTATAAAATAATAATAAAACTTGAAATGAAATACAGGCCTCTGTAAAAATAAAATTCAAATAAGAAAGAATTTCCATTACAATTTTAATAATTTTTTTTTTTTATATTTGTAATATTGTTGGAGATATTAAATTATTATCTCCAGAAATAATTTAATTAGTTGTAGTTAAATTTATTAAGATAATTATTGCTTGAAAAGAATTTTTTTTTTTTTTCAATTGAGAGAGTTTGATTGGATAATTTTGCTCCGATTAAATTATTAAAGTTAAATAATTTAATAACTTTAAGTTGTAGTGACTAAAATAAAGAGAATAGCTTGAAACATTTTTTTTTTATTTATTTTAAAATGAGAGTGATCCTGAGAAATTTGAATATTGAGTTTTTGATGACGTAAGTTTTGAGTGTGAGATGGTGTGACGTCGCAGGCAGAGTGAAAGGAACTTGCATGGAAGTAGGAAGGTGTGTGCTGTTCGAGAGAGACGTAATGTGTTGGTCTCAGGTAGCAGATGATAACTATTATTACAGAGCCGGTAAGAAAGTAAATGCCGTGCCTAAAGTATTATAATTTGGATAATATAAATTTCCAAAGAAGTGGAAAGTTTAATCCGAGTCAGATTAAAACCAATGAAGAAAGAGAATAGGCAAAAGTAATTATTTTTCAAGTGAACTATTCCATTCGAAGGGAGTGCCGTCCGAGCGAGAGTCTTAGAAGGAATAAGACGAAGATATTTTATAAAGGGAATATTAAAGTAACGGCCTGAATGGAAAGGACAGTTATCTATAGAAGAAATTATTCTATCGAAAGAAACTGTAATTTGTGAAACGGAGAATTCCAAAGAATAGCGAGACGACTATAATTGGAAGATACAGCAAATATTTGTGCCTATTATTCGAAGTATTTAAAGGCGAATCAACATTATTTTACTTGCAACGATAATGCATAAACTGTTAATTCATATTGTAAAGCTGAGCCTGAACCCTCTCGAAGTATTGGAATGGACCAAGCGATGGACTGCAAAACCAGATGAATCATTAGAGTAATAAGGAAATTTTGGACAGTAGTAAATACAACGCCAAGGTAATAAATACCATTTAATATTCAAGTTGAATCGTGAATAAACTCTAAGTAAATTTTTCCGTGGAGTTCCCTAACGGAAATAGTAATAATTAATTATGTGTTGCTATCCGAAGATAAGGATGACAACGTTATTGGAAGTTAAGCCATCACGTGACGAGAAGGAATCCCGCCATATTCAATTAGTGAAGGATTAATTCAAGAGTGCTTCAAGACTGTGTTTGTGTACCCGTGCAACAATAGTGGAAGACTACGAGATTCTTCAAACCTGTAAGTACGGAACTATTATTTTCTAGTGTTTTGGATGGGCCGTGAGAATTATAAAAGAAGATTGAAGCTTAGCGTGATTCGAGAAGTGCAGTCAATAACTTAATGTGCGAGCCAACTAGATTAATTCACATAAGGTGATTTAAACCATTATATTAATATTTCGTGCAAGTGATTACGATATATATTTAATTATGATGTGATTAATTCGGAAAGAATTAATAGTGTAATATTTAAATAGTGAGATTTAAATATAGTGCAAAACTGTGAATAACTATATTCAGTGAATTATTGATTAAGTGAATACTGAAAAGAAGTAAACCAAAGTAAAGTGTTTCATAGTGCAACAGTGTGACAGTTAAGAAGTTTGTGAAAATAACTATTATAGTTTACTGTGACATTGAAGTGAAAGATCTAGACATATTGATGGAGAGATTAAATATCTCAGTTTGTAAATATCGATTCAGAAAATTTTAAAAGATACCCGATTAAAATATAAATATTTTAATAGCCTATTTTGTTTGCTCATTGCTCTTACTCTGTTATCATTATTAGGGTTTCTGCTCTAGAATATTATATTCAAATTCATTTATTAAACCGCCCAGCAGCAAATTTAAATATTCAAATTTGTTGAATACGTAGCGTAAGGCTACGCGTCATAAGTTGACGAGATGAATCAATCAATGGGCAGTTCTCAGTTAGTATTGGACAGTTAGTTGGGAACACAGTGTGTGTGTGTGACACAGAGTGGGAAAAGCTCTGAGAGTTGAATTCTGACAGTAGAAACGGATGGTTGAATCCGGGAAGAACTGAAGAATGGTTCGAATGTGAAATAGTCTGCAGTGAAGAAAGAAGAGTCTAATAATTAGACAGTGATAGTCAGGTGTGTTCACTCAGTACAGTGGAGTCGACTGAGAAAGCCAGTCGAATGGAAGAGTCGAAGTTCCGATTTCAAAACGGTAAAAGAACTAAGTGTTCAGATTTCGATTAAATAAGAAGATAGAAGTTTAGTTGAAGCAAGAATTAGTAAAAGACAATTGTAGCGATTGAAATATCGTGAGAATTCAGTTCAAGTCAACTTATATTCACGAAGTTACATTACTTCAAGTGCCGAAGTTAGTAAGGGGCGGAAGCCATTAGAAGAGACAGAACTGGAACGGTCTATTGCGAGAAGCATTATTCACATTATTCAAGAGTCAGAAGATATGGGAAAGCTAAATGATAGTCAACTCGAAATTAAGGAGTGCGGAAGATTCTAATACGATTAGAAGTCAAGAAGAATAGAAGTCAGAATATTAATTCTAAGACGACGAAAAGTGAGCAGTTCCATTATTACGGAGGGGACTCGAATTCAGGAGAGCTATTGTCAACTTAGGAGAAAAACTAAAACCAGAATCCAAACCTGTTACCGAAGCGGATATTATTCCTGAAGCCGTGAAGGAAGATTATAATCCTAAATTCAAGACTAGAATAATTGAAGAATTTAGAGAGTTAAACCTAAGCGGGTATCGTAATAGGAAAAGGAATTGGACTTTAATTATTTTCGTAAAAGTGAAAATCTATTCTTCAACCTTAGAAGTTAGTAACGTCAATGAGAGACTTCCATAACGCAAAGGCTTATGGGAAGAAGAAAGCGCGTGATTTAAAATCCAGCACCATATTCCAAGTGTTCAAGAAGGAGTTTTTAAAGTGACAACTTTAAGTGGAGCATTCAACTTGAATAAGTGCTTCTATCAACAGGAAAGAACCATTATCCCACAAGGTGAAAAGTGAATGAAGACATCATTCTGTAAGTTAATTTATTCTAGTTCCTTTTGGCGGGAATTAAGTGAAAAGAATTCTTGAAAAAGAAAATTAACTTTGTGGTAGTTAATTTAAAGAGTATTCAATTGAGAATTAACTTTGTCGTTCAGGGCAAAATGGGCAATTGAAAATTAATTTTGTCGATGAGGGCAAATATATTAAGTGAATCACATAAGTGGAATAATTAGTAGTAAAATAATTTCAAGCAGAAGTAAGCTGAAATTAGTAGGAACCCGGAAGTGATAAATTTCACACAGGTGATAATTCAATGGCTATGAATTCTGACTTATTAATTAGTAAAGTGAAAGAATTTATTAATGAGAATAAATTCTAAATTTCATACATGTGATTAGGCAAAGAATTTATTAATGAGAATAAATTCTACAATTCATACAAGTGATTAGGCATATCATTTATTATGAAGATTATAGATTAATAAATAATCATACAGATATAAAGCTATTATTTGAAGTAATAGATTATATACAGTTGTAATAATTATAGGGCTCAGCATTGTATGCTATGATTTATTATAAGAGTATTTTGTAATAGTAAGATAGTTGTAATAGTTTGATTTTGAAGTATTGTTAAAAGTGCATATAGGGTTTTGTGCAACAATAGATAATGTTATTAAGGTGTTAATATATTATCACAGTTTGTGTATTGAACTATTATAGTGGAAAACTATCAAATTAATTTCAGGAACTGTATGAAGAATCTATCTTGGTTGAGATACGTTTTGTAAAACTAGTACTGGTTCAATTCAGAACAAATCTGAATAATATTGTAAATTTTGGAAACTAAACATTATATGTTTCTGTTATTATAGATTTTAAAATTTTCATGCTCTTGGCTGTACTGATTTGGTACGCTTTGCTGTCACAGTATGCGTTCTGCACCAATCCCGCAGCAGTAATAAATTTTAATTATAAAATTTCATATTGAAATCTGATTCTGAGTCAGTTGAAATTCAATTTTAAAAAAGAAGTTCTCATTTTTTTGTTTATTTTCGTTTTAAAGTCTTGTAACTTAAGATTTCTTTTAAAATTACAAATAGATTGCTTCTTTAATAAGTTTAATTTCTATCTGTTTTTTGTTTTTTTTTAAATTGCTAAATATACAATAGAAATATATCGCGATAGCGGTAATGAGAATTCGTTTTGCTTACATTGGAAAAAGCATCATGTGGGCGCAGAGGGATAATTTCAGATGCTCGGTGAGACGACTTGGTATGATTTGGCCCCATAACTGTTCCTGTATTATCAGGTTAGGTCTGGGTTTAGTACAGAACTTTTTTTTTTTTGAAAATTCTGAAGACTTTTTCTAAGTAGAATATTATTTAAAAAAAATTTTATTTCTGTAATTTCAATTGTATAAATGGTTAATTTTTAGTTTATTTTGAATAAATCTTAAAATGAAAATAACTATAAATATTTTTAATACTGTATTTCATATATTGTTATAAAATTATTTAAAATTTTTAATAACATATTTAAGTTTCAATACAATATTAATTTTAATAAATAATTTACTAAATAAAGTCATTATAAGAAAAAAAAATAAAGAACAAACTACCAGCAATTGTTTTTATCAAAGTGTTTAACCCAACAGTGGTCCGTCGATTGTCGCTGCCCCTGAAGGGAAGAACGAGCTTCACTGTAGGACCTCCAGAGTTTGGGGGAGCCACCGTCGCCTATTCTACATTGATTCTATGGAAGTTTTATATATATGTTCTTTGTCTGAGCGGCCAAAACAACTTCAAAATAAACACTTTTTTTGTGATTGATAGGTTGCTAACTGAATTATCTCATTGTAAAAAGGTATATGATGATCTCAGCTCATTGTTCGATATTTTCATTTGTGGGATTGATTGGACCAAAAAACTATTTGTGAAAATGTGAAGAAACTGAAAAATACAACAGTGATTTACCGGAGAAAGAAACTTTGGAAAATGAATGTGTTCACTTTTTTTGTTTTTTGAAGTGTGGACGAAGAGCCTCCAAAAACATTCTTTGGCATTAGTCACTTGACTTACGAGAGTGGGCTGAAAGAATTGTATCCATATGTCGAAATCATCTTGAGGATCTTGACGATGCTGGTCTCGAATTGCTCAGCTGAGGTCGTTTTCCCTCATGAAAAGATTAAAAAACTATCTAAGGTCCACAGAAAGCAACGATAGACTCAACTGGCTGGCAATTTGGGCAATTGAGAGCGACTTTACAAAGAGCGTAGACTTTGACGACTTAACTGCCTTCGCTCAAGGACAAGCAAGAAGAAAACCATTATTGTAAACACCCGACTACACATAACTTATTCATATTGTAACACCTACATACGACAATTTTTTTATTTGAATCAGAATGTTTTACCATTTGGTTATACCTGTATTTACGTTCTAATGTTATCTTCCACGACCGTCATGTACAAAATATATTCCCAATTATTTAAATTAACTTTAGATGTTTAATTTTCTCTTAAATAACTTTTTACAACATATATTTAGAATGTGTATTTAAAGCAAGGAATGCATCATTGTAGGCCTATATATATATATATATATATATATATATTTTCGTATTCTAAGTAAATTCCAACGAATAGACGAGTTGTAAATTATCAGTAACTTAGCTCAAAACTAAACATAAACATCTAATAATATATTCAGACAGGAGGGTCAGGAGTAAGGGCGGCAAATCGGGCATAGCCCATAGGTGGCAAAACTGTAAATCCACCTCTGGTTGCAGTTTACCTGCAGAAAATGAGGGGAGCCCAAGCACGTTCGTTGGTATAGCTTTTGGAGTCACTTCGCAGCGTCGCTTCAGCCCAAGGCAAAGAGTGACATGCTTTTCCAGCATTTTTCAGTCGCAATGGATTCTTTTTCAGAAATGGCAATATTTATCTTGAGCGAACAAGCTCAAATCTTACAAGTATTTTCACAGCTGTTAAAACTGTACAATCACAAATTTACAGGACTATCTGTATGGGGTTAGGAATATATTTAGGGCTCGGAAAAATTATTTTATACTTTTTAGTTAGTTTTAAAAACGTGGTATATTCAAAAAAACTTTTTTTTGTAATTAATTATTTTTTGCTTTTTAGTCTTGTGTGTATGATATTTTTTAATCGATTTTAAACAGTTTGATGAGATTAAGTAAATACGATATCAGTTATTTGTTAAAAAAAAAAAAAAAAAATCATCAAAAAGTAAATGAACTCTTTGCATTTTCATAAATAGTGGAATATTCATTTTTACGATAAACCTATTACCTTGAACTGATATTATAAATTATTAAATATTAAATATTACTTGACCATTAAAACTAAAAAACCCTGGACTTCTTTCTACCGGCAAAAAATGTTTATAATCTCTGAACCTCGTGGTTAAATGTCTGGACATCGTCAATTGTTTCAATATCACTGACATCTGTTGGCAAAAATGTTAACTACACTATTTTTTGTAAATGTCAGAAAGGTCCTTTTCAGGACCACAAATTTATATGAAAAAGAAACCAATTTGATGATTATTCAAATATAAAAGAAAAAAAAAAAAAAATTTTTCTAGTTACAGAAGACATCAATAAATTTGTGATTATTATAGTATCAGTGTTATTAACCCTTCAAGCCAGTAGGATGTAATGTGTAAGTTCCCATGGGTCTGTCTCTCAGCCAGTTTGACATACATTCTATGCAGAGGTAGATGATTGGCGGCCTCCCACGGCTAATTTTCCACTGACTGAGAGACAATGAAAAAAGCTTTTATTTTATTGGTCAAATTTAAATTTTTGCGCTCTAGTTTAGTCGGTAAGGAATTTTCTTTCAGCTTTCAAGTTGTTTGTGAAACATAGCAACTTCAATGAAGCAGCTTGCTCTCACTGACAATGAAATTCAATTATATTTGGGCGATTCTGATATTGAAGACGTTCATATAAACAGGGAAAGTGATTCCAACAATTATGTTAGTGAATGAGAGACTGAAAATAGTGAAGATTCTGACAGAATAACTAGTTTTCAGTTGTCTGGCGCAACATGTGCAGATTATTCCTGGAACTGGAACCCGGTAACCCCTAAATACAGACCCACAAAAGTCAAGTTTACTGGCGAAAATGTACCCCAAAAAAACAGTACTTTATCAGAAAGTTTTTTTAGTATTTTTCAATGATATGATTTTGGAAATTATTATCAGAGACAAATAGTTATGCTGAACATTTTATAGATTCACATCAGCTGACTCAAGGTCAAGGTGTAATTCATTCACTCCGACAAACAAGAACGAGCTGCTTGTTTATTTTGCATTATGTAAGCTTCTGGGAATAATTCAAAAGCCAACATTAAAATCATATTTTTCAAGAAGCAGTTTAATTGAAACTCCAATATTTCCAAACACCATGAGAAGAGAGATAAGTTCAAATTGCTTTCGAAATTTTTACATTTCGCGGATAATTAAAAAAAAAAAAAAAAAATGAATTCACAGGATCCAAACATTTATTTAAAATTAGTTCTGTTTTCACGAATTTACATCAAAATTTTCAGTCTGCATTTTTTCTCCAGTGCCAATATTCCAATTTATGAAATGTTAACTTTGTGGAAAGGAAGATTATCATTTCGTCAGTATATTCCAATGAAGGCTGCAAAATTTGGCATAGAAACGTTTGAATTATGTGATTCGAAAACAGGATATCTGTGGAAATCTATTGCATATACTGGATAGGTCACTGAACTTGACTCTAAAATTTAGCAGCCAGTTAAATGGAAAAACGTCAAAAATTGCTTTAAAATTAATTGAACCACTTTTAAATCAAGGCAGAAGTCTATGGATGGACAATTTTTACAACTCTCCAGAATTGGCTTTGTTTTAAAATACGAGGGAACAAATGTAGCTGGAACATTAAGATTAAATAGAAAAAAATGTGTCATGTGAAATAAAAAACAAAATTTAAAAAAAAAGGGGGGAAATATTTGCTGAGCAATGTTATGATGATGAAATGGAAAGACAAAGATATTGCAAAGATTTCCACCATTCATAATGCAGATACAGAAACAAATGGAAAAACAATAGTTAAACCCAAATGTGTAGTATAGTATAATTTGTCAATGGGTGGAGTTAATTTAAAAGATCAAAAATTTCAACCGCACTTATTAGAAAGAAAAAATTGTATGAAATTGTACATTAAATTATTCAGGAGACTTTTAAATGAAAACGTTTCATAATGTGTTTATATATTGTATAACTCCTGTAATAATCAGAAAGTTGAACATTTACAACATAGATTGGAACTAATTCAACAACTGTTGTCAATAAATACTGTATTTGAGTGTGCAACAAGGTATGCCATCACGACTGACAGAAAAAAAAAATGAAAAAAATTAATTCTCCTCCATCACGGCTGACAGAGTGCCATTTATAGCAAAATACTACCAACATTTAAAAAAAAACAAAAAAGTCACAGACATTGTGCTGTCTGCTCTAAGGATGGTAAGAGAAAGGAAACCATTTATTGGTGCCCAAGTTGTGAAGTAGGACTTTGTTTAGTGGATTGCTTCAAAATTTACCATACAAAATTTTGATGATTTACTATTTTTTTCTCAGGTAAATATTTGTAAAAAATGTAAGTAAAATAAATTGGATTGTATATCAAGTCATTGTTTATATATTTAAAAAATATCAAAGTTCTAAAATTTTCCATTAAAATTAAATAAAATATAGAATAACAGTAACAAAATGAAAGGAAGGGGTAAAAACAAATACCACCCGAGTGACATGTGCAGAGAAGAGCCTAGCAACAGGCTGTTGAACTGTGACGTAGGTTGTGACGACATCACTTAAATGGTCCGTAGAGAAAAATAAATGATATAGGCCTATGAAAACAGAATAATTTGTGGGGAGTTTGCATACACATTGTGTGAAGCTACTCAGTAGCGAACATATATCAAAGGTTGAAGTTAGTCACTTTTCATAAATTTTCTATAAATTAGGAAGTTTATAAATTGCAATCCTTAAGGGGATAAATTTTATTAATCATAATAGAGAATGAAGTTGATATTTTAAGTTAAAGTATCCCATTACAGGCCTGAGCAGGCCTTTGGGATCGCGGAAGGTAAGGCTTCCGACACTGCATGATCAACGGGACTAGCTTGAGGTCGCGAAGTCAGCCCGACACCCGCCTGCCTTTAACTCCCAGGAAAGAAACAGACTAATGAAATAACACCAAATTCTGCAGTAGAACTAAATGATTAGAGATGAATTTTAACGTAAAAGTTAACAAGTTTTTATTTTCACATTAATCTTGAAGATGCACTAATATTATTCAATTGTATGAAAGTGTTGTGTAATTCCCAGTTTCACTTTTTTTTATCAAATCAACTCTACATAATCTATGTAAATTTAGATTTTTTGTTTTATTACGAAAAGCATTTTATTAAATATTTTTTTCTTGACTTTTTATGTTATCATATTTTTATAACTTTAATATTATTCATTGAATCTTTTAAACGAATATTACTTAATATTGAAAAGTTAAAATATTTTCGTTTGTGTAATAAATACTGGTGAAAAAGTTATTTATGAATAGTCGTATGATACCAAAAAAAAAAATATAATTGTAATAGTTGACACATCTTAATTTATTTCTTTGATATCATTTTGAGGGCGAAATCCTATCAATTAAAGAGAATACATAGGAATCTATTCAAGAAAAACTATTCAAAAATATTAGATTCTGAATGAAATCTTAAACTTTCGAAGAAATTTAAGGATTTTAATTGACTTTATGACTCCAAAATACTTCAGGTGCAGCCCATAGCGACCTTTCTCCCCATTACAGTTTTCACACATATTTGTTAATTAGTAGACCCAGGACAGGCGGCAAAATTTCAACCACCACCACTTTCCAAAACTTTTTGCTAATCCTTTCAAAGGCAAAGTTTTTGAAGACAGAGGTTTCAAAGGAAGTCATTCTTCCTTGTCTAACAAACATCCGAGGCTCTTGCAAACTATTTTGTCTGAAGGAGAATCCACAGCAGTTTTGATTACTGAAGATCTTCTTATGGTAAGTTATTACTTATATTAAGTTTTTTTTTTAATTAACATTTTTGCCCATAAATTAAAGCCTAACAACAAAAATGTATATATTAGCAAAGTATCTATTCTAATGAAGTTTTACTAATGGGAAAACAGATTTATATTATAAAAATTCAGTGATTTACAGAGAATCAAAATGCAATCATTGACATTTTGTGTGTCGGGAGTATAAAAGTTCTTTAATAAGTTTAAATTGAAATTTAAGTTATTGTGGAGTGATCAATTATCAAAAGTGTTACAAATAAAAAATTACAAAATTGTTGATCCTAATCTCTTACTTGGCATTCAATAAAAGTGCCTTTGCAGAAATTGTCTTTCAAATGGGTCTGTTTTTCCTTTTTTTACTGTTCTAAAGTTAAGCTAAAAAAGTGACTGATTCAATTTTTTTAAATTAGTGAAAATATTTTCTATAGTGCTTCATAATTTTCCGATGAAAATGTGTGTGCGAAGGCTTATTCATTGTCCAGCTGTGATTTTCTTCTCAATTTTTGAATTATTCTGGACGTTAATAATATTTTCAATGAAAAGCAAGTTTGAGTTGTTCATTTTCATTTCACAATGTATCGAAAATAGTTTTAAGATAAACAGGTTTTGTTTTTGTTTTTTTCAAAATTCTGAAGAAAAGAAAATTTATGTAAAATTCCCATTCATTCAAACATGGGAATCAAAACTGATCGAAGTATCAAAACAAACCAAGGTTATCCCAGTTTTCACTAAATAATAAGTTAATGTTTAACAACAACGCGCGCACACCCCAGAGGCAAGATAATGAAGGCGTGATATACAAAGTGCAATGTAAGAAAAAGAGCTGTTTCTACATAGGAGAGAGTGGAAAAACGCATTTACAATCACCAATATGCCTTTGATGCCTACAATACCGATTCCTCCATGATTTCCAACCATGCAATTACAAACTATCATCTGCCCAACTTCAAAGGAGCTACAATTATTCAATATGAAAAAGACTTAAAGAGGAAAGTCAAGGAATAAATCATTATACATCTATCTAATTCCTATAATACAAAATTGTCCTATAATAATATAAAACCATATTGTTTAAATCCTTTTTTGCACAAAAAATTATAGTCACAAGTTCAGAAAATTTTGAGTACAACCAACACAGATACATCTCAGGGGAAACTACAACAACTGCTGAAAACAAGATGACAAAGATACAACCACACCTTCAATTCCAACTAGACTCTCCCAGATCTTCAATCAAAAAAGTCTACCAACTGCTTCACAGCTCTGACGAAAACCCATGAATAGGACTGTACAGAAACTACCACACCTTTAATTTCCAGTTAAGACTCTCCCAAATCTCCAATCAACAATTCTGCCAACTACGTCACAGACAATGTCACCTCTGACGGCAATCCGTGAATAGAACTTTACAATTGGCTAAAAATTGTTGCATAGTTAAAATTCGCCTATAAAATGACAGCCCCGTCCCCAAATTAACCATCTTGCTGATGATGGGGTTCGTGTAACCTTGAAACCGTCCATGGACTTCTTTATATGCATTGT
The DNA here is from genome assembly GCA_023159025.1 of Thereuonema tuberculata. Classification (NCBI taxonomy): domain Eukaryota; kingdom Metazoa; phylum Arthropoda; class Chilopoda; order Scutigeromorpha; family Scutigeridae; genus Thereuonema; species Thereuonema tuberculata. The sequence goes on from JAFIDM010012231.1 coordinate 28,640,844, forward strand.
ATTTTTATTATAATTTTGTTTTTTAAACTTTATAGTGTGAATAACTGTATAAATTTGATTTATAAAATGATTTCTAAGAAAACACGTTAAAATATTTTCCTAAATTTTTTTTGTCGAGAATTACAAACAAAAAAAAAAAACAAAAATCTACCTTAAAATAGTGTTAGTTGAAGAAAAAATTTCGAAATTAATTAGCTTAATTTATCTCAACATAACATTAACAAATAAAAATGAAAGGGAAAAATATTTTTGCGTTTCAGTTACGTATCTAATCCAAATCTGTCCCCTATTTTTAATTTACTGTAAGATTTATTTTATTAATTTTTTAATGTTATTTTTCATTTATTTCTTGAGTTTGACTGTCAAAGCTGAAATATTGCACAGTTTATAAAAAATAATCAGAAAAGTATAATGGCAGCAATTATGTATGTGTATAGACACAGTTATGTTAAATAATTCTAATTAATAAGTTACCTAATTCTCCAGAGATCACCAGCATATATTCCGAAAAAAAAATTCTTCTAAAAAACCACAATCCTCAAAAAAATAATCTCCACCAACACATCAGATTAGCTAGTCCAGATCCCCTAACAAAAAAATGCCATCTGCCGTCGATGACCGAATATTATTTGTTATACTTTAAACCCATTTAGATCTTATTTATTTTCTATTCGTTTACCAATTACGTTTATCTGACAAGAATATGATCCCTTTTTACTAGTAAACAGAAATCAGTTTCATGCAAGGGCCCGACAAAATTTTACAAATCTTATCTAAATATGTATGTATGTTTTTATCTTTTGCATGAATAAATCCTTTTATTATTTGTTAATAAAAAAAATATGTGACCATGTGTGGTTTCAGATCCTGAATAAATTTATTCATAACTCTCCTAAAATTTTCACGAGATGCAGGCAATTTGCACTAAAATTGTGCAAATATTATGCAATAATATTAGACTGTACACACGATATTAGCCACCAGGAACAAACTACTATTATTGTGCAATTTGTGCATTTAAATATTAATAAAAAAAATTGAAATTAAAAAACATTTTTTAGGCTTTTGTCCTATATTAGATTCTAATGTAGGGACTAACCAGACTTATAATACTTTATAAATTAAGAAAATATTAGCATTTACGATATGCGAGGCCAAGGCTATGATAACGGCGCTAAAATTAAAGAAAAACATAATGGTCTCAAAAAAAAAAAAAAAAAAAAAAAAATTAGATATAAATCCTAGAGCTTTTTAAGTGCCATGTGCTTCACACAATTTAAATTTAGTAATTAATGATGCCGCAAAGGCGTCTCTAGAAATTACTTTTTTACTTTGATTCAAGAAATTTATGTTTTCTTTTCGTCGTCGACTCATCGTTGGCAAATTTTAATGAAAGTGTCCTTCACTGACCGTTAAACCAGTATCTGAAACAAGGTGGTAAAGTAGAATTGACGCTGTAAAAGTTTTAAGATATAATTTGGAATCAATTTATGATGCATTATATGTTTTATTTAATGATTCATCTAGGGATGCTAATACAAGAAAAATGGCTAAATCTCTTATAAAAAAATTAAATCATACAAATTTATATGTTCCATAGTTATTTGGTATAACATATTATCCAAGGTAAATGTTGTAAGTAAATTTTTGCAAAAATGCGGTCGGCCAGGAAAACTCAATCTTTAAGCTGCGTTGCATTCTGGGAGGATATTTATTCACCGCGGGGACTTTAGTTATACTAACTGCAATTGAAATGCTGAACGACCTGAATATTTAATTACAAGAATATAGATCGGATGATAATTTTAAAAATATGTTGAATGAAGCTCAAAAGATTGCACAGGAAATTGACTGTGAAACTAAGTTCCCAGCTTGATATTGTAAGACCTCGCAAAAAAAAGAATGTTTATGTATGCAAATGTAGATGAAAGTCCTGAATTGTCATTAGAAAATTATAAATTTTTATTTTACGTTTTTAGATGCAGAAATATCAATAATACAGGAAAGATTTGAGCTAATGACAGCTCATAACGAAACTTTTCAGTTTATAAATAACATTTATTCGTTGCTGGAATTGAATCGAGATACTAAAATAAAATATTGTATGGATTTGCAAATTAAATTACCCAATAATGAACGAAATGAATCTGATATAAATGTGTTAGATTTATGTGATGAAATTGAAATCCTTTTAACGTACTTGAAGCCCTGCATGAATGCATTAGCAGTTTTAGATTATATATTTTCAAATGATCTTACTCCAATGTTTCCAAATATAACAATTGCATTAAGAATATTTTTTGACAATACCTGTGACAGTGGCTTCCGGTGAAAGAAGTTTTTCTAAACTTTAATAAAAAATTATTTAAGATCTACTATGTCACAAGAACGATTAATAAACTTGAGTTTAATCAGTAATGAAAATAAAATAGCAGATTTAGACACATCAGATTTAATTAATGAATTTGCGCTCAAAAAGGCAAGAAAAATTAATTTTTAAGTAAAATTTACTATATACAGTCGAACCTCCATATATCGAAGTAACAAATTGCCGGAAAAAAATTCGATATATAGAATTTTATCATAATTACTCCTAAAACATTAAAAATAAAGCTAATTTTCATATACGAAACTCAATTTCTAATTTACACGCGAATCACATTAAATGAAAGTTAATGCGGGTAATTGAAAAATGAATTAATATGAAAGATTTATTGAGTACTACATACCTTTAAAAAAAACAATCCAGACAGTGGTTACAATGATCACAATTACATTTTTGTTAAAAAAAACTTCGAATATCTTGCTGAACAGCCAGTTTTGCGGAAAGTTCATCAAAGAAATGTTAGCTTTTATTCAGTCCACTAAAAACTTAATCAGGAACATTTTCCGCAAATTGAAGTCCACTACATATTGTTTCAAACGCTTCTCGCATTTCTTTTTTCGATGGCTTGGAAATGTTTTCAGATTCATTTACTTCCTCTGGTTTTTCGATTTCTTTTTCAGTTTTATGAAACGAACTCAGTATGTCTTCGTCTATAGGATAATCAACAACGGCATTCCAATTTTTTATAATAGTCGGGAATATCAAATTTAGCTGAAATGTCTTTTTTGCGCATTCCGCTATCTACATTCATCAGCAATTCAACTTTATCCACACTTTTATCCCAATAAGTCTTGAAAAAAAATTTCGATATATAGAAACAGTTTTTCTATGTAATGAACATGGAGATTTGCTAAGAGTTCAATATATAGAAAATTTCGATATGTGGAAGTTCGATATATGGAGGTTCGACTGTAATTTTTTTATAATAAACTTTTGGATTTTCTTTTGCTTAGTAATTGAAACTACATTAAGCACATTTGCAAGAAAATTTTCATGTCTGATAATCAATTTTCATTTCTTTGAAAATCCAATTATTTAAACCACAAAGCTTTCTAATAATAAAACTTACTTTTTAAAGTTTTGTAAAAAATGAAGCCTGAGGAAGCATAGGAAGCTACCTTTGCGAAATATCATAGTTATGATGTCTTTATTTGAAGTAAATATGGTTTCTATATAAAAATAACGAAGGACAAAATTTGTCATTATTTTTTTATTAGGGGCAGCAACTTTTACCTGGCACCCCAGCGCCAACATACCTTGGCGCAGCCCTGCTCACCGGCCTGTAGGGATAAGAAGCCATGGGAAGTACGTAGATTGTATTTCCTCATTTATTTCATAGATATTAATGTAGCAAAAATAAACATTCTCAAGCTTATTCAAAAAATTCTCTTAATTACTAGATCTATAGTGGAATCACATTCAATTCTAAAGGATATGATTAAATGGTAAGGAATCTTAGTATTCAATAATCATTTATAAGTCAAACATTAAGTAAATTGCAATATATATATATATATAAAATTGGATAACACAGAATAATAAATGAAAAATAATTTTAATTTTTCACGCTTTTTAAAAAAAAAAAAAAAAAAGATATACATGTGATAATTTAAATGTCTTAATGGAATCTTAATGGCTTTTCCCAAATTGAGGATTTTCGGATTTTAGGAGCATTAAATAATTTTATGTCCATATAATTTTTTACATAATCAAAATATATTGATGAAATGACTTTAAAGCGACAAAACTGACATTGCACTTAGCGCCATCTGGCGTTTTCCCTATTCGGCATGCCAAACTTTCCATTTAAGAAACTGCCCAAGTTTTCTAATCTGAATAGAATGAATCCTACACTGGTGTACAACTATTTTTTTTAATAAAAGAAAAGAAATACTTATCCGTTTGGTCAGCTATCTTCTTCAGTCGATAATCCTTACGACTAATCTGATTGGCTTGTACCAGAATCCCTGCATTTATATCTTCGTTGATGGTATTCTGCCAACTACGAAAAAGTTAAAAATAAAGTTAATCTTTATTCTGGATCACTAAAAATTCCACGCTAAAAGGATGTATGTACTGAATTTAAGCGTTATATATTTTAGAATATTAAGTCATTAAATTGTCCAAATTTAATAGAAGTTTCGGTTAAACTTTAGATTACGGGAAAGAGGATTCCTTTTTCTTTACAGATCGTTGTGGAAAAATAAAATGTTATTTTCAGAAGAGTCTGTCAATTTATTAGGAACCCCCTCCAAATTTTTACTTAAAAAATATCGTTAAGATTATGATTATAATGCTTAAGAAATTAAGGCTAATCCTCCCATAAAACATATTATAAGTATTTCAATCAGAATGAGAACCTTTTAGGGAATTTCAAAATTGTTTTAAATTATTTACTTTTTGATATTTATAACCTCCTCTGAAATACACATAATGTGGCTTACTTTGAAATTGTTGACACCACATCAATTATCCCAGGGAAGTATGAAAATGTGAGGCTAGGCCTATCAACCTCGTGATCGCAGTTATGTTAGGCCTAATGACCCTCGTTAACAGTATTTATGCGAGGCCTGATTGTAATGTATGATCACCAAAAATCATTGAAAACGGTTAACCCTGGCCGAAGAAAGGTGTTGATGACGATCATGAGCATTTTTCATCCATGTCTTAACCATCGAAGATAAATAAAATCAGATTTATCCACAGACAACCAGTGACAGCCATTCGAATTTGCCACTGTTGCCGAACGAACTGAAAAACCATGGCAAACGAAACCACGTGATGTCAACAACAATTTATGTATCCCTCCGCGATGAAACAAGTGCAAACAGGCACGAAAACAAAAAATCCTTACGACCAACAAGATTGGCAAGTACCAAAATCCCTGTTTTTACCCCAAAATCCTATTTGTTTTTCGTTTTCGGATGAAAAGGGGCTTTCAAGCTATCTCTACCTTCGATACGCCAATGTTTGGTTTGTTGAAATATTAAACATTTTTAGCTTAGCTTCATGAGGGGGTTTACAACCACGTGGGTCACGAAGGGCGAGTGTGTGACAGTAGATGGGCTAAATTTTTATTTATTTAAAATTATGCTTACCTAACCGAGTGAACATTGAAAACCCGTAGCTGAATGGCTGATTCCTAGCTTCCATTTGATCGTAGAATCAATTTTCCACATGTCCTGCACACAGAGTTACTGTCCCACCTGTTCAACCTCTGCTGTAGAAATGGGAGTGTTATAATCTCCCGCGGAAAGGCAGAAAGCAGTTCAATCGATCTTCATTCTTATTGGTCAAAATTCCCAGATTAACTTCAGTTTCATTGGACAAATTTGACCCAAGAACAATAACGAAATACGATTGGTCATTCATAATACCTGCTGTTCTGGTTCAAAGAATGGTGGAATTAAAGAAAGTGGGGGTGTTTTTTCTAAAGTTTGTGGGTTCCCCTTTGCCTATGGCCTTGTCTTTGTGACCCGCTTGATGACCTAAAAAAAAAAATTAATTTTAAGTTAAAACATATCACTATTTAACCTTTCTGTCATTTGGTACATATTTTCATCAACATTAAATCTAAACAGATATCAAGAATATTTTAAATTTTTAATAAAAGAATGAATATTTTTTGTAACTAAAAGCTTTATACTTTGTTAAATTAACTTTTATTGAGCATTTTTTTATTATTATTATTTTTAATTTAAAGTATTTAATTATCTTATGGGGTAATTTTAGTTTTTTTTTTTTTTCTTTTATTGTTTAATAAACAACTTTAAGTGTATTTTTTCCCTGCTATATCTATATTTTATAAACAAATAAAACTACACATTCGACATTAAACAAACCGCTATTTTTTCTTATGGACCAATTGCTAGCAGGCAGCCTTCTGCTTTTTCATTTCAAGAAGAACATTGAAAATATATTGTAATTCTGAAGCACTGAAAAAATAGTTGTTCGTCATCTATCAATTGTTTATATAAAATTCCACCTCTGCTTTCCTTTTTTTTTTAAATATATCTAGGGATTCTAAAACGTATGATCCTTTTCTTTCGATTTTATTCTTCTAATAATTTAAACTACAGATCTAACTTGATCTTTTATGGAGAGGTGCCGCTCAACGGTGACAAGGAAATCCTACCAAAACCCCTCACTTTTAGTCAAGGTCAAAAAACCTTCGGATAATAAAAAAAACAAACCCGCTTCTTGTCTTGTAGGATAGTATAAATGGACCTTTGCCTGCGTCTCAATTTCTTAACTAAATTCTTTTAGCAAAAAAGGCTTGAATTTAAAATAATACAAAGTAACAGTAATAATAAGAAATATTAATACAAGTAAAAATCAATGTGTAATTAATAGCATGGAATACAAGACATCACAGTAAAATCTATTATTAGAATAAAATATTATTTAATAGAAAATGTAAAAATAAATTTTATTACCTCGTTGAAGGTTATAATATTATCTTCATTAATTTATTAAAAAAAAAATCACAAACAACGTTAATTTGGGTCATTCCATGTGAAATCAACCAGGGTGGTTGTTCGACCATCTTGTTAATTTTTTTATATTTCACCACAGGTGCCCTTACTAGTAACTTGCTCAAAAGTATTTTTGTTTTATTTTTTCATCTGCCACCATCTTTGATTTAGGCTCATTTTTCGTCAGTGCAAGAAGCAAAACTAAGGGTTTGCAATGGTATAGAATAAAGGCTGCTGTAAGGTTTCTATGTAAGATAGAAAGTTCTGGTTTGCACCGTCTTAAAGCAGAGATCCTAGCCTTTCAGAAACTGTTTCTAAATGAAAGATATGTTTTTGATAAGTTGGACTTTAAAGACCTTAAAGTTTGCTATCGGAATGAGGAATTTTGCTGTTTTAAAGGTGTGTAAAAATTAAAAGAGCTTGAAGCCACAGGATGGTAATTTTTATACAAGAACTATGACTGAAAGTGTTTCCAGAAATAGTAAAATTAAGCCTGGTGTAGAAGTGCTTCCTGACAATTTTTTGCTCCAAACTTGGACAATTTTTAAAAAAGTATAAATTTCAAGGTCAAATATATGAAAAGGGGGACCAGCCAAAAATTTGAAATTTTGCCCCTGGATACTCTTCCTAGTACTTAAGAAAACCTGCAAGTAATATTTTGTGGTTCAGACTGGTATATAACTATACATTTTACAGGCTGTCAATTACCTGTAAAAATGGCAATGGGAAGACATGTACGATGAAAGGCTTAAAGTGGTCTCATTACTTTATATTATAATCTAATATTTTTACAATGCTAAAAAAACTTAAAATACAGTAGAGTCCCTATTTTCCGAGTTAATGTGGACCAAGACTAACTCGGTTAAACGAAAATTGTAAATAAAATAAATCGTGTAGGTTAAATGTATATTTTAACAAATACAAAAGTTATACAGATACACCACATGCAATTCATATTATTACGATAATAATTAAAGAGTTCTTTTACTTAAAAAAGCCCTTAATTGTTTTTTGTTTTACGTTACTTTGGCAATGTTTCGATTCCAGTTAGGGCCCTGTTTCCCAACAGGGAAACGCCCCACAGGGGGGCAATTGGAAAATGGATAATTGTTTTTTGTTTTTTTTGGTTGTAAAAGTTAAAAAGTCGTTTTTTTTTTTTGGTTGTAAAAGTTGAAAAGACGTTTTTTTGTTTTTTTTGGTGGGGATATCATACTTTAGATACTTTAGATGGGGCATAGCACAAAAAAGGTTGGGAAACACTGAGTTAGGGGGTCATATGACTAGACGAACGAAGATTAATTGCGACCAATATTCTGCGAATTCTCTTTCGTTTTCCTGAGTGTTTGTGAGATCAAGTTCAGAATTGTTTTCGGTAGTTTTAAAAATAAAAAATGTAGAACCAAAAAAAAAAAAAAAAAAATCCTAGAAATATTTGATAGCTCGGTTAAAGCGGAAACTCGGATAATCGGGGTTTTACTGTACATGTTATTCATTAAAATTTGTATGACAAGTTTGATTTTTTCTTTTTTCTTACTTGTCACAATGCACTACAGTGGGAATGAGCGTGCTGTGACATGCACAACAGGTTTTTGCAAGTTGTGACAAACCAGAGCAATAGGGTTTTAGCCAGCTAGTCAGTCTGTTGTGAGCCTTTGGAGAATGCAGATATGTAGTTTTACCTCCGAATAACGGACAGGTCCGTTATTGGGAGGTGTCCGCTATTGGGGAGGACTATCTTTTTTTTCATTTTTTAGCTTACAGCATGTCATTTAATGAAAAATTACATACAATCTTAATTAAATTTCTACAATTACCATTGCGATATGAGAGAATATGAACAATTGCAAATTATTTACTATATTCCTTTTTAAATGAGTGCTAATCCGTTTGTCTTACTTAAAACAATGATAAAATTAATTACAGTATATAGAAAATTAATTTCTAGCCATCCATTTGATGCCTTAAACGTGTCCAATCCTAAAGTTTGACTGACTTCTCTGGCTTTTTCTTGAAGCAAAATACCACTTATAGGAATGTTCTTTGCTCGAGCAAAGCGAACCATTCTATCACCACTTCGTCGATTTTGCTTGTTTAGTTTTACGAAACTTCAAATTCTTCGAATTTTCTTTTGAATTCACCATTCACATTTTTCTAATCTCATCTTTGTCCTTCAAACGTTCACTTATATGAGTTTTTCCAACTTTAAAACGTTCAGCAAGACAACGCATACCCAGCTTTTCTTTTTCAGCAACTTCAAGCACATCAATTTTTTCTTTCAGTGCCAATCTCTTCCTTTTTGACGCCATTTTAATTCGCACTAAATTTAATCAACACATTTATAGGATAGATTTACGAGGGATTGATATTTACAAGGCAACTGCAGTGAAAAAAAAAGGCCTCAGATTCATGCATTGAATCATGGGACACCGATACAATGTATCAATGTAAGGGACACCGATGTAAATACAACCATGATGTTTTTGTCGAAATGATAATCGAAAAAAAAATTTTTTTTTTACAGTTAAAATAACTGTCCCCTATTCGGAGTGGATAACATGGAATGTCCTATTTTAAGGGACTGGGACCCACAATAATGTCCGCTAATTAGAGGTGTCCGCTATTCGGAGTGTCCGTTAAAGGAGGTTACACTGTATTAAGTTTCTGCAGTAGTTTCTCATTGTCTTACATAGTTAGAAGAACAAAATTTAGCAAGTTCCACTATAAATCATTAAATATGAATGAAATTTGTTAAATGCTTGAGGGTCTTAATAGTTTGAAAATACATTGCTACAGGATAATCATGAAGTGCTGTATAGATGTTTATGTTGGTGAAAGTTGTGAAAATCATTCCTATGGACAGTCAATTGTCAAGTCACCATCAGATATAAGTGATTTAGAACTTTCTCTTGTGAGAAACAGACTTGGATTTGAAGCAATAGACAGTATTTGTGCATATCATTACAAAAAGTATGTAGAAAAATATCAACACATTTTTGGAAACTCATGTTATGACCCTTTTTCATTCCATAAGAAAGTAATTAAGAAGAATTTGAGAACAGTAACTGTGGTGATGTGTGAAAACATTTGGCTCTCTTTAAAACTTATACCAGGGAAGTCCATTTGTTGTTCATGCCGTAAAAAAAAACTGTCCAGCTGTATTGAAAGAGATAGTGACAGTGCCAAAGAAGAAGCTTTTACACCTCCTGAGTTAGTTTTAGAATCTTTAAATAAAGCAGGTGAAATATTAGGAGTTTCACTAAACCATGAGAACAATGAAACTAAGCCATAAGAAGAAACATTTAGAAGTTAATCATACAGTAAAAAAAGTTTTCTGGTGGAATTAAGAAAACACTATGTACAGCCTGAGTTGGAGAGGGAAAAAGAGAAGGAAGAAAACAGGAAAAGTGATATTGCAGCCAAGGAAGTAGAGTATTTAGTCAAGAGCTTAAAAGAAAGAATAAAAAGTTGCACATCAAATAGTGAAAGAATTAAAGTCATCGGTGTAGCTCCCAAGAGCTGGTCAAATGAAATAGCACAGGAACTAGGTGTGAGCAAGTACTTGGTGAAGAAAACAGAGGCTCTTGTGGAAAAACATGGAATCATTCCTGAAGTGAATTTATTGAAATTGGGGAGAAGAATGAGAAAAGAAACTAAGGACTTGATTGTAAATTTTTACAATAGTGATGAAGTAAGCAGTGTGTGTCCAGGAATGAAAGATACGAAGTCTGTTAGTTTATATATATACAGTACCCACACTCAATTGAATATCTGTATATATCAGGTTGGAAACCCTAAAATGTCGGTTTGGAGTGAACAAATTTAAAAACTGTTTTTGAGTGCCAGGTGTAATTTTTATTATTCAAAATAGGCTCCATCTGTATCTATACAATCTTGTCAACGCTGTCTTAAGCTACAAATTTCTTTCTTGCACATATCTGGTTTGGCATTGCAGGAATCCTCGATGCCCTTTTTGAGATCACGACCTTGGAGGTATCTCCTGCCCTTCAGAAAGCTGTCCAAATGTCTAAATAGATGGAAATCTGTTGGTGAAAGGTCCGGTGAATAAGGCAGATGAGGCAAAATCTCATATCCAAGTTCGTGAAGTTTTCTGCAGGTGTGTTCTGCAGTATGCGATCTTGCAGTATTACCAGTGTAGGCTGTATCTTTCGTAGCTTCTGGTACATCTCTGCTGTAATGGTTTGTCCCCGGGGAAGTAAGTTCCAAGGGATAATTCCAGCAGTGGACCATCAAAGAGTCAAAAGAATTTTTTGTGGGTGAAGAAACAGTTTACAAATTGCTTACGGTTGCTCGTTCTCATCCAGTCAAGATGATGAGCACTACCACATTGTCGTACATTATCCACTTTTCGTCGCGGTTACAATTCTGTCCAAGAAAGGCTCTTTTTCTTGGTGAAGAACAAATTGTGTAATAAGTAGCCTTGTTTCCTTCTGTGAATTCATGGGGTACCCACTTGTCCATCTGCCCCACTTTGCCAAGTTCTTTCTTGGGGAGGCTTAAAATTTTTGTGCGAGATACTCCTAGTTTCTCAGTCATCTCCCATGAGCTTTGATTTGGGTCAGTCTTGATTAGGCTGAGAGCACTTTTTTATGAAGTCCTCTAGGAGCATTCTTTATGGTGTAATCTCCATCACAGAATTTTTGAACCAATGCTGCACTGTCCTTTCTCTTATATTTGTTCCTCTTCGCTTCAGCTGCTGCTAAGCCTCTAAGAACTCATAAAACATCACTTGTCGAATATCCAACATCTCCATATTTTTATTTAACTCACAAAACGGGATGCAGAATACAGAAAGAACCTCATAACCAGTCGATACCTAATGCAGTAGGGGTGATCCTTCAACCAACATAATTATGCACCTAAAAAGGGCCCCCACAAGGGGGGGGGGGTTCAGTTGGTTGTTAATTTGGAGGTTCCGTTTTTGTTTTGTTTTTTGTTTTAAAGGTGACCGCGGCACTTGGAGTATACTTGAGGTGGCCCTTACCTTACAAAAGGTAAACCACCCCTGCTGTAGAAGTATGAAATCGTTTGGTATTTTCGCGATATTTTTGGCTAAGAATTTATGATTTTGTTCTTAACATGAGGGGAGGGTGGGGGGAAAGGTCCAGTATTGCATTTGGTTCCCGAGCCCGGAATTTGATGTGGGGGGGCCTGCACCTAAAGCATGCTTCAATTTCTTCTCTAGAAGTGATTTTAGCAGGTCAACGAAACCGTCATTTTAGGATTTCCAACCTAATACATTCTCATGTTTGACCAATCTGGATCAAAAATTTTGCGTAGTTACTCTTTGGAATCCATATGCTTCACATTGTTCTTGATGCTTCCATCACTGGAATCTACACAATTCACATCTCTCTTGATTTTATTGAAAATCTTTTTTTGGCACCCATCCAACTTTTTCCTCACAAAAATGCTTTTGAAACCTGAATCCGAAACATAATTTCACTGTATCTTTTAATTAGTGCTTATAACTTTTGAACCATTCAATTATTTATGATATGGTTTTCTACAGGGTTAAATTGTGAGGTTTTTATTTTTAAAGTATAAATTATCTCTGTATCCCTTAGGGAACATGATTAATTCTACTTTTATTTTCAACTTTCTATATTTTCTTACTGGATTTACTGATTTTCATGAAACTTTCGCAGATATGCAGAAGGGTTTTTTAAGGATGCTAACAAAGTTGTTTCATTATTTGTCATAATCACACTATCCACATTTAATATCCCTTTGAAGTAATATCTCCATCTTTAATGGAGACTGGTAACATATGTTTTGTAGTACTTGAACTATCTCATCAAACCTGTGATCTGATAAAAAGTTTGACCAGCATTGATTTCCTTACATACAAACAGGGATAAGCAACAACGTTATTACTAGTAACAGTTACTGTTGGCAGTAATGATTGGTCAAGTCGTTACTTTTATAATTGAATGACTATAACTCAGTTTTTACTGGATACATTTACAAAATTGCATTCCTTTTTCATCCATTTTTTATTTTTCTCACTCTAACACCAAACTAGAGAGACAATGGCAAACGCTGTATAGAAAAGTATCGCAATTCATATCTGTGATAGAACTATTATCATTCCAGACTTTTAAGAGAGCTACTATCACTCAAGACTTATATTACTATTATATTGCCTCCAAGGCCATGTTTCAGTAAGAATATGAACAATGCCTGCGAAGAATGGATTTCAATTACTCTGTTGTCTGAAGCTCCGCTTTTTTTGCAAAACTAACTATAAGTCAGTTTTATTTTTTTTAAGAGTAACTTATCCATCTCTGCATATAAATATTACAGAATGTTTAATATACTTACATCCACTTGAATTTTCGGTTATCTTAATCTTCTTGCAATAAATAAATATCTTTATCTTTGGCTTCTATTAAGATCAAGTTTGTTGACGAGGGACTCAATTATTATAGGATTTCTATTTCTCTTCAGACAAACAGTAAAGAAGAAATTCTTCTATTTTTTTATTGCACCAAAAACTTGATTTATGCCCATCTGTAACAATGGTGATTTTTTCCAACTTTATTATGAATTTTCTTTTATATTGTCGATATCTGAAATAAAGACTCTGCAGCCCTGATTAATCCATATGTTATTTTTGTAATTACTGTGAGACTGAATATATTGTTGTTTTTTTCTTCAATTTCTTTGTTTCCCATTCAATGTTATGAAATTTTCTCACCAACAGTCAATTTTGAAGAACAAAAATGTTGTGTATTCATCCTATGCCAGTGATGAAATACTATGAATTAATAATTTCCAATATTTCAATTAGAAATAAGAATTTAGCAAAAAACAAAGTCAGCATGAAAGAAATTTTCATAATTAGGATAAGGCAATATTTTAACATTACTTTCAAAAACAGGCCAGAAATTAATTTCTGAAGCACAAAAAAATAAGATTCTCCCCAGAATTTCTTACCCTTTCTATCTTTGAAAATTTGTTGAAAAGTCGGCAAAAAACAAATCCATATCCAATCATCTGATCTTAAATCAACAAAACATCCACCTATTTATCCAAGAAGCAGTAAAAGGTGCGTTTTCAAATGAAGTGGGCAGTAAAGGCTCCTTTGATCCCAAGGAGGAGACTAGAGATTACATAAATCCAAAGCACTTACAAATATGTAAACATTCTTGTGGATTTTAATAAGAGAATCAAATCTTCAACATGTTAAACTTTTTCAGTTTTAAATACTGCTGCAATAAAGTATCCTACTCTGTAAAATAGGAAAAGTATCTTTATCTCCTGGTTTCTTTTACGAGGGTATAAGCGGCCAACCATTGGACTGAATATCCAATCTCAACTAGTTCAACTACTATACCTTCATGAACCAGTGGAGGCCCTTATGGGAAATAAATCTACCCTATTCAGTCCTCAGTCTTTCTCCATAATTCATACCTTCTTCTTACCTTCTTATTTATTAAGATATTATATAAAATAAATATAAATTTTTGGAAAGAAAAAACATCATCCTTCCTTTTTCAAGTAATCCATTTTTTAAAAAAACTAATAATAATGGGTTAACACAAATTAAAAACAATTAATAATAAAATATTACATAATTCTATTATTGACATAACAAAGCTAAGTGCTAAGGTCAGATCATGATAACTGATAATTATTGTGTTAATTCTTTAAAAATTATTTTTCTTTCAGATTTTTTTGAGATACATTTAGCAAATTATTAGCTATATTATGTGTTTTCCTTCCGAAAATTTGTATAATTTATTTTATATAATACCTATCCTACCTTAGCAGCATGAAAGACTATCTATCCTAGAGTCCCATTACTAATAATACCAATTAAATTATATTATTAATCTCCAGTTCATTTTATTCAACCAATACTGATTATTACAATTTGAAATATGAAAATTTACAGTGAGGCTAATTTTGAATTAAAAGGGGCATGCATAAATGAATGAAATATATTAAATAATTTCGCTTTACAGTATGTACAAAAATCACTATTTGCGTTCAATCATATTAGTAAGGCACCAAATCCAAAAGTCTTTTTCATGCTTTCAAAATAGTAGTGGTTCCATCCGTCTCTGGTCTGATCTAAGTGGCTGGAAGGGACTCCAATTTGTGTCAGGTTGATTTCAGTGGAATCCTCCTTCTGATCAATATCCAGTGAAACTTGAGAATAATGTCCAGCTGGCCATGATTTCTGCCGCCAGGACTGTTTTATACATTTACCAGGTATCTAAAAAAAATAATAATAATTACAAATTCAACATCAATGTGTGACAAAAGCAGAGATCAAAAATAGGAACGAAAGGAAATATAAAAGACAAAATAAATTACAATAACTTCCTTTTAACTGTTTTAACTTTCTTATTTTCAAATTTCTTTTTCAGAGTTAAAAGGCAAACAAAAAATTCATTCAACAAGAATATTAATAGATCAACAATAGGAGTCTTCTTATCCCACCCACACAATCAATTTTTTTGAGCAGCTGCTCCCTTTTTATTAAAACTTCAATTTGGCAAACCTAGTCTGCAATTTAAGATTTAACTTTTATATAAAATAATAATATTGTGTAAATCCTACGTTCCAGTAGGCTGGATAATCCCGCACGACTTTCAAAAAAAAATAATAATTTATATCGATTGCAAAACATTAATCATGCCTTGTTCAAGTTTGTTTGCAATCGGAAGGCGCAAGGGAAAACAATGTGCCAGACAAAGTATCAGCTTGCATGGAGGGGAGGCCAGTCATCAAATACAGGGTTATTCTAAATGATGGACCCAATTTCATTATTGTGTATTTAATGAAGTATAAATTGGACATGAAAAATTTATATACTAATTGAAAGAGGAAGTTTCAAAGTTTTGTTAATACAGGTTATAAATGTTCAATGTGTCCTCCCTTTGCTGCACAGCAAACATCTAAGCGGTAGCCAAACTCGTCCCACATGCGAATAAGCATGTCTTGTGTTACAAGTTCACCACAGCAGTAACACGGTTCCGCAGGTCGGCCAGAGTTAAAGAACAGCCTCTTTAACATAGCCCCACAAGAAAAAGTCACATGGCGTGAGATCAGGAGATCTCGGTGGCCAGAAGTGCAGAGCTAGGTCTTGATTTCCCATGCGACCAATCCACTGGCTATCGCTTAGATGTTTGCTGTGCAGCAAAGGGAACATTTATAACCTGTATTAACAAAACTTTGAAACTTCCTCTTTCTATTAGTATATCAATTTTTCATGTCCAATTTATACTTCATTAAATACAAAACAATGAAATTGGGTCCATCATTTAGAATAATCCTGTATAACAAGGCGCTCATCTTCGGTTGACTTCGGGTGACATCGTATATGTTCGGGAGCTACCTGTTCCCTGGACGTCACTGTGGCTTTGTTTACGTTTCATGTTCAGTTTCAGGTTCTAAACTGAAGGTTTAGTGTGACGCTCAGGTTGCTGTATCAATGTCGAATATTGTTGTGTTTTATAGAGCTTAATTGTGTGTTGAGTGATTTTATAGTGAGTGACATGGGTCCTAAAGGTAATGTCGTGCCTTAAAGTTTTCCATTAAAGATGCTATCTTTGCTAAGGCTTTGGCTTGGGGTGAGGTAAAACAGGAAACTTTGAAAAACTCATGGTGTAAACTTTGGCCTGAAGTGGTGGACGAAGATGTCGAAGTTACTGAAAGCGATACAGTTGATGATAACTAGAAGTTGTTTTAGGTGATATGCCTTTAGAGAACCCCATGTCCACAGCTGAATCGAGAGAAATAAGAGAGTGGTTGAAGCAGATTTTGATGAGCCGACAGAGGAAATTATGACACATAAGGCCATCATACAGAGTGTTACCAATCCAACAGCCCCCAAAGACGTGGACTCAGATGAAGATGATGTAGACGAGTCAAACAACATCACTTGGAATCAAGCAGCTGATGCCTTGAATACATTTATCAAGTTTTCTGAAAGCAGCTGTTCGTTCAATGATGCTGAAATTATGAAACTCCACATTTTACAAAATGACTTCAAAAAAAAAATAATAAAAAAAAAATAAAAACCAAGAGAGAAGACTAAAAAACAAATCGATATTCGAGATTCATTTAAGATGGCTTCTACCAAGAACAACAATCCCAAGGGCTTAAATCAACCATCTTGCTCAACTTCGAATTAAATTTTTTGTAAGCCTACAGTGCACTTTTTTTTTATAGTCAGTTATTTTACATTATTATGTTATTTTTTTATTCTATTTAAGCTGTTTAAATACATAAAAAACATGTTTTACTGTCATTTTTTTGTTTAATTCACGTTTTTCCGGATATTCATCCTGTAATCTAGCATGCCTGAAGTCCCGAACGTGCCGGATTAGAGGAAGTTTACTGTACATATATTACTTTTTTTTTTATTTTGTCAGAGCTTCCCAATACATGACTGCCTTCAGGATTGTGATGTACTGTTTAAAAACTCTTAGGGCAATATGCACCAACACTCTGCCGAAGCGATGGTCATTGATGAGCTACTACTCACGCTTGAAGCTCTACAGGTCTTCAAATAAAAGTTAGTGTGCACCAAACACATTAGTTTATTATTGTGTTGTTGATAACATGTTGTAAAAGTGGCTGCAATTGGTTAATAGCATAACATTTCCAGATCACTTTTGGGAGGTTCAGTATTTTTGAAAATGTTAGCTTCCAAGGAGAAGAAAAAAAAACATGTGGGCCTAATTTTTCCTTTAAAGACAAATTTTCATGACAAGAATCTTGAAATGAATTAGCCCTATGAATATTATTTTTGGAACTTTTAGTAAGATTAAAAACATGTAAATATCGTTAAAATCACAGAAATCAGAGTCGATGTCAGCCATATTGTGAAAGGTGAACAATATGGGGACTGATGGGAGTTTTCTAATTGAGAAATGATTTACCAGAAGAAAATTAGGCAGTTAAATTTTGATGACTCGACAGCGATTTAACGACTGATGAATGTTGGTGCACAGAAAACTTAAGGAGATTTGAACAATCCTCAATGATTGGTCAAGCTGCTATTACTTTTCTGTATACCACAATCTTTCGCTACATTGCTGTTGAATCATCAAAATTTAGCTGCCCAATTTTCTTCCGTTAAATCATTTCTCAATTAGAAACTCCCATCAGCCCCTGCATTGTTCAGTTTTTATAAGATGGTAAACGTTTCTGTGATTCTGATGATGAATTAAATGTGTGTACTCTACTAAAAGTTCCGAAAATAATGTTATAAAGGGCTTCAGATTCTTGTCTTCGAGGGAAAAATTTGACCCATATGTTTGTTTTCTTCTCCATGGAAATTGCCATTTTCAAAAATACTTACACATGCGAAAACTGATCCACAAATGACTTTAAATGTTACTAACCAATCACAGCCACTTTTAGAAATATGGCATGTATTTCTAAATCAACAACTCAGCAATAAAGTACTGTCTAACTGTGTTTGGTGAAGACCCGATACCCATTTGACAGGTTTGCTTGAATCATATCTTCCCAAATAATCATGGAAGATCACAAACATGCAAGGAAAGCAACTGCATTGATCTTTTGACAGTTACAAATTTGGAGAGGAGTGTCTCCGATTTTCGGAACGAAAAAGGCATTATTCTTGTGAACTTCTGGAGCAGAGTATCACAATATGCTCTTCGTCATTACATTAAACTTGAACAAAAGCTAAAAGATTTTATTCATTTATTGACAAACTATACCGATGTGCTCCTTCTACACAACAATGTGTTGTCCCATCGACACAATCACCAATAAAAAAAAAAAAAATCACAAAATTTCCACACCCAGAATACTGTCTAATCTTGCACCATCAGAATTTCATGTTTTTGGTACTTTTAAAGAAAACCCTTGTACACAGTGAGGCACTAAAATCTGCGGCAATGAAGAAGCTAAAGGAAGACTGCAATTTTTAGATACTTTCATTCATATCCTTGGGGAAAAACTGTAAGAAAAGTCCGGGACTACATTGGGAAATGACTATGCTTTGAAGAATACTTTTCATCTTATTTTTCTCATTAATAATATGAGAAATACGAGAAACAAAAGACGGAGCATTAAGTTCTGTCCACTCCTTGTAAAATTGAATTAAAACAAATTTTATTAAAAACAAAAAAAACAGTATCAGTTAACACAAGTTTTTTGGGTCCCTGATTTACTTCAGATTGCCAATATGATACATAGTTGAACATCCAGTGGAATGACTGACTGCACAGTTTAAAGGATTTTTTTTTGGAAGTATTGCTAAAATCAGAGAAATCTGGAAGTTTTCTTTATCACGTCTTTTTTTTTCTCTAATGTTTGGGATATAAATCTTCACAAAATATTGATGTTAAAACAGTATGACTTTGTTTTTTTTTTAATTAACTATTTGCAAGTGCATCAAAGATATGATTATATACAATGCAGCTAATCTGTGATGGAATCTTGAGTGCTCACTAAATTACCCAGGTCATTTATAGAATGGAACATCATTTGCCACGATCACATGGAATTATGATACGGCTCAATTAGCTGAAATCAACCCAGGTCATTTATAGAATGGAACATCATTTGCCACGATCACATGGAATTATGATATGGCTCAATTAGCTGAAATCAAGTAGGACAATGCGTCTGCATCTCCATGTAGCTGTACAAATAACAATGAGCGAGAGCAAATTATTTACAAGTGACATCCGGAAACAGCTGTTTCATGCTCGTTGGCGATCATCAGCTAGGAGAAGTCACAGTAAATAACAAGGTCTGTGTACTGAGGCTAGAATGAACAATACATCGGAAGTGCAGTGGTGCCTCAAAGGAAAAAAAATACTCAATGAAAAACTCACCAATGAGAAATTAGTGAGAAAATTCATGTGCCAGCAGTGCGCAGGCCTCAAT
>JAFIDM010012231.1:28672134-28694256 GCA_023159025.1 Thereuonema tuberculata
AAAATGTAAAGCAAATAATGACACTTACTGGTTTTGTATTATGTTTCTGTGTTACAGTAATGGACTTTGAATCTCCTTCTTTGCTTGGGAGGACCATACCCACAGAAAATTCTAAATGTAAACAGAAGGAATGAATGAATAATTAAGAATGTGCTGTTAACATCTAAAATCTTATGATCAAATAAAGTGATCTACGGAAGACTAAACCAAATTAAAATACTACTGATAAATTTTGAAAATATGAAAGTTAAAAAAGAATTTACTAAAATGTCACTGAAATTTAAAAATAGAATGAAATAAATAGTATAAATCAATGTTTCCCAACCTTTTTTTTCCTATGCTCCACCTAAACCTTTCAAAAATTCTTATGCCCCCTACTTAACATATAAAATACCACAATATATATCTATTTTTTTTATATATATTATAAGAACTGTTATATTTATATTGTTTCTTATTTATTTAAATTAACCGTTACAATTTTTATAATTTCATTAATCGTTATATTAATTAAAGTAAGTAATAAAAATATACACTTCATGGTAGTAATTTTTATTTAACAATTAATTTTCGCATTGCCCCCTCTTAACAATCAAATTGTCCTCTTGTGGGGCGTGGGCCCCACGTTGGGAAACACTGGTATAAATAGTATATATATATATATATATATAATAAAATTGGCTTATGTCACTTTGGTTTCAAGGTAAGGAAAATTTTTAGTTTTCTGATTTATCTAATATTCTTAAGAAATAAATACTCATTTATCTGAATACTGCATAAATGTGGATTGACACTATCTTCCCTTCAATATTCAAAAAGGAACATTTTTCTGACCAAATCTTACATACATACATAGCCGTGTTTCCTGTTCCACCAATGGTGGGTCTAGGAAGCCAGATTCGAGCCGCCAGGCCGGATCAGGGCGGAACAGAAGCTCTGTTCCGATTATTTCAAGGGAGATGATACTGAGGTGCTTTCCCAGAGCTAACCCTCAGGACGCCATTACGGAATGACGTCAGACCGAAGAGAAAGCGAAGAAGAGGTTAATACACAGGAAAGGAAATTTTTGAAACATCCATGCTCACAACCGGGATTTGAACCCGGGCACCGGCATACTGGCCTAACGGCAGACCGCCGCCTGAGACCGCTCGACCACACCGGCGCGGCTGCCAAAATCTTAAATCACAAAAATCCTTTCATCCACATTACTATTAGCTGTATATAGTTTTTCCAGTGTCTAAAAACTTATCTATCTTTGTCTATCTTGTTAGACAAACAAGAAGAAGAAAAAAGTAAAAGAAACAAAACATTGCATGTAAATTCTGGATCAGGCCAAAACCGTTGGTGTAATTTGATTTCTAATTATGTTTTTTAAATTATTTTGTGTAGGACTTTTTATTGGCTTTTAAAATTCCTTACTTTATTGTTAATAATAATCATAATAATTAGTGTTTATTTGAATCAAAGTTTAAAATTAGGATACCAATCTTAAACTAAATCCTATCATTCATGATGTAAGGATTTTTTTTAAGAGTTTGCTGTGCTTTCTAAAAAAAAAAATTGAAATGCTAGGGATTTTTTTTTATAATTTAAAAAAAAAAAAAAAAAATCAATACAAAAATAAAGTAATTTATATATGTTATGGGAAAAAAAAATATCTATGTAAGATGCATGACAAAAAGTTCTTGTTGTTAATATAAATTCACTGCACATTGCTTCATATTACAGCCGATTCATATCTCATAAGGCCTTCTCAGTAAACCTTTTTTTTTTTTTAACTTGACCCATGGCAAATAATAGGAAAACTCAATTCCATTATTAACTACATAGGATACTTTTTCCAATAATAATTTTAATTCACCATGGAGAAAAATGAAATCAGACACATGCATCTTAAACTCAAAAGAACTTATAAAAATATCAAAGTTAAGGAATCATAGAAAAAGTAAGAAATAAAAAAAAATTGAAAACAGATGGTTAAGAGTAAATGTCTTCACCAAGACTTGTCACTTGAAATTCCTGAATGATTTAAGCTTAAAAGAAAGAGTAGACCAAATGTGTGTTAAATGTTAGTGAAAAAGCTCTCAATTCTTAAATATTACCAAAGACAAACATAAAAACTACAAATTACATTTCCTCCAGAAAAGAAGTTTAAACATCACATATTCTTAAATAATACCATAGATTCAATTCAAATACCGTAATGTTGTTTTGTTTTTTAATGCTTGTCATTTACCAATTTTTTTAAATAAAATTTCAATAATACAAATTAAATTATATTAGTTATTTAAATATCCAAGACATATAAGAAGAAAAAAAAAATTAGAAATAATTTCAGGTTTAGTGTTTTAGCTAACTGGAACATCTGGATGAACAGCAAAAGTGAAGCTAGTATTATCAGAAAGAATTGCATATGTCATGAGCTTATTCTAGCCGACAAAAAAGTAAAATCTCAACAATATTGAATGGAATGGTCAGAAAAATGTAAATTAATGTTTCGACAGCAAGTCACAAAAGAACATTTCTAATATGTTGCAAAATATTTCACAGGTCTAATAGTTGATGATTAAGTAAGAACGTTTCAATCTTTTAAATATTTTTTTGATACCACAAGTACTTTGTTTTTCCTACCACATTTCTTTACTTTTACTCTGTTCCATTGCTTCTTCTGATATTTAATAGTCAAGTTTTTTAAAGTACACTGCATTAATAATCCTTTAATTACTTATTTTTTTTTTGTTAATTGATATCACTGCAGTTTCTTGTATGTTTGTTCTCAAACTGCTCTGAATTACTAAAAAAAAAAAAAAAATCGATTTAGCAGTGGCATTCTTTACAATAAACCGATGTTTAGTAATGAAGCTACTACAAACCCATCTTTCCAATTTCTTTGAAGAAACGAAATGGAGAAAGACAAAACACTAAGAGAAAGGTTATGAATTATCCATTTACTGTCTTACCTTCTCTGAGATCTCTTACGTATTCAGCAACTTTTTCTCGCAATGTTTTAATTCCTTTCAGTCGGATCATTTCTTTTAATATGTCTCCTTCAGAATTACTATTTGAAACAGTAACGGTAATCTAAAATCAGAAGAAACAAAATATTAACCAAAAGATATTTACTTATAGAAAAAGAGCATAATTTAGTAAATTAAACGAACGGATTTTAAATCATGGTTCTTATTCAAATTCAAGAATCAGGGCTTTTTTTTTTTATTAAAACTTAGAAATTTACAAGTGATCTCATTCACATCAATGATTTAATATGTTAAGATTTAACTCAGCATACCATCATTACTCTAAACATTCTGTTTCTCAAAATTTCTATATGGATCCAATATTTCCCTCATTCAGAAACTAAGAATGTTGAATGTAATTATTATTTAACATACTGAGAAAAGGAGAGAATTTAGTTGGATAGAAAATAATTTTGCACCATCTTATTAAGGTGAGGCGCAAATCAGTTGGGACGATTTGGAAGTCTAAGTTGAAATCGTTCTGTAAGTGTTAAAAATATAACAGTTTAAATGTGAATTAATCATATTCTCCTATTCTGGATTTTTATACGATAACTGAATTAATTACATTTCAGCTTAAAATAGGCTAATTTTTTGAAAGAATTTGCTTTCTATTAATTTATTTTAGCTTAAAAAGCTTTCATTTCTTATTCTATGAATAAATTAAAGAAATAATCTATTCCCTGAATTCAAAATTTCCTTTACTTTCCCAATAGTTGAATTTAAAAAAAATAAAAACAATAAACCGAAACTATTAAATTTCTGATTTTTATTTTTTTTAAATTCAACCATTGTGAAAGTAAAGGGAATGTTGAATTCAGTTACTAGATTATTACTTTATTTATTCATAGAATCAGAAATGGGAGCTTTCTTGAAGCTAAAATAATTTAATAGAAAGCAAATTCTTGCGAAAAATTAGCTGATTTTGAGCTTAAATGTAATTAATTCAGTTATCGTATAAAAATCAAGAATAGCAGAATATGATTCATTCCTATTTAAACTGTCATATTTTAAATTTTCAGATTTTTAGTTATGTTTCTAACACTTACGAAACGATTTGAACATCCAAATCATCCCAAATGACTTCCGCCTCCCCTTAAATCGTAGAAATCACTGCAAGCCAAACTGTAACAACAAGATTTTAAAAATCGAACAGCAAATAAAAATATCGCCCACTTTTAAAAACTAACATTAATTCGATGTCATTCGATTTTCAATAAATATTCATTCCACGTTGAATTTATAAGTATTTTAAAAGAAAAATATATCTTTATAAAAGAAATCTTCCAACAACAGAAAGTGGAAAAAGGCTCCTTTGTAACTAAATTGTAAGTCCTCTACTTTTGATGAAAATAAAATGCTTAGATTTCTCAACATAGCCACAATATCTTTTAGCTTCTCTAGTTGTTTTATCTTCTGTAAAATGCTCAACCCCTTCAGATCACATTTTTACCAGAATGGTAGCAATAGGTCATCATTTTTGGTTAATTTTCACCTTGTATCTAACTAATTTATATATACACTCTAATGTATCCTATCAAAGAATTTTAATTTGTCTTAAGTTTTTATTATTATTAGTAGTAGTAAAAGTTTTGCTTGCTTCTTAAAATTAGATGATATAAATTAGTATCCTCATTAGAAAATATGTCAATATGTTTATATAGAATAAAAGGGAGAATATTTGACTAAAATTCTATTTGTGTCTCACGCCATTTCTTGAACACAATCTTTGGATTGTTAACTATTTTGTGAAAAACATTCTTATGATTTTTTTTTTTTTTTTATATAATTTGTTTCGTTATAAATACATAAGTATTAAACAAAAATTTTTTTTAAAAAATCAACAAATGAGAATCAGTTTCTAAATTACAATTAGCACTTCTGTCTACCCAATAATGTGGCAAAGCTAGAAATCAAGGAATGTATTTGAAAGCTTATGGGAAGTTCTAAAAACGTGATTCTGACACTATTTCCTAATCATCCTTCAGTTGATAAAAGCTCAGGAAATGTGAGTAGTTCTAAATCTTCTTCTGCAAGCAGATCCCTTCCGAGTGCTACCACTCGAAGAAGAATGGGAGATCCATAGCCTTTCATATATTCTCTCCACTGTTCATCAAGTGGGTAACTTAGGCTGATGAGGGCTAACAAGCACGAAACAACTGCTAAGAATTGTTAACAGCTCACAATGTATTGAAGAAAATGTGCATTTTAAAATATTCTTTTCAAATTTCACCAAACAAGTTAAATCCTTTTATTTTTGGTAGAAGAGAAGCAAACCACGTTCGCTTTATTTGTCATTTTTATTAATATATATATGAAGTGAATAAAAACAGTAGACCTCTTGAGACGGTAATGGCTGAGTGCACCAATCCTCAATTAACTTTGATGGCTGCAGTGTGGACGTAGCTAAAATTAGTGGAGGGTGCTGCTCCAGAAAAATTTTAGCCTTTGTTTTAAAATTGTGTGAAAGGAAACAAACATGTATAAAAAGAAATTTATCAAGTTTCTGAATAAGTTTTCTTTTTATACATGTTTGTTCCCTTTCACACAATTTTAAAACAAAGGCTAACATTTTTCTGGATCAGCACCCCCCCACTAATTTTAGCTACGTCCACACTGCAGCCATCAAAGTTAATTGAGGATTGGTGCACTCGGCCATAAGTGATATATTGTCAGTAATGGGAGAGGTGTTGAATACCACTGCTAACCCATGGTATGTTGCACCAAAACGTTAAAAAGGTCATCTTGCATCCAATTGGTAAAACATCATTTATGTTAGCAAAGAATTCCCTCACAGGAATTGGTTCAATTTAGGGAAATCCTATTGCAGCATCTGGATTGAAGCTTTGAAAATATGAATGGATTGTCCTCACAGTATATTTAATCTGTTGTGAGAATATTTTAGCATTCTCTACCAGAATTACAGAATACTGTAATATGTGAAACCACAGCCTGATCTTGCAAAGAGCACAAATATGCAATAACAACTTGAATGGCAAAATGATAAATCGACTTTAGGAAGTAATGGGTTTTGTGACGATATGTAGATTATGATTCCAATTAGTGAGCCCTATATTCTTACTTTTTCACCAACTGCATTTATCTAATATGTCATTAATCTAAATTTTCCTGGGAAAGTAATGCTCATGCAATCACTCAGTCAGTGTGTCTGTGTCTCACACCCCCAACAACCACCGAATGGATCCTCTGAACAAGATTTCATCTAACTTTTATATTTAATTTCTTTTTCTCTTCATGTGTGGGTCCTTATCAAGAAATAAGCACATGAAGACGACACAAATTCCCATAGAAGCCTAACAATTAGAGGAAAGGGTTTTAGATAAAATTAAAACAAATTATAAAAACTCAGATAAAACTGAAGTAAAGATGTAACTTAATAAAAATTAAGGAAAAAAAAATGACCCTTACATCAACATCTTCTGGTTTGTTCTCTTCGCTCAAGTTGGGAATTTCAATCTTGCCAGTCACTTCTTTGTCACTATTGTGTAAATTGCCTGCAAATCAAATATCCATTGAAGTTAATAAAAGTGATATTGTGACTTGAAATTTTAAACAAGACTTATTTCAGGTTAATTTCCTAACTTGGCATGTAATGAAAAATTAAGTGATCAAACAGCATTGTTTAGAGACGAGTTCTACAGATTAATTTATGCACTGTCCTCTACTATCACGTTAAATGGCAAAGTACAACATTGTAATGCCCTGACAGATTGCAAGCTGACAAATTAAGAGAATTGTTTACATGCACAGCTTTGTCTGCAATTTTTGTCTTTTAATTTTTTTAACTTAACATTATTTATGGATTATATGGATATGTTTTATTGTTTTTATTTTATATATTATCAAAAAGCTTCCACATTTTAATTTTATAACAAAAAAAATAAAAAAATAAATTAAAATTCCTGTAATTTGGCAAAAGAAACTATATTAAAGATTTTAATTTTTAAATTACAGTGAAAACTCGATTAACCGTTACTCTGTTATCAGTCATCGTTCGCAAAACCTACTTCTCCGTAAAATATGGGACGTTGCTGCGAAAAAAGCTTGAGCCTCGAAGAAACAGAAGAAGATGACTGATTACAGCTTCAACATATAAACCTTATTATCTAGTACTGTTTTATGTTTCTATTATTATTATTTGTTTGGTGTTTGACGATATCTATTTGTTACTGATAGATTTTTCTTTGTATTAATTTATTGTTTGCCTTTCTTCCCAAACCAGCATTGAAATTTCGTTACTCTACATGTTTATTGTGAAATTTCTGTTATCCGTCTATTCGGTTAACCGTCACAGTCCCGGTCCCGAAGGTGACGGTTAATCGAGTTTTCACTGTATCTAGATTGACAGAAGCAGACACGACTTAAGATTGAGATGACACAAAGCAAAAGATGGCTGTATTATTACCTAAGAAAGATTTTCATTTCATTTTTTTAAATTATGTTAACAGTTGTAAATTACAATTTGATTAAACTTAATTTTAAATAGAGCATAAGCTAACCATAAAATGAAGTAATCTAATATGAACAAAATGTTCAGCAGTTAAGTACTTACTCCATTTAATATCTTTTGGTACCAAATATAATAAAACTAGGATTACCTTTCCAATTCATCTTGATTTCCCATTCATAAAAAAATATCAGTTTTGCTTTTCTGTTATTTGCAGAAGCTTCACCATCAATATTTGTCACCTCAGTG
Organism: Thereuonema tuberculata; assembly: GCA_023159025.1. Taxonomy (NCBI): domain Eukaryota; kingdom Metazoa; phylum Arthropoda; class Chilopoda; order Scutigeromorpha; family Scutigeridae; genus Thereuonema; species Thereuonema tuberculata. The sequence goes on from JAFIDM010012231.1 coordinate 28,679,869, forward strand.
ATGATAACTTGTCCTAAAGCAGTTTTAGAAGCAATTAATACACAATTCTTTATAAATATTTATGTCTTAAAGTAAGTATATAAATGAAATGGCGTTTTAAATTATTTGGATTTACAGTCGTATCTCGGACTATACCCTAGTACTTACTTACACTTTGCATCAGAACCATACCCCAAAGTTATGATGTTTGCTTTCAAGGTATGTACACTTTGAGTACGCTGTCACCTGTGCAGCATATTACTACTACTAATGTATGTTTCATCAGATTGTTTTCAAAGGCTTCGGTTTGCATCTCTTTCTGTTTGACTATTTCTATTTGTCATTAAATTGATATTAAGTGTTTATAAATTTTAATATAAGAAGGGAAAAGAATGTGTTTATAAATTTTACTTATGTGTTTTCTTTTGATTAATTTACTAACTAAGTTTAGTAATACAGTTAACAGAATTTAAGACAAAAGTTGTAAGGCTGTTATTTATATTGGCATCATGTATATCTACTGTTCGTTTTCGAAAGCTAGAATCACCACTCGCGGATGATTCTTCTCTGCAGAGGGGTGATACGCTGAGATGGGCACTTTCCTAAGACCTGTTTACTGGATCTGGAACTTTCCCCCCCCCCCCCCCCACTCCCACAAAAAACTCCCAATAATTTTCCATAATTCTTTCCCGAAAAGCGCAAATAGAATGCAGCTACTAGTAAACTAACACTGATAAAAAGTAAATATCCCCTCTTCATTTCTACTCAGCTCTATTTTGATGAAATCGAAGGAGACCTGACCCATGCGCAAAAGCACTGAAGGTTCTCATAAACAAAAAGAAACAGTACGTTATTTTTGACAACCCAGAGAAGTTATGTTCAAAAAGGATAATCTCAGTGCCTTACATACATTGAAAGGGTAGAAAAAAATTGCTTTGACTTATTGATACGTTCTGGAACCTAGCCTGCCATACGTACATGGTATGACTTTAAATTCACAAGATTTAAAAATTTAAAAGATTGTCTCGTTTAATAGTATTAGATACGCTTATGATTTTAAACAATTTGGATGATGAGAAGCATTATTGATTATTTACTCAAGAAAATTCCTTCAGTTTCCTCATAAAAACAAAACTATTGGGTAGATGGGGCTGATAATTGAATAATTTAAAAATTAAAATTCTAATTAAATAAAAAAAAAAGTACAAATGCAAAAAGTAATGTAAGTACTAAGAAACTAAGAGAAAGGAGAACCAAATGACTAAACAACAAACAAACAAATATTAACCAGTTTTAAAGACTGATTAGGTTTTGTATGTTTATAATTTAAGAAAATTGATAACTAAGATTTTCTCTGTATTAAAGTCAACACATTTAGAATTGACCAAATTGGAAGAATTGTTGGCAAGAGATATTCTGTCAATTAAGGCTAACTAGATCTTATTCAAAAAATAAAAAGGAAGTAATTTATGATAAATCAAAAAACAAAATGCATTCTATGTCACTATTCATCCAGATTAAAAGCCTTAGCGATATTACTGATAGTGGCTAGATCCTAACAAATTAAATTTTTTGTCTTTTTAGAATTTTTTCGTTATTAGAAACAATCATATTTTCCCCTTACTCTCTTTATAATATTGTAAATATCCTTAATACTATAGTCATTTTCTATTCCTGATGATGAATTAAATTTTGTCTTTTAGAACATAGGCTTACTGAAAAGCCTAAATGGAATTGGAAAAAAAAAACCAACAACCCTTAAACAAGGAAAAACTTGCCTTTATCTTACAATGCAAATTATTTTGTAATTTCTCTGACTTTTGTATCTAGAGAATGAATAGCAGCTCAGAAAAACAACTATAATATTGTTGTATTATACAGCAGAGCCCCAATTATCCATGGAATTGGGTGGCAAGGGCTTCGTGGATAATGAAAACCGTGGATAACCCGAAAAAAGACTAAAAATGAGGTGTAAACACGAAAAAAAATTTCACCATTAAAAACTACGTTTTATTGTATAAAAAATATAATATGTAAACTTTTAAAATATGTACAGTATAGCAGAAAGCTTTGCTGTACGTTTGTATCCACAAATTCCGAGAAGGCCTATAGGATCACGATGCACAATAAACCTGTCAGTAATTTTCACCTTTGCACTAAAGGGCCTATCGTATTTTCCCTGTTGTTGGCTTGGATTAAAATTGGTTTTTTTGAGGTTCATAATTAAAAAAAAAATTTGCGGCACTCGCGGATAATCAGGGCTCTACTGTATATGCTTCTTTTTATCATGTTATAACAATACTTATACCTTTTCAATGAACTCAATTACCACAGAATACAAAGAAAGCATCAGAAAGCAGAATAGAAGGATCAAAACCCTACTGATATTTTTTGCACTTTAAATTACTGGTCAAATGACTTAAATTGTTGGTCTCTATTTGAAGCTAAGCATTTAAAAATAACATACATGGATATGTATTCGTAGGCATTTATTACTGGGTTTTTAAAAAAAAAAACAAAAAAAAAAAAACGATGTAAGATAATCATCCAATCAAGTAACTGAATAGTAGCCAAAATAATTAATATATTTAATTTTTACTTAATCAATGTCATCATTTTAACAGTAAAATAAAACAAAGAATGCACATAACTAAACAAAACACAAAATCACTGAGCTATTTTTTGATATTTGTGCTGGAAATTGGAGACAGTACTGTTTCGAGGCTTATTGGCCTCTCATCAGTCCAAATCCATCCAGCATACCAAGCTCAGTGAAATGGGACGATATACAAAACGGACAAACATACAAATCAATGACCCCTGAATTACAAAAACATCAAAATAAAAAAAAGAATAAAAAGGGGTGAATAATTAATCCCCGCTAGCGTTTAGCATAGCATCAAGGAATTAATTTATAACAAGATTAGTAATTAGACAATAGATTTAACGTGCGTTAGTACATTTTTACAGTAAAATAAAACAAAGAACGCACATAACTAAACAAAACACAAAATCACTGAGCTATTTTTTGATATTTTATTCTTTATTTTATTTTGATGTTTTTGTAATTCAGGGGTCATTGATTTATATGTTTGTCCTTTTTGTATATCGTCCCATTTCACTGAGCTTGGTATGCTGGATGGATTTGGACTGATGAGAGGCCAATAAGCCTCGAAACAGTACTGTCTCCAATTTCCAGCACAAATATCAAAAAATAGCTCAGTGAATTTGTGTTTTGTTTAGTTATGTGCATTCTTTGTTTTATTTTACTGTAAAAATGTACTAAAGCACGTTAAATCTATTGTCAATGTCATCATGTTTTTTAAATCTTTTCCTTAATGTAATAGCATTAAAACAAACTTTTCAAACTGCCCATTCATAAATTTGTCTATTTAAGGGAATTTTAAAAAAGAAATCAAAACAAAGAAGTTAACTAATAAGCCAGTTGTACTCACCAACTCCTGGTTCATCTAGAACTAAATCTGTGAACAGAGCCTTGAGTTTATCCTTGGACCATGGCGATGCATTTTTTTCTGTCCTGCAAAAATTTCATTTTTGATTATGTAGTAACTTCTCTTAATTACCTTGCACAATTAGCATATTTATGTCTGCCTTCTGTTATATACACAAAACAGAACAACAGCTTTATTTTTTATCAAGAGTTAACTATTATCTGATCAACAACTGAGGACCTCAATTTTTCCTTGGGGACTTCAAGGGGAAATAAAGAGTTAGATGATGATATCTACACAGCAAGCGCCAATGTTTGAACAATATTTTCTTGTTTTTTTTTTTCTCAGTCTCAATATTTAATCAAGTTTCAACTCAGAAGCATCAGAAAGAAGATCGGCTTAACATGTTTCGGTAAAATAATAAAGAAAAGAAAAGGATAAAACACATTTTAGTGGAATGGTAAAGATGATTGAGATTCAACAGTTTAAAGTGCTAAGAATACTTCAACCTTTAGGATACACGACTTGCCTCCTGCCTTTGTCTGAAATTTTTTATATAATCAGATTTACTGCCTTTAACCTATTACTAATATAAGCAGTGCCAGATTAAGGGGCGAGTTATGCAGACAGTTGCCCTTGGCCCTAAGCTTAATAGGGGTGCAAAATTCAAAAAAATTAATTTGACTAAAACAAACTAAATATTAAGTAGTTTAAATTAGTCATAAAGATGATAAAGTAAACGAATAACTAGGCGTTTTTTTTCTTGTGTTTTTAGTAGAGACCCTATTTGCCCACATGGTAGCCACTCAAAAAGTCAACCTCACGTCCTCGTCGTGGGTGGCGGGCAACATCATAGGCTCTAAATAGACTATTGATAGTTCTAGATAGATAACTATAGATGGCTAACAAGGCTCTGGTCTCCGAATCTAAGGTGTAAGGCATCGTGCTGATGGATGTATGGCACTACGGGGTAAAATAGTCACGAACGATCCCTGTGGGTTGCCTGGCGACACCCACAGTATTTAAACTGCCTAAAGCAGTGCCTTCCAGGCAGATATGGGGATATGAGCCTCGTGACTGCTTTTTTTCCCCAATTATATAAACATCTTATGGAAAAATTACAAAAGAAAAAAACCCTACGGTCGAGGACCCTCAGAGGAACTCGAACGGTAATGACACACAAGGGTGATTTTAAACTATGAAGATTATTCAAGTAAACATACAGCACAGCAAGGCAGCAACCGCTACACTCTGCAAATTCATCTTAGAAGAAGCTGTAGACATCGTCCTCATCCAGGAACCTTGGTGTTACAAGGATAAGGTTAGAGGATTAGGAAATATTGGGGGAACTATCATTGCATGTTCTAACAATAAACCACGTACTTGTATATTTATTAAAAAGAATATGAGTATTTTACTCTGACTGAATTTTGCACCACTGATTTGGTAGCAATTAAAGTTAAGTTTAACGATAAGGAAAAACAGAGGGATGTTATTTTTACCTCTGCTTACTTTCCTTATGATTCACCTGAACCTCCAGCTGCTGAGGAATTTGTTAAACTTGTTATCATGATGAAGGATAAAAAGGAAGAACTCATCACTGGTATTGATGCCAACGCACACCACATTATATGGGGGAGTAAAGACATTAATATCAGAGGTGAAAAACTTTTAGAATTTATAATCCCTTCAGATTTACAAATTCTTAATAATGGTAACACTCCTACGTTTTTTAATAAAATTAGAGAGGAAGTTATTGACATTACCTTAGGTACTCCTTTTGTTGGTACCAAAGTGAAAAATTGGCATGTATCTAATGAGATGACCATTTCAGATCATAAATACATTAGCTTTACCCTAGAATCAAGTTTTCTTATAACTAAATTCTACAGAAATCCTAAAAATACTAATTGGGAATCTTACAAAGATGACCTTAAAAATAGTATTGGATTTTGCCCACAACGGATTAAATCTGTTGAAGACATAGAGATAACTGTTGATTATGTACAACAATCTATTATCTCTTCATATCATGCGAATTGTCCCGAGATTAAGCTCAAACTACCTAGACGGGTCTCTTGGTGGGATCAAGAGCTAACTAATCTCAGAACACGCACTAGAAAGCTGTTTAATGCAGCTAAAAGAAACGGTGAATGGGATTTTTATAAACAATCACTCACTGAATATAATAGAGCTTTGAGAAAAGCTAAACGAAAATCATGGAGGAAGTACTGCGAGGAAATTTATAATGTACCTAACAGTTCTAGACTATAAAATTTTAACAAAAGAACCTAATCTTAGATTAGGGACTCTGTTACAAAAAGATGGAAGTTAAACTACCAATGGGGAAGAAACACTTAAGGTTCTAACCAGTGTACATTTCCCAGATTCTGTCGAGATCGATCGGGACGGAAATGCAAACTCGCTAAATTTAAACTTGGGGTCTCATTTTAGAGCACCCAAGGAAAATTGGCGGACTGCGCGACTGGCCATCAATCGATCAAAGGTAGAATGGGCAGTATCTACTTTCAAACCTTTTAAATCAGCTGGATTAGATCAAATCTTTCCAGCTCTTATACCAAAAGGAATAAGCTTTCTAGCTACACCTTTGTAATATTTTTAGAGCAAACCTAGCACTGGGTTATATTCCATCTCAATGGAGACCAGTCAAGGTTGTGTTTATTCCCAAGCCGAGTCGATCTTCTTATGTCAACGCCAAAGCTTTTAGACCAATTAGCTTAACATCTTTTCTTCTGAAAACTATGGAAAAGCTAATTGATAAATATATCAGGGAGGGTGTACTTAGGACTTATCCAATACACCCAAACCAATATGCCTATCAAGTTGGGAAATCAACTGAGGCGGCTCTTCATAGCCTTGTCTCTATTGTCGAAACCACACTTGAAAACAAAGAAATAGCTCGTGCAGCTTTTCTTGACATTGAAGGAGCATTTGATAATACATCCTTCTTTTCTATAGATAGGGCACAAAAACATGGTATTGACCCGACCACGTGTGGTTGGATAAATGCTATGTTGAAAAACAGAACTATTCATACTTCCATTTATGAAGATACCTTACGAGTTTCGGTGACCAGGGGATGTCTGCAGGGAGGGGTTCTTTCACCTCTCCTGTGGAGCCTGGTGGTTGACGAACTTATTGAGGGACTAATACAGAAAGATTTTTATACTCAGGGATTTGCGGACGACATTGTGATCATTGTAAGGGGTAAATTCCCTAACGTGATTTCGGGTCTAATGCAAAATGCACTAAGTACTGTAGAAAATTGGTGTGATAATATTAAATTATCAGTAAATCCCAATAAAACGGTTCTTGTTCCTTTCACTAAGAAAAGGAATTTGGAGGGTCTTAAAGAACCTATCCTATACAACAAGAACATTAGAATATCCAAGGAAGTTAAATATCTGGGCATTACCCTAGATTCTAAACTAAACTGGAACTCCCATATTAATAAAACTATCAATAAAGCATACGTTGCCTTCTGGTCATGTAGAAATGCTATTGGAAAAACATGGGGATTAAAACCTAGTGTTATCTATTGGATTTACACAATGGTTATTAAACCCATTATATTATATGCAACTATAGTTTGGTGGACTAAAGGTAAACTGATTACAACCAGGAACAAACTGAACACCTTACAAAGACTAGCATGTATGGGCATTACTGGGGCTAAGAGGACAATCCCTACTGCCAGTATGGAGGTCCTTCTTGATTTACCCTCTCTTCACTTGGCACTTGAAGCAGAGGCAAGAGCGACCATACATAGACTTAAAATTAATAATCTGTGGAAACCACATTATTGTAATGTGGGACATGCAGCCCTAACTAGGGACATTTCTAATGAACCATTTTTACAAATGAACTCTGACAAAATGATACCTAGAATATCTTTCACAAAACTTTTCCGCAATATCATTCCTTGCCAAGATGAATGGAATAATGAGAAAAAACCCACCGATGTCAATGGAATAATCTGGTATACAGATGGTTCTAAACATAATGGGAAAACCGGAGCTGGAATCAGAGGAATGAAACCAAGGATGGACATAAGTCTAAGCCTAAGGGTCTACTCAACAGTATTCCAAGCGGAAACATATGCCATTCTACAATGTGCCTATGAAAATATAAAAATAGAAATATCTATATATTTACAGATAGTCAGGCAGCTCTTAAAGCCCTGAATTCTCCCAATTTCTTCTTCTTTTCTGGCGCTACAACCCTGGGTGGGTTTTGGCCTCTCGGACAACACCTCTCCACTTCGATCTGTCCATCGCTTTACTTTTCCATCCTCTTAATTCCCATCACAACAAGGTCTGTGAACACATTGTCCAACCATCTTATTTTGGGTCGCCCTTTCTTCCTTCTCGAATACAGTCTTCCTTTCAACATTCTCTTGGGCATCCGAGTCTCTGCCATTCTCTCTAGGTGTCCCAGCCAATTTATTCTTTGTGCTTTTATGAACTTCACCAGATCTCGTCCTTCAATCAGGTCATTGAGCTCGTGGTTGTAGCGTATCCTCCATCTATCTTCTTCTTTGACAGGTCCAAATATGCGCCGTAAAATTTCCGTTCAAAACATCTCAAAGCATTTTCATCACACTGTGTTAGTGTCCATGTTTCTGAGCTATACGTAACCACTGGGCGGATCAATGTCCTGTAAATCTTCAACTTAGTAGCTCGTGAAATAAGTTGATTCCTAAACATCTGAACATTAGCATAATATGCTCTGTTTCCAGCTTGTATTCTGTCTTTTATACAACTGCTCATTTCGCACTGGCTATTAATAAGAACTCCTAGGTACCTGAATTGGTTCACACTTTCGAAAATCTTGCTGCCTATATTTATATTTGGAGAGGCTCTTCTAATATTCGAGGTGGACATTAACATATACTTAGTCTTACTCTCATTTACCAATAGTCCCATTTCTTCAGCTTCCTTTTCCATTTCTACCAATTCTAAATTAGTATGGGAATGTAAGCAAACCCTTAATAGTCTTGCTGAACATAATTGGGTAAACCTAATATGGGTACCAGGACATAAAGGGATTGAAGGTAATGAGCTAGCAGACAAACTAGCAAAAAAAGGAGATTGAAACCTTGTTCATTGGACCTGAACCAGTCTGTGGGATCTCTATTGAAACCACTAAAACTGCAATTCGGGACTGGGCAAGAAGACAGCAAAAGACCTATTGGAGTAATCTTCAGGGCAGAAACACTCAAAGCTCTTTATTAAAGAGCCTTTAAGGAAAAGAGCCAGGGAACTTATTAGTTTAAATAAGAACCAGACTAGAATCTTGACAGGACTTTTTACAGGTCACTGTCACTTAATGAAACACCTTTTTAATATAAATATAGTTTCAAATCCTACTTGCAGAAGATGTGGAAAAGCTGATGAAACAGCAGCACACATACTATGTGAGTGTGAAGCGCTTGCGAGCTTCCCAATCCCTCAAACTATGTGACGATACCCCTGCATAAAACATTACAGATTAGTAAAATCCAAGGACTTATGCAGAATTAAGGACATTGGGATACACAATAGGCCTTTTGAGGCCGCAGTGTTAGGGACTTAATAGTACCTCCCATTTTACGTTATGTAATGCCCACACGGTTGGCGTTGTCACTAAGACATTGGCCTCTCACCTTGAGTACCGGGTTCAGTTCTCTTGTGGGTTTTGTGATGGATCACGATCCGTGCTGGGTAGGCTTTCTTGGGGTTCTCCAGTTTCCCCCGCACTTCTCCTACCATACTTTTTCAAGTCTTTCTCTCAGTCTATCCTCATTTCCGTGGGCTAGCACAATAGACCTACAGATCGTGGTGCTTGGCTTCCCAGACACTCATATTTCCGGACAATTAATTAATGAAGATTATGGTGAAGTAAATTGACTCCAGCAGTATCATAAAAGGCTCCAAAGTGGTGATTATTTTGCATTTATTAATTTTCAACATAGAACACATTTCCCACAAATATCTAATTTCACTGAAGATGGCCCATTAATGGGAAGAAACTAGTTTGAATTTTTTAATTGTAAATAGTTCTTTAAATTGTAAACTCAAGTGTGTTGGCTGTTTTAAGACTTTTTAAAAACTTCTAACGCACACGTTAATAATTTTAATCTAATTTCCAATTAAGTAAATACAGAAGCACTATATAATATCCAGTTTAAACTTGAATCGTTTACTATTAACTATTAATTATCAAACTGTAAATATAATTTTTAAGGTTTAAATGCAAGAAGAATATACAGATGTATATCACACTCAAACAAATTACACATGCCATGTCCAGAATACATACATATGAGTGTCTCAGCATTATCAGGGAGAAGATTTGTTCTGTGCACTGTCACTATATTGGAATATGCCGAGCATCTGCGCCATATTTCCCAAGTGTTAACACTTGGGAAACCACACATCCTGCAGGGACTTTTCAGCCCAAGTTCTTCAACTAAACCCCTCAACACCTGAACAATGACATCACCACCTTCTGCGCTACCTGTTGCTTCCTTCACTTGGGTTTGAAGAGTGGAATACCCACGAAGGAAAACATGTTGATAAATGTTTTTCAACATAGGAATTTTCTGCTTGTAGCAACTATTGATACCTAATCATCTTTACTATTCCAGTAAAAGTGCTTTATCATTTTCTGTAGAATGTTAATTATTAGAAGTAGGAAAGGAGCATATATAGCAGGGGTGGCCAAACTTGCTTAGAGTCAGAGCCACACATAATAAACTTCAGATGTTTGAGAGCCGCAAGACATGGACAGCTGTTACAGACCTGTTTTATTAACAATTGCGCTATACTCCTTGCTGATCTTAATTTTTTTTTAATCCCTCACTCAAATCAAGCATTAAAATTGAATTTAAATTCTTAAATATATTTACACATCATAAATGTTAAACTTATGTTTTAACCCAGGGGATTCTTCGTTTAAACTTGGTAAATAATTATAAAACTTGAAAACTTTACAGTATTTTCCTTCTATATTAATTGCAATGGAAAAAGGAGATTCAAGTCACGATATTTCCTAGAGCCGCACATTTGATCACAAAGAGCCACAGTTTGGCCACCCCTGATATATAGGAATAATGAGTAGCCGCAAAGCTGTTATATGATAGCAAGATTTAAATTTGTGAGAAAGACGATTCCAATGATATCTTAAAGATGGAATGGATGGGTATTCATTTTTTTAAATAGTGTAAAATTAATATTGGGGTGGTTGGGAAACTCAAGAGGGAGTGTTGAAGAGCCATCATGTATATCTTGCATTAGAGCTGCCTTCAAGTCATCATTAGATGACGACAACTGAACATCCATTTAATGCACAAACTGTTGCTATAACCTCCATATGTCACTTTCTGATAAATCTGGAAACCTTTCCACACTTGGAATGCTGTCTTTTTTTCTATGACGGCCCTCGATCTCGGACTGTTACTCAAATGAAGTCGGAAAAGCATTTGAAACAAAACTTGTACGCAACAGCGATTGTAAGGCATCACATTATAAAAGACAGGCAATCATCTGAAGACTTTCTTTTAAAGATTTCTGTAATATTCGTGTTGTGGTGCACCAAAACATTTGCTCAGATTTTTCACATTTGCTGAATTACCACAATAATCTTATAACTGAAAAAATCCTGCTCTTCTTAAAAAAATCTAAAATCTGGGAATATATGCATCTAGTGCAATTAATGAATCATGTTTAAAATGCTTTCGAATTTACTCATTTCTACAACTGACCTATGTAAATATGTAAATTTGTATGATTGGGTCCAGACTCCTGAAAATCACACTCATCTGAAGACTGGTGTAAGATAAGCAACAATATATGTTAAAAAATACTAATTTACCTGTAGCTCACTTGAAGGATCATTTCATAAAGGGCCGTCTTGTTCTCTATCTTTTTTTCTTTTAATTTTTATCACATCTGAAGGATTTTAATAAAGAACAAATTTCCAGATTTTCCCGTTTTCCAGAGTTTTTTTTTTTTGGAAGGGAGGCATGATGGCAATGTTTATGGAGCATCATGAATACTAATTAAACTCAAAATTATCTTACTTTTAAACTACATAATACTCTTAAGTTTGTTCTTTTAAGTCAAAATATTATTGTAATTACAACTAGAGTAACAAATGAAGATACAAGCTTTGCAAATACTTAGCATTCCCATTATGTTAATATAATTAATACTTTAAATCACTTCTTTAATAACAAAAATAAAATCCTCCACTACACAGTGATATTTCGTAAGGCCTAATCGGTCTACTTCCTCAGGCCTATTATATTACGGGAAGAGAGACCATCTCTCTCCTTCCCAAAATTAAGAAATAATGATTTACAATCAAGAAAATTAGAATACTATACTAACAATTATAAACGTGAATTATGCTAATGATAATATCCACATCTGTGATCTTTGTTGAAAATAGGTCCGAATCGTTGTCTTCAATTTTTTAAAGTAATGTACAAAACATGGATATTTCAAATGTCCTAATCGTTGTCTTCAATTTTTTAAATTTTTTAAAGTAATGTCCATTGCTTAATAAATTTAAATTTACCTTTAAAATTCTTGACAGTAAAATCTCTTTACCTTAAATCTTCATTATTATTAATAAACAAACAAATTGAGAAAGTAGGTCGATTAGGCCATATGAAATATCGCCGTGTAGCGGAGGATTTTATTTTTGTTATTAAAGAAGTGATTTAAAATATTAAGAAGAATTTATTTGTATGTTTACAATTAATACTTGAATTCTTGCTTCTACCATATTTTCAATTGTGAATTTTTATCAATACATGCTGTCCCCGCTTAACAAGCATTCGTTATCCATGTCCCTTCTCAGTTACATCGCCAAATAATTGTAGACCACCAATTACAAATTCCCTGTACTTACACAGTTTGCTGACAACATTTTGTCCCACCATGTGGCCTAGTCCATCCACACAACACTCCAATGTGCATCACTGTCAGTTTTACTTCTTTCTCTTATTATATTTTTCAGTTACTTTCTACCCAGCCCTCTGAAGAATCGATTCCAGATTTTTTTCCCAAAGGTTAAAGGTGGGAGGGCATCGAATTGACCACCTGACCTCAACTTAGTGGCGCTACAATGAAATGCCTTACTTCCTACAAAACTCCAGGGATACTTTATTTCTTTTTAACTTCACTTCTATTGTTAATAAAGATCTAATTTATAATGTGCAACAAAATTTAACAGTGAATTAAGTACTTGTTATCTGGTGTCAACACAATTTGAAATAAACAAATAAATTCCACGAACTGTCTATCCTGGATTCATTTTTTTCTTACATCATAAGTCAACAGTCAATATTAATAGATGAAACACGACCAGGCCCCTCTGAAATTCGGTTATAAAGTAAACGTGTAGAAATTTATTAGTAAAAAATATGTACAAGTATAAATAACAAAGGTATGCTTTCACATTTGTCATGTGCTTTTGCTGTGTACAGGGACCAGTTAAATAATTCTCTCATAATTTATGAATCTATGGTCCCCCATAAGTGGATTCACTTCAAGTTGTAATGATTTGGAGTCCTAATCATCCACTTAAATGAAGATGGCCTGTATTCAAATTCTTCAGGAATAATAAGAGGAAGTGAGGGAGGATAATAGAGCTTCTCATTTCTCATTAATTGTGCATCTAATTAATTATATCGCCTTTCAAAGTAATAATGTTTTAATAGAACATTGCTCTGTTTTTTTTTGTAGAAGGACAGGAGCTATTACTGTAAATAAATAAAATAAAAAAAGAAAGAAAGAAAAGAAAGATCAAGATAGGTTCCTGACTGGCAATACTGTTGATTTCTAAGTTTGCAAAAATAACAGAAGACAAAACAAGTTTTTTGCTGAGTGAATATAAAAATAGAAAACTAATAATTATGTTTTTAAATATTTATTAAATTTATTAACTTAGAATTTTAATTATTGGAGGCAAATTCGAAAAACTTCAGCAAATAACACGACGAACTGTTCTAACCTTACATGTTTGACAATTATTTGTATGCTGTAATTGTGGAAGAAAATGTTATTTAAAAGTTTTATTCCATTAATCTTAATCAGGAATAAAAATATTATTAATCAAGCTACTGTTAAAGGATCTAGTTTCCAAATAAACTATTCTTTTCATTAAGGATAATAATGAAAAGATACAAATGATGTCTGATTAGTAACAGATTCCTTTAATTTAAAAAACAAACTGAGAACTAAAACAAGTTAAGAAAAAGACAAGTTTTGGGACATACTTTAGTCTCTATTACTAAATTCAATGTAAAAGTTGAAAATAAGTTTTTCATAAATTTTACTGCACCTATTAACTATTCATTCTCCACATCTCTCAAAAAACATCAATCAACAACAACAACCACAAAAGTATGTAAAAATTTCACATATACTGCTAATGAATATATTAGGCCAATCACTTTATCAATTATATAAACATATATCCAAAATTCTTTGCATCATAATCTCACAACTAAACAATTTTTATTGAGTAATTTCTATTCAATCGCCATCAAAAAAAGAAATATATTGAATGTTTTATATTTTATAACTATAAAATTCCATCAATTATTTGCGTAGCTGCTGTAATAAAACTGACAATTACAGAGTAATGTTTTCTGGCCATACATTTGTTATTCTAGGCAACAAAATATATTTGTTTATAATTCGTAGCTAAATATTAATTTTTTTTTTTTAAACAAACATATTTCGGGAAGGAATTCTTTTAAAGCAGGCCCATTATGAGCTGTCAATATTGGTCAAAATCTAATATCTTAAAACGTATATAAAAAGGAATATATCTCTACTATGTACAATGCACGACAAATGAAACTGCACATTCATTCTCCTTGGGATGAGAGATATATTGGTCATCTAAGAAACATTAGGAAGATAAACTGATGTGCTAATTG
>JAFIDM010012231.1:28694356-28707116 GCA_023159025.1 Thereuonema tuberculata
ATTGGTCATCTAAGAAACATTAGGAAGATAAACTGATGTGCTAATTGCTTAGGAGCATAAAGCCGATGAATTTATCTGGGTTTTCTATCAATGAGGAATCCAGGGGTATTCTTTTTTTGTCATTGGCCAAACCTTTAATGTTTTGTGTTCCTACACACTGAACGATAATCATGTGATTATATTTCTGTAACTGACTTTTCAGATTATAGCTAGAATTGGGCAGGTAATAAAAAGAGTTCATAAACTACATAATTCAGTGCTCTGGTTGGGTAAGGATGACTGCAGTCGTCCCATCAAGAACAGAGCCAGGAGAGCAATTCATATTATGTCATTCTCTTTTGACGTTTCTTCCAAAAATGATAAAAAAAAAATAACTTTGATGAAAGTAAATATTTTTTCCTTCTCTGCAACACCACCATGGCATATTCCAAAATCTGAAAAAAATCCAAAATATTCTCAGTCCAAAGCATTTCGGATTAGAGATGCTCTACTTCAACATCCTCAACACTGATGATTGAAGAACACCATGGAACATTCTAGTTATTCTTTTCACATTAAGATGGTAGGCCTAACCCTATACTGAATTTATAGTGCAATAAGGTGACATCCTGTCTAGCAAAACAAACCCCAATAACAGTAATTTTCTGGTATAATTTTCAAAAATTACCAATTTGGATGGACAATTTGAGATCCAAAATTTCGAGTTTTGCCATTGTAAATGAAGCACTGGTAGAGACAAATTAACAAATTAATTTTGAATTTGACAAAAGCTTTTTGTATTTTTAAAAGGCATTTCAGAATGCTGAATTTCAATATATAATCTTCATAGAGAAATAATTAACAAGTGTTAATACAATATTTGAGGATTGCATTAGAGAGAGCTCCTAGCACAATAAAAGGAAGGAAGAAAATGGAATTGAAGTTAAGTTAATTTTTTAATCCAAAGATCAAGAGGAATAAAATGACTAATAACTATTAACCTTTTTAGTTAAATCAAAACCACACTATTAAAAAGTATGTTTGACCTTTAGGGTTATATAATCGTGGTATTACTATTGAAGTGTCATTTTGTTTTTAACATGAGATAACATGATATAAACGATCTGGTTAAAAATTCAATGGACATTTTCACGATTAAAAATAAATCAATAAGCATCTGAAAAAAAAAAATCGAAATGCATTTCTGGAATTACTATAAAACAATTCACTTTTCCGTGGAACAAATAAATACATTGGTTTTAACACAGAAAATTTATACGGGTTACAATAATTTTTGTTTTAGAAAAAACCAAACACTTTTATTCAAACAAAAATTATTGTGACCCGTATAAATTGCATCTGAGTCTGCTAGCAGCCCATTTCATTGATAAAATCTACTTCACTGCTCTGGATGTTTTCAAAACATCTCGTTCTTATTATATCTAAAGCTGAGAAGGGACCCGGAGGATCGAATGATCGCAATTAAATGATTCAATCATTAATCTAGAGAAAAACCACTTTACAGTTATTGATAAATTAAACTCACATTCCGGCGAAAAAAAGCTCAGTATTTCTTTGTTAAAAATGGAAAATAAAGATGACCTAATTATATAACCTATCGATTCATCATAGAATATTAAAAATCAATATAAGCAAAACGGACAGCGATGCATTAACACAAAACTGTTATTAAAGAGACAAAGAATTATTAAAAACTACCTCAAAGCAATGATATGGATGAGGTTGCTTCAGAGAAATAACGAAGAAGCCATGGCTAGAAGATTGGAACGGTTAAGAAAAAGCTTAGAGGCAAACTAAACCTCACAATATCTCCAAATTGGAATTAAATGAAGTAAATATTATAATGTGACGTCTATATAACAGTAAGAAGATATTTTTTGCATAAACCTCGAGAAACCCATCTATAAGGCCAAAGCGGGAGCATCCGAGGGCAAATCATGATTTATTATTAGATCAATCGAAATCAGCTTCCAGGTTATGTGATTTTGATTTAGCGGGGAGTTTACATATTAATTCGGGTACTACAGAATGTAATTTAATTCGCTAAAAAGCTCTTTCATCCGTCAACCCAACCCAAGTGTTATTCACCCCATGAGGTCCTTCTGGCCAATAAAGGTTTAACATCCATTGAAGCGATGGAAGATGTTCTAAACGCTTGAGATTGTTGAATAATAGTGCACAGGTCACAGAAATGGTGATGGAAACCTTTTGTCGCCTGTAATTTACTCACCAATGCCAATTATTGACATTTGTTGCATCTGGACGATCTTCGACAATCCAACGTGGATCTCCTTCGCCCCATTTAGCCATGATATTCTAAGGTCAATTCACACCAAAATCAAACGAAAGAACACTTAAAAATGTCCAGAAGCAGCAGCTGGGGTGCAAGAGTGTTTTTACCAACGATACTGGGTCACTACGACACGATGTCCGGCTTTTTTCGTAACCCAGTCTACTGTAGAGATTTCCAGAAACAACTCGAGATTTCATAAATGCTGCCGATTGAGCGACACCTGCAGTTCAGGAACAGAAAGAGTAAAAGTGAAATGGATAGATGCTGCCATCTATTGATAGTATTTGGAACTAATCTATTTTATTTTTTTTTTTATTCCTAGGTACAAGAAAACTTCTGACGATCACCCTCTATAAATACCTTTTAATTAGCTATCACAAATTAACATACTGCAGAATTCCATAGTAAAGAAATAACTAATTCAGTGCTTCTTAAATATTTATTATTATTCACAGGGCCTTTCTAAATATTCGCAAGGCTCTGGGCAATTTAACTTCTGGGGCCCTTTTGCTAATACAAAGAAACTGTATTGTGGATATATAGTAAATATAATTATTTTAATAATGTTTTTTATTTTTAAATAAAATGCTTTTTTAATTCTATTTTTTTTCCGTTTGAAATTAGGTTAGTTTGAATAAAATGTTGAGGTTTGCAAATGTTTCCCCAATCTTTCTGTCTAATATATTTTTTTACATTTTTTGCTGTATGTTATGGGACCCCCATAGGCGCGGGGTTAGGACTAGGGCAAAAACCTGTGCCTAACGACGGCCCTGATTATACAGTATTTACCGCTGTCACTATTCGTTGACAAGTTGAAATTTATGTATGTATATTTGAAATTACTCATACTGTAAGATATTATGAATCCTACATACATTTCCATAACAACATATTTGGTTGTTAAACAACGGATATTAATTTCTAATCGTGGAATTTTTTAAACAATTTATATTAAAATTGTGAATTTTTAACATTCGATGTTGCGCAAAAGGAGCCATGTCTTGCCTAAATTTCCATTGTACGGAATATAATTTGAAGTTCCCAATAATTTCTAATGTAGGCCCCTAACAAGTTTAATCTGTTGTTATGTCTTATATCAATATAAAAACTGATTAAGAGATATATTTATTTTTATTTCGCGTTTAAAAAAATTATCTACAATTTAAAAAGTTAGAATTAATTTTTTTTTGATAAAATCTTGTTTGATATATTCTTCTCAAATTTTACTTGTTTTAATAAAAAAAAAAAAAAAATCGCTGGTCAACTGGCAAAATGTTTTATTCATTTTACTTATACAGTGCAACTTGGATAATTCGAACGTCTTTAATTCGAAGATTTCTCTTGGTCCCTTGAATTTCTTATTAAATCAATATTAAAAAATCGTGGATAATTCGAAGTTCAATTTCCTTAATTCGAAGTTTTTTATAAAAAAATTCGAACCATAACGACTTTTCGGCGTTTCATCGTTAAGAAATTCGACATGTGACAACTGAAATCCCCTTCCCGCCACCGTTCGACACGTGACGCCATTCGATACGTGACGCTTCAGACGCCATTCGAGCTTCCTGCTGTCAGTGTCACCATGTCTTTCAGTAAACCACGCGTGTACAAGAATTTAACGTTCGCTGAAAAGGTCGCCTTCATTCGCGAGGTGGAAAAGGTGTGAAGAAGAAATGCCAAATCGCCAACGAGTACGGGATAGCGCCGAATTTCATCGGTACATTGAAGGACAAACCAACATAAGTGAAGCTGTTTTCCGTTCACTAAATATGCTTGATGATTTTGCTAACCTTAAGCGACTGAATTCTACTAAACAATCAGACATTGCACAATTTTTTGAAAACCTATAATTTTCTGTATTGAATGTAATATGTACTGTAGCTTACGTAATGTAAATCTTATTTTGTTTACATACATATAGTGCTTAAGTCTTTCATACCATGATCTTTCTGAATAAATATTTACTTATTGACAGAATAATCTTTTCAAGCATTCAGTGGACCTGAAATTAAAGTTAAAAGATGTAACTTGTTTAATTCGAAGTCTTGGATAATTCGAAGCTTTGTAGTGGTCCCTTCAGCTTCGAATTATCCAAGTTGCACTGTATTTGGATTTCCTTTTCATAAAACTTTTGCACAAATTCTAAAACAAAAAAAATATATAAAATGGAAATTTAGACTATGTGCATATTTTAATTAAAACAACATAAGAAAAAAAGAAAGAATATATTTCGTTGTTTCTTGCGAATTTATATTTCGTATAATTTTTTTTTAAAAATATTTTGTTGAATTGCTATTGCCAAAAAATATATATCTTTTTGAAATAACTCAGCAGGTAACCTGCACTTTGCGTTTCACAAATGTTTCGAATACGAGGTGATTTACGACATTGTCTATCACTTTGAAAACTATTTTTTGCTTGATTCAGGCTTGCAATTACTTTGGACTTTAAATTTCTTCATAATCTCTTTCCTTTCGTACATAAAACATTTTCAACTATGATAATTGAAAAGACTTGAAACATTTTTCAGCAGGAATCTTAACACAACAACTAGACAAAATTTATATGGAAATTAAGGCAGATTAAAAATCCCGTAGGGACTGTTGCTGCTAAAGATGTTAAAGAGTTCTGACTTTGCAGTTATGTTGGCGGAGAAAAATACTTCCTAACATTTTAGTTAATTACAGTGTTCCCAGCAATGAAATAATTAAGTAAACAAATTAAAATGAATGGAAATGTAAAGATGAATTATAAATGTAAATGTTTATGAAAATCTAAATTTAATGATGTTTTTAAAACTGCTGATTTTTTCTTATATTTCTGCATGAAATAGATAATTTAGCGTAAATATTTTCCATTAAAAATAGTTTCTTTATGAATAAGTTTTACTATTAGGCCTAATATAAATGGGTAAATAAATTTTCAACAACACAGGATAACCAAAAAAAAAAATCATTACAGTTGATAACAGTATCGTACTTTCAAAAAACATTTTTAAACTTTTTAACATAGTAAGAAAAAACTTAATTTTTTATTAATTTATCTATCTATTTTTTTTTTTTTTTTTTTTGGTGGGCTGCCTTTTAGAAAACTGTATATAATATTAAAATATATTTAATATATATATATATATATTGCACATATTATTTACAATAATATTGAATAAAAACTTTTAAAATATTTAATATAAAGATTTAATCACTACTCCATACTTGCAATGAAAACATTACTTGCATGGTTGCGATGAAAAATTTTACTTTAATGCTAACGGTTTGTTTGTTTCAGTAAATGAAACTAATGTAGAATAACGTAAATAATGTAGAAATATTTACGAGCAGTTCTAAATTATTGGTTTTATTTTTTTAACGAACTTGCCTGCCTCATATTCATATCAGAAAATCTTCATTTCTAAAACGTTCGTTGCATATTCCGATGGCTTTTTTTCCCCGATCGAATCTTGACCCACCAGCTTTTTTTAATACTTCATCATTCGGAAAAGAATGAAAGCTGACATTTTTATTATATCTGTAAACCCTATTAAAGCATTGGGGAACACAACATTTCCTTCTACCTCGCTTTTTCTTGGTCACTTTTCCCTCAGACATGTAGCCTAACCACGTGTCTTGTTAAAACGATCAGCTGGGCGAATGATCAACCACACCACTTTCGTTTTGGCGCCCTCTATATTTCGTTTCGCTTCCCAATATCATACGTAGTAATCTGCCGCAGTTAATTTCAGGGACTCGTGGAAGTCGATATAACCAAGAGAACATTACTGAACGAGATCATTTCGGAAGTGCTTGTATCCTGGTGTGGACTGTCATTATGATGGGCTCTCGTACACATCTCCATGTCTTTCATAGAGGTACCGTAACTGGGATGTCATAATTCAACAATACGCCCGTCTCTTCAGGGATGCAATGGTTTCTGGTTTCCTGTTTATGGGCAATAATGCACATCCCCATAGAACGGATCTTGCCAATGAGTCCCTGGAAACAGAATATCCGGTTCATAGATTGGCCGGCGAGGTCCCCTGATCTGAACCCTATTGAACATGCTTGGGATATGCTCGGGAGACGGGCATTGCAGGACGGAATCCTCCTCGTGCCCTTCAAGAGCTGCGTACAAAGAACTGCGTTCAAGAGCTGCTTACAGGAATGGAACTATTCCTCAGGAACAGCTCGATAATCTCATCCGCAGTATACCACATTGTTGTACGGCATGCATTTCTGTCAGTGGACATCATATTCCATATCAACATTTCTGTAGAGCATTAAAATTTGCTTTTGTGCCAAGACATGTCAATAACGGTGTGACTCTAAATTTGCTTTTTTCCATTTTAACAATTTTTTTTTCAGCCATGATTGTTGATTTCTTTTGTTTTATTATCGTTTTCAGTTGTGTCACACATAATGTAGACCAAATTGGTTCACATTAAACAGCTGTATGTGTCTGAATTGCCATGGTCCTTAATTTATGGACATGAGATTAGCTTCTGTTTATTTAGATTTTGCAGCCTTATAGTTTACAGAAGAATAGCCAAGCCAATAATAACAGTTGTTTAATTTCGGAATTGTTATTCAAACAGGAATGCAGCAGTGTGAACGCAAGAATAATGCACACCGTAGGCTATGTTAAAACTTCAAACAAAACCACCTACATAAATCAATATCTTTTATACGAGTAAATCTTTAAATTTCCATTTTATCAGTATTTTATTGTAAATTGAGTCCTTTTAAAGAAGTCCTTAAACTTGACTTACATAGACCAAATTTGCCATTCAGGCACAACTTCGCAGTCAAGACGGTGGCCTGTCACAAGCTGATGTGTCTGAGCCTGGCTTTGAATCCCGGAATCGGCAGAGATGTTGCCTTACTTTCCTGTTTGTCTGCCTCTTCTTCTCTTCAGGATCGGAGCCATATTACAATGGTTTCCTCAGGAAGGCAACGGAAAACCACCTCAGTACCTGTTTCAAGAAATATGGCAGAAACACAACAAGTTACGATGTTGCTGACTTGCCATTAGACCTATCTCGTGACAGAACAGACATAAACATATGATAGGTCAAATCATAAACAAATGATTTGTTTTATTGAA
This sequence comes from Thereuonema tuberculata, assembly GCA_023159025.1. Taxonomy (NCBI): domain Eukaryota; kingdom Metazoa; phylum Arthropoda; class Chilopoda; order Scutigeromorpha; family Scutigeridae; genus Thereuonema; species Thereuonema tuberculata. The sequence continues at coordinate 28,701,747 of JAFIDM010012231.1, forward strand.
GAGTGTCCTTTATGCTAAGAAGTTCTTAAAATTAATCTACTTAAAACAAAATTTATTCTTAATTAGACTTTATAAAATCTGAAATTTGATGTTATTTAGTTTGTTATACTGCAGTATATCTAAGGACATTACATGTTGACACTTCAGTAAAAGTAATCCATAAAATTAACAGCTGTAAAATTTCAACCTAAAGATATACAGAGTGTAATCAAAACCTTAAATCTGAAATGTGAAGAATATTAAGTAAATTATTATTTCAGTTACTTAGCACAAACCAATTGGATCATTATGTAACATAAGACTGAAAATTAATATGCACGAACCAACAATTTAAAAATATGTAGGCCTACAGAGTTTAACAAAATTCTAAAATCTGAAGCTTGATTTTATTTGGGTTACTTTACAGCAGAAATATTCGGGCCTTTTATAAGTTAATTAAGTTAATGTATCCCACTAGTATGCCAATGCGACCGTACATGTGACCATTGCGAGAATTTAGGCTTCCAGGTTTCCTTGACGACGAGTCTAAGTTAGAAGTACGATCCACTATTTTGGATGTTAAGCATCAGACGTCGAAACAAGAATATATTTTTTTTCTCTTTTGGTCCTCAAACCCAAATATTTTTAGTATATATTTTCTAAACGACAAGCTTAAAATATATAAATGAAGAATAGCTGCCCAATATTATGAAAGAGAAAAATGGGTTTTATAGGAAGAGTGTTGCCTGACTAATGCCGCGCTGTAATGGAATATTTCGTTATCTTTATAGAGATTACTAATAAATAGGGGATGTGCTGACTTACCGAAGGCAGGGTCGTGTTAATCCATGGCCGGTCCCCTAAGCTTTCAGATATTTCGGGCCCCCTCCGGCATTTTCACTCCACTATAGCTGACAGTCTGACCCTGGTACGGTTGGGTATTAGACCCAGTACGTAGCCTTATATCCATTTTCAGTGTCTCCTTTTGAGAGAGAAAAAATATTCACAAGTCAGCCTTATGAATAATACGGCGCTGTCCAAAGACAGAAGAGATCATGACAGATTACGATGATCTGGTTGTGTAATCGGAAATACATCGACAATATTTTTTGTAACATAATATTATTGGTCGTAAGAAATATTACTTTTAGGGAGAAAAGACAAAATTCGCTGCCTAAATCTTCTGTTTTTTTCTCTTAGAAGATCTATTTCTATTTGTAAGGCAGGAACACCTTCAACTCTGGCGACTTAAGTCACTGGGGCCTTCCTAAAGAATTTCAATCAATTTCAATGATGAATTTCAATTCACCCTCCCTGCAGTTCAGACCTTTTACTTTGGGATTTTCATGTTTTCGGTCGTGAAAGACAGCTTTGCACAGCGATGGTATCACTCCGAAGTGGAAGTCGAAAATCTGACCTGCGAATGGTTATCGCACATTGGAGGGGAACTTTTCAAAGAAGACACAGCAAAACTCGTGCCACGTTACGATAAATGTATTATATAGTTTTCCAGATCTGTCTGTGCACAAAGCACTTTCGTAACGCACTTTCTCTATGTTTGAAAAATAATTTAATTTCCTGTGAAAATAAAAATAATTTCTACAATGAAAAGTCCGCGACGGGAATCGAACTTAAAACCTTCTGATCCCACGTCTTATCCATTAGGCCACGGGAACTACATATAGTTATTGTTCTTAAATATCTTTTATTACTCCCTCTCTGTGTATGACGCAATGAGAGAAAATTCAAAGAAAAATAAAATAACACATTAATTTTAGCCTACTAAATTAGAATTTAAATTTCAATGTTCATTGTTTTAGCCTAATACAAGCGATATGCAAGAGATCTAAGACGTAGGGTTCCCACTGTTGTGAGGAATTTTTGTCTTAAATTCCATTTCTTTCTCTTTTTTTTTCCTTCTTTCTTTAAGATAATGTAGGTTTCTTTTTTTTGGTTATGTTATGAATTTTAGGCAGAAAAGCAATATACGATAGAAATAAATAAATAATATTTTCCTTAGCTTTTTTTTTATTATTAAGCAGTTTAAATTTATTAAGAAAAAATAAAACATATATAAATATGCAACTTTTTTTTTTAATCTTTATCTTTTTTCTTTCTTTTGCACTACAACCTCGTTTATCCGGACTAACTGAGACCAAAGGCAATCCGGAAAATCGAAAATCCTGATAATCCGGGTAATAAGCAAAACAAATCCTTAAATAAACAGACTTACCGTTTATTACGATGAAAAACTATGTTTTGTAGCTTCAACGCCCTGTGACACACTAGTAAAGCTTTCTTAAACTCGACAAAAAGCATTTTATTACCCTAATTTATTGTACAATCTATGCAGGAACTGTACATTTAATCAAAATAAAAAGCGAATGCTTGGCATACTTATAGTTATGTTCTTGTTATCGTAGTTAAAATTATTATCTACGTGAACATTAAAAAAAAAAGTCTATAAATCTGATCCGGATTATCCGGAAATCCGTATCAACGAGGACCGGATAAACGAGGTTGTAGTGTACTAATATGCGTTTCTTTTGGCATTTTGTTAATATTATTAATATTATACTTTAACCATTAAAATTGATGGATGTGTTCTGAGATTGATTTAAAAACCTAAGCCCCCATGTTTTTTAATTATATTTTTTAGTATTATTTTTCTGAAACCACAGATTTTTTTTCCCCCGGAATAAACCCATCTCAATCCCTTTTCTGAATTTGTGATTGGGGTGTGTGTGTGTGTGTGGGGGGGGGGTAACTTCACAAACGTGTATCAAATGCTTTTCTGAGTTACATATCAAATGAAAGATGTTTCACCAAGTTTTTTTTTTTTTTTTTTCATAAATGTTCTATGTGTCCACCTTGCGTGACGCGGCAGACATCCAGACGGTAATCCTTGTTTGACCATACGCTGTGCAGCTTATCACTGGCGATGGTTCCACTGGCGATACGATGTCGCCGTTTTGCGAGGAAGTGGAGGAACGAACACTTTGTCCCTTCACGTACCGCCAAAGCAAAAGTATGTAGTAGTCAGATCCAGCTATCTTGGAGGCCAGCGGAGTAAGGCCTGATCACTGTGCGCCTTATCCATTGTGTAGATATCCATGGACCAGGTTGTGGTAGTAAGATCTATGTCAAAACTGAACTCGTTTTCGCAAGACGCATATGACGCAAAACGCCTTCTCATGTAGCCAGGGCCGGATCTAGGGTACCGCCAGTGCGGGGGGGGGGGTCCGCTGAAAAGGGGAGCTCGCGCCGTGGCCTGGGTGCGGCTCGAAATAGCTCGGTAAGGCCCGTGAAGGATTTTCGCTGGGGAGGCCAACAATTTTTAGATCCGGCCCTGCATGTAGCGAAACTCCCATTTTGGTTGCACCTGCGCTGTAGTGGCAGTTCGATGGAACTAGTATGCAGCGTTTTGAGCTGTGAGCCTCTGAAATGTGTCAAAGATTACGAATAACCCTAATTTATTTTTTCCTAATAAATTAAAATACTTATAATAAAACGATAAGGAGAACATTATTTATTTTTTTCTAATCGTTTATTACTTTTCTGCATAATAGTCATAACATAATCGCAAAAAAAAAAAAAAAAAAATCCTACAGGCTTATGAATAGCACTGTACTAATTGTTCAACTGTTGAACAATATAATAAAAAAAATTCCTTAAACTTTAAATTTCTTACTTAAGTATTAAGTATAAAGCCCGTACTTTCTCAAGTAAATTAGAACTAAAATAATTTTAATTATAAAAATTAATAGAGGTATGACCATTAACAATTGTGAGGATAAATACCTCATTCTGTGGAATTTATAAAACTTGGTTTTCAGGAAAAAAAAATGTATGTATTAAATTATAACTGAATAATTTTAGAATTCTTATCCATTAATTTAAATGATTCAAATATTAACAAAATGCCAGGAGAAAAGCATATTTTAACAACTCGCTTATATAATCGTTTTGGACGGACGATCTTTGCAGATCGACTTTCCAACTTGCTCCCGTTCCCGATATAAAATCTTTTATATCTCTGATATAACATGCTAATATTCTATAAAAATGTAAGCTTCTCATGTGATCTCTTTGTTTGTATTTTTCTTATTTGATAGTCGTTGAACTTTAGAGGCTTGTATTATGTGTCATTTGACCAATAACTGAGTTAAGATTTTTATCTTTTTTTCTTTTATTAAATTTGGAAATGTGTATTTATTTGAGGTCATGCCTCTCACAAGTGCGAAATCCCATGCGACTGCTTGAAATACCAGTTCCTAACAATCTCGTATTAAGTGAAAAAGAACCAAGTCTTTGGCTTCTGGAACAACGTTAAATTCTTAATTATCGAAATCCTAAATTTGACAGGATTTGTAATGGTCATATTGCCGGGATCTTTGTCTTGATGATGATTTCGGCCTAATATTGCAATAAAATGCAAATACATTTGCAAGGAATGTATGATTACTGCTATGTCAAAACACTTACAAGTGCGTGACCTCGAGCGTTGAGAACCGCACGAAAATGTTCTTAAAATATAAATCGCTCATCCTCAAAACAATGGTATCATTCACTCCCATGCAAAACTCAGACTGCTAGCGCCATCCGAAGACTGCACTTTGAAGACTGAATAGCTGTGCAACACTATCAGGTCAGTAGGAAAAGTTTGTTGTTCAGATAGTTGTAATTATTTTAAGCAGAGGGAAATATAGCAATATAGTCACGACATTGAAATATGTGTGTTATTGGTGCTATTTTATCGATATTTTGTTTCTTGGCGTTACCAAAGTTCCTCTCTTGGACCTTCAATAGGTGATCATTCAAATGTCTCTCGTGGTAACACGTGCAGTTTTGCATGAGAATGACTCGTACCACTGTTTTTGGAATGATCGATTTATATTCTAAGCACATTTTCGTGCGGTTCTCAGCGTTCGAGGTCACGCACTTCCCTTGTTAGGACCAATAATAACGAATCTCTGGATTAATCTTATGTCATCGTTCATTAACTAATGGGCGTAGTCGCCTAGTGGCTCTGTTGAGATTATTCGATTCTAATTCGTCTTATTGTAATTACGTAGTAATCCGCTATGTAGTTCCGGAGAAAGAGTACTTTCTGGTTCCCCCCAAATTACGTTGGTGTTGTCTTTTTGGTGGAAGGGGAAAAATGGTGATATTTAAAGCCGTGACGAATATGAGAAGTTTCTTGGTCTAATATGATCATCGCTTTAGTGTCTTCAAATGTCATCAAAATCTGTTTAGCTCAAGTCAGAATTTCAACAGTGTAGTGTGCAAATGGTGGTCCGTTTCGCTTCACACTAACGGTATTTCTGTTTAAGTTTTGTAATTTTTTTCGCCTACTTTCCAAGTCTTATCGAATAAGAAAGAGGCGATTGA
>JAFIDM010012231.1:28713924-28739493 GCA_023159025.1 Thereuonema tuberculata
GGGGGGGGGGGGGGGGGGGATAAATAAAAACAAAGTGTAGCGAATAGTTCCAGTACTTTATGAATCACCCGGTATACACTGTTTAACATAATTTGAGTAGAGATATTGCTTTTTCTATTTTAAATAATTCCTCACCTCAGATTTAAATCTCGTCTGAATTTCTTTTGCTTTGACCAGTTTTCTCCTTTCTTCTTCCAGCATTTTTTCCAACAAACTCCGTTCATCTTGAATTGTTCGCAGTTCATTTAACGCATTGAATTTGTCAACCAAAAGGGCTTCGCGTCTTGATTCTTCTGTTTCTAACATCAACCGAAATCGATTCTTTGAAAGATAAAAGAAAAAGAGCAGTTATGAAAAAAAAAAAAATAGGAAAATGAAACGGAAAAATGACAATGAATTATTTTTAAAATCCCTTTGTAAGAGTAGTTTTGCAATAACGACAGTTTTAAAATTCTTAACATCAGTGGCGGATTTCCCAATAGGCGCAGGAGGCGCGCGCCACGGGCCTCATCAATCAAGGGGACCTCAAAATTTACCTCTCAAAATAAAAAAAAATTGTTTTTTAGTTGTAAAAGCAAGATTTTCTTTTTTTTTGGTTGTAAAAGCAAGATTTCCTTTTTTTTGGGTGTAAAAGCAAGCCTAGGGGGCCTCACCAGTTAGCCTAGGGGCCCCAAAGGCATTGGTACGCCACTGGTAATGAAAATATTTAGAGGGGGCCTCAAAATTGAATTGCGCCTAGGGCCTCTCAAGTGCTAAATCCGCCACTGCTTAACATACGAATATACAAACTAGATCAATTGACAAAACGTAGGAAGAAGTTGTACGAAAGTAATGACCTCTGTTATTTTCCTCAGAAAATGTACGCCCCAGAACCAAAATATTGAATCAGTCCTTAATCATTATTACTTACCTTGTTATTTTTCCATAAAATTGTCATTTTTTTCCTATGCACTTTTGCCATATCTGAGTAAGTTTTGCAATATTAAAAATTACGGCTCTCTGAACTATGGTCTTGAATACACAGCCTTCCAGTGTATTAGGGGCATGTTTTGGCGTTGTTGCCTTGGTTCTTCATTGCGATTTTCTGAGTCGAGGAGACAATCAGTGGAATGACGTCATCAGAATCATAAAACAATAACTTCAAAAGATGAAATTTGGTATGTAGTGATGTCAACAGTGTTTTGGGACCAAGTTGGCGGTTTTGCTTTGTTCAACGATCATCTCCAATGTGTGAAAACATTATCAAAATTTTAGGGTTCTAGCTAACAGTATATAAAGTAAGATCCTCCTGCTTCGTGTTAACTCCCGACCCCAAAGCAGTCTCCACACGATGGAGGAAATTGCGGAATAGAGGGCCTATTCGTCCTCACCCCTGCCGCTCATAGAATGTATTTCGTAGACGACGTTTTGCAAAATGACCACGAAAGCTCCGGCACCGAAACAAGGAATTTTACTGTCCTGGATTAATGCGTCTTACTCAGAAGTGTCAAAAATACATAAAAATGATGGTAACTTTGTGGAAAAATAATATAATATGTAATAATGATTACTTTAAGTAAAAAAGTATGTTCTAGGATGCATATTTTCGTAGGAAAAAATAGATAAATTACACATTTAATTGAAAAAAACAAAATCAAAATTCCAGAATTATAAAGCAGTTGGTTTATGTTATTCGACATCATTTGCTTTTCTTATAACCAAATGACGTAGAAGCTGTATAAAGATAAAATATATCATTAACTAAGGTAAGTATTAACATTACTATATACCGACAAGACTACTGTACCTTTGATCCAATTTCGAACAAAATTATCAAAGCATTGAAAATTAAGTTGAATTTGAGTTATGTATTAAAACAATATTAAAACGTTTAATTTAAAAAAAAATGGATAAATTTAATAAAATAAAGCAACTGTTGTTGTTTACTGATCTAACTTTAAAAGCAAAACAAAACAAAAGACAAGTGAATGTAATTTTGTGCTAAAGCATAAATTTAAGGACGACTCATAATAATAAAAAAAAAATTAAAAATAATAATAAAAAAGGAAGTACATTAACGTAAGGGAGAATAAATAAAAAAGTTAGGAAAAAAAAATTAAAAAAAGCTAGGAAAAAAATCCCCGCGGACGTTGAAAAAAGAAAGAGGAATCCGTATATCTGCGGATTCGAACTGACAACCTCCCGTACACGAGTCCGAAACCTTAATCATCAACTTATAGCTGACGACTGAAATGAGATGGTTGCATTTCTAACATTTAAGCTAATAGTGGAAATCCACTGAAAATAATGTCTAATATCTCGAACATTGGAAGGGGATTGGCCCCTGAAAACACTGTTATAAAGAATGAACTAATAAAAAATTTATAGTCGAGGAAATCGAAGAAAATTAGACAAAATAATAAATTCTCAAAGTCATCACATACTTACTTTTAGTGAAAGTTCACAATACTAAAAGAATGAAAGCAAAATAAGTATTACCGATACAACCATTTACACTTTTGAATTTTCTATTCACATCAAGACGTGTTCTATCACTTTAAAAACATCAAAAGCAATTAAAGTCGCATTACAAACCAACACATAAAACATTACTCTCGATGGCAGATTAAGAATTACATTTTTTTTTTTTGTTTTACACTTTACTCATAAAACACATATCGATATGAAATTTTACAGCATTTGCATTTGAAGGTACTGTATTCTCATTTATAATTATTTCTGAAACTGTCTCAGGAGAGACAGCTCCAAATTGATTTTCTAGGAGGGTTTCACCCGGATGTGTAGAGTTTCAATTCTTAATGCAATATTACGTAAGATGTTGTTGAAGATATTTGCATTGCAGGAAATTTACGTAATAAAATTCCACAAGAAAAAGCAACAGCATTAACAAGGAATAGAAAATGAGGACTCATCGTGAAAATGATGTGGCTTCAATATATCTTCCAAACACTCAGAGATACTCTTCAGAATCGCAGTGGAAAAGCAAAAATAAAGAATTTAAAAAACTCACTAATGAAATATTAGTGAGAAAATTCATGTGCCAGCTGGGAAACACCAAAAATACTATTATATTATATTATATTATATTATATTATATTATATTATATTATATTATATTATATTATATTATATTAATACTAGCTGCCACGCGGTTTCACCCGCGTTAAATTGTGATTATGCATATCTGTTTCATACATATTATGAGTACATAACTAAGTGCATCTCATTAACTATAACTATCATCTGGAAATTATGTGGAAACATAAGAGGACCAATCACTAAAAAATAAACCGACTTGATAGAAAGAGTCTTCAGTTTGATGGCTATAAACTAAGAAATAATAAAATAGATTATGTACGTTTTTAAAATAGATTATGCTCAGTTCGGCCCTTCTCGGTAATGTTCGGTTCTCGTCGTGCGACCAACCCGCCCCCGACCCAGCGCGCCGTCGCCGCCGCCGCAACCGACAGTTTGGTTGACGTTTATGTTTACTGCTCCGCTCCTATTGGTCGTAGCGAGATGTTGTATAGCCTATAGCCTTCCTCAATCAATAGACGCTAAAAGAATTTTTCAAATCGGTAGTTCCTGAGATTAGAGCATTCAAACATAAAAACTCTTCAGCTTTATAATATTATATTATAGCTGGCACATGACTTTTATCACTAATATTTCATTACTGAGTTTTTTTGTTTTTTTTATTGTTTATTTTTTCTTTTGAGGCACCACTGCGATTCCGACGATCATTTCTATTAGCCTCAGTACTGAGACCTCGTTGTTTACTGGTGACTGCTCCTGGCTGATGATCGCCAAAGAACGTGAAACAGCTGTTCCAGGATGTCACTTGGTAAAAAATTTGTTCTCACCCATTGTTGTTTTTACTCAGAAATACTGTTGGAAAGGAGCGCCCACTGATTTAGAGGAATAGGTACTGGTCTCTAAACTGGACAATTCCTGCAGAAGGTCGTGGATTTCTTACAAAGACTGGTCTACCAATCCTCTGGAAACTGGGAATCCGATTCCTTTTGGTTAAAAGCGTGGGATTTACCACCGACTCTAAATTAGTTCCAAAACTGCGAATCGATTGGAACCAAAACTCCAGCTACACGATGGACCTTCAATGTTTTTAGCTATTTATGGGATTCCAAATCAGAAGTCTTTGGCAACTTTGAAATAACGTATAAAATACTTGTTTTGTGAATGGATTACAGCTCTCCGATGAAATTGCACACATAATTGACAACGATGCTCATATTTATGCATCTGAAAGAATGTGAGCATTAAAAAGAATGCTGGTCTATCAAACCCTCAAATGCTGGGTCTGTCTAGCCTAGAGTTCTTTTATTCTAACTGCTAATTTTTTACAATCCCTATTTCGGGTTTTTGATGGGTCTGGTTTCTACTTTGATCGTGATAGGTTGTTTAATCCTTTCTCCAGTTGAAAGCCGTACACCTGCTTAAAATTACGAAAGTTAATAACTTAATAATACACGACCAGTTTCGCCAATCTCGAGAACGAGCATTAATTTTACAAGTTAATTGAGTAACAAATATATAAAATTTATATATCAAATACAACAGGAAACGAAAGGTCTTCTGGGAAATTTCTGGTTTGTTATTAAGTTATTAAATTGTATTTCGTAATTTTAAACAGGTGTACGGCTTTCTTAATGTTGCTAATTTGTAGGGTGATTCACGAAGATATGCAGAAACTTCGGGAGATCATTCTACATGTAAAAGTAAAGAAACACAGTTATATAAACATAGGTTCGGAAATGCTTCGGTATCGAGTTACGTTTAGCGAAAGATTTCGCTCATAATGTAGTACCCTGGGTGAAATGAAGACTTGCTGGAAGTCTGGGAAGGTAAATTAAGGGGCGAAATCAGTGGTTTCTTATGGTTGTTGACCTGAAAAATCGAATGAAACATGTCGCAGAAGTGTATCTCCCAGTGGTTTGAAGCTTATCCCACGTGGAACCTACAAAAAAGTTGGCAACACAATAACAGCTATTCAACAATAATGTGAATTGCATTGTTTTGATTTATTGTGAGAGCTAACAACTGATGTGTAGTCCATGTGTGTATTGTTGTACTACATTATGGGCGAAATCTTTCGCTAGCAGTAACTCGATATCGAAGCATTTCCGGACCTATGTTTATATAACTTTTTTTCTGTACTTTTACATGTAGAATGAGCTCCCGAAGTTTCTGCATATCTTCGTGAATCACCCTGTATATCAGTACAAGCAAAACTTTGAATGAACCCTAATATACTATTTATTTATTTATTTATTTTTCTTTTAAAAAGAAATGAATAAGAATCCAAATTGGTTGATTTTTGTTCTTTTAATCAAATACCAACAAAGATTGGTCAAAATGTGTTTGCATTCAGCATTTTAGCCAATGGGCAAAGTAAAAAAAAATAAATAATCATGTTTTAGATGTTCTTAAATATCCACAAGACAAAGTGATAGTTCACATTTTGAACAAGAAACGGGAATTAGATCATTATTATTATTTACAAAAAAGACTCCCGGTCCTGAAACGAAATCCTTCATTAGGTGTTAAATAGTCCTCAAAGCATCTTTACCCAAAAGAACATATGTTAAACAATCATCTGTAATTAATTAACAATCTTACACATTTCTGGATGGAAATATATCTCTAATTAAATATTTAATTAAAGAAAATAACTCCAACTAATTTTCATTTTCAATTAAAAACTTTTCTTAAATTCTTTTAACTGACTTTTAGAGATTGCTATTGAATAAGTATTATTTAAATTTAATTGAAAAGCTTTAGTAAAATTTGGAAATCATTAACTGCATAAATACCTCGGAGTTAGCAGCATGAGGTATTAAATTTCTATGTTATAGAGATGTTATATTATTATTTCTATGTTATACTTTGGGTTTTTATTATTGTGATACATTGTTATTGATCGCTTATATTATATTTTTTATCACATTTCTAAAGCTCGATTTGTGCCGCCCGAGGCGGTCCCTGAGTTTATACATATCATAGATACTTAGAAAATAAGTTCAAACGACGCATAAAACGTTCCTCGACCACTGTAGTAGATCGAAAAGTCGGATATTCCTTTTATCCCCTTGAAGTTTCCTTGCATTGACATTATTAAACCCTTTTTAAACACCCTTTCTCTTTGTCCTTTCATTTTTCATTGCACCTCTTTCATTCCTGTATTTCAATCGAGGTGAAAGTATTAATGAACTTTCTTTCCTGTTATTCCAAATTAAACTCCTTTATTTATAATGATAGCTAATATTGAAATAATACATTATTTCAGTATTTTTCTATTTCCATATTTTATTTCAAATAATTACCTTATGTGAAATAATATTGAAATTACATTTCGAATACACATTAACATGAGAACGATTTAATAATTCTGTCAGCTTTAGCCGGTCGTTCTCAATTTTAAAATTTTCCTGTTTCTGGGCAGTGCTGGTTCGGAAGCTTCCGGATTGGAATCTGCATTATATCTAAATTTAGGACGTTACACTTCTTAAAAATTTAGCTTGTAATACTAACTAAAACAAGTTATAGCTGGCGCCCCAACTTTCACATATTCGTACGATAATTTCGCTTATGTAGCAGTCAGATGATTTCCGTGGTCTTTACAGACTACCTCCTAGTACTTTTTTTCCCTTTCAATCACCACGATCACGCTCATGTCCATTGTTTCTTCAGTATATAGGGAAGGGGTGAGGCATCAGATTGGATGTTCATGGGCTTGGCAGAACAAACCAGAGACGGTCCCCAGTGCTATAAAGTAATTAAAGAAGCAATGAAACGACACACGACAAAAGGGAGAAAGCAAAGTGCCAGGAGGTAGCCTGTAAAGACGGGAGACCCGTCTGACTGAGGCATAAACATGAGACGCGCGCTCGCGGGCTGTGAGAAAGGGGTCGCGGTCATGGGTGGTGAGAACATTATCTCAAAATCCAAGATCACGCGATCCCAGATTTGCTAGTATAAAATAAAAAAAACAAAACAAAAAAAAAACAGTTATAAATTGACGATTGATTTTTGCGGTTTTGGATTCATAGTTCCTTGTGCAACGGTCCATCTGTATTAATAGGAATATTTCTTATATGAACATAAGTCTATTATTAGCCTAAAGTTTTATCTCACTTTGGCAAATCGTTTTTCAGTTATGTTGATCGCGAACGGACGTGTTTCATCTAATTAGCCTACTTTCCAAGCGAAACGAGGCTAATCAAATCAGTCAATCTGTCTGTGTGTTTATGACCCCTAGTAACTTCTGAAACGCTGGATGATTCTTCTTGAAACTTGACTTACACATTTAAAGATAAGAGACCAACTTTTGTATGACAGACATGCATATTTCGACATAAATTACATTCTTGTACTTTTTATTATTCTAGCTCTTTTATCTGTCCAATGCTTAGTAGAAGACGTTCCAAACTTCAGAACAAATCGGAAATATCCTGATGAGAATATACTGTATAAACAAACAAAAAATTAATAGCACCCTTGATAACGTTGATTTTCCATAGTTAATTTTTCAGAAACTTGAAACGAAGCCGACAATCTTTGAGAAGCTACTGTCTTAATATCTTCTTTAATAGGATGTGAATCATTAAAAGAACTTCTCCGTAACTTAGGCTTTGGAAACTATGAATTTCAAATGACGGCTTCATTTTTTTCTCTTTCTTTTTGAAATGGCTTTCATCCAAATTAAGCCGAGTCGAAACGAAAGCAAACTTGGAAAGGAAAGAGCGCAGATGCCAAGAGGTCGCTTCCCATTCACGTTAGTTTCAACCAAAACTTAATGGAAGTGGTGAGAGGCAACTAAATCATAGACGAATCTCTTTCCCTGACAGTCTTAAAGAGTATTTTAAAAACACACAAGAAATCTCTATGAAAAGGAAATGGAAATGCATTAATGTAAGATATTTTTACTATGTCCTACCTAAAGATTTTAATTACTCCCAATGTAGCAATTACAAAATGGTGGAAACAATTTCAAATTTGTTATGATGTAATCAAAAAGAGCGTATAGTAAAAATGTCGATTATCCGAACCGCCAATTAACTGAACCACTTCCCCTCTAATTATTAATACTATATCTATTTTTACTGCACTGGCTGCACTATTTTACTGAATTATTATTCCTGCCAGTGAATCGATTCCTTTTCGATTTTAATATTAGAATATACTTGCAGTCATATCTTAATTTATCATTACAGAAGATAAAATATATATTCAAAATCAATTATTTTTTGTAACCAAAATACAGCAGTAATAATATTGAGTACAATGGTTTAATTGTAAGTCTAACTGCAATTTAGTTCGTAAAAACTATACAGGGCGATTCAAAATTCCCTGTAAAAACTTAAAAAGTAGGTCAGGAATACAAAAACAAACCGTATTCATAGTGGAACGTATGTCCGCGAACGCCACCCCAAAGGTGATAGAGGACGCTGTTTGGCAGCACATTACTTGGGCAGTGTGAGCCATCGTCGTTTGAGACGTTGACTTTGTACGATATATCGCTTCATTAATGCTGAGAGGACAGATATGCACCTAGCTTAAGGGGCAGCGAACGTAAACAATCGAACGTAATTATGAACAAGCCACTGTACAATCATCAAACGTTTGCACGTTTGCACCATAGGTTGTGTGGAACTGGATCATTCGACAGAAATAGCCATGATTGTTTACACCTTACTGTCATATTACAGACATAGGGCTAATCATCATGTTGTCTACCATAATTGACTTTTATTTCTGAACCTTAGTGTACCTTGTAGCATATTTGGGTGGCGTTTGCGGACATATGTTCCACTAAAAATACTGTTTTTGTATTCCTGACTTACCTTTAAAGTCTGTACAGGGAGTTTTGAATCACCCTGTATATTCTCATGTACGTTTGATTATCTGAACCAACATTAGTCCTAATCAGTTCGGATAATCGAGGATTCTACAACTGGAAGGAAAAATCTAAAATTTACGTGGTCACTCTTAATCCTATTGCTTTTACTTCACACTGACTCAATAAACAATTTCTTTCCAAACTGATCTAGGGCTGTTTTTATATAGTGAGGATTCTGATATCGTTTAGCACCGCTGGATGGTTTTCCCGCTTAGCTGAGTAATTTCCGAACGTGTCCTTTGCAATCTATTCAGAGATTGTATCTGTTAAATGCAGGATGATTTGTGTTACGGATTCACCATTTTCTCAATAATTTCATGTTTTTCTTCTTTGGTGAAATAGGAAAAAGATTGCACTTGTTTATTTTGAACACACTTTCGGGTCATTCCTTCCATTTGCCCTATTTCATCTCATTGGACTACTTTCGAACTAAAGTGAGACTAATCTGTGCGTTGTTACCATATTAATTCTTATACGATCGGTGAATCTTCTTGAAACCTGGTCTACACATTTTAGGACAAGAGGCGACATAAATTTTCTATTAGAAATTTTTTCTGTGACGTTTCTTACAGAGAAATTAGCGAGAGAAAAATCACAGAAATCCTCATAGAAAAAGCATTGGAAATGAAATAATGAATTATTCAAAGACAACCATATTTGCACCATATATTTACAGTTTAAAAATTTAAAAACTTATGTACACTCACTTAACGTTTCTGGTCTCCATAGCGATCGAGAACAGAAGAAACGTTAAGTGTATGTATATTTTTAAATTTTTAAACTATAAATATGTGGTAGAAATACGGTTGACTATGAATAATTTCTTATTGCACTAAAAATAATTTATAATGAAACAATGGATTTCTGTCGATTTATTAAACAAAACATACTAATTTAATTGTTAATCCTCTTAATAGCTACACGAGATTTAATATTTTTAATGTTAATGTTTTTAAATACAACTTAAAAAAGCAAAAAAAACAAAGATTTTTTGGTTGTATTGTTTTCACGAATGAAAAAAATTAAAAACAAGATTTTAAGGAAAGTAGGCATCAAGTTCTTTCAGGAATCTTAAGAAACTTCAAACTTCATTACTTTACTTGATTACTTAAAAAAAAAAAATCACATATTGAAATATTTGCTATAAAACCAATCTTTTGGATAATTGACTGAGTTCGCGAAGTCTAACTTTAAAAATTTGTATGTTTTTCTTCTGTTTATCTGATTGTCTGTATATCATCACGCTAAAACGGCTTGGCGGGTTTCCTTAAAATTTAGTACCTTGCTTATTTCTGCTCAAAGCCCGATTACTTTCCTTTCCATCCTAATTTTTCAACATTAATCCTCCCATTTATGTATCCCATCTCAGTGGCCACTATGCCATGGCTACTTGAGGTTATTCCTCATAGTAATCCTATGTTTATCTGGTTGCAAATCATCAATTGCTTGAAATATAAAGCGTAACCATAGAGATAATCATCATTGAATTTTAAAACTATGAATGAGACATTTATAACTGCAAGTTGAATAAATAGTGAAAGTCTGAATAAGTAATGAGATCTAACGGTAATGAAAGCAAATTAATACAGATCCACAGATGAGGCTTATAACTGCATTTATTCGTGATAAATTCAAGGTCTGAACGATCAGCTCCATAGTCTAATAAACGTTTACCATCAAAGAATCTGTTGTGATTCAATGAACAACATGCATAATTTTATTGAAAATAATACTGAATAGATTATTGCAAGATTATTTTCCTAAATTTTTATTCAATAATTAAAAGAAAAATAGGTTACACTGGAATTCAAAGTCTCTCCCTCCTTCCCTAAACAAGTTATCGATTACAAGCAGTACACTGTATATATTTGATCACACACGATCCCTGTTACGAGGAGCTGCTCGTCTCTTGTGTTCCCACCCTCTCCGTCACTGAACTCGACTCGAATTATTGAGACTGCAGCTTCATTATTAGTTCGAATTCCGAGAGGAGAATGAAGCCAATGGTGAGCTTCTCTGTATTGGTCTATGTCATACAGAGAAGTAGCCTTTTATTGGTGAAAAAGTGGATAAAGAAAACACCCCTTAAATTAAAAGTTCAAAACACATTTATCCTATGACATTCGTAAGTCATGGGCAATTACAGTGCAACAGTGCAAAATAGAGACCCGATAGATCATAATTATTGGATGCATAGTTTCAGACAGTCATATATATATTACATACATACATACATACATATATACATACATACGTATATACATACATACATGCATGCATACATACATACATACATACATACATCCAGGGTGAATCTAAATTAGGGAACAAACTGCGGGGGAGGGTTCCCATATCAAATGAAGTGAAAAATGTCAGAAAAACATAATTATGACCGGAAGTGCATGGATGCTTAGTTTTTCCAATTCA
This sequence comes from Thereuonema tuberculata, assembly GCA_023159025.1. NCBI lineage: Eukaryota > Metazoa > Arthropoda > Chilopoda > Scutigeromorpha > Scutigeridae > Thereuonema > Thereuonema tuberculata. The sequence continues at coordinate 28,725,269 of JAFIDM010012231.1, forward strand.
AAGAAACGAAGCCAGACTCCAACGGAAACAATGGACATGAACAGTATTTTTATTGGTCGCTCTGTGTTGCCCATTCACAACAACGCAGAAATGCTACCAATAAAGATACTGTTCATGTCCATTGTTTCCGTTGTAGTCTGGATTCGTTTCTTTGGTTTGGAATAACTCAGCAACCATGCACTTCGATCATATGTTTATCTGACCTTCTTTATTTCATTTGGTATGGGGAACCCACCCCCGCAGTTAATAAGATATCTTTGATTAACATATTTTTTAAAAAAATTAAGCATATATCGCCGATAAGAAGTTAGGCTGTGTAGGAATGTATCTTCATCAAGATATGTGATTATCATACTATCTGATTTGGATCGTTTTATACTCGTATAATCAACGGTTTTCATATGAAGTTCTTCCCCTCATAATGAGTAAATAAATAAATAAATAAATAGAGTCATTATTCTGCTAAAACTAACTCCAGATCAATTAGTAATTCTAAGGGTTTTGTGTTAAATATCTTATTAAAACTGAACACTTTCACTTACTTGATCTAGGATATTTTCTGGAAGTGATCGCAGCAATTCTTGAGGGGATTTGGATCGTGATAGCTGATACCTTATTAGCGCAATCAGAATTCGACTAATGGCTTTATTCTTTTGAGTGGTTAGATCTTCGGAAGTGAGGTGGTGTTTTTCTTCATTTAATGTATGTATCGTACTGCGGATAAGGGAAGCAAAATGGCAGCGCAATGCTTTCTGCCTTCTGCAAAGTAAAAGAACAATTGCATCTGTATTAACAAGAAGTTAAAGAAGAACTCGAAGCTTACTTTCCGTAAGTGTTTTTCATTTTCTTAAAATAAGCCTGCATTTATTTATTTCAAATGGGGATGTTTAACGTCTCTGGGTCGAGGCTGGAACAGTCACGTGATGTAGGTGTGTTACTTCTAAAAACATGGCTAAGATTACCGAAAAAACTCTGTATATTAAAGATTTCTCAACTTTAAATATATTGAATTATCGGCATACAATTAAGGAGGCGTATGGAAATAATGTAGATACGTTATTTCTAGATGAAAGGAATAAATACATGTAAAGATACATATATTTTATTCCTTTCATCTAGAAATAACGTATCTACATTATTTCCATACGCCTCCTTAATTGTATGCCGATAATTCAATATATTTAAAGTTGAGAAATCTTTAATATACAGAGTTTTTTCGGTAACCTTAGCCATGTTTTTAGAAGTAACACACCTACATCACGTGACTTTTCCAGCCTCGACCCAAAGACGTTAAACATCCCCATTTAAAATCTGATGGTTATAAACACGACAAATTTTCCATTCTATAACAAATCTATTGAAATTCGCATTACTTACCTAAAATGTGAAATTTTATTAATTTTTATAATATCAAATCTCTCGCTAATTAATGGATTATCTAAAAGGATTAATATTCATTATTTAAAGACAATGAAATAGAGTATACTCTCGATATCTAGAAGTAGAAGGGACGCTAAAAAAAAATCGAGATAGCGAGTTTTCGAGATAACAAGGTCATAACCAAAACATAAAAATTCACGTAAAAACACAAGATACGGAATAATATTCTGAAAATTAGTGTCTTGATAGATGAGAATAAGTATAAATATGTAAAGATAGTTAACAATAAGTCTAAATACAGCAATGATAATTTTAATTTTTAAAAGTAGTCGGAAATAATTAAATTGAAAAGAATTAGTAAAATACAATAAACTTACATTGCAAGAATTTCTTAAAAAATACCTCTATTTGCTTCGACACCACTGAACGGCGATTTTTCCGAAAAAATTCATTTTTTACTTCGAAAAATATTCGACATAACAAGGTTTTGAGTGAAAACTCTTCGACATAAGAATTAAAATTAACATTAGATGAATATGTAATATCAAGGGGAAAAATAATTTTTCGACATATCAAGGTTTTCGAGATATCGAAGTTCGAGATATCGAGAGTATACTGTATTAATAGAAATAGAAATCCGTTGTTTAGATTCCGATGTGGTTTCTATGGCAATTTAATTTCTTAACAAGGACCCATTTGGCAAAGATTTCAAATATAAAAGTTGTATCGCTACTAGTCCGTAAATATGCTTACTATGTTTCATGAAGATCCACCGAGCGGTTCAGAAGTTATTATGGAGGAGAGGGAGGAAACCCACACCCACGCAGACTGACTCATTTGATGAACCTCATTTCTTTAAGAAAGTAGGCGAATAAAATAAATAAATATTCTTAATTTTGATCGTGTTTAAGAAAGAGAAGGTTTTTTAATTAGAAATTCCGTTTTCAGAGAACTGTTCTTATTTGGCTCTTTGAAAACAATGGTTTGTTAAGAAAAAAAGAAAAGAAAATTTGAAAGGTAACCGATTAACTATTTCCAAATACTTTTGGGTGTTACCATATATGAGTAAATCTAACTTGAAAGCGGCATGACATAGAGCTGATACTACAACTCTGGGATGCAATAAGTTACAACTTTAGTATTACTGTTCGGTTTTGTTTACGAGAGCCTTCAACGCTTTTGCGCATGCGTCAGGTCTCCTTCGATTTCTTCAAAATAGGGGCGAGGAGAAACAAAGAGGGGATGTTTACTTTTTATCAGTGTTAGTTTACTAGTAGCTGCGTTCTATTTGCGCTTTTCGGGAAAGAATTATGGAAAGAATAAATACTATTGCAAAAATGCTCCTCCGTTATTTTTTTCTTAAAAGAGAAAATGTCCAAAAGAATTTCTTAGGAAAGTGCCCATCTCAGAGGGATGCCTCTGCGGAGTAGAATCGTCCGCCAGTGCTGAGTCTGCCCTTTTGAAAACGAACAGTAAGTCTCTCCTTAATCATCAAAAAAATAAAAAATAAATAAATAAAATAAAGGAACATGCCGAGGATGTTCTTAAGAAATGTAGAGTCTCCCATCATACACCAAAGAAACAAAACAAATTCATGTCAACAAAGTGGAGTTTGGAAGCAGTTTCATCGTTTAGGCACGAATTTGTTTTGTTTCTTTGGTGGATGATGGGAGGCTCCTCTATTTCTAAAGAACATCCTCTACATGTTACGCCTACTTTCTCTTATATTTAATTACATTTCTGTGGCTTGTTGTTTATAATTTAATCGCCACTTGTGCCCGAAGGCTGAAGGCCAATTTCCTAAATCCTGTTAAGAGATATTTTTCGTTTGTTGTTTGTTTCTGTCAGGACTCACAGCCGGAAGCGGATGTGGGTTTCACTTATGTTCATGCCTTCATTGCTTGTCATCGAAATGATAATTTTGACTGAAGATTCGTAAAAACAATGAAACGGCCATTCCAAACTCCACTTCGTTGACAAGCTTTAGGCATGAATTTGTTTTGTTTCTTTGGTGCATGATGGGAGATTCCTCTAATTTAAAATTAAAGGAAAGTTCACTTCATTAAAAAACCTTTTAAACACAAACTGGGTAATGGTCTTATTGTTATCTATTTTCAATAATGCTCAAAATTGCCTAAGCAATTACCGTGCAGGGTATAAGGTTGTTTTTTTTTGGATTAAAGTAACACAATTTTATCTTTTGAACAGTGGTTCTTAACTTACATTGCTGTCCGCATCTTCAAATATGCCCCTGCAATATTAGTTCATTTCAACAATCGCGGTAGCTTAGATGTATGAAGTTCACTGTACTTTGAAGTAAACCGTTGATTGGCTGCATATTTATTTTAATTTTACCATAAATGACCCAACAAATGGAGAAAAACTTTGCTTTGGAATTATTCATTTTACAAAATTATGCATAACCGCTAAATGTGTTTATCCTTAATGAAGTAAAAGTATTTGTCGTTTTCTTCTTACTTTTTTTATGTATACATTTACTCTTAAATAAAAGAAAATAGCATATTCCTTGCACTCTCAACTATCGGGGATGTGATATGAAACATGAGGGACATTATCGAAACCGATGTAACAGTAACCATCACTAAAGCGTAAACCTGTACAGCCCAACGTAAAAGGATTAGACAATATCTGTGGATGACCAGGCCTACAAGATTATCAGGAATAAATCCAATTCAGTAACCCTACATCTTTTTGACCACTCCAAGAGGTAGAGCTCCCTTTTGTGGAATATATTTTTTTATTTTAGCCCAATTTTAAAAAGCCCTTTATTTAGATCAAAATTTTACCTTACATCATTAACATTTTTAAAATATCTTTTTTTAGATAGTTCATATTTGCGAAGCACTCTTAGACAGTTAAAAATACAACCAAAGGTTTTATTGTATAATAGAACCCCGGAAATCCGAACTAATTGGGGCTATCGTCTGTTCGGATTATCCGAAAAAAACATGTTAGTACTCTACATGGTAGGCCTATACAGTAGTTACAGCTATGGTATTTGCTCCCATATGGCAACGTAGCATAACGGTGAGACAGAAGAATGAGGGTCGTTTGACTTTGTGGGGGTGACTAAAGGACAGCGTAGCGATTGGTTGTACTGCGAAAAGATAGTAGCCGATCACGTCAGCAGTAGCAGTATCTGAAGTACGCCTGAGTGTTGCATACTTTTCGATTGGCTTTTGTTACCAATAGCCTACAATACGAGTTGTAGTTAGGTATTTATCATTTTTAATTTTAAATTAAGTGAATACAAATCTAGAGTTTCGTTGTTGTAACATACGATTGTATCAGCCGATTGACGTGATGCTTATGCGATGCTGGCGCAATATCGCATCATGTAGCAGGTTAAGTTCCTTACGCCAGAAGAATATTACTGATTTTTCTAGTTAAGTGAAAGTTACTGTATTTTCATATAAACGTGAGTGCTACATAATTAAAAAGAACATATTGTTAAACAGTTCTTTAAAAATATAGATACGTAAATTAAAATACTGCAGTCATGTTGCATTCCGCTAAATACTAGCTGAAAAACTGTTATTTTAATAATATGTACAGTGCTATGATTAAATACTGTACTTCCTGTATATTGCAAGTGACATTTAAATTTTTTCCTGCATCATAGATTCTGTTCGGATTATCGGGGTTCTACTGTCTTTGTACCAAATAAGGACAATCGGTATATGTTAAGTTCTTAATGATTGCGAATATATACCGTAATATTTTCTAAAAAAACAGAAAGAATTAAAGTCTTGAATCTCTGATCCAGTGTCAAATAAATAATGTAAGTATTAATGAAAAAAATTATTAAATTTCAAAATTAAGTTTTTAAACTCCTTTAAATTTCTAAAGCTTAGAATATACTGAATCACTTTGTTGAATTCCAAATCCCTTTTCTACCTTTATATTTTTATCATAGCCTGGGTTTAAAATTTGAGATGTTCCTAATTAAGATATACATTGTCAACCCATTATTGATTTTCTAAAATAATATTGCACTCCCGAAACAAATGGTAATAAATTATAGTAATCTCAACTAAGTGCGCTAATAATAATGAAAGAACGCTGTGAATTCAATCTTAGTTGTAATTTCTAATGAAATATTTTAAAAACTGCGACAAGTTGAACTCACCGTTTATCGTGATTCATTGCATCCATGTTTTTTTCTTGAAGAGTTTTACGGAGTCGCCACTTGAGATATGCCAATTGTAGAATACGGCAGGCATCTTCTTCTCTACGGTTAAAACATCGAAACAAACATTAATGAAAATAAAACTGATTTAAAGATGTTAGTTCACTAATATCATTGTGCGGAAAACACAAAAAAAGATAGTTAAGGACAAAAATACTTGAACACCACAGCCAGTCATACGACATCCAAGGGAGAAGAGGTCACGCAATCGATAAAACATTAAAATCACTTTTAAAAAATGAAACTTTTATGAGTAAATAGGAGGGCCGATCTTAAGTCCATTTTCCACTGGCGGCGGCAATGTAGGATACCCTGCTTACAGCAGCTATTGAAATGGTTGGTTTATCTTATTTCTACATCCAAAAAAGCGAAATTTATCATTAATGTATTATTGGAAAAGAAAAACAACTAAACATACTCAATTCTTTGAATCATTGGGCACGTTAAATTTCTTTTCGTTTTAAATACTGTCTATAAAGCCACTATTTTTGTTTGAAGTCGTTAGTTACATTACCGTCCGAGAGAGGGTAGTAAAGCAAATACAAATGAACATCATGAGTAAAGATGTTAGAAAAAGCAGATTCTTTAACAAGAAATAAAAAAAATATATTCTTGAAACATAAAGAAAAGGTAAAATTAGAAAGGCTTGAAATTTGCTTCCCCATTTAGCATCAACAGAGCTTCATAAATTTTTCTAGGGGAAAGGAAAGCTAATTTACGCAACAAAGTTATATAAAATAATTTTATTGTAAAATAAACTAGTAAGTTTTGTGAAATTTACTTTTTTTTTTGTAACTATCACTCTTCTCACAAGAAAATACGAATTTATAATTAAATTTTTAATTGTAAAATTAAATGTATAATTATAAAATTTATAAAAAGTATTTATAAAAATATATTTATAAAAATATATAATTACAAAATTTTGAATATAAAATTAAATAATGAAAATTAGTTAACCATAAAAGGACATATGTACAATTAAAAAAGAGAAGCTTACTACGTTTCAGATCTCCATTGATCAAGGACTTTTTTCAAATACAGTAAAACCTCGTTAAGTCATCACCCGGATAAGTCGTCACTCCGTTTAAGTCGTCGTTTTCCTTTCGTTCCGACAAGGTCTCATAGACAATAATGTAAAATAACCCTCTTTTACTCGTCACCAAATTTAATTCTACTCCGGATAACTCGTCACCCTCAAAAATGGCGAAAAGTATCTTTATTCTCAATTTTGCCTGCTATCTTTTCAGCCCCGCTCCTTCACTCTAAAGAAAGCCTAGCCTTTACGGGGAATTTTCACGTGGGAAATTCACTTGGGAAATTACACACTTCTCGCTGCGTTTCTTGTCAAGAGTAGACGTTTTTCTTTACCGCTACTGAGTGTGATTTCATTTCATAGCGAGTAAGCCCCGAAAATTTAAAAGCGATCGAAATTGTTTTTCTTCCTCCAAATGTAACTGCACTTCTTCAGCCTTTAGATCAAGGGATAATTCTTGACTTTAAACGAAAGTACAAAAAAATACTTGTAAAGGACATGATAAAAGCATTGGATAGGAACGAAAAGCTAGAAGTTTCGGTTTTAGATACGATTAACTATGTGCACAAAAGTTGGAGTTCCATTTCATTACAAAGTGTTTCGAATTGTTTCCGACATGCAGGGTTCATAGCAAACGCAGGATCATTATTTTAATGCCAGTAAAAGAAAAGAAAATGTGGTAAGTATAAAATGTTTTTTTTTTTTTTTATTTTCCACTCATTCATTTGCATGTATTGATTTCTGAAAATCTTGTTTTTCTCAACGAATCCTTCAGCAATTCATAAAAATACTGTATTTCAGTGTTTTGTTTTTTATTTTAAAAAAATGCCTACTCCGCTTAAGTCGTCACTCCGCTTAAGTCGCCAAAAATGTTCGGTCCCTTGAGTGACGACTTAACGAGGTTTTACTGTAACACGAACTTACTGTTACTTGAAAAAAGGCCTCGATCAATGGAGTCCTGAAACATAGTAAGTTTCTCGTTTTTAATTGTACTTATGTCCTTTTATGATTGCCCAATTTTAATTATTGAAGTTTTATCCTCACGTTAAAATTTTTACTGAAATAAAAGTAAATAATTTAATAATTATTGAAAATTGAAATTCCGGCCAGGGTAGGGGTGTGGGGGCAAGGGTATCCGAGCTTGTCCATGCTTGCAGTCAATCACTACTGTTTATAAATCGCTAATTTCTAGATTTACTTTCGTTAATCACAGCTTTCAGGTCCATAATTCAATGAAAACTATCAACTATTAGCGATGACCATAAAATTTCATTTTAGTTACGATATACTACAGATATTTTTGGTCTGTGATTGATTGATAATTTATAAATGATTGCTCACATGTTGTTGTGAAGTGGTCATTGATGATAAGTAATAATATGGACCTTATTTTTTTTTTTTTGATATTTTATTGTGTGAGTAAAATTTGATTGTTCGTTAGGAGGGCCTGGGAAAACTTCTCAACACATTATTGTTAATGCGTATTATAAATTGTGTCGAGGACTGTGGTATTGATGTGAATACATCATGATAGTTTTCACGGGATATCATTGAACATCATAATGTTCCATCATAATGTAGTTATCTTATAACTGTTGTTCATACTTGATTTTGATTATTTGTGTCCGATAATGCGGACATTAGTTTACCTACACATGTTTAATGTATATTGAGTGTTATTTGAAAAACTATTAAACTTACATTTTGTACGTTTTCTATATTATAATATTTTTTTATAGAAAATTTGTTCAAAGGCTGAGAACAAGAAGCTTACAAAATTTCAGAACTAACCAATCCAAAAAGTTTAGCAAATAATAAATAAGTATCCTTCAAATAATTAGAGTAATTGTTTTTAGCATAATTATAAAAAAAAAATTCTTGAAAAGGATTAAACAAAATAAATTTCTCTATAAAAGAATTATAAGAAAAGTTATTGTATTAAAATATAATCAAACTATATCCAAATAACCAAATAAATAAATATATCCCAGTCTGTATATATGAAGATGGAAATCAAACAATTTATCATAAGATTTGTGATAACAAAATAAGCCTATTTTTTTTGGTATGCTCACGCTAACCCATTTTTTTCCTCTTACCTCTCGATTTGGCGATATGCATATTGTGGCATAATTTAGGAAACGAAAAACCCATTGTACCAAGCCATCTTGGAACAAATGGGAGGGGAAATTACCCCTATATTAAAGAGATTTTCGAGTTACATCCATTTTGGCCACAATCACCTTCTTTCCAATTCTTGATTCAAAGCGGCATTGACTTATTTAAAAAGACAAATATCGCTCACGAGACAATGGCTGCCATCCAACACTAAAAACAATTGAACATCGCTGACTGTTAAAGGAGTCTTATTTCTAAGTGAAGCTGAAGGGTTTTTAATAACATAATGCAGCAATTATTGTTGGAAAGTTGTTGAGCTTAGGAAACAAAATGGACGACATACGATATTTTTTCTTTGGAAAAAATTATTTATTAGCTGCAAAGGCAATCTAGAATGTTTTATACTGATTAAGACTTATTACAAACTGTTTAATGTATTGCTGCATCCTTCCCTTACATTTTTCCAACAGATTTTATTTTCGAAGTCGGCGACGTAATGCCTGCATTTCGTATGAACTGAAGGTACGGTTTTAATGTTCTACGTTCCACTCTTTCTAATAAAAGGTTAATAGAAGAGTATTGGAGTCAATCCTACCGAACATAGAAACTCGTAAGCGTATACCAATAAAGCCCTATTAAGTTAACGATAGCGGTGCAGAATAACAAATTTTGGGCACAAGTCATTGAACCCTGAGAGCAGTAACTACAGGCGGAGTCCAAACTTTGTTTATATAGGAGCCACCTATATAAGCCTCTAATTTTTGTCCATAGAAACCTGTATTAATTAATATGAATTAAAAACGCCAACTTTTCAGTCCAATTGAACCGTTATTTCTTAAAAAAAATAAAAAAAATATCATTAATAAATAAATTATATGCTTTAATTCCATAAATATCCTATCTATTTCAATGATTTTTTTTCTTTACAACAAGCAATAATTTATCAAAATAAATAATTGAGCACAAAGAATAATATTTTTTTGTAATTAGATTTCTTTATTATAATATATAAATCTGAAGTCTTATTTGCCTGTAACTTTTAATTAATATTTTAACAGTTCTGCAAACATACTTTAAAACTTTTGAAATTAAAATTGAAGGAAATTATTATTATTATTATTATTATTATTATTTGTTTGCTAAAAGATCATGAATACTGCATAAAATGCAAAGAAATCGAACAAGTGGACGAACTTCAATACCTGGGATTAACAATAAATAAAACTTATACATGGTCAAATCATATCAAAAACTTACACAAAAAAATTAATGTTCTCTCTTATATATTCTTCCACATCAAAGATAGTTTACCCACAAAGATTAAAATGATGATTTACCATGCATTCTTCGAATCATTAATTAATTATGCACCTCATATTTGGGCTAATACAACAGATACTGAATTAAAAAATATAAATACACTACAAAATAAAATAATAAAATTAGTTCTTTCTAAAAGAATTAGTAAAAATAAAGAAACTAGAAAAGAATTAATGTTGAAATATGGAATCTTATCGCCAAAACAAAAGTGTCTATATAATTTATTAATAAAACACTATCCAGAAATTAAAACTGCAATAAATGCTGAAGGAAAAAATTATAATCTCAGAAAAAAAAAATCAAATTAGACTATCCACACATTTTTAATAGCTATGGGAAAAGAAATGCTTATTATCTAATAGAAGAAATTTATAATAGTATACCTGATTGTAAACTTTTAAAAAACAAAAGAATTTCTGAAATAAAAAAATTAGTAAAAAAATGGCTTATTACAAATATTGAAAATAGGTAATTCAAAAATTCTAAATATAGTCATTCTCCTTTGAAGTTAATTAAAACCATAATCTTGATTTCAATTGATCTTCTCTGCAACTCACTTGTATGTGCAGAGAATAACTGTGTATATACCACTTGTGTAAATAGTAACATAATATAGTTCTTGTGTGTATGGTAATATAGTATAGTAATTGGTATGTGATTATGATTATATGTATATATACTACTTGTAAATACTGATATGCTTTTATACATACATCATTATATAATCTTATAAATTATGTATCACATTATCTTAAAAATTGTCACATGTTTGGCTTTATATGTATATGTATATGTGTGTGTATGTGTTTGTACGTATATACGGTCTTTACTGTTTTTAAACATTAATCATAGATTTTTAGTAATGTATAACTTCCAAAAATTTAACAACCTTATATACTTAGTTAACTGTTTATGTCAACTTCCCTTATTCAAAAAAAAAAAAAAAAAAATATAAAATTAATCCTAAGTTATGAATTAATATACTGTATAATCGGCAATTTTAGTCTCTTTACTTTTCTAAAAAATGCACATGTAACTAATAACTCAAATATATCAATATGAATGTACTCAACAGTAGCACCTGTTGATAGGAAGCTCTACAAATGCTTCCTAACAGGACTATGATAAAATGTAACGGAAATAAAATGAATGAATGAATGAATGAATTACTATTATACCGTAAAAGATTCAAACCATGGGTTTCCCCAGCAAAGACAATATGGCGGGTGAAGGACCAAAACACATATTGCCAAGTGTAAAAAAAAAAAAAAAAAATTGTGAAAGAATGGTTAGGCATGTATGGTTGTGTCCATAAATTTCCTAACTATGCGTGTTGCGTTGAGTACCACAGCCTTCTGGAGGTGGGCATGTGTTTTTGTGAAGTCCTAGTGTGCTGAGGCTGTGGTGTAATCAGTAGCGTACCAAGGGGGGGCGGGGGGGGGGCGGTCCGCCCCGGGCCCCCACCTTGGAGGGGGCCCCCATCCAGACAAGAGGACCTTTTTTTTTTTTTTTGGTTGTAAAAGTCAGACTAGAGGGCCCCCATCCGGACAAGAGGACCTTTTTTTTTTGGTTGTAAAAGTCAGACTAGGGGGCCCCCATCCAGACAAGAGGACCTTTTTTTTTTTTTTTTTGGTTGTAAAAGTCAGACTAGGGGGCCCCCATCCACAACTCCCGCCCCGGGCCCCCAAAGGCGTTGGTACGCCACTGGGTGTAATGTATGTGGCACCAGACTAGTGGCGGACAGGACGATGGGTACAACACGTACTCGGTCCTGCCTCCACTGCTTCTGAAGCTCGTGTGCTAGATCGGTATATTTACTGATCTTGTCTGCGTGAGTTTTCTGCATGTTCTTGCTGATAGGCACTGCAATATCAATGAGATAGATCTGTTTGTTGACCTTATCAACAAGTGTGATGTCAGGTCTGTTGTGATGTATAGTTTTGTCTGTGTGAATGGGGCAGTCCCAGTACAGCTTATGTGAGAGTGACTCTAGTACGCTTTGTGGTGTGTACTTGTAGTACGGGACCTTGTTCTTAATAAGTGAGTGTTTGTGTGCTAGCTGTTGATGAACGATCGACGCTACCTGATTGTGTCGGTGGAGGTAGTCTATTTGGGAGAGAAGGGGGCAGCCTGATATTACGTGGTCGATCGCCTCTTGCGTAGTGTGGCATTTCCTGCATTTGTCGTCATGTGTGTTTGCGTCATGTAGAATGTGTTTCTTGTAGTTGCGTGTGGGGATGACTTGGTCCTGTATCGCGATCATGAACCCTTCGTTCTTCCCAAACAGCTCACCACTCGTCAGCCATCTGTTCGACGCTTCCAGGTCGAAATGTTCTTATTCGTGGGCTCCCCCATCTCAGACAATATGGCAAGTCAAGGACCAAAGCACCTGTTGCTAAGTGTAAAAAAAAAATATGCAAAAGAGAGTTAGGGATGTTAGGGATGATTGAATACAAATACTGTTTTAAATGTATTTGTGCAACTGTTTAACTATTAATGAAAATATTAATTTGATAGAGATAAATAAGGCTTCAGATTTATAATAATAAAAAATAATTACAAAAAAAGCATTATTATTTAGATTTGATTTGTTTTTAAGGGATTGTTGTTTACATTTAATTGGTATTATAAAACGGGATCATATCTAAAAATAAATAATATATTTTGATAAACTAACGTTTTGTTAAAAAGAATAAATCGTTAAAGTAGATAGCATATTTATAGAATAAAAGCATATAATTTATTTAATTGATAATATTTAAGAAATAAAGATAAAATTGGACTGAGAAGTTGGTGTTTTTTAACATACACTGTCCGGCCACTTTATTAGGTACACCCCTGTTGTGCGCACAATGGTAAGGACAGTGGGGCAGTGTCATGGTGTGGGGGATGTTTTCCTGGCACATGTTGGGTCCATTGATGCCTCTGGAAGCACGTCAGGATTCTAGAGCGTAACTAAACATCGTAGCTGAACAAGTGCAACCGTACATGTTAACAGTTTATCCTCATGCAGATGGCTACTTCCAGCAGGATAATGCGTCGGTGCACAAAGCCAGCATCACTAAGGGATGGTTTGAGGAACATGACGATGACTTTTCCTTGCTGCATTGGCCCCCTCAGTCCCAGGATCTCAGCCCGATTGAAAATTTGCCTCCATGCCTCGACGAACTCAGGCTGTTTTGAGGGCTAAAGGAGGCCCAAAATGCTATTAGGTAGGTGTACCTAATAAAGTGGCCGGACAGTGTAGATTTCTATGGGCAACACGACTCCTAGCTCTATATAAAAGGTTATATGAACCTTGCATGACTCTGGAGACGGATCGCCCCCTCTGTAAATGCTCATTTGGCGCCAAAATACATTTTTCCGGTCAATAAACACACTTGTGTACTTCTCATAGAGACAGCCGCTTTTCCTGATTCGCCATTTTCAAAGATAGCGGATTTTATTTATTTATTTTTCAATTCAACTAGAATTATACTATTACAATCAAGTAGAATGGTAATCTCTATATATATGCGAAATCTCTCACTCACTCATATCTAATCTCCTGTTTTTCTTGTAGTCAGGAAGCTGAAATTTGACAGAATTCTTCTTTAGGTTGTACTTGGAAAAAGTAAGCTATCCGGATTTTGATTAACCACCCCTAAAGGGTTGAAAACGGGTGAAATCCCTAAATTAGCGCCAAATATGCGCCTGGTGACGAAAATCGGAACTAGAAATTTTTTAAGTACAATTCTCTTCCGCATCATCTCCTTAGTGAACACGAAATTTGACACGAGTGTTCTTTGTCAAAATAAGAAAATATACGTATTCGACGAATTTCCGCTTTTCGGATCCTAAGGGGTGTAAACGGGAGGGTAAGCTTCTTCAAAGGTTGCCGACTTCTTTGTTTTATTCGCACTGGTATACTAAAAGAGCTTTAGTTGGAAACACGAAATTTGACATGAGTGTTCTTTGTCGAAATCGAAAAGATGTATTTAATCGAATTTTCAAAATTGAGTCCTAAGGGGTGTAAATGGGGAAAGGGTGTGAGGGGATGGACCTACTTTGTTGAAGGATAGGTCAACGGGGTTTTCGGGTTGCAAAATACGAAAACTTATTTATCAAAATACTTTGATAAATAAGTATTGCCGAACACACAAATTGAATTAAAATCAATAA
>JAFIDM010012231.1:28739893-28789177 GCA_023159025.1 Thereuonema tuberculata
CCGACAAGGTCTCATAGACAATAATGTAAAATAACCCTCTTTTACTCGTCACCAAATTTAATTCTACTCCGGATAACTCGTCACCCTCAAAAATGGCGAAAAGCATCTTTATTCTCAATTTTGCCTGCTATCTTTTCAGCCCCGCCCATTTACTCTAAGAAAGCCTAGCCTTTACGGGGAATTTTCACATGGGAAATTACACACTTCTCGCTGCGACTCTTGTCAAGTGTATACGTTTTTCTTGACCGCTACTGAGTGTGATTTCATTTCACAGCGAGTAGGGGAAGGTGTTGTACTTTTGACCAGTTTTCACTAAATGAATTTTCTAATTTTTTGTAATCAAGGAAATCCTTACCTGAATGGATACATGTGATCTTCACGCATCTTGCCATCAACTGCATGTGTTTTATATATTACATTTTGAGTATAAGTATTTTATTTTTATTTTACAAAAAAACTATACCTTGTGGTCAAAGGTACAACTATGTGTTGTACCTTTGACCAGAGGGTATTGTACCTTTGACCAGGTGGTAGTAGAAACTGACAGTTAGCTACAGGTTATTTAGATAACATTTTTATTCAGAAATGTATATATTTGGCAACAAGAGTATAAATGCAATTCAAAATAGAATAATAAAACATGAAATAAATTCTAATGGCTTAAGTAGCCTACTCCTGCCCGTTTACTCTACATTATACAATGAAAAATCAATGTCTATCTCCAAAAGATAGACATTCTTTTAGTCGAGCTGTTCCGCCAGCTGTGTTTGGATTTGGTAGCCTGGCCACAATTTCTTGTAGTTCTATGTCATAGAGCTGGTTATCTTCTTGGATGAATTTCGCCATCTTCGGTAGTTTTTTCAAATATTTAACTTTAAAATAATCACATGCTGCTTCCTTTATTTGGTCCATTAAGTATTTTTTGTTTGTTTTTGTTGTTGTTGTTGTTGTTGTCAGCTTGAAAAAGACGTAACTTTCTTCAACTAAATCTTCTTTTTCAAAGTTTAATTCCTTCCCCAACTCATGGCATTCATCTGAAAGATCGAAAACACTTTCCCCTGATGAATATTCAACATCAGACTCAAAGTCGTGGACAAACAATCGATTGTTTACTTTCTTTGGATAAAATTTGATAAAAAAAATAAAAATTTAGCAAAAAATATTTAAATTTCCATCTTACATAATGCTAAAATGACTGTAAGTAAAAACATTTCCATATTATTAAGTAATATTGTACCTTTAACTTGGTCAGAGGAACAACACTCTGCTGTGGTCAAAGGTACAACATCAGTCCAACTTATGTTTCACACCATGCTACAATTTTTAGGTTAATCCAATCATCTTAAAAGTCCTAACAATTAATCTATAGGCATATATGTATTACTCATTATTGTTAAAATAACAATCAAAAGAAACCAAACAATGTTATTAAAGAAACATTCACTTGCAAAATACTTTCTTGGAAAAATATGGAATTGGAAAAATATTTTTCACTCCTTGCAAGTCAAAGATATAACTGCTACTGAAGGTTTAAAGGCGCAAATAGTGGGAATGTTGCACATTAAACAGAAAATCTTTTAAAGTATGCTGATAGATGACAGCACTAGCAAGGGTGGTCAAAGGTACAATCGGTCATAGGTACAACACCTTCCCCTAAGCTCCGCTCTAACGGCTATTTTTTTATCTTGCAATTTCGTGGTTCGATTACATTTGTAACATGTCCGGAAAACGAAAACTTGCCTGGTTATGTTTTAAAGAAAAAAACAGACTTAATTGCACTTTTTGAAAAATTAAATGTTTCGAAAACAGCTTTTGCCAAAGAACATCGTATTCCCAGGACTACATTAAACGATATTCTTTCATCGAAACACGTAATTGAAGAAGCTGACTGCAAAGACAAGAGAAAGAGAATGAGGAAATCGAAGTTTGACGAGATCGAGGAGGTTTTAGCTAGTTCGATGGCTAAAACAAGCCAGATCGCAAAATGTCCCGATTTCTGCCGCGATTCTCAAAGAAAAAGCCATGGAAATTGCTAAGGAGTTGAATATTGAAGATTTTGGCGGCAGCAATGGTTGGCTGGAACGTTTCAAAGACAGACATTGCCTTTCTTTTAAAACGATTATAATGTGGTAACTATAAAAAGTGTTTTTTTTTTTTACTTTCCACTCATTTGCATGTATTGATTTCTGAAAATTTTGTTTTTCTCACCGAATCCTACATCAATTCATGAAAATACTGTATTTCAGTGTTTTTTTTGTTTGTTTTTTTTTTTTTCAAAAATTCCCACACCGCTTAAGTCGTCAAAAATGTTTGGTCCTTTGAGTGACGACTTAACGAGGTTTTACTATACTAAAAATAAAGCAAATTATATATTTTGATTCATGAAATGACAGTTTACTAGTAAACTTGTTATTTAATAGTGAATTATTTATGAAGCTTCATAATGATGCAGTATTATTCATAAACTCCAGTCTAATATTAAAGTAAATTGTTACTAAATATTTTAATTTTTTTTGTCAGTAACAGAAATAAACAAATTGGTTTCGGCTTCAGAAACATTAGATTTGCAAGTTTTTAAAGACAATTCAACAGTTCCTTGCTGACATCACAGCGTGAGACATGTTGCTGATATAAATAACTATTCAGTCTTGGTTTTCGCTTTTCAGACGTTTCTAAGTGAAACCTCCGAAGACTGCAGATGTTCATTGAATATTCAACTGCTCCACCTCCGATGACATTTGAAGTAGGTAAGAGCATTTCAATCATTGTTTTTCCTCCATCAATTGTTTTTACTAAACCTGTCTTCAATGACTTCCTTACTGGTCAGGAATAAATTAACTGCAAAGTTTTGTAGAATGATTCTGATCTAAGATTGTTGTTATTACCCATCTTGTATCATTATGTGCCTCCTTTTTTTTCTCTTATAAGCACTAGCACTATAAGATAGGCTGCGTTCCCCAAAGTGAGTAAATAATAAAAGTAAAAAAAAAAACAAAAAAAAACATTAAGAAAACGCAGAGTTAGATTCCTCTCTTAACAGCGAACAGTTGCCATCTTGAACTCATGATGCAAATAAACTCTAAGTGAAATATAGTGTCGCCTAGACGCTCAGGAAATCGATAAATTAGACAATCTTAGACGCTCAGGAAATCGATAAATTAGACAATCTTATTCTATTTAAGATTGTTGTTTACTGATGACCTCTCAAGAGTGAAACAGCTGTTTTGAAATGACACTAGTAAACACCTTGTCTCATCCTTTAGCGTACTTACTCTGTTTAGTTGAAAATACAAGGTGGTTATAATTAAAGTTGGCCTATTTAGAGCATCCTGCAGCTGCAACCAATAGTCGGAGAGACACCAAAGTTGTACACATACTATTCAAAGGATGCGCTCAACGAGTCTGCAAAAGAAAAGTAGTGCAGAATCGTAAACCAGAGGTCGCTTTTTTTATACAACAATGAACATAATTGTACTAAAACATTCAACATGCAATGCTATAACAACAGAGTACGGTTTTAATTATAACGTTTCATTGGTTTTTTTTTTAATTGTAAAAGTTGTCCAAATGTCATCACAATTGCGTAGGGTTAATCTTTATGCAAAGAGAAAACAATCTGATCGGCATGGTCACCAGGAACTCAGCCGACATCGGGCTATAAATAATCGGTGTGAACTGAGAACGTGTTATTAGCAACAGCCGCGATGACTTTACAAGAACGTGCGTTGATGGTCAAGTTTTATTATGAAAGTCATGGTAAGGGTACGCGCGCACTACAGGTTTTTCAGCTGAAACCACAAAGTTGTGAAAGGAAGAATTTAGGGGAATTCATGCCCTCCAGCAGGGCAATAATGGGACGATTACTGCTCTTATTGTGAGTGCCCCGGGTTTTTTAGTCAGACCCAGGAGATGGGTTATGTTCCATTTTGGGAGTCAAGTGAAGAGCCTCCGGGTCCCCTGATTAAATTCTCCCCTTTACAACTTTGTGGTTTCAGCTGAAAAACCTGTAGTGCGCGCATACCATAATGCTGTAGCTGCGATTCGTGAATTTCGTCGGGCTAAAAAAGTACGCCGTGGACCGATGTCACCACAAGATGTGAGAAAAATGATAAAAGCGTTTAAGAAACCGGATCTTTAACTGTGCAACTTGGCAGATCACGTGATTGAAGACATTGCCACATCGATCGTTCAGCAGTCGTTGGAGAATGCCCATGGCTCAGGTATTGCCCGAGCCGCATCCCGCCAATTAGATCTACCATGGAGCATGGTTAGGTAGATCCTGTGAAACTTAATTCATTTTTTTTTCCATACAAGATCAATCACAGACAAGAACTGCTTCTAGGCTTCAAGGAGAAACGACTACTTTTGCATTGACCTTTCTGGCGAGGATGGAAGTTGATACGTTGTGGCCATGGGACATCCTATGGAGCGACGAAGCACACTTTTAGTTGAATGGCACTGTGAACATCCAAAATTGCCGTATTTGGGCCAAGGAAAATCCACACTTCAGGAAATGCCTCTGAATTCGCCCAGGCTTACAGTCGGTATGGGTTTACATCCAACTTTATCCTGGATCCTTAAGAGATAACTGAGACAACTTTTGTTGTCTCTCCGACTATTAGTTGCAGCTGCAGGATGCTCTAAATAGGCCAACTTTAATTATAACCACCTTGTATTATAGTCAAAAAATGAAGGGAAAGTAATGTGACGGTTTTATACCGGACGATACACAGGAATAACATTTTCAAACATTAAAATGACGGTCGAATATTTGAAATCTGTAAAGCCGTTCTGACCCGAAATTGATTTTTTTTGAGCGCCATTCTATAGTTGTTTTAGAAACAAATTAGAAAATTACAAATTAGAAAAAAAAATAAAATAAAGACTATTAATATGAACAGATCTAGACACTCTTCTAGAGCTGCGACATTGTAGAATATTTCCGGAAAGACAGTGATATGATTTTATAAAATATAAATACATATTTATATTTACCGAATTAGCTGCTGTGGAAGCTTGTTTCTAAGTTAAACCTAACAATTACGTTCCAGCAAAAAAAGACGAGCCTGGGATATGTTCCTTGCGGGAGTGGAATTTTCGGACCGAGATTCTGCGCATTCTTTACGATAAACGACACAAATATGGAACGTTGATTGACGGATATCGAAGAGATCAATATCGAAGAGACGCACGTGAGATAAGCCAGGTTTCGGAAGAAACTTTAACGAGGATGGTTTATATTTAGATTTAACTTCTTCAGAAACAGACATTTCTGAAATATATATCATCCCAGGCAGAGTAATCAATGAGATAAGAAAAAAAAATTAGAAAATATCCTTAATTTTGAAATATCATGGCAACAGAGAGGAAACAAAACTGCTATTTCAAAATTTAATAATTTATTTGTACGTAGCCTACATTTTTCATCAAAATAAGAATCTCAAATAAATGTAAAAAAAAAAAAAGATATCCGCTAGATGGCTGATGATCGCCAGAGACCGTGAAACAGCTGTTCCAGGATGCCACTTGGTAAACAATTTGGTCTCACACATTGTTGTTTATTAAGGAAATACGTTTAGCCATTTCCTAAACGTACAGAAAGACAAACAAGGAGAAAAATGCTCCATTTGAATAATAAGAATTCGTCTACGCAATCAGTTATGAAATATGCATTTAACAATACGAGGAAAATAATTCAAATTCAACAAATGGCATATCGGAAATTTTTTATTTTTGTTTATTAAGGGGAAAAAAAAAAAACTTCATAAAAAATTTGAAGTCCAAATAATTAACGGATTAGATTACAGGTCAAGGGTTATCATTTCTAAAACGTCCACATAAATTAGTTGCTAAAAAGTATAATTTAAATCTTACTTAACATGTGAAACTGTTTGACTGTAGTATTAATGATACTGTAATGCATCAACGTTTAGATGATACTGTTTAGGCAAACGATGGTGCTTGCTTTATTTTATTATAGTTCTTTTGAAAATGAACAACGAATTTCAGTAAAAACTTCAAAGAAAAAACTTAAACTTTTTATTGGGAAGGATCTGTGATTCATACCGAGGTTTATTGTTTTCTAGTATAGTAAACCCACCCAGAAGATTTTCGAAGTTGTTAAAGCATTTGATAGAATTATTATATAATATATGGAATGTATATAACAATAGTGGAACCTACTTTTTACCTTAACTACTTCGAAGATGTCAAATTGAATATGGTTAATGCTTTCAATATAGAGTGGTACCTCGGGTTACGAACTTAATTTGTTCCAGAACTCGGTTCGTAACCAGAAACGTTCGTAACCCGAAACATTGAAATCAATGAAATAGAGACGATTCGTTTCAAGATGAAAGAATCGTTCCTTTTTATTAACATCCGGTCGTTTACCTGACAAAACGCAAAGAATACGTGTACTTCACGTATTAAATAAAGAGAAAGAAAACAACCAAATAAATTAAATGTAAAATAATTACACTTAATAAATTACATTACGATGTCTTGTTTACATCGGAAAAAGAATCATGTGGGCGTGGAGAGATACTTTCAGATGCTAGGTGAGATGCCTTTGGTGTGATTTGGATCGGTAACTGCTCCTGTATTATCAGGTAAGATTAGCCCGGACTGTAGGCTAGCGCTAAGCGATGTCGGTACTGCGTGGCCATCGTTTGTACTGTACGCGATCGTTTGTCTCCAACGTTAAATCTTGCTCTCTCTCTCTCTCTCTCTCATCTTCGTTCGTAACCCGAGGCACTGTTCGTTACCCGAGACAAAAAATTTTCGAAGTTGTTGTTCGTAACCTGAAATATTCGTGACCTGAGTCGTTCGTAATCCGAGGTATCACTGTACTTTTTGACAAATCTGTGAAATGCTCAAGGTGAATATTACATTTTGATTTAATAATGAGTTACTTTTATTTTCATTTTACTTTAGAATTTTGGACAATACTAATGCATTGGTGATCAAGCAGTATGTAAATATTGCTTGTATTAATTATTTATAAATAAACAAATATTAAATTACATTTGTTACACGTATTTTTATCCTCAATAAATAAATGTATTTAATATAAATGATTGTCGGAAGCGCAGTGGTGCCTCAAAGGAAAAAATGAACAATAAAAACTCACTAATGAAAAATTAGTAAGAAAATTCATGTGCCAGCAATGCGCCGGCCTCAATGAATTTTTTTTAAAGCATAAAAAATTCAATCTGCGCATTGAATTATTAATAAACAACATTGGGTGTTGTTTACCAAGTGACATCCTGGAACAGCTGTTTCACGTTCATCATCAGCCAGGAGCAATCACCAGTAAAACAACAAGATCTCCGTACTGAGGCTAATAGGAATGATTTAATATAACTTTGAAAAAGTCTACGACTCAAATAAAAGCTAAGGCACAAATAACAGCTGAAATTAAAAAACAAAAACAAACTGACAGTTTTGAATCTTGGGTCATTTTCCTAAATTTTAAATGAGGCTTTAATTGAAATTCAAGCATCTTTCTTTGATTTTAATTTTAATATTAAGAGAATTTCTCTGTGTGTGATGTAATCTAAAACTTTTTTTAAGACGAATGATTCCCTTTTTCTCACCTCAGTATTTTCTTCTGACCATTCCGTCTCACAAACTATAACTTCCAATTTAAAGAAACAATAAATATTTAATAAAGGTAATAATAAGAGGTTTTTTTTTTATTTTAATTAAAAAGAATCACTAGGAAGAACCTGTAAAACTTAGCAATGGCTAATTTCCTAGTTATCCTAGTTTCCTTGGGAACCTGAGGCTTATGAAATCGCTCAGTCTGGATGTGTGTTGTTTCCTTAATAATTTTTGAACAGCTGGATTGATATTTTTAATGTTTTTTGGCAAACATATGTACTGACAAGAGGAAAGTTAACTTTCAAATTTGAATATTTTCCCGTATATAGCAAACTCGGTTATATCGCGATCTTTCGGATCCAAGATCTCGAAGATCGCGATCTGCCCGAGCTTTTTTTACTTCGCGATGTCGTATAGTCGAACCCTATTATCGCCCACACGATTCCAAATCGATTTAAAATGGCCACTTCGCGATTACCTACATCATTCAGAGCGATGTGAGAGAATTTTATACAGTATTTCTAAATAATTATAAATCATTACCTTTTCAACACTTTGATGGGTTATACTAGCCAAAATCTTCATATTTCTGTTTTCTTACAGTTTGGCGCCGCCATCTAATCATAAAGGGATTAGCGGTATTACCCAGTAAGTATTAATTGTAAGTAGCAAATCGCGCGCAGTTCTCTAAAATCAATCGATTTTCGTACTTTTTGGGCGAAAATATCGTAAATTTTCCAATTTTAAAATTATATACCTTTTCCAAAATAGAAGGGGTCCAAGACCAAATCGCGTTATATCCGAATTAGCGATGTAAACAACCGTGTTATAGCCGAGCTTCACTGTAATTCTTTGTTGTTTTTTTTTTATGAGAAATTAGCACATGATAGTGACAAAAATCCCCATTAAAAACTATTAGAACTCAACTAAGGTTTTTTTTTATCTTATTTTGTCTTAAAACGGTGATATTAATTCTTTTAATTGTGCGCGATTTTTTTATTTTTTATTTTTGTTTATTAAAATTAATAGATTTTAAACAACTTTAGTAGATTTTTTTCTCCAGAGAATGAAACACAAATACTGTTTGTGATCAGCAGATATTATAATTTAATATTAATAAAAAAAATAATTTCGTTTGTGCTGTTATTTTACCAATTTAAAAAACAAACATGAAAAAAAAAATCCCGCGTAATTTTAAGGGAAATAGATTTCAGTTCTTACAGGAACTTTTATTTTTAATACTTAAATTTAAATATATTCGCATTTTTATGAATTCGGAGTATGTCTGATATTTTCAAGACGAAATTATTCAAATGAATTACGTCTAATTATGCAAGCTCTTTTAATTAATTTTTTAGGTTCTTAATATTTTTTTTTTGGACGAAGCGAAACATTTCCTTCTTCATCGTCCCATAAACAGGATTTCCTTTAATTAATTTTAATTAGAAAAGATATATGACTAATTTCGCTCCAAATTGAGATAAAAACCCCATTGAGGACATTTATTCTGTAGTATATCGTTATTATGCAAACATTAAAATTGACGCCGTATCAACGCCTACATTAATATTCTCGTATTTCTGTCAATATTAGTTCTTGGAATTCCTACCAACGCTTTTATTTACCTTTTTTTACTAGGAATTCTCTGAAATTAGAGGCTTTAAATCCATTCCGGAGTCATTTGTGAGGCTTCGAGATGTAATTAGGCATTTTACGAGACACTCTTAGCAGTGAACCAGTGATTACGGATTTAATTGAGCTTATCATTTATTTCTTTTTAAATACGTCAGATATATCTTTTTTTTCCTTGAAAATTTTTTATTCACTATAAGTTCAGTATTGAAAGTGGAAATTTGTATAATTCGTTAAATTACACGCGACAATAAAATTCGTTAAATAATTATTGTTCTACTTCAGTGATTCTCAAACCGTATGCCGGAAGTGGTGGACAATTGTTCCGCGAATATTAAGACAGTATTTTTTTAAAAAAGAAGCCTATTTGTATCGAGATTTATTCATCCATGATCAATTAGCCACGTTTAATTTATTAACATAAAATAAGTAATAATTTTCTAAAGTACGTCATAAGTTACGTCACTATATTTTTAATAATATGTCTTAAATTACATATGTAACAAATAATAGTTCTAAGTATTAAATAGCCCTCGTTAAAATGACATAATACTTTTTTGTCTACTTTCCGTCCTTTTCGTCGTGAGCTGAGAATGATTCTTCAACCATATAAAATTATAAATACAGTGCAACTTGGATAATTCGAACGTCTTTAATTCGAAATCGTGGTTAATTCGTAGATTTCTCTTGGTCCCTTGAATTTCTTATTAAATCAATGTTAAAAAATCGTGGATAATTCGAAGTTCAACTTCCTTAATTCGAAGTTTTTTATAAAAAATGTCGAACCATAACGACTTTTCGGCGTTTCATCGTTAAGAATTCGACGCGTGACAATCCCCTTCCTGCCACCATTCGACATGTGACGCCATTCGACGCCATTTGACACGTGACGCTTCAGACGCCATTCGAGCTTCCTGCTATCAGTGTCACCATGTCTTTCAGTAAACCACGCATGTACAAGAATTTAACGTTCGCTGAAAAGGTCGCCGTCATTCGCGAGGTGGAAAAGGGTGTGAAGAAGAAATGCCAAATCGGCAACGAGTACGGGATAGCGCCGAATTTCGTCGGTACATTGAAGGACAAACCGACGTAACTGAAGCAGTTTTCCATTCACTAAACATGCTTAATCATTTTGCTAACCTTAAGCGACTGAATTCTACAAAACAATCAGGCATTGCACAATTTTTTGAAAAACTATAATTTTCTGTATTGAATGTAATATGTACTGTAGCTTACGTAATATAAATCTTATTTTGTTTACATACATATAGTGTTTAAGTCTTTCATACCTTGATCTTTCTGAATAAATATTTACTTATTGACAGAATAATCTTTTCAAGCATTCAGTGGACCTGAAATTAAAGTTAAAAGATGTAACTTGTTTAATTCGAAGTCTTGGATAATTCGAAGTTTTGTAGTGGTCCCTTCAGCTTCGAATTATCCAAGTTGCACTGTACTACAGTAAAACCTCGTTAAGTCGTCACCCGGATAAGTCGTCGCTCCGTTTAAGTCGTCGTTTTCCTTTGGTCCCGACAATGTCTCGTACACAATAATGTAAAATAACCCTCCTTTACCCGTCACCAAATTTACTTCTACTCCGGATAACTCGTCACCCTCAAAAATGGCCAAAAGCATCTTTCTTCTCCATTTTGCATGCCATCGTGTTGTCTTTTCAGCCCCGCCTCTTCACTTTAAGAAAGCCAAGCCTTTACGGGGAATTTTCGACCATGCCTGTCACTTCATTCCTATCCTACCCCTTCGGGGGATTTGGGTTCTTGGAATCTCGCTGCGAATCATTCAAAGCGCACTTCTCGATGTGACTCTGTCGAGTGCAGACGTTTTACTTGACCGCTCCTGAGTGTGACTTTATTTTATAGCGAGTAAGCCCCGCTAAAATGGCTATTTTTTTCTCTTGCAATTTCGTGGTTCGATTATGTTTTTAACATGCCAGGGAACGAAAACTTACATCGTTATCTTTTAAAGAAAAAAAAAGTTAATTTCACTTTTTGAAAAATCAAATGTTTTGAAAACAGCTTTTACCAATGAACACCATGTTCCCAGGACTACATCGTTTAGATATTCTTTCATCGAAACAAGTAATTGAAGACGCTGACTGCAAAGACAAAAGAAAAAGAATGAGGAAATTGAAGTTTGACGAGATGGAGGAGGTTGTAGTTCGATGCTAAAACATGCCAGATCGCAAAATGTGCCGATTTCTGCCGTGATTCTCAAAGAAAAAGCCATGGAAATTCCTAAGGAGTTGAACATTGAAGATTTCGGCGGCAGCAATGGTTGGCTGGAACGTTTCAAAGACAGACATTGCCTTTCTTTAAAACGATTAAAATGTGGTAACTATAAGAAGTGTTTTTTTTTTTTTATTATTATTATTTATTTTCCACTCATTCATTTGCATGTATTGATTTCTGAAAATCTTGTTTTTCTCACCGAATCCTACGGCAATTCATGAAAATACTCTATTTCAGTGGTTTTTTTTTCAAAAATGCCAACTCCGCCTAAGTCGTCACTCCGCTTAAGTCGTCAAAAATGTTTGGTCCCTTGAGTGACGACTTAACGAGGTTTTACTGTATCTTATTAATAATATCAATATAGTGAATTGGATATAAGCGTAATTGTTATATAAACTGATACTACTTCGAAAATTAAATAGATATTATATTTTATATGCAATTAACTTGTATATATGAGAAACTTGTTAATATGAGAGTTTTTATTTGTAATAGGGTAAAGGTATTTCGTTTTTTCGGTATTTTCGGTTACGTAACGGTTACTTTCTGATGCGCAATTACTCTTATAAATAAATAAACGTGAACTATAAAGAGTTAAGGAAGGTTTTCAACTCTTTTGAGTCTTGAGCCAAAGATTTATGTCTTTAACTGTAAGAAGTCGGGCTGAGCTCTCTACATCACTATCCATTTGTGGATGGACACGTGAAAAATCTCTTGCTGAGCCCCAAGGGATCCATAGATGCGATTTTAGGAATCACTGGGTTAGAGCGTTATGATCCTCAAAGCCATTTCACTTTAGTAAAACTAAGCGTTTAGGGAAACCGTGGGTCGTTTTTCTCCTCAAATTCTTTCGCCTGTTGCTTTCCTATGACTTTTAACTACTGTATCTTGACTTGATGTTTACTGCTTTACGTTTGAATGGAAAAAAATGACTGCTGTTTTTCCGTAAGCGTAAACCCACCAAACAACTTTACTTTTTGCTTCTCCAAAGGACTTTTCTTAGATTTTGTTTTCGCATTGTGTCTGTTTCTCAACGGTTGGATGTCATATTTAAGGAGAGATCTGTGTCTTAACCATTTTTTGGAATGGGATTTTCAGCTATTACTCCTTACGATACCCTCGATCTTCAAATTCTTCCTTTAACTCAATTGAACACATAGCAACTGACATTCAATACTTAAAATGGCATCGATTACTGTGAAACAATTAAGAAACGAGAACGAGAAATGAGATGAGTTTTTAAGCGGCCCATTTGGGAGCTACTGTAGTAGCGACTAAATATGGTAGCTATTGCTTTTGTCCTGTCCTTCCGTCTGTGTCTGTCCACCCCTAACAACTCCCGAATGGAAGGTGGGAACGGCAAACGAATTTCACCATCGTGTTCAGAAGCCCAAACACCGAAGGATTGGGGTATTTTTTATGGGCCAACGCCCCCCCCCCCCCATGTTTGAGATATTTGTCATTGTTTTCTTTGGATTTCTGCTATTAGCTTAAATGTTAAAAATGGAACCATCTCATTTCAGTTGTCAGCTATATCTTGATAGGTAAGGTCTCGGACTTACGTGCTGGAGGTTGTCGGTTCGAAACACTACTGTTGTATTTTTTTCTCAATATCCGTGTGGTTTTTGTTTTTATTTTTCTAACTTTTTTTTTTATTTTTCCTTTCGTTAATGTACTTCCTTCTTTTATTATTATTTTTAATTTTTTTTATTGTAATGAGTCGCCCTTAATTGTATGCTTTAGCACAAAATTATATTCACTTGGTTTATGTAGAGTTGTACTTAGTGTGAATACTGAGGTTGGTATCCAACTATGATCTTCCCCCCCAAAAAAAAGTGCTAGTTACAAATACAGGATGGAAAGAAGGGCTTCCCATAGTGATAAAATTAAGCAGATGAAGATCACAGAAGCTCTAACTTTTGACGAGCAAGATAGAGAATCTCACTTAAAGGCCTTAGTTATGAAGCCCATAATGGAAAAAAAAATAGATACTGAAGACAGAGACATATGCTATCCAGGTTGAAATACATGACACGAATATATTGAAATAATTAATATAACCTAATTGAATTGATTTTCCATAGAATTGTTTACTGAATTTATCAAAGATTCAGTCTATTCTTTAACTTATTCTAAATGAACTGGCGACAACAACTTTAAACGTATTGTAACAGTAAATATTTTTGTAAATATTTTTAGAAATCATTTATTTTTATATTTATCTGTATATATCTGTATTTTATTCATTTTAATCTTTACCGTTATTTATTTTAACGTTTTCTATTTCCTAACTATTGCTGTTCTGTTTATTTTTAAATTCTTTTCCGTTAATTCATTTAAGTTCGTTATGTTTCTTGTCCAATCACTATGTATATTTTTAATTACTTATCCAATGAAATTCAACTTTGTAAAATCTATAAAAACCCATGTTTTCTGTTTAATAAATTAATTCAGTTCAGTTCCAAACTTGACTCGTTGTTTCATCGCTCCTAAAGGACTCTCTTACAAACACCATTACAATATTTCATTAGTTATTTGTGTGCAAGCGAGCACAAACTATATTTTAATGTGCCACGAAATTATATAAAACTCATAGTTGACCATCATTAAGAATTAATTGTTTCCATTCTCATACTTTTCTTTGGGAACTTTCGTCCCCTTTTCCTACATCATGAGTTTGAATTTCTAATTATCTGATTTTATTATTGGAGTCCGACTATGAATATCCAAATATCAGTTTTCTAAATCTTCTGGAAGGCGAAAGAAAGTGTCTTAATTCGCCTGGTTAGTCAATCTGTGAAAACTCTGGGATGGAAATGAGATTTTTATAAAAGAATACAAGAAACCAAAATCAGGTCTTAAAATATATATATTTTTTTTAATTTGTACATTTTAATTTTTTAAAATTAGTATGTGTTCAATTCTGTCGTTGTGGATTTTTTTTTTTTAAGTAGTAATTTTTTTTTAAGCTCAAGTTATTAGAATAATTTTGATTATTCTAATTCTAATAATTTTGATTATTCTAATTCAAATAATTTTGATTATTCTTCACTTCGTGCTTCCACTGCACGATATATTTTCCTTTCTGGCTTTACAGTGAAAGCATCATGAAATTAGCTTCATAGACTTCCGTGTCCTTCACTGCGTGCTTCCACTGGATGATTTCACTGCACGATATATTTTCTGGTTTTACAGTGAAAGCATCATGAAATTAGCTTCGTAGACTTCCGTGTCCTTCATTGAGTACTTCCACTAGATGCTTTCACTGCACGACATATTTCCTGGTTTTACAGTGAAAGCATCTAGTGGAAGCCCGCAGTGAAGCGTCATTCGATCTGGGACACTAGTCTAAGTAGCAGTTAGTTACTTAGCAGTTTAAAGATTTTGGCAATAGATTTCATAGTTCCAAGTTTGATACCGCAGTGGGACAAATACTCAAGTGGGTTTTTTTTTATGTACTTATTTACGAGAGTACTATGGGGAGATGTTGGAAAAAAAAAAAAACCACAACAAAAAAACAAATAAAGGAGGATTTCTATTTGACAAGCATTATAATGGTAGTTTTAAAAATACAAATTTTTGGCAAATTCGAAAAAAATTCCAATTTAAAAGAAAGAATTTTCCGTTTTGAATAAGAATAGTATCGCTAAGACTGAATTTTCCATGTAAAAATCAGTTAACAATCTGTAAAGTTTCTGCTAAGAATGATACAAACAAAAAAAAAGTCAAAGCTCTTATATGTAAGTTATTTTTGTTTTCGATAAGTTAGAATCGATCTCTAAGATGTGGGTCTCATTTCCAACATGGCGGCTACAGGTTGTACTATTAAAAAACAGTCAAAGACAGAATTTTATTATTATTGAGATGTAAATCAAAGTTATAATCAATCATTTGACTGAGAGCTGTACAATTTAACAAAATATAACAAATAAACTTAATAAATGCTTCAATAATATACATTACAATTGAAAGCAATTTTAATAACGCTGGCAAATGTCCACCATCGACCCAATTTATACTGTCATTTGAGACCCTATAACCATAAAGTCAGAAAATCCAGTCGTTGATTCGATAACGTCACTTTCGATCTTTAAAACGAAGCATAAATTAACTTTCAGTAGTCCTGTTTTATTATAAGTTGTTCATGTTTTACAAAATTATGAAGAATTCTCAGTTCACTTCGATTTTATGTGTTTGCATTCTTGCAAACTGAAAAGAAATTTTTCCTTGCTTTAATTCCATCTATAGATTTTCGCAAATGTAAGTTGCCAAATCACTGATAAAACTTGTAAGTTTTTAAAGTCGTTCTTGGGAGATCTCTGTAGAATAGTAATAAAAAACAATTTGTATATGAATACGGCTTATATACTAAGAGTGAACTGTATTAAGAATGATTACCCAAGATCAGGTAGTGCCTTTCAAAAATAAAAGATACAGTAAGAAGTTCTTGAAACAACATTGTAAGTCTATTTTCTTTAAAATTTGTGTTATTTTAGTCTTCTGATAAGGATCAGAAGGCTTAATATTCCCATTTTGTCTGTCTGTGGACAAGTATCATTAAAATATCATTAGCAACAATCAGAACAATCAGAACAATCACAACAATCGCAACAATTGCGTCTTTTGCATTCGCAACAATCGCATTTATAATTAGCTCTACAACAATTGCAACAATCACAATAATCGCAACAATTGCGTCTTTTGCATTCGCAACAATCACAATAATCGCAACAATTGCGTCTTTTGCATTCGCAACAATCACATTTATAATAAATATGGAAATTAAAGCAATATCAATTATATTGTCTTATACGTATCAGAAGATCCCGTTGCAAAGCATTGTCATTGGTTTACTAATCGCTATCCCTACCTTGTTTTTTCTTTGTTTCATAAATCTTGAAAACAATACAAACAGAAAAGTATTCGTTTTAATTAATTTTTAATTTCAGCCGAAAACAATTGTATTGAAATTGTTTAATCCGCAATTACGTTTAATCGTCTAAACTGAGATAATTACAATCAGTTTTAAAATGGAAATTGAGAATGGATTATGAGTCATTATTTGGATTGAAAAGAACCTTATTGTTCACCCTTAGTGAGAGGCAATGTTTCATGTCTGTGCTTTTCTGTGAGAATTATTTTTTTTTTTTTGTTACCCTCACTCGAACTTTCGAATGTTAAAAAATAAAGTAATCATCTCTTATCCATAAATATAAAGTTTCGAGAAATGCAGTTTACTAGCTTCGAAATTTATTAAGAGGAAAACACACAGACAGTATATAGACATGCTGATTTTATGAATCTAAGTTTCTTTCGGGAAAAGTATACTAATAAAGTAAGAAAGAAAGGGGTTCTATATTTATTTTCTCGTGATATTAATGTTATTTTGGAAATGTGACAAAAGGTAGCAGAAAAAAAAGTTTTCATTGTTTCTCTGTTCCTTGACATGTATCCAGCAATCTTCCAAAATTATGACACATCCAGTGCCTCCCTTCGCAGAATGATTGGACTGAACCGACCTCATCAAGGGAGAGGGCTTTCTCTGGTTGCCAGGCAACCGTTGTCCCAGCAACAACGAAAGGCGCATGTGATGGCGAAGGGAGAAGCTTCAATGGCGGGTCGTGTTCTGCTGTCGTATTTGTATTTCGGGATTCTTCTCAAGAAATCGGTATCAGGTGTTCAGGTGATTGCAGGTAAGACAAACACACTTCCCTTCGGGCAGATGGGGGAGGGGATAGACCGCGAATCGATAGAGAATCAGATGGAAAACTCTAGAATTCTGCCGGTTCTCAAAGGATCGTAGTGTCAGCTACATTAGCTACTGACTTTTAATACAGCTTCAGGATAACATTTGAATCATCTTTTTACACTTAAGTAACGAGAACACAAGAAATCTCCGATTAATAAATTTGTGATTCAAAATTCACATTTTTGTTTTCTTTATCCAGTTCTTAGTATTTTTTTATCTTTTCCTTTCTTTATCTTTTTTGGTCTGAATAAAAAATGTTAATAATTACTGCAAATTTACAGTTGAAAAACCTTCGATTATTTTAACAGACCTTAAATGCTAATTGATTTAAAACACACGATAGACGCCCTCGCATCTGATCACGGATCTTGAGAGGAGAGTTATTCCTCTTTCAATTCAATCTATCTTTTCTAATCCCGTTACTATGACTACGACCACCACCGACCGAACGCTTGATGGTTACCTTTCGAAGTGGTTCTTGGCTGGAAAGTAAACAACCACAGTTGATAATAATGAGTGCTTTGTCAATGTCGTTGAATAAAACCAGCAATTTTGCAACTCTTCACTTCAAACACTTTAGTACAAACTTAAATATTACGTAACTTTTCATCACGAGGATTGGGTTCACATTTGCATATTCCATGAAATTGTAGATAAACTGCAAATAGAATTATAAATTCAGAAGTAAACGTTTTTAAAATGAGTTACATCTTATTTTATTTACAGTGTTTAAGATTGTAGATCTTAAATTATTAAGGGACGCGTAACCTACTGCATCAAACTTAATAATAACTTTGATTATAACATTATCCATTATTTGATTACAAATTTGAAGCTTCTAAAGTATACCAACGTAATGAGCATATGAGAAATTTATAACAACTTATTTTAACCCTAACTTTTAATTATGAATGTTTTCCTATTCAAATAATAAATCAAATTGAAAATTAATTTGGATTTTATTATTATGTTGCCATTTATCAAGTATAAATTTTATAATATGGAAATTCCAATGAAGACAGTACTATCATATATTATCAAAAATCTTTTATATCTCTGTCTGTCTGTCGGGCGGTTTGTTGTGATTTGTGAAATTAGAAATAATTTTTACAAGTTCGCTACGGGAATCGAACCTGCAACCTTCTGATTCGAAGTCTTATCCATTAGGCCACGGGGACTACATTCTAATCTATAAAAAATAAAAATATGTCATAGCCGCACTCGCTGGTTCTAAAAGCAGTCGTGGATTGGGAGAATCCACTTTTATCGGTAGTTGTGAGAAAGCAGTCGCACGTTGGGACTTTTCCGGGTTCTACTTTTCCGGGTTGCCAGTTCCATACATTTGCGGTTTTTAACTGAAAAGCTTACTAATTTATTTAACAAAATGTTTATTTAATAATGGAAATACGTAATCTAAATGATTGGGAATGAGATTGTTTATTATTGTGCAACTGTCCACTTACGATCTTATACCGGAAACGCTTCCCATGAATTCGGAAATACAAGAGTCTCACATTATTCATCAAAAGACAATTACACGTTTACAAATTAAAGGTATAATATGGTTGCAATAAAATTCAATCAATTCCAAATCCAGTATCTGCGCTTCTTCCAAAAAAAAAAAAAAGGAACAATTACTAAATACTAAGATATAAATCTCTTTATTAGAATAGACTTTTTTAAAAACTTAGAAATTTGATTATAAACAAAAATTCTTGAAAGAAATTGATGCCTACTTTGTTTAAACTATTGCTGTTTTAAATTTTTCTTTGTTTAAAGCCATGAAAGTAATACAAAAGAAAAAGACTTATATAGGCGTAATATTTACCCAATATAGATATATAGGTTATATATATCCTATATATATAATCCTACATATATAGGTATTATATATATAGATATAATATAGGTTGAGGTTGAGTTTTTTTATTTTTTTTTTGAAAATTAATTACAATCGTATAACTTTCTTAAGTTGTGTAAATTCGGTTAATTGTAATCATGTCAAAACACCGCAGATGACAGGAGATTACTAATGTGTATTATTAAAATTTTTAAAGAATATCATTGTTACATATCCTTTATGGGAATTTATGGTCACCTTCACTAGCAAATTTTCACAGTAAAATTTTAAGATAGAGAAGTCGGATTGTCCATTAAAAAAGCATGTCTAATTTAAGAAAATCTATTTAGAAGTTAATAGGGGAGCGAGGGCACATGTATAGACCCATACACGCACCAAGCACACATACAGACTGACTGATGTATGAACTTCTCTTGCCTACGAAAAATTCCTTTGTTAAAGAAGGAAAAACAATTAAAAACACTAATAATTTTAAAAATAAGATTAATCTAGTAGTTGTTGTTGTTGTTGTTTGTTGGTGTTTTAATGGCGCAAAAGCAGCAGTGGCTAAGCTGCGCCAAATTAATCTAGTAAGTATAAATGTAAATACATATCTATTTTTTCCCTTGAGAAATAAATATAACATGTAACCAAAAAAAAATTATTGTATTAGGGCCGAATCGCTACTCGCTCCGCTCGTTGCTCCTTCCCAAGAACAGAACCTCGTAGTTTTTTCAAGACAAGTTCAAAGGAATATCAGTGAGTTGAGACAGCAACGATGTAACTCCTAACACAATAATACCACACTTTGTTTTAGTTCGAATCCTAAGGTAACGTGAAAGCTAACAACTTGTATAGTTTTTACTAATAATTTATTAATTTCTTCTTTATTTTTAAAATCCAAAGCTTATTTTTAGCTATTTTGGCATATAATAATGGCTACAACTTTTTTCGCTGCTTTTATGGCTTCTCATACTTGTTTAGAAGCCTTCTAATCCCGCTTTGTCCGTCTGTCAGTGGACAATTATCATTAAAATATCATTAAATTATAAATTAGCAACAATCACAACAATCGCAACAATTGCGCCTTTTGCATTCGCAACAATCACATTTATAATAATAAGGAAATTAAAGCAATATCAATTATATTGTCTTATACGTATTAGTAGCCGTTGCGAAGCATTGTGATTGGTTTACTAATCGCTGTTACTACATTGTTTCAATTGCCACGCTTTGTTGACAGACATCACAGATGATAAAAACCTGTTTTAAATAATTAAAATAGCCCTAAGCAAATTTTGATGTAATTAAAATTAAAAGATAAAATATCCTTCCTTATTTATAAGATAATCTTATCAGTCATAATTTTACAACAAATGTCAATATCTTACCTTTTATAATTACAATGCAACAAATAAATCTGGGGCATTGGTGAAATACTTTTGAGTTATTGATTCCCTTCAGTGAATGATCTCATTATATGACAGTAAGTTTGAAATGACTCTAATTGAAGCCGCAGAATTAGTAGCTACGTAAGGCAATTGACGATCCAAAGACTTCGAATAATAGTCTCACAATTCCTTCTGCATCGTTTTACGATTATAAGATTTTATGTGAAATAGTGATGAATTTCAAATTACACGGAATTGGCTCCAAAAAAAATCTGAATTTTTTTTTTGTCATCCAAATGTCGTACAAATTAGATGTATCGCGTTTTTAATAAGTTATTCACTACAACGCAAAATTTGACAGATGAAGAAGTAGAAAAAATATTTTACATTATTTATAAGTTCGATATAAGATATATTTTTTTACTATTCAGTTAATTTAAAATTATAAGCTTTGAATTCATGCAAATTATTTGAAGAAAAACTTTTAATAAATTTAATAAGTAAGTAAATTAAAAAAAAAAACAATGATTACCTAAATAAATTAATACTTTTAAATAAAGGAATATGGTAATAACTTATTGGCAGCAGTTGAATGGTCTAAATTATTTATTTATCTTTAAAAGTTTCAGTAATTTAGTTATTGCTGACATAAACATAAACGTCTATATTTTCATCAAGTTTTACTCTTTCCTTTTAAATCACCCTATGTTTGTTAGGTGGCGTTTCGTTATTGAATTCTTATCTAATGAGGATAATGACGAAGCTTCTAGATCCAAGAACTTTTTCTCTAAATTTTCAATTTCCGTTTTCTTTCAAACTGATTAAATCCATACTACGATCGTCGTGTACAGCGGAAAAGTATCAGATATCCTTTAATTAAATGCAATGTTTTTAAAAATGATTTTACCGAAAAATATTAGATGTTTTTAAATGTCTTAATACACGTCTTCTTAAATATCTCGTTAGGTTCCTCGAAAAGCTCCTTGGAAAGCTTTCTGCAGAATGTAGATTGTTGTTTCAAATTAATTGCCTCAAGGGTCTGTTAACAGCACTTTTAACTCGATGTATCTTTGTTTTCGCTAAATGAATTAAAAACCATTCATAAAATTTAAATGAATGAAAATTGAAACTAAACTTCACTTCACTTTATCATTATTATCATGAGTTTGATGACACATTTCGGCTTGTTGTTTCAATACAAACAATCCTTAGCCAAGCATTTACTTTAAACAAATAATACTTAATTAATAATAACTTTCATATTGTGAATTGGATATAAAAGTACTATTTATAACAACATTTAATATTTGAATTAATGTCAGATAACGGTTTAGAAAATGTCAAAAAACAATGAGCAATAAATATTTATTGACATTTTCTAAACCCTTTTCTTATAATAAATCAAATATAAGATGATGTTATAAACATCACTTTTGTATCCACTTCAAAATATAAATTTTATTATTAACGTGTTGGATATTTCCTTAAAATAGTGTTTGGTTAAGGATTATTTTCAGACGCGGAATGGAAACCGTTGCACTCCGCTTGTAAATGTGAATAAATTGGCGGGAACAGGAAGCAAGTCGTTTCTTCTATTTATTTAAATGATTTTAAAACTTAAAAATATATGCTAATGTTTTTTAACATTATTAAGGTTTTAAATGTTATTTCAATATTAAAAACGTTAGTGGTTTTTAATTATAAAATAAAAAGTGGTTACTGGTAGTTTAAAAAGAATAAATAACTGAAGACTTCCAACAAAAGAACAGCTGCTAAATTAAAAAAAATAAAATCTAATAAATTTTCTTGATTTTTTTTTAAAAGGACAGAAAATATTGTTTAAAACATGGAGAAGTAAGGTATGCTTTTATGGAAACATCAAGCTACAACTTCAGGAAGAGTAATTGATAATATAATTTAATCAATTGGAATTTTTGGTTATTGTTATAGGTTACATTGCGCCAAGAATATGTTAAGCAAAGCTGTAACTATCAGAAATAGATAAACTATAAGAATCTATGCCCTATATAGTACAGCACCGAGCACGAGTAGAAATACACGAAAATGTAAATACAAGGTGATTCAAATTAAAGTAATCCTATGCAAATCACTCTGGAGAGAGAACCAGTTGGCGAAATAACGTCAGACTTGGACTCTAAACATTCCAGATCATGGGGAAAAGCTTTCTGAAAAAAAAAAATTGGTTGAACCAATGACCGACAGGGAGAAATATGGCGCTGCCCGAGGGTGCCAATTACAATAGTATGAACTGGATGGGTGTGTGAACGGGAAAGGAACCATAAACGATGGCATACCAGGTGTTATCGAGTGATTTCTATTCATTCTTTGCATACATTACGTAAAAGTGGTTAATAGCACTGAGAACTGACTGCGGATGCAGGGAGCAGCCAAAGGCAATGTTGAATGTGTTGGCCGCATGAGTGACAGCATGTTCGACAGCAGAAAGAAAATGATCTGTAGAGATGTTTCACATTTGAAGTACGATTATGTCCTTCAAATCTGCCCGGTGAAGATGGTTGCCTCGATACACCATGCTTTAGAGGTAACCCAAAGCCAAAAATCACAGGGGTTAAGGTCTTGTAAATGTTGTGGCCATTTTGTTTGGGATGGCAAATGATGATTCTATTCTCTGTGAAATAGAATAGAAACTGTTGAACATGATGTGGGGAGGTGATCAATCTTGGATAAATGTTGTTGTGTTGAGGCATTCTCTTTGCTGGATGTGCGGTACGACGAAACTGTGCAATATGTCCCGTACGAGTTGCGGTTACTATACAAGTCACAGGTCCAGGTGCATAGATTTCCTCGAAGAAAAACCGGTCGATCAGAAATGTGGTCGTAAACCCTATCCGTAATGTTACAGTCAGTGAATGT
Source organism: Thereuonema tuberculata (assembly GCA_023159025.1). Lineage (NCBI taxonomy): Eukaryota > Metazoa > Arthropoda > Chilopoda > Scutigeromorpha > Scutigeridae > Thereuonema > Thereuonema tuberculata. The sequence goes on from JAFIDM010012231.1 coordinate 28,763,252, forward strand.
AAGAGAATCTGTTGAAACCGACGAGAACTCTCTGTAGCCGAAGATATGACAGTTTTGTGTGTTCACTGTTTCATGAGAATGAACTTCGTCACTCCAAAGGATGTTCCAGGGCCAATCCCCATCCACCTGCATGCGTGCCAGCAAAGTCAAAGCAAACGTTTTTCTGATGTTTCTATCGCCAGGTTGCAACTCTTGGAGGTGGCTGACTTGTGAGCTTATAAGGATAGTTACGCAATAACTATCGCTATACAACATCTCCATTATGCTGTGTACGGTATTTCAAACTATCTTGCTTACGAGCACTACACTTATCTGCAACGTTTTCACGTGATTGCTCAACGACTGCCGTTGTAACATCTTCGTTCACTTGAGGTATCCTATGTTTACGCCCTCTTGCTTCTCGTACTACACATCTCCTCAAATCGATGAACCATGCGTCGCAATGCACATGATGTCCGTGGACCTTTCGCTCCGCAATGATTTGCAGCGTCTGTACTCGCGAAGCGCTGCAGCAGAATAACTTTAAAAGTAAGAAGCATTCCGGCAACATGAGAACCATCGCGTTCGTCGAAAAATGTCTTCGATCGGCCTCACGCTTCATTTCGTACCTAATTCGATGCCTTACGACGTACGTGTTATGCAAATTTCAACAACTGGTGCGGCTCGCAGCGCCATATTCCCCCCTGTCGGTCATTTTTTAACTTTTTTTTTTATTGCAGAAATCTTTTCCCGATGTTTAGAGTCCAAGTCTGACGTTCTTTCGCCCACTGGTTCTGCCTCCAGAGTGCTCTGCAGAAGGATACTTTAATTTGAATCATCTTGTATATACACTTGAAAACAGTGGCGAAGCTACAAAAATCTAGAACTAAGGAGAACCACCCTAATTGAAATAAGCTGAGACAGAAATAATAACTTGCAAAATAAGGAGTTCTAATATAAGACAAAGCGGAAATATTAAAAAGTAGAGGAAAAAAAGTGGTTAAATCAGAAAGATCAAGAAAATAAAAAAATAAAAAAAAATAACACAGCATTGTTACATATTCTGAAACAGTGAATATGTGAGGGAATATTGTACATCACAAGAGAATAAATGCAATGACGACGATGTTCAGTTAAAGCTGTATATTTAACTGAAAATGCGCTTGGTTTTATTCTTTTATTTTAGTTTTGTAGAATTATACGAGTAAAGAATATCCCACAATCCATTTTTGTCTGGGGAAAAAATCATTGAAGCTTAAACTATACATGATAATTTTTTTAAAATAGTATTTACAGAATTAATTAACTTTTATTTAATTAAAGTTGATTATATTCCCTATTTTAAACAATTTTAAAGCTAATATTCTTTTGCTATTAAATAAAAAAAGCTTGTAAATTAGAGCTTAATATAACTTTGCACGTAACTTGATTGAAATTCTTCATTTGATTGAAGTATTGAACTACGACAATACATTACATATGAGTATAAAGACAACACTTCGGCTGTACGTCATTCACAGACTTCTTCAAGCTTATTTTCATTATAAAAAGCAATACTAGAAATAAACGAAGAATATCAAATTTTTAAAATTAACCGTAAGATTAGTAATTACCTTAATTTTAAATTTGGAAATGATTGCACGACACAGGACTTGAGTTACATTGCAAAAGAAGCTGTTTAAAATAATGTTGGAAGTACAGTAGACTAAACATCTCACCAAATTTAAATGTAAAATAACTACATTTAAGACAAAAAGCAAATTTTCGAAAAGATTGCGTCTTTTCTTTCTCAAGCCTAAAATAACAATAATTTGAAGAACAATACCAGTAGACTACCTCTTAACAGTTAACATTGAGACCGGACCCTAGACCATTTGGCAAAATGGCCGCTAAAACTGAAAATACATTGAAATTAGCTTGTAATTGAATTAAAGTATTTCTACTGTTTAAATATATGAAAAAAGATCAATAAAAGAGATAAAGATTACATAATTTTGCAAAATAAAAGTATATACTGTATACTTAGAAGTTACAGTATACAGTCTCATATACTTGTTGTCAAGAGCACATACCACAAAAACCAAAAACAAAACTTTGTTTCATTCTAGAAAATTTACGAAATAAACGCACACATTTGCTAAAATAATAAAAGAAATCTATATATAAGAAAGAAAAATAAGAATAAAACGCACAAGACTGAGAGTTCACTGATCTGTTTTTGGATCAGTGAACTCTCAGTCTTGTGCCTTTTATTCTTATTTTTCTTTCTTATGTTGTTGTACGCACGTTAATTTTATGCATTAGAAATCTGTACATTTAAGGAAAAACAAGTATGTAAAGAAATCTGTAATCGTTTTCTGCTTCTTATTTTGAGTGTGTGTGTGTGTGTGTGTGTGTGTGTGTGTGTGTGTGTGTGTATGTGTATGTTTTAAATGAAGTCACAGAGCAGCAGATGGGTGACCGGTTAAACTGAAGGCCGGTTGATCGGAGGGCGGTTAAGATGGAGTTTACTGTATTATTAATTCTCCAATAATAAAATAGCTGGAAAAAATGATTTTTGAAATTAATTAATAAGGTGATGTCCAAGAATTAAGCATATCTATTGTTAGAGAATTAGTTAATTGTAGTACAGCATTACAGAGCATCTTCAAACGTTGTTTTTCATCTGCTGGGTTGTCTGTCAAAATGGCGACGTAACTGGACTCGAAGTATTTACTTAAGAGCCACATATCTATGTATAAGTTTTCTTGTAATTACTTTAGAATCTGTGAATGAATATTTCTTCACGATTTTCAAGTATGTCTTGTTTGTATTTGAAAAATAGTGCGGTTGTATCTTCGCGTGAAAGCAACAAAATTACCACAGGAATTTATTAGAACGATAAAAAGTATATTTTTATTGATGTGAAATAATACATTGATGCGCGACATAAAATAGGTGTCCTGGTTGGAAATCTTTCAAAGGATTGTTCTGCTTTGTTTTTATGAAGTTAAAAAACTACATATTTATCGCAATGCTCTGTTTGCAGCACTTTTGAAAATCTATTTACGTGAGGCAATTGAAACGCTGCGCTGTTTTCACGATGTTTTGTTTCGGACATTCATCACCAGGTGGCATAACGCATTTTAATTTTCAATTCTGCGAAATGTTCTGAATAAAAGCCAATTCCTTTCAGTATATCTATAAAGAGGCTTTGACTCTTTGCATTGAATAAAAACTTTCGTATATTTATATTTACCCTAACAATCGATGTTTCTGGGCGAAAATTTACGTAATCAAGCCTGTGATTCAATAAGGTCTAAAATTTGATTTTTATATATATCTTTCCGCCTCAAAATTTGAATGTTCTAACATTTCCTGTCCTGTGATTGGAGAAAAACAAATGCAAAATTTTATTAAGGAATTAAAAATAAAAAACAAAACAAAAACGGATTGGAATTAATTGATTAATAAAATGCGAACACAGCATTCAGGACACTATGAAACCACTATAAGCACTATAGTGGGACATTTAAAACAATGAATTGGGACTATTTTGTTAGCGGCATTCTACAAAGTAGTAAATTGTCTAGGAAAGTTCAGACCAAATCTCGAACAATGGATCGTCGACAGATCTCGTGAAGAGTTTGGAAGGTATTAAAAAGAAATTTTTAATAGTGCTTAATTTCACATTCATTGCTTACATAAAATCAAACTAATTTATCGACTAACTAAGTTAATCAAACTAACTAAGTTATTGCTGCTTTTTCTTACTTAAATGTAACAATTAACGTTGACTAATAAAAAAGTGGGCAAAACTCCGAACGGCGGTCCCAAATTATGATAACCTCCGAACGCGGTCCCAACGTTGTTATTAATGAAACATTTGTCTTGTTATTAATGAAACATTGTGTCAAGTGTAATGACATCGTTATTGTTGTTATTAATGAAACATTGTGTATTGTTGCTTACAAACCACTTTAAACGTGCCATGGCTGGTAGACCGCAAGCACCAAGAGTAATAACGCTTTAGTCATAAGTCGCACATATTCGGACAATACATATTTTTTTTGTAAATATGTTGAGCGAAAACTATATGATTTAATGTGTAATAACTCTGGCTATGTGTTATCCTTCACAGTCATACTGTTATCTGTCATTAAAAAGGTTTATATAATTTGGGACCGCCGTTCGGAGGTTTTCATAATTTGGGACCGCCGTTCGGAGTTTTGCCAAAAAAGTGATATAGTAACTATCCTATCAGAATGATACGATGAAATATTTTACGTGTGCTGAGCATTTGCTGCTGAACGTGAATTAAAGCAAGCACACATGCTTGTAGGAAATACAAACTCATTTAATAACTCAAAACAAATTTACAATGCTACTAGTTTCGAATGCACTTCATTCGTCTTCAAGCGTTCCAAAGATAACAAAGCAGGCACTTTTTAATAAAAAAGTTAATTTAAAAAAAAAGTTAATTTATATTGAATTATTAAATGATTTTGTATTTACTACAGGCAGGTGTGCTTGCTTTAATTCACGTTCAGCAGCTATCAGAATGATATTTAACGATTTTATTTAATGATTCGAACTGTAAAATTGTTAAATTTGGTACAATCAATTAAGCTTTTCATTAATATTCTCTACTGGTTCTTTTTTAATTGCAAGAAAACGTCTTCCATCAAAAGAAAAAATTATATATAAATAAAAACTCCTCCATTATTTCTAACTATTTTTCTCCTCCAAATTATTTACTACGTCAGCTCTAACAGTGGAGGCGGAACCTCTATCAAAGCCCAATTACTTGATTACTTTAATCTATAATTTTCTCTATAGCCTTTGAAAATTAATTAGCACAATTAACCCATATACAGTTTCAGTTTGAAATTACGTTAATCTTTCATGGCTTCATTAGCTCACATTACAAAATAGAGACACAATGAAGAATTAAGAGGTTCACAGAAATATTAAGAGAATGTGTTTAAAATTACAATTTTCTTATACTAAAAATATATATATAACTAAAGCAAAGTATAAACACTGTTAGAGACCGAGATTCGTTAGAATTAAAAACATTGTTGCAGGAGGAAAATTTTGAAATTCGGTTTTAGGCATAACTCTAAGTTATTTTTAATGTGTTAATATTGTAACTGAGAGGTGAACAATTTCTTGGAAAAATTTAAGAATTTTTATTGATAGAAATATAATTAAAATTCATAATTGAAAACTGTGATTCCATTATGAATTATTTTCATTTGTAGTCAACTTCTCTAGGAAAATGAGACTCATTAAATCATTGAGTCTGTGTGTGTGTTCTAATAACTTTAGAACTGCTGGAGGAATCTTCTTGAAACTTGACGTGCATATTTAAGACAAGAAAGGTCGTAACTTTTATAGAAATAAAGCTTAACGTGCAGATGAAGGGGAATTACCCATCATGCACTTAATGAAAACAAATTCATGCTAAGAGCTTGTCAGCGAAGTGGAAGATGGTACGACCGTTTCATTATTGAATCCTCAGCCATAAGTTACCATTTCGACGACAAGCTTCGAGGGCATGGAGAATATGTGGAACCGGACTGTGGGTTCCGACACAAACGAATAAGAAAAGAAAATTACCTGTTGCTTATTAGGATTTAATGTTGTTTGTGTCGAACCCACAGTCGGGAGCGAGTATGGGTTCCACGTATTCTTCATGCCTTCGAAGCTTACCATCGAAGTGGTAAGTATGGCTGAGGATTCATAACAATGAATCCGTACGATACTCCACTTCGTTGACAAGCCCTTGCCATGAATTTGTTTTCATTACGGTGCATGATGGGTAATTGCCCTTTTCTTTATCATGACTTTTATATTTGAATTTTTTTCTGCGTGGGGCTTCATTGAGAAATTAGTCATGAATGTGATAGAAAGCCTCCTAGAAAAGCGTCACAGCCGAAACAAGGAAGTCCAACAAAGGATTTGTTAATCCATTAATTCCGCATACATTCATAGGATTCAAATTAGTCCGATTTAAGCACTCAACTAAACAATGCGGATTGAATTATTTTTTTTAAATAGAAAATATCTATTGGGTTTTTGTTTCTGATATTTGTATATTATAATTTGAAAACAAATGTAGGTTTCTTATTTATTGTGGTTCAACTTTAAAAAAGAAAAAGAAAACAACTTTTAAGATCTCATTTTAAGGACACTAGGCTCAAGAACTTCTTGCTAACAATTAGTGTTTTTCGGTTAAGATTTACTTAACAACTGTTTCTAAATAGCTATTATGTGGGAGTATTTTTAGTAAATAGTTTCTATTTGGATGTTTATTAGTTTCAGTAGTAAGAATTGATTTTTTTTGGGGGGGGGATTAACCCCATTAGAATAATAATAAGTGTCCAGTTCTTAAAAACAAAACAAAAATCATTTCATCAGTGACGTTGGACTGATCTGTTCGTGTCATCAGTACATTAAACAACTACAAATTTGAGTTATTCTAAATAATAAAAATGATTCAACATAAGCCCAACTACATCTATAAACTCTAATTAAATAATATCTGTTTGTCTAGATATTTGTAAATTGTTTATTAGAATAAAAAAAAATAATTTTTATTTTTAAACCTCAAGGAAAATTTGGCGTAACTGAAAAATTTGGTATTATTAGGGGAAACTTCAAAACAATTTAATAAAAAAATTATGAGCTTCATTCTATTGTACTATTATAAAACATATTTAAAAAATTGATTAGTCGAAAGAAAATCCATTAAAGACACTGAATATCCAACAGTCTTCTCATTCATTGCAGGAATCAGTGAAGTAAATGTGGTTACGGATCTTCAAACGGACAGACTGACAATAATCCTAAAACTCTAGACTCCCTTAAGTCTGGCCTGTCCCAAGTTAATACCATTTTGGCTTTGCTATAAGTTCCTGACTCCAAATTGCCTTAGTTTCATCTTATTTTCGTATTCACGGGACTTCGCTTTTCCGTTAAAGCCACGGAAAAAATTGTAGAAAATACTATTGGCACAAATGAACAGCAAGTAATTGGTAATTAGCCAAAACTAAGGAGTATTGATTAATTCAAGTCTCTTCGCTGTTCAAGCATGATTCAGTTGACATTTTACGAGTCCGTGACAATTCGATTAATCCAACTGATTGATTCGAAACATTGAAGGAATCAGCGTTTGCCAGCAGTTATCTTTTGTGATTTTTTTGGGGAGAACCATTCGTTTTACCTGTTCCTGTGTAACTTTTCAATTTGTAACTTCTAACTTATTAATTAGATTTCATCCAACATCCAATATCTCTTTCTCTCTATGCCCTGCCGTGTAGTAGAAATTGTAGCCAAGGTGGCTACATAAGATACTGATTACTTTATATTCCTCATGTCACCGAGCTGTAGTTGTAACCCTTGTATCAAAAGTTATTTGTAAAATAAATATGGCTTTCATTGCTCTTGTCTTTGGTTGTGTTGCACTTTTAATAGATAGCAGTGTATTTTTTTTTCTATTTTTTTTCGTTGTTTTAAGTGAAATTCTAAGTCTAGTGGTTTTCAGTCCTTGGTCAGTATTTTACGTTTTTTTTTATGTTTCTTTCTTTTAAGTTTGTGTGATCTCATCTATACACATAAAAGATAAGAGCAGGAGATGGAATCTTGAAAATTGAAAAGCCAACAATTATCAAGTTTATATGAACAAGAAAAGTTTTTTTCTTTTTTTTTTTTTTTTTTAAAGCTCGGATAAACTTAGAAGTTTTTATAACCTTGGCTTTTTCCATTGTTAACTATCTATAAGGGTCGATCAGAAAAAGCTAGAAATTAAATTTATGAGTTTGCCATAATGCTGAAATAGATAGCGGAAGGGTGCATTTTAAGCAACTGGGATGGACAATGATGAAACATTGTGCCAAATGCCTCAACCGTCAAGGTGACTTTGTAGAAAAATAGTGTAGCTTGGTCCTGAAGGAGGAGTGGGACTTGATAACCTATATAAAGGTTCTTTTTTTTTTTTTTTTTTTTTGAGGGCTTTCCCCACTCCGGGATGAGATGTTTTCTCGATATTTCGGCCCGGTGCCTCGGGCCTTCTTCGGGAGATGTATATATGTCCCGAAGAAGGCCTCAGGCACCGGGCCGAAATATCGAGAAAATATCTCATCCCGGAGTGGGGAAATCCCTCAAAAAAAAAAAGGACCTATATAGTGTAGCTACGCCACTTCAAGGGCACCATCTCGTTTTGTTCCAATAAAGATTTGCTAAACTTTTGGATACAAGCTTTGTAAACTTTTTTTTTTCTTTCTGATCGACCTACGTGTTTTCTTTTCTTATTTCTTTTTTTACTTCTTCTTTAAGCAGCGAAAATTTAGATTCTTATTTACTGTTTTCCTGTTTTCAGCTACCTGTAAAAAAGTTTTTTTTTAAATTACTGATGAAAATCTAATTTTTTTTTTGGTATGTGTGCATTATCCTGCACTTCTTTTTTATAAAAGTTTTTTTCTTTATAAGTGGTGACATAAATTAGTTCTCTTTTCTCATTTCACAATCATATCTAACATTTCTATTTCGGAAATCCTATATTTCCCAATCTCTTTTTGCGACATTCAGTGGAGTGTTTCTGTAGAATTAACGACATTCAGTGAACAGTGAATATTTCTAAAGGAATGAATATCTGCTTTGATTCGTGACGATGTAAGGGGCTGCTCAAGTAATTACGTAAGCATTCAAGGGGGAGGGGGGGAAATCAGAGCAATGCTTACGTAACGACAGATAAAGTTTCTCTCAGTATTTCAGTGGTATTTACTGTTAATGATTTGGCAAATCTTACGTAAGCACAAGGGAGGGGGGGGGTCAGGTATCTGCTTATTTTTTGCTTACAAGGGGTAGGGTCTAAAATGACTAAAAATGTGCTTACGTAATACTTGAACGGTCTCTAACTACAAACGGTTTCTCTTCCGTCAATAATTCTTCGTATAATCATTCGTAATTATGTTAGGTCTAGTAGACAATATAAAAACAAAATTTTCCCTAATTAAAAACGTAGTAATTTTTATGATTTGGGATGCTTTGAATCCGAACATTAAAGTCTTTTCCTCTTCACTCAATGCTTTTGTGACAAACGTCGCTTGAGATTCGTCGCTTGAGAAACCACTTCGTAGAGAGCATCGGAGATGTATAACCCTGGACAAAGTGCTAATGCATTTCAGCTACATTATCACGCTTTTCAGCTTTTTTTTTCTTAAATTCCAGAAATGCCAAGATATCGTGCTATTTATGAAATTTCAGTCAGTGACGTCTTTTTCTTGTAAATTATTATTCGAATATTTTACAGAGATTTGTATGTTTTGTAGAATAGAGGAAGAAAAAATAGATCAAGGAAAGAATCATTTTATGACTGTTAACAGTGAAAGACTAAAGTAGAAACACTGAAACATAAAACTTTACATCGTAACAGATTTTGGAATATAACACTGCTATATCAAATAGGAGTTCCTCATAGTCACGTTGTTTTGTCTCTCTCTATATATATACATATAAATTATAACGTACATGGTAATTTCCTATTATTATTCCCAAGGAAAAACCATGTCCAGGATTAAGAAAGTGTCTGAGTTGTTTGATCAAGATAAAGTTGGATGTCCAATGTGTATTGCAACTAAATTTACGATAGTGCTTTTCTGAGAAATTCAGGATGCATTTATTGTAGTGAATTAAGAAAGAAAAGAAAATTATGAATAAAAGAAAAATTATAGGAATTCAGAATAAGTTTATCTTGAAAACAAATTTGTATGATTAGTAAGATGATGATGATTAGTAAGATTAGTATGATGAGTCTAAAGTTGTCTGATCACTTTTATTGGAATAGTGTAATTATTAAAAGGAGAAACATGAAAATTCTTAACTAGAAACATATTTAACAAAGAATGAATACTTAAAAGACAGCAATTTATAGATTACAAACTATATGAGTAAGATGCAATTACAAGAAGGAACGTGATGAAATGTGTGGCTTTGAGAGTAACCAATATGGCTGACTTTTCACTTGCCGTAAAGAAAATGAAACAGCATGGACTGGAGATGGAATAGGAATAAATAAATAGATAAACAGATTGAGAAAATTCTAAACATAATTCCTAAGAATTAGAAATGAAAATCTCCAGATTGCAGATGGAAAAACGTTGGTATATTTTAGCCAACGAAGAACAAAAATAGAAAATGAAAGGTTTTGTTGAATTCCACTCGACAAGGACGAAATAACTGAAAAATAATGGAGGTGAACTACGTAGTGAATTGAGAATGATTAAAATAACATTATGCAAATAGGTGACTGGGTTTATTTGATTTAGCTGATAATTACTTTCTAAATGCGGAATGGTTGGAATTGTTTCCCATAAGTAATGGAAAGCAGTATTAATGGTTTATTTAGGATCTCGAAAGCTGAAAAGAGCCGACTCGTTTGCCACGAAGCGAACAATGGAAAATATATGAAGACCATTTACTACACTCAGCTACGAAGCAAACAAAAGTCACTATTATATTTGAAGCACAATTAAATGTGGTTACAAGGGCGCATTCCAAAGAGCGTCCAAAGAAATTAATCTTGGTGAAGGGCTTTCGGTTGATAGCAAAGGCCACGGCACTCTACCATTAGTCCTAATTTTTCAGAAATACTGAAATGCAAGCGAAACTTAACTTAGCTTTCTTTTATTTCAGAAGTTTTGCATTGAGACAACAGTGAAGCGGAATCTTTCACGTTAATACGCTTAAACGTTTTTAATTTTATTTTTTTTTTATACAGAAAATTATAAGTGACTGCCAAATTCCGAATAGGCCTAATCACATGGTAAGATTTAAAAACAACGATAATGGATGGACCGAAGCCTAGCAATAAACTATCGGCTTTCTCGATAATTACTTGTTTGTTAATCGTGGTAATGAGAATCGTGAACTAGTGGTTTTGGCCTAAACTCTTCATTTAATTACCTAATTTTGCTGTAATTCGTAGAAGTTTGGAGTGAGTGACACTTGGTTCAAGATAATTAGCTTTTGACTTATCCTGATTTAGTTGCTTGATGTTAAAGGAATATTACTTGTTTTTAGCTCTTAGATTCTTATCTATAGGTCCAACTTCTATCAGATTCAATAGGAGTTTTTTTCGTAATAACCTGAATCTCTCAGTGAAGTTTAAGCTACAGAAGATAAGTAAATTTTACTTATTTTTTATCAAAGACGAATTGCATTCTAAAACTGTTTTGCTCTGAAAATAGATTTTTGTCTCCTTATAGATATTAAAACTATAGATATAAAACTAAAAATAAATTAAAGGTTTAAATTGTAAAGAATACATGCAAATATAACATTGAAATCCATTTGTAATAGTTGGAAAGCAAATTACATTAGTAGACTAAAACTAAAACTCTTAAACTTAAACTAAAGCTAAAAATAAATTAAAGGTTTAAATTCTAAAGAATAATAGCAATTTTAAACTTAGCTTCGCCAAGAATATGAAGAGATTTTTCCGAAAGTGTTCACTTGTGGGATTTAAAAATCTTAATACAAAATCAATAAAATTGAACGGAGATTAGACTTACAAAGCTTAACATTTTTTATTAATGGACTCTAGAATTTAGAAAACGGGATCTTTTCATTGCTAACTGTGAAAGTTGGATTTAAATAGTTGCTTTTTCTGGGCATTATGTTTGTAGCTGCAAGGATCATCTTCAATTTTGTCATTTTTAAGGCATCTATTTTACACTATCCGACAGGACCTTGCTTGACTTAAGGGCCTAGAAGAACAGATCCCCCTATTATTGCGCTAATGTATGAATGGCATCTTACTATGGGTGGACACTGAATCTCTGTTTTCTTCATTTAGCTTTGCTGCCACAGAGACTATTAGCTTTTCTGTAATAAAGTTTTGCAGGTGTTTTTATAGGTTGTCCATAAATTGAGGTTTGTCAAGATTTCCGTAAGAGAACATCCCAGGAATAAAAATGTCGAATTAAATAATTGACGCATTGCAAGTCAATGAAAATGATACAGTATTTCTTGATGTTTCAATACAAATAGACCATTTCTAAAAATTCCAATAAAAGCTAAATTATATGTTTTACTTGGTGAAGAAGTGTTAATTTTTAAATTAAGGCATCTTTATAATACCGTTGAAAAAACGTGATTAAATAAAAATAACCGTTGATAAACAAAGAAAGTCACATGTTTTTATCAATATTTCCTGTGACGGAGCTACAATTACAAAATCATCAAAGCAGCAAAACAAATATTCGATTCCTATCTGATTATATATTTATGACCTTTTTATTTGAATTATCAAGTAATAGTTGCTTCCACTAAGTCGAAGGTCTGTGACCATCCAAAACTGCAGGGCAAAGGACAAGGCATGATTTTTAAGGATATTACAATTAAAATACCCTTGTACCCTTCGTGGTTTACTTCATTACAAGCTATTCGTGGACAAAGAATTACGCTTTCGAAATCATGATGGTTTACTTGCCTTTATTGGGAATAAATAATTCAAATTATTATTATTATCATCATCATCATCTAGCAAGTAAATAATTAGTTCCAACTAAAGTTCATAATAAATTGGATATTTCCAATTTGTAATATTTCAATATAGTATGATAAATCCTTATTATTCGATTAACATATAAATTTAAATAAAATAGTTTTTTATTTACAACAGTTTTCTTACTATATTACACTTTTTAATTACTCCAATATAAGAAACAACGTCTACAAATTTTAATTTATTTCCTTTAGCCATTAACGAGAAATCACGTTTTATTTGTCCCTCACTGCGGCTATAAAAAGCCCGAATGTGGTTTCGAAACTGCCTCTTGACAATTTATCAGAGTTGTTTGCGAGGAGCAATTGACCTATAAGTGGAATAGTAGCGGCTTCATTGCTACAACTGTGTGTCTTCAGGAGGCAGACTGGCAAGTTCCCTGTTTGTTTTTTCTATTTTCCTGTTTTCCGTTCTTTTGTAAGTAACTAGTAAGTAACTGTGATCACGTAATCTTTGATACTGAGATAGTTTTCTCACCACCCTTGACCGCGACCGCTTTCTCACAATCCGCTACCTCGTCTCGGAGACCTCATGTTTGATCGTAAGTCACGTGACTTCTGGTTGACAATGAATATATGAGCATTTCGGAGACCCTGGATGTCTCGGGACGTCCCAGGACGTCGGGTTAGCCCATGTCCATAAAACTGAATATGCAGGCATCCTCAATACTAAACCTAACATTTGCCATCTTATGTGTAATTCTGTATCGTATGGTTTCGGAGGACCAGTAGGCAGAACAAAACAAAAACAAAACACATTTTCTTTTAATAATATAAATTTTTCATCTATACATATTCATACAGTAGATACGTTGGGCAAGTGTATAACAAGGGTAAGAGCGTAAATAACCACAGAATCTGTAAAAAAGGGAAATCTGTTGCAACCTCTTCTACAATCATTGCTTCCTCTATTTATTTAGTTCTGGATTTTACGAGCTTTCTGTTTTTTGTAACATCCTGTTAAAACTTAATCTCCTTGGTGGTAAGTCTGAGCGCAATTCATAAACATTCAGCTTCATTATATAACAAATATGATCTTGTAAGTTGGAATATTTTTAATTACCTTTTCGCTTTTTAAAACATTTTTAAAATAAGATGCCCATAAATGTTTTTAGTAAATGATTCTCTCTGCCTCACACATTTGTGCATATGTGTAAATGCATAAGTACATTTTGTATTGGGTAACTTTCACCTCAACAATCAAATTTCCTATGTAAAAAACCAAGTTATCATAGATCGTATTATCTCCAGCTACACTAATTATTATCATTTAATGTTTTATTGTATTTTAATTACATCTACGTTTCAGTATCTAGTGTGGTTTGTGCTTTTATGGAGGAAAAACTGCCTTACCCCTAATATATTACCAACATTTTAAATTTGAAAAAGTTATTCTATAGGTTAAAAGTTGCAGAATTTTACTTGCCATCAGTATTAAATCACATTGAAATATTCAGCTGAAAGAGCATTCAACACATTAATGAAATTTTCATCTAAAAAGATACAATAACATCTTATAAAATTATAAATTTATTCTACAATTTATTGCAACGGTCCTAGTTTCTTTATTAATGAATCTTGATTCTTCTTCATTTGATTTTTAGTAAAGTCTTAAACTTTTAAATTTCTGGTGCGCATTTAACATCCCCCTTCCCTCCATACCTTCAATAACACTTTACCAAAACAAACAGTTTTTTTTTAGCGGCCTCGTACATGAAAATCTTAAGAAGCTCTTACATTCATTCTGTCCATCCGTCCGTCACAACCTCTAAAGTGCAAACTACAAGTCGGACAGATATGAGTCATCCCTCATGGGAACCCTTATTACTCGCAGAGGTGGGTAAAATAGAGTTCCGGTCTACGGTCACAGGAAGTGGTCGAAAATGAAAGATGTACGGGTCGCTTTCGTTTCATGTACATTATGAAACCGCTTTTTTTTGCCTTGTTTTCCTTGCAGACTAACTAACTATCTCCATGGCACTACAGCCCATGTAGGGCCTTGGCCTCCTTAACAATATGAGCCCACTCTTTTCTATCTTGCGCCTTTCTCCTCCATCCTCGTACCTGGAGCTTTTTCAAATCGCGTTCCACATCATCAAGCCATCTAAGTCGTGGTCTTCCTTTTAATCTTCTACCACCAGGGTTTCCAATGAAAAGTTTCTTAACTCCACGGTTCAAATTCATCCTTTGGAGATGGCCTACCCATTGGATCCTTTTACTTTTAACAATTGAAACCAAGCTTGGCCCCTGAAATAATTCCATTAGTTCTTTATTAGTGCGGATACGCCACAAACCTTGGTCACAAATAGCTCCATAAATCTTCCTCAGAATTTTCCTTTCCCATATACCAAGAATGGAAATATCCTTACATGATAAAGTCCATGCTTCGGCCCCATACAAAACAACAGGTCCGATCATGGTTTTATAAATCCTGGATTTGGTCCTTCTAGACAATACCGATGACTTCAAAAGGGGTAGCAGGGCGAAATAACTTCTGTTACCGGCAGCAATTCTATTTTTAATGTCAAGATGTATCTCATTACATTCCGTAATCAAAGATCCAAGATAGGTAAAATGGTTAACTTTCTCAAAAGAGTACTCATCCACTTTCAGATCTTGTACGTTACTAAACCTATCGCTCCTGTCAGTAATCATATATTTAGTCTTCATTTGATTAATGGATAATCCAACCTCCTTGGAAGCACTGATAATTTGCTTAAATGATTCAGTAATTCCACTCCCATTTCTACCGATAAGATTAAGGTCATCAGCATATGCCAAACACTGCATAGTACCGTTGTAGATAGTTCCACCAGGATTACTTTCAATGCTTTCCTTGCAGACGAGTCACTTAATTATAGTCATGTATCCTTCCGCCTGTTTCATGATTGGTGGAAAACAAGTTCAAAATTTCATTATATAATTAAAGAAATGAAAATTAATGTGATATTCAAGGTCTTCAAAACAAAGAAACATTTCCATGCTGTATATCCTTACATATATCCTTACATATATCATGCTGTATATCCTGTATATCCTAACAACTCCGCTGTAAGCTTTGCACTATTTTGTTGGCGTCATCACACGAGATTGCAAATTTCTATTGTTTCTTCGTGAAGGAGATATTCAGTGTCAATTTTCATTTTGATTTCTTCCATTTTCAAAATACAACGCTCCAAAACCAAATTAAATAGAAGACTTGAACTGACCTTCCTACGAGTTGCCCCTTACTAAACAGAGAGTTAACTGAATTTATACGAAAATAGATTTTATTATACATTTCCTCAATAGCGCATGATTACTGCTATGAGCATGCGCGCATGAATTTTAGTTTCAATATTTGACTAAGGTGGCGCTGTACTTTGAAATCTAAACCACAAGCCTAAACTGAGGAAAGAACATCGATGATTATCATTAAAAAAAAATAGAGCAATTGTTAGAGAAATAGAGAAAATTCGAGAAAACCCTTTATAATTTCACATTACAGAACTTAACGGATCGCGAAGCAGGGTTTTAACGATAGGAAGAGGTCGTTAAAAACACAATTCTTGAACTTTACAATTAAGATATTTTATTAATTAATTATTATAGTTTTTAATAAATTAAAATTTTCCTGATTGTTAATAGTTCTATCTTCTTCAGTAAGTGTAAAATTAGGCGCAAATCTCAAAGCATTGGTGTTCGTAATAGGTAAAGACTTGTACTTCATTCTCGTGGAACATCATCGTAAGATATTACATTGAAGAATGAAACTTGCATTTTGGCATTGATTCAGTTTTCTTTTCTTTTTTTTTTTTCATCGCTTAAAATCCCGATAAAGTTGGCTGTAGTTTGAAGGTCAAATCTTTGAAATTGGATCGTTACATCTTGTTAGCAAAGGAATTCCGAACAGCACAGCTAAGTAACATCCAATACAAAGAGATGAACATTATTAAACATTGACAGTCTTCTTACTTAAAGGAGAGAGGCTAACGGTTTTCATTAAAGAAATTCCAGCTTTTTTTTCTCCCTTTATTTTTTTAGGAAATATCAATTAGTTTGAATCTCATTCTTTATTAACTGAAATTCAATCTTTATAACATATATTTTGAAAATTGCTGATTAATTAATGAAAAAAAAATATATAAACATTATTAGGCGATTAAAAGCCGTCCCGCATCAGTTCCTCGTTGTCTTCCTGTACCTAAATTTCTTCCGTGTCTCACAAGCACAAGGATTGTGAAGATAGGAAAATGGCAAAGTATGGAGTTAAAATAGCAACAAGATATACAGTCCGATCACGATATCACAATAATGTGACGATTAGACGTCAGCACTAGCCTCTCTCAGAGGTTCCGAAGAATTTTACGTTACAGCTACAAAACAAAACAAAGACAAAAGTTTAGTTTTAATTTTAGTCCTTTATTTTCCACTTCCTTTCGGAAATAATCTTCAACCTGTAAAATAATTTTTCGAGCACTGTTCTGTAAAATACTCTGTGGCGACATTTTGAGGGAAATTAATAGAGACCTGTGCTTTGAGGCGCGTTTGTTTGATTGGCTGTAAAGCAGATACGTCATAATCACGTGGGTTTCCTTCCGATCATCACGTTATCGTGGTCGGACTATAGCACGCTTACTATAGTCATTTAAACTATTCAGTTAGACAATTTAGGACAATTAGTGGCTAAGTATTTATCTGGGTTATATTATGTAATTAGCGGAGACTTCTTAATTTTGAAAGATAAAGATTCATTTTGCCTAAATCAACTATTATTAACTGTAAATCAGATAAATCTTGTATTTAATCTATACTCAATCGAAGCGTCGTATAAGCAATCAACACGAAAACTGGAAGATACAGGATAAACCCTGTCTTTAGATGCAGGGAATGTTGTTCACATAAATTTTAGGAATCAAAATACTAATTTTTCAAAAGGGGTCGGTTTTCTATTTGCTGCCTCTCTTTTAAATGATTAAATCCGTATTTGAAGCTTTTAAAATGAATTCTGCAGTAAAATTATATTAACTAAGGAGATTTTTTTTTTTAAGAAAGAAAGAAATCAAAATGACCAATTCCTAAATGGAATAATTTCCAAAACTGATAAGGTCTGTAATCGTCAGCTCGCAAGCAAGATGGCTGTCCTAGTTTTATTTGAAAGGCATTTGCTTTCGAAGAAACTTACATTTTACAGTGTAGTCTAGTCCGTCAACGATTTTGTATTTGAGACTCTTGTTCTAAATATACGTTATTCATCATGTACGTTATTTTCATTGCGGCATTCTTCAAGGAATGACATCACTGTTATAAACATTTTTTTAGATAACACAATTATATCACATTTCTATCTACGATGTTTGTTCAATGAAAATCCGTCTTCATTTTTCTTTTACTTTCTAATTATAGCATCCTTTTAAAAAACCTCTTTGAGAAAAGTTAAGTCTTTGACCCACTGTCAAATCAAAAACATCGAAACTTATAGAATCTGATGGCAACTGTCGAAAGAAACCCGTAATTGCTATTTGGACTTTTACTATGGAAGTAGCATGCATCTGTGAAAGAATCAGAATTCTACGAGCAAGGTATCCCTGTTCGATGACGCCGTCTTACTGTTCTGGATGATTTTTGCTAAGGAGACTGCACATAACAAGATCACAATATAAAGACTAATTCTCATCAAAAACCCTTCTGTAACGAACTTTAAAATCTGTGAACACAGTGGTGTAGCTACGTTCTTGGACGCCTTGATGAAAGACCCAACAAAATAAAAATAAAAACAAAGCTAGATTATAATAACAGTGAGGCTTTTTGTAAATTAAAAATAACTATGATAAATATGGGACAACATTTTGCCTATTACAGTTCCGCCCGATGCCGTTGCCCTACTCGTACCTTTTCCTTAGACACTGCTGTGCAGTCATAAATTATTACGACGCATTAATGATTTGACCATCCCAGTAGATCATAATGAATGAACACAGAAACTCTTATAAGAAACGCTTATTAGAGCCTTAGGATGTGTAGCGTAATAATAGACTGAATAACGGAATAGTCTTCTTACACCTCTTACATGGAGAATTCGTCACTGAACCCTTCCATTAATAGACAGAGATGTACAATTCAATTGATCCAAAAGATGTTTGTTATTGCGCCATTGCTTGAAGATTCAAATAAAAAACAAACAAACAAGGAAACTGATATTCTGCCTTTTTTATCGGGAGGAGCAGTCGAAGTAAAACCGATGCTAGCAAAAAGAAGACGCTTTGCAAGAGATAGATAACGAAGCTATTTACCAAACCTTTCCAACAGTGAAACTGATGTAGGGCTTCTGCGCAACCGCAAATCTCTTTCCATTTCCGTGCACCAGTTCACTAGTTTTCTGTCTTCCTTAACAATGTGTTTCTCTTCGTTATGATATAGAGCGCTATTGGCTTGCAAAAATTTTCTTCGTAAAACCAAAAATGGGTGTTCGCAAATAGAAAACAGACATTAGTCATACAATTGAAATCCCTCCTTCGACGGATGAATCAATTCTAAAAACTGTGCGTAAGTACATCAGAACTTTAGATATGGGGACCGTCATCATGACAGATAATGGAATAGATGGATAGTAGAATAGATTATACATTCAACAGATAACAGTTATCTAACTTCTTTATTTTATTGCTTAAAGTATGTAATGTAATCAAGAAATTTAATTAAACTTTAATTATTGTTTGTTTTTTTACCTTGTCTTAAAAAGAAAATAGACACAGTGGAGTAAAGGGATGGTTAGCCGAGAGTAAATAGCAGATGGTGATCCAAATCTTCCTGTAATGTATGTCCTGATTTTTCTGAATTTATGTCGGGTGCGGAGAGTGCAAATTAGTTAACTGGGCAACAGCAACCAAAAAACACACAAAAAAAATGTCGTTTTCAAAATTTCGAGGTAAGGGGTTAAGATCTTCCACTTGCTACCAACCAGATAAACGAAAGAAGATAGGATTAGCCTAATCTATAGGTTTTGAGCTGGTGGGAGGGGGACAGGACCCCTACACCCCCTACATACGCCCATAAACAAACAATCTCATATAGTTTTCCAGATCTGTCTAAAGCACTTCCTCTGTGTGTAGAAAATTTTAATTTCCTGTGAAAATAGAAATAATTTCAACAATGAAACGTCCGCGACAGGAATCGAACCTGTAACCTTCTGATCCAAAGTCAGACGTCTTATCCATTAGGCACCGGGACTATGTGGGCATATTAGATGAAAGGGAACTTCACAAAGAGAAATTTCCTTTTCAAATAAATTAGCGAATTATTAAAAAGAAAGTTAAAAGTAGTGTTATAAAAACGAAAAAGGAAAATCAAGTGATAGCAAATTCAGAAGATGAACTTCAAATTGGAGCAAATCATTTAAATACTATCTCAAAAAATTATAAAATGAAAATTTCGGAATTAAAAACAAAATCCATGGCAATGTGTGGAAAACAAATACAAAGAGTGAAAATTGTAATTAATGGAAAAATAATAGAACAAGTATCAGAGTTTAAATATTTAGGAAACATAATTTCATGTTATAACGATGAGGCAAGCCTGATATCAAACATACAGACATACAACAGAATGAATGGAATAATTAGAAGAAGATTTGGAAAACAAATGACGAAAGAAACACTACTAAGATTACATAATATTACAGCCAAAGCAGCAATTAAATACGGGAGTGAAACCTGGATACTAAAACAAAGAAACAAACAAAGATTGGAAACTGCACAAATGAAATTTCTGAGACCTTTATTAGGATTTACACGTCTCGACAAAAAGAAAAGTTATGATATTCGAGCCCAACTTAAAACTCCAAGTTTAATTCAAGAAATTCAAAATTACCAAAAAAATTGGCTTAACCATGTAAAAAGGCTATCTAACGACAAGATTCCAAATTTGATTTTGAAATATCAGCCGAAAGGAAAAAGAGACAGAGGACGACCAAAACTACGATGGAAAGACCAAAATCATCTTCAGAGCTGAGAACAGACAATCATTGTCTATACCTAAGATGTTCAAGACAAGACAAACTGAGTAAAGATATAAGTGATACATTTTGTAAAACTGCATTATTCAAAACAATTAAAGTATCGATTATAAGTAAACAAAAGTGCATCATGTGATAAAACAAAAAATAAAAATATAACATGAAGAAGTTTTGTTTTTTGTTTTTGAAGAAAACGATGAAGAACGAAAAAGTAATAAATTTGGATCAGAAAACGACTATATCCGATTCATGTTCTGTTCTTAAAAGTAAAGACGGGATTTATTTCATGTTAGAATTTATTCATCGAGAATTAACCCGTCTAAATAAATGAAATAATGCACCAGCAACGAGGATTTCAATAGTCTATAGAAAACGTGAAGGGCGATTCTATCCACCGGAAAGTTGATTATATAAGTACAGAAGAATGACCGTGAACTAATATTAATCTGAGTTTCTAAGAGGAAAACCTACTGTAAATTTACGCTATTTATTCAGATTAAAGAGATGCATATATACAAGAACTTATTATTTGAAGCAAATGAAGATGAACCTTAAAGAGAGTAATTATATTCGAATGTCTTTAGAATGACCTACAGAAGAAGTAATTGCCAAAGTAATGGACAATTCATGTCAGTAATGTTTTTATCCAATATGACTACGAACGAACTATTGTACATATCATTACTAGAATATACTTTTATTTACTTTCACTCGATCTAATACCTGTCGTTTTATTCTTTACGAAGTATTATCTTCACATCCTATTCATTGAGGAGGAAAATATTATCATGTAGTAATTTTAATTATAAATATAATTTTTTCTGAATTAAGTTCAAAGTAGAATAATTTATTCATCAAACTACATTCAAATTATTGTTGTTAAATATCTCTTATCACTCCCCTCTGTGTGTAACGCAATGAGAGAAGAGCCAGAGAAAAAAAATAATTCATTAATTTTAGCCTATTTACATATCTTGTAGTCTACTAGATTAAAATTTAAATTTCAATGTTCATTTTTTTAGTCTACTACAAGCGCAGGCCAGCCGAGTATTAGATGCAGAAGCTCGCTCTCACCCACGAATTGAAGAGTCGTTAGAGACATTTCTCGACATTTCTCGACGAAAAGACTTCTACTCAAAATACTCTTTCTGAACTAAAAGCCTTCACATTGTTCTCCCGTCATTGTTGACGTCATATACCTAGTGATTTAATATTTGTACAACCGATAAACCATTGATGAGCAAATGGTTGATCTTAAGCCCCGCGAACACCATCCGATTTTGCACCAACTTAGTCGGCCAACTTTCAGTTTTCAAGCTGCTAGAGACGACTTTAAGCACGTTTTTCAGCGACTTGCCAGCGATTTTAGTTGTTGCTGCACAACCAACTCGAGTCGGCCAACTCGAGAAAGTTGGTTGGAATTACCCAATCACAGGGCAGCGTTGGAACACGTCAGTCATGATGTCACGCCCATGGAAAGAAATGGCATCTAAAACGATGTTCACCGATTCGAATCGACGACAAGCGCGTACACAATGAATATCAAGAGTATTGCGAGTTTCTTTCATGCTTAAATAAAGTTTATACTGAAACGCAGTAATTGTATGCGGCAGAATTTATCAGAGAGGTTTCAAAACCTCGATTTTTTCGGATTTCCCACAGCTGCTGGGGAAACGCAGAGCATTGTGGGATTGCCGCTATCGCGGCCGACTTCATTTGCGAGTTGGATGGTGTTCTAGCCTGACAAAATCGGACCAACTCGTAAGTTGACCGACTAAGTTGGTGCAAAATCGGATGGTGTTCGCGTAGCTTTAAACGCTGAGCTCTTTGGAATTTTAATTGCATGTAGCTTATTATATATTAGCTTATTTATACAATATATTAAAGCATGAATAGTTGGTATCAAATAAAATTTATTGAACTAAAGCTAACACTTTTATCAGGAAAAATATTTCAATCACACATTCCGAGTAGTAGGTTTTTTTTTCCTTTCTAAGAATCGAAGCGGGTGATGTTTGCAATGATATTTATTTGCTCTTCCATTATTTCATTCGCTTGTTCTTGCATCTCATCGTAATAGATGACATCGTCTTTGCTTCCAGAACAAATTGAAATGGTTTAGGCGCAAGAGATCAATGTTGAATCGCTGTCACTTGCAGGTGAAGTGATATGATTGTATCGAGCACAAAAGAAACCTGGTTTTATCGTCAGAGGAAAACGCTTGCTTCCAATCGATAGGGAATGAATAATGTACAAATGTAACAATTTAAAATTACATTACAGGAGAAGATTAGTTATGCATTAAAGTTCTGTTCTTATAAATAATTTATAATCAGCAAAACTTAAATCTGTGCTTTTAAAAGCTTCTTTTACTCTTTGAACACAAAACGTTATCAGCAAAAAAAGAAAATTACAATTGACAGGTCAACTTTCGAATGTGGGAATGGTAAAACCCAAAAATTTATTTTTCACCAGATTGAGTATAAAGTAACCAGTATATTTTTTTTAGATAATTCGTTGTTTATTTACAGTCAGAAAAGCTCTTTAACGCAAAATAGTGGTTGATTTGGTCCGAAGATCACCTAAGATCCCATTTGTACAAAATTAACAGCGAGATCGCATGGACTATGTTATGTTATGTAATGAATGTGGGTGGCAGCGAAACCAAGCACTGCGACCGGAGGTCTATTGTACTATCCCACGGAAATAAGGATAGATGGAGAGAAAGACTGAGAAAGTATGGTGGGAGAAGTGCAGGGAAAACGGGAGAACCCCGAGAAAACCTGCCCAGTGCGGATCGTCCACCATCACGAAACCCACATGAGAACCGAATCCCGGTACTCAGAGACGAGAGTGCGATGTCATATCGCATGGACTAACATCCATCTACGATTAAAATAACAGCTTCCTGAGATAAGTAGATTTTGATGATTAGCACTAGGAATTTTGTTAGAATTCCGAAGGGAGAGAAGTTAAAAATATTATTTGCAGAGATAGAACCATCCAAATCAAAAAAAAAAAAAAACAAAAAAAAAAAAAACCAAACCAAATAAACAAACAAAGAAACAAGCATTTCTTTATTTCTTTTATCAGACGCAATGGGACTATTATGATTGCGATAATACTCGAGAAAGGATCCGGCGTAGAAATCAAAGAAATATGAACAAGTCATCCGTTTTATGCATTATCTTTAATGATAGTCTCGCAGGTTGTCAAAACCGAATATAAATAATTTAGATTAGTGAATATATTTTCTTTGGTCTTGTTCCTAATGCATCGTTAGTGTTGTCATTCGACATTTTAACGAAAGTCCGATAAATGTGATTGAATCTGAACCAAACTTCGCTAAAACCTATTCTACGTTCTCATTAACGACAATCTCAATTTTGGTTTTGATAGACTCCCCAATTAACAAACAAACAAACAAATAAACGGACAAACAAATTCTGCTAAATCGATATAGATAAGATCTTCTGGTTGTCACAGCTTCAAATCCATGAGTCCATTATTTATGTATCAAAATTAATACATAACTGGCATTTAACATCTTAAAAATTAAGTACAGTTTCAGGATATTAACAGTTTTTGGGTCATCTTTATTATGGCACTTTTACAGCAATGTAATTTGGGTTTTTTTTGCTCCCAACTCATTTTTAGCCCGATATTGTAACAAAATCAACTGTAATATCCAATCAAAAACAGTACAGTAAATCTTAAGCCAACTTTTAGACTCGTCAATACCTTGAGCAAAAGGCAAAACCGGTCATGGTTCTGTATTTTTTAATGTGTTAAATCTTTGTTTCTTAATCCTGTGTGCTGTCTTTATTTAAATTATAAAGATATTGTAATTTAAAATATGTTATAATTTTTCTTTAAATCGTTTAATCGACTTAAAAAAACAAAAACAAATAAAAAATAAAATCAAATTGAGCATTCCTAATCTCGAATGTTTGGGACCAAGAATATTTCAGATTTGAATTTTTCCGGATTTTGAAGAATGGCATGTGGTGTTCAAGAGAAATGAGAAAACTATATATGGTACTTTCACAAAAGCTATTTTTTTTTTTATTTAACATAAAAACCATGAATACAAATAAAACAAAGATTTTAAATTTACTGTTGAGTACCATTTTCGGAAGGAACATCGAACGAGTTCATCGAAAGAGTTGATTGATCAGGAACTGGGTCCTCCAGGGAATAAGAATATTTGTCCACTGGCAAGCAACGGAAGACAGTTCCTGAAGGATACATTATGTGAAAAATTGATTGCGGTCTGCAGGCAGTATGTTGACCTGTTAGTGTAATAGCTTTAAGTCTCTCCTGGCCTTTCCTTGCAGGGGATGATTTTAACCAACCAGAGTAGTGGATTGTGTAGTTTATGACCTCTGCTTATTACTTACTCTACTCAAATGGTTTGTTGGCGCAGCATCTTACGCTAGCGGCAAGTCTCATTGTTGCTTAGGCACAAATTTCGTCTTAACGTTATTTCTTTTCTTCACAACATCACTTTATTCGATTTTATGAGATATTATTATTATTATCTATAATTATCATTATTACAGTATTACTCTGCATCATTATTACCACATAAGAACCGTTACAGTTTTATTATTATAAAAAAAGGTTCCTAAACTTTTAAAACTTGTATTCTCCAGCAAAGAGAAAATAGCATACGTTGTTAAAAAAATATGCAAAGGGAGGAGCGGTTAGAGATGTTAGGGATGTGTGGTTATGTCCATGAATTTCCTGACTATTATTATTATTATTATTATTATTATTATTATTATTATTATTATCTAAAAGATAAATTGAAGATCCAAATGTTCTATATAATAATATTTTAAGTGAAATTAATAAATCCAAAAAATTGTATAACTTATTACACAAATGAATCAGTAATTTCTAATTATTATTCAGGAGTTTCTTATAGTAAAAAACACTATGAGAGACAGAATAAAGGTGATCGAATACATAAAGAATGGATAACTAAAGAATTAATTGAAGAAATAAAAATAAGAGACAAATTATTTAAAAAATATAAAAATAATAAAAGCAATGAGCAATATTATAATAATTATAAGAATTTAAGAAATATACTAACATCAAAAATAATAAAAGCAAAAAACAATTATTATTATAATAAATTTAAAAATGATGTAAATAACCCAAAAAATTGTTGGGAAAAAATAAATGCTTTATTAGAAAGAAAAAAAGGAAATAAACATAAAACTGAAAAAGAAAATGAAATAAATAGGTTTGCACAAGAAATAGAAGATAAAAACAATTTTAAAACACTTGCAGAAAAATTTTGTAATTATTATCATAAAATAAATAATAATTTTAATATAAATTGTAAAAAGAATTTATTACAAGATATAAATATTTCATATTTAATAAATACAATT